>JAJNNQ010000051.1:1283528-1925293 GCA_027886175.1 Phylloscopus collybita
TGGCTTTTCTGCAAGACCTGATAACCAATCTGACCTACGAGGGGAGGCAGGGTCCTCTAAACACCAACAACATTCATGCCATTGGTCAAAACAAACTCATTGGCACCCAAAGTCCTTCAGCAAGAGCCTCTTGCCAGCCCTAGGATGAGCAGTCGAGGGACATCAGCTCCCTGCACAGAGCAACAGTTGTGCAAAGCCAGCAAAAACAGAGCTGGGGCATGGCCAGAACCAGCCACTTGGAGCATGCTTCCCAACAACTGCAGAAATATTTGCTCTAACAGCCTTGAAGACTTTAAGGGAGAACTCAACTTTTTTGTTTCCAATCCACTATTTTCCATTTCTCCACACAGCAACTAAACCAACCAAAACCTACCTGAGCCCTCCATGAACAAGGCCCTAACTACCAGACCTTCCCCCTGGCAGAACAGAGTTGCTCCCCGCACGGCCACATCCTGCCACTCCTCATAGGACAATTAGCCTTAATCCTCGTTAGTTCTGTACGTTTCCTTTATATCCTGTTACCGCATTCCTCCGTGCACTGGAGCGCGGCCCAGCCAGCCTCCTCCAGCCTCCTCCGCGGTAGTGACGGTGACCTCGCAGTGCCTCCCGGCTCCTGACCCACCAGAGCTGCACAGGTCCCAAGGGCTGCAATGCTCCCGGACTAATCTATCTTCACTGACTAATTCTTAATCAGGAAGGCAGACATGAACAAAGGGTGCAGATGAAAAGAGAAACAGGGAGGACGGGGGTTTAAATAGGAGAAAAAACAAAGATTTTCTTCATGGAAAGGATCCCCTTTGCTGCTTTAGGAGGCAACTTTGAAAGCCTGGTCCAAAAGCAGCATTTGAAGTCTAGCTACTTTCATATGTATAACGTTTGGGTCACTCCAGAAAATCTACACCAAAACAGACCAAGTTGGACTACTACAGTCATTTTTTTTCTAAGTTTATCCAAGCCTTGATTAAAGATAAACAACGTGCCTGGATGTGAAAGAACATCAGAGCCAGGCTACCAGAGCAGCGGGGAGCTTCCACCCACTTTGATAGCACCAAGGCAGAGATGGTATCAGTACAACCCAAAATGTACTTATTCCTTCCTGCAGAGGCATGAAAAGGCCTGGGAAGTTCTCGTTTGTCCTTGGGAGGCATTCTTGCCATGCTAATATTATGCAAAGATTCAGCTTAGAAATCTCAGGCACAATCAAGGCATTTAGACCTGACTCATTAATGGCCAACAGTTAATAGGCTGGAGCTGTAATTCCTCTGTCTGGGGACTTGAGGGTGTTTAAGCCAAATCCATAATATGTATATATATTACAGCTGCACTGTTGATGCGTTACTGAAGATAGGAAGCACTTCTCTGTCCAAAACACTCTGAAAAACAAAAGTAAACCCAGACTTTTTCAGGTCTCTACTGCTTTCCAAAGCCAGTAAGTACATCAGTCTTCCTAAACCTGTTTCCTAAACTTGGGAAAAAAGCGATCAGCAGCACATCTTAGCACTACGTACGTGCCCAAGGAAAATTCTCCATGAACCAAAAGTTTAACAGAATGTAATTACCTCCAAGCAGCACCTGAATGTCACAATTACAAATCAGTCTTTGGAGCTTGCAACCCTCCTTTCAAGTCAAAGTTTAAGGCAACATCAACACACAAAAAACCGGGGTCTTTCTTGTGAAAAACTGATCTGCAAACACGTGGTCAACATATTGCCAAATTGGAGAGACACCTCAAAAGAGTGAGAACACGAACTTTTGGGACTTCAAATAAACAAATTTGAACTAATCAATCTCGAAAGTCTGTTTTCTATTTGTGGCTTTGGGTTTGCTGTTTTATGTTTCTTTGTCTTAGCTGTTTGTTTGCTTTCAATTACGCATGGCCCTCCTTATCCTAACCTCTGAATCCCCCTGTGCCATGCTGGCCGGGAGGCAAGCAGCAAGACACCGTAGTCATGGAATATTAAATGTGAGTTAGAGGATGAGCCAGAAGAGGCTCCTTCTTCAAAGGCTGTTGGTTTTGCTCTCAAATCAACTTTTTTTTGGTGCATCCCCTCCAGGACAAGGGTATGGCACAATAGTTGTCCCTTCCTCTGGAGTGGGGACTATTTGCTGTTTCACAGGTCATCAGGAGGTAGCAAGCGAAGTTTACTAGATGTGGCTTTTATCACCTCAAGTGGAACTATTTCCTTTATGGGAACCCTGGTTTTTAAGGTTTTATCAGATCACTGCAAGTACAAAAGCCTCACTTACATGCTCAAAAGCTCCTATAAAACTTGTAGTTCAAGGTTTATTTGTTCTAGGTGGTTTTCAACTTGGAGGAATAACTTGCAGAAACAAGTAATTTGTCCTATAAGCTTTGACTGACCAGTTGCAAAGTACACTGAAACTGCGCCTGCCTCCTGAGCAAAATTCCATCAACTCACTAACCAAGAAAAGTTCTTTTAAGAATATCTTTCAAAAAGAGGGAAAAGAAGGGGGGGAAAGGGCTTGCAGCAAAAAGGAAGTTTCAATTACTTTGTGAAATCAAGCAGAAAAATTAAGATCCAAGCAAACTTTATTAGCTCTGACAAGCAAATGCTGATGCCTTTGTTTCCTATGTGTGCAAAGCTTTTACTAAGGAGGGGTGTGTGGTTTTGGGTTTGATTTTTCTTCTTTTTAAGCCACAGAAATATGCCTTTTTTTTTTCTTTTTTTTTTTTTTTACAACATGCTTTGCTACAACTGGGTTTCGTAACTATATTTGAACAAGGGAACTGGAACAGAGCTATCACAAAGCAGCTGATCCTTCTCTAAGCATCCACCAATATTTCCATGTGTCATTAATACTTCACAATCAAATTTATCTATGTAAAACCCCACATTAATAAGCCCTTCTCCTGCCTGCAGAGCATGCCAAGCAGAGTAACAGTGCAGATAACATAAGAACTTAGAGCAGGTTAAGAGACTCCAGAAAGAAAATACACAAAAGGCCAGATTTTTCAAATTAATTTTGCATCTACGCATTTTTCAAAGCAGTTTGGCTCCTACTAAGCATTTCATATTCAGTTTGTAGTCTGCAGTCTGGGGGCGACTGGAGGGGTCTGTGGGAGCACAGCAGTATTCTGAAGGTTGCAATATGGGGAGCTGTGGTCCCCTGAAAACCGAGTTTTTAGAGGGCTCACAAACTTCCCACTGCCCCACTCAAGCTCTACACTGCTCCTGCTGAACAAACCACCTCCTCTGCCAAAACCCCCCACTGGCTCCCAGGCCCCTGAGGGCAGGTGGGCTGCAAGCTGGTGGAGCAGTTATTTCCACCGCCTCAAGGACCACAAAGTCTCATTTGCTTAGAAAATAAAATTCAGTCCAAGAGCAGGTCCTGGGCAGACATAAATGAGACTTCAGTTCTAAGTGGAAAGTTTTCCACAAGACATTTTCATAGCAACACGGAGACTCTTTTGGCACCAGAGGAAAGGCAGAGCACTTGTGCTGCTCTACAATTCCAGATCCCTGGTTGTCCCCTCAGTTTAGCTCAGCACAGGATGACTTTCTCAGCCCAGACACAGGCAGTGCCCTTCCAAAATGAGCCAGTTTGGGGGCAAATATTCTAGCTGAGCAGCTCCACTGCAGAGCATCTTTCCAGGAGTCTGCAAGAACCACCATCATCACCCCAGAAATGGTTCTCCAGAGCATCACAGTCACAACTCAATTTTGAGGAACCCATGCTACATCTCGGTACACAGCTGCACACTTATGAACACCCAGTAAAGCAGCAAGCTTCTGGAATGCTGCATTTTCCAGCCTTGCCCACAAAGCCACACAAAGGCCTTTCTTGCTTCATCAATGACTCCAGGGATGCTGTCAACCCCTTGATCCAGCCTGCCTTCCAGGGAAGAAAGGTGATGCTGCTCTGCCCCAGGTCTTCACTCTGCTCATGACTGTACAAACAGCTGGACCAGAAAGAGCCACCAATTAAAGGGGTTTCAGAAATAATTAGCTCACATCAATCTGATGCAAAGCAGGGTTGGGGAAACAAGCCCAGATGAAGGGCTCGGGGAGGAACAGCCAGCAGAGCTGGATCTTGCAGCAGCTCTTCCACTGCAGATGCAGGACCAAGGCACAGATCTGTGCTACCCAGCTCACCCCTCCCTCAGTCAGAGCTCCCAGGGGCTAATTGGGATATGCAATAGGCTCTCTGTGGCTATCAGGCTATTTTGGCTTGCCAGGCTACCAGAAGAAAGGCTACATGGGAAATTAATGAGCAATCTGTGTTTCTGATATTGCATCGGCAAAAAAAAAAAAAAAAATCATTAAAAACAAAATCATACACTTCTGCCTAGAGCAGGACACCACAATTTGATAGGACTTTCAAATTTAAAGGTTAAAAAACTCATATCATGCATTACTGCAAAAAGCAGAAAAGAACACATTGTTCAAAGGGGATGCCAGCACTGAAAATAAGGAGGTGGGTCAGGTTTAAATCTAAACAGGTCCACCGCACATCCATCCTAGGGCCACTGTTTATAATCAGAGAAAAGCAACTTTATACACAAAGATCACACACTAGTGGTTCCTGGCTGTTCCCAGGGAAAAAAAAAAAGCTGCTTTTCAGCTGAACTTTCCGAGAACTGTTCATGTAAATAAGACAAACCTCCAGAAACACACATGGCCAAGGCTGAAGGAACACATGGAGAAAGGCAAATAAGCAGCACAACACGAGGCAGGGGACGTCCAGTGCCAAAAACCCAAGGTGCAACTTGCCCAAGACCTTTGAAACTCCCTGAAACTGGGCCACCATACAGAAGGAGAGTGTCAGTGGAAATCCTCCCTCCAGCTAGAGGCACAGCTCCAGGTTCAATCCCCCTGAAAAAAAAAAAAGAGGGATGGCGCCAGGAGAGCCGAGAGGTACCAATCCCAAACACAGGGCAGGACATTTGCCCAGAGATCCCAATAGTGGGGTCACTGCCTTCTCACTCAGGGAGCAGCAGCAATGGCACAAGAGCACAGCCTGTGTTCTGGTGACGTTCAGAACCATCCCCTTCATCTCCCACCTCCCTGCTTTATCTCCCCTTGGCCAAAACACCTCAGAGCTAAGGCCACAGCTGAGTTTGTAAATGAGATTTTTTTGACCTGAAAAATGTGCTTTTAAGCCCTCGACTGCTACTCCTACCAAGTGTTACTTTTCCAACAGCCTGGTATCTGTTGCAGAAGCCACCCAGCTCACACAAGCAGCACTGTGTTCTGCTGGCACAACACAACCTACGTCCAAAAACCCATCCTGCTGCTGAAACAGACTCTCAACGTATTCCCAGGTCCGGAACCACCAGCTGGCCAGTGTTTGTGGAAAAGGCGAGGCTGAGTAGTTTAGCCTACCCTGGACAAGGCGAGAAGGGGGGTGGAAGAGAGGGGAGAAAGGATTAAGATAAGGCTATAAAAAAATTTAAAATTCCTCCTTCTCCCCCTCTCCAGAATGCCCTATCTTTGCAGCTTTCCTTGGCGCAGCTGTGAACACCAGCCTTATCTGCTGCCAGCTTCACACAGGCACTCCTCACCACAGCACAGATAAATCCCAACATCTCTGCAATGATTCCCAAGCCAATTTCTGTGCTGCCACCTTTGTTTGAGTGAATGCCTCCCAGGAGGGACAGCAGCATCCCAGATGACAACAGGAGAGTGCAGGAGGCCACTTCAACCTTTGAAAACTAAAGCTTTTTGAGTTCCCTACTCTCCTCCCAAACACGTTTCACAGTGTAAGCATGTGCCTTCTCATTGCTGCTCCACATGGGAACATGGCACAGTGTCATGTTTTCTTAGGTATTTTGGAAAAAGCAAGTTTGGGAGACACCTCAGCCCTAGTATTGTGCAGACTGTCCACCTGCAGACACCAACTTTGATCCCCTGTGTTGAACAACAGCTGGGCTTGTGCAAACAGCTTTGGTGGCATGGGAAAACAACACACTGGGCTTACAGCACCCAACTGCACCAGGGGACAATTGCACTGAGGTTTTGCTGGCAGGCAGCAAAGGGGTTTATTTTGTCTTCTTAAGCACAGCCCTGAGCAATCTGGGGGGAGTAGGGAGTGCAAACAGGACCTTTGCCATCCACCTCCCAGGCGGGACCATCAACATCCACCAGGCAGGAAGGTGAACAGCCTAGGCACTGTGAGCCCCAGGGAGGGGATGGCTGATTAGAAGGATGGGATGGATTTACCAGTTGTGTTAGTCTTTCTGAAGCAGGAAGAGAAGCTCTCTTCCCTCCCCACAGCCACTGCTGTGTCCTGGCACCTTCCGTCAGCAAAAATACTTTATGAAATAAAGTTTGCAGCTAAAAAAAGCCTAGAAGAGCAATGGGCAGACCCTGCAATGGGAAGGCACAGAGCAACCTGCCAGCTACATGGGGAGATCCTGGCAGGGCTGAGACAAGGCTTTGGCAGGAGGGCTGCCCTCTGTGGCAAATCCATGTGGGTTGGGTGTCTCCAGTGGATGACTGTGTTGTGACCAGAGCAGCTTCCCACTGTGGGGATGGACCTGTCCTGGGGATGCACCCAGACAAGGGCCTGCAGCAAAGCGGTGATGGCCATGCTGGTTCAAATCCATGTGCTTGGGGCTCAGACAAGGAGATAAATGCAGGGAGCAGAAAGGACACAGAGGGCAGAAAACCAGGAGTCAGCAACTATCCCATGAGAGACCAAGTGCTGGCCACCACCTCGTCAGTGTTTCTGTCCAAAAGCCAAGACTTACTTTCCTTTCTAAACTCTACCCCTCCTGCTTAAAATAGAAAACTAAAAACCAATAAAAATAAAGTTCCCCATCCTTACACCATCAAAGGAAGAGGCAGGAATGGGAGAAGTATAGCCCTCCAGCCTGGACACCCTCGGACAAAATTCCAAGCTAACACTTAAGCCTTGAAGCTTCACTTGAGCCCCCAGGTAAGAAGATTTCCAAGACTGCCACAGGCTTAGGGACAGCTCCCCTCCTGCTCTTGTGCTATTTTCAAACAATGACATTTCTTCCAAAACAAAGTGTTTTGCAATCCTCGAGCAATTCTTTCCTTTTCCAATAAAAAGTGAAATTCTCTTCATTCTCAGCCAGTTGAAACTCTCAACCACAGAAACAACCACCAGCTCCAAATCCATCCACCCTGCAGATGGCCACATCAGAGCCCTCACCCCAGGCTCCTTCACTAGCTGGTTCCAGGAAGGTCTTGCTACACCACTGTTCATGGAAGACTGGGAAAGGTTAAATTTTAACTTGAAACTCCTTCCCTAAACTGCCTGACTTGTCTTCTGAACCTCCCTCCTGTAACTGAGGGATTTCACTTAATCTATTTAACTTCCAAGTGTGCTCCTTCTGCCATAACTTGTTTCCCCAAAAAGAAACTGCTTAATGTCTTGCAATATTAATATATATATAACTGAAAATCCATGGAGCTGAATATGACCTATTTCTCATAGCAATATAAGTATTTCCAGGTCCTAGCAAAGGCACGGTAACAGTAGCTCTACAGCAAAATGAAACTGAAGCCAATAGAGATTTGTTTGAAAGAAATTAATATAAATCAAATCCAAAGAAGCAGATTTCATGGCACAATCTGCCTATGTTAACTGCCCAGTAGTCTCCCTAACAGCCAGTCCAAAGGCAACACACAGTAAAATTTACATTCTGTGGTCACTCAGACAGACATCTGGTGCAAAGGCTTGCACTTTAAAATAAAAACCCATTGAAAGCACTTCTTAAAGAGCTTTGCAGTTTAAAAAAAAACCACCTAGGAACTATGTGGGACTGAGCAATTTAATCCCAAAAGAAACTTCAGCACTGCCAGTGCTCATCCCTGGATCCAGCTGGGAGAACACAAGGGGTTAAACATGCGGTGGGTTCTTGCTGCAGGAGCATGAAGGGCCTATTTAAAAAGAAGAACCAGAAATAAGGAATTTTGCCAGTTTTTACCCCTGATAAATCCGCATTCCAGTCTGTCAGCTATCCTGTTATCCCCAGAGCTGCTGAAGTGTCTTTGGCTGTAACTATGCATGACTCCAGCTTTGAGTAATGGAAATAAAGTATGTGCACTGTGACTGCAGTGTTCCTTTCCCAACCCCAGAAAAAGAAAGGCAGAGCAGGAGGAGATCCTAGAGAAGCTCAGGAATTTTGTACAGAGAAGTTGGAAAGCTGTTCACACCCTACATCAGCTGCCCACTGCACCAAACCTGCCTGGGGAGAGATGCCTACAGCTTGGAAAGGAGATGCTAAGTTTTAACCTAACACAGCAGCTCTTACTGTCTGCAATAACAAAGAAATAAATACTCTTCCAGATTCACAAGTCCAGTTTAGCTGGCAATTCATAGTCAGCAAACATTTGGAAGCAGTATTGTAAAATTAAACAAAGCTATCATTTACAGGAAACCCTGCCTCGAATACAAATTATAGAGTTGTTAAGTTTATCTGGGAATGCTTTGCCCCTGAGTGCTGTATAATTATTCCTAAATCTTTCAGGAAAGAATGCAAATATTTTCAAGCCATAATTCATTGACAAGGAGGAAGTCTCATTTAACCTTTTGTGCATATTTTGATACCTAGAAATTAACCCCTACTTTCCACAACTATTAGTCAGGATCCTACTGAGCCAGCTGGGCGGCAAGTGGACCCATAGCCCTTGTTTGGCAAGCCTTGACAGGAGCACCAGGCTCACCTGGCACCCTTTCCCGCTCCCAGACTGCTTCAACAGCAGCTTCAGGGCTGGTTTGGAGCAGCACCGTTCCAGCCAAGCTGCTCCCCTCACAGAACTTTACCCATAAGGAAGGCTGCTGAAAAGACTGGCTGTTCTCACAGGAGTTATGGCAAGAAGAGGTATAAAGGAACCTTTAATAATGCAGAGAGCTGAGTTATGTGGAGTTTTCACTAGCGAGGCGCCTGCACCAGGATCCCCTTGGTGGGTTGGTTTCAACAGGACTGAGCAGCCCTGAGCCCCATCTCTTCCAGCCTCCTCTACCCAGCAAGCCACAGCTCTTCAACCAGCCCCAATTAACTCAAGTTAATTAGCAGAAGCCGCATGACCAAAAGCAGTCACACACCTTTCCCAAGCCCCCATAAAAGTGTTTTGTTTTGTGTCTTGGGTTATGGAACCAAAAGTGTGTATTCTATTTCATCTGTTGAAAGCAGTTGGGGAGATGTTCTTCTTTATCTCTTGTAACTCTGGGGGGAGAGGGGCAGATGCCTTCTGATAATGGGCCAACTGTTAAAACCAGGTGGGGCAGTGTTTCTTATCTCTTTCACCACCTGTCCTCCCTCCAAGGGGATATTTTCTGCTAATGGGCCACTTAAGGCTCACCAATGACATGACATATTCCATCATCCCATTGTGAGATGCTCCACCCAGTGGGGGGGAGCCAACCATTCCCACCTAGATAAAAAACTGAGAGTAGGAACACTATCTGGTTCCACTGGATTCTTGGAGGAAGACTGGACCCTTCTCACCATCACTGGGCCCTTTTCTCTCAGGATCATCTCTGCTCCAACAGAACCACATCTGCCACTCCAGGAGGACTTACTTTTGGACTGCTTCCAACACCCTGACCAACAGCGTGTCAGGTTGTAGCTCTGACTGTCAGGGTTTCTAGGATTGTTGTTTGTTTACTTGTTTGTTTGTTTGTTTGTTTGTTCGTTTTACTAGTACATTGGTATTGTTAATATTCCTAGTAAAGAACTGTTATTCCTATTCTCAAATCTTTGCCTGAAAGCCCTTAATTGCAAAATTATAATTTGGAGGGGGTGAGGGGTTTACAGTCTCCATTCCAAGGGAAACTCCACCTTTCCCTGGCAGATACCTGTCTTTCATAACCAAAACATTTTGCAAAGGTGAAGAAGGTCAGCTCATCATCCGCTCAGGACCCTCTAGCAGTCGAGACCTTAATCTACCAATGGCAACAAATTGAGTCATATTTATAAAGAAAGTCACTTGCAGCCAAAGGGGAGAGGGCATGCATCCTCCAGGACATCTGCAAAGCCACACACACAGACCCCCACACTCCCCATGGCACCCCTGTGTGAGCACCCACTGCTCCATGGGGACCCATTCTGCTCCAGCCCAGTGCTGTGCCAGGGTCAACCATGTCCTGCCTGCCAGCACTTGGCTGCTCTGAAACCCTCATGCCCCCACTACTACAAAGGAAAAAAAAACACCCAACCAAACAATAGCCAGCCTTACCATCTCAAAAGGTAGCACTCACGCTATTGTATTTTCCTCCTAGTGACATTATGAATTTAAAAGAGCTCAGCAGTGGGTGTTATCCCCGGGTGCTCAGGGCAGCTCCTTGGCACAGGGGCTGGGTGCTGCAGGAGGCAGGCACTTGCAGCCTGGGGAGCATCACCACCGTTCACAATTACTCAAACGTGAAACACAAACAAGTACTACATCAAGGTTAGGCTGCAGCAGCTACAGAAACAATATCCATGATGCACATCCACTGTCACAGATCACTGTTTCTGATATGGTGGAACTGAGAGACAAAAGGACCTGGCTTCCTCTGGGCGGAAGCAGGTCACTGGATTGCCTCCCTCGCAAACAGGTAAGCCTGAGAGTTTTCAGTACGAAGATGAGAGAACCTCACGCAAAATGGATTTAAACCCAACTCCGCTAAGATGCCATGATGCTCCAAACCACCACCTGGGTCCCAGCAGTACAAAACCCCTTCACCTCCTCTCCTTTCCAGTGAGCAGTTGTGAGCTTTCTTCCATGCCTGGAGCTGGGGAAGGTAGGCCAGGCCAGGCACAGAGCCCTTGCACTCCCTCCTCATCCTACTGTCATGCTCAGGGAGCAGGGAGGCAGGAGCATGTAAAACCAAACCAGCAAGCAATTACACTGTAAGAAAGCAATCTCATTATGAGAGCTAATGAAAGCGAACTGCAATTATTATGTAAACAGTGCTGAATCATTAGCAGACGCTATTAAAGCCATGTTTCCCCCCACCGAGAAGAAAAGCATATGGCCCTATGGCACCTTCAGTTCTGTCTCTAAACAGAGCCAAAACTCAGGAGGAAGCCTGTTTGTTTTCCCCCAGTCCAAACTAAACCAGCAGCACCACTCTGACCCCTGATCTGTATGCCGAGTGTTTGCCAGCTGCTTCCAGAGCCTCTGCCCAGGCAAAGGGACATGGGCACTACTGCTTCACTGCCTTGGCTCACCAGGCACCCTATGCTCCCCCAGGACTGCTGGCCACCACACTTTAGAAACCCTAAGGTTGGCAGGTACACAAAAAAAAATCCAGCCCACACTATTCAGAGCAAAAGCAAAGCCCACCTGGGTACCCATACATAGCTGGCAAGGGACTGATTTTCCATCAGGCTTGTAATTGTGCCTGTTTCTTTGATCACACAAATGCTCTGTCCCTCCCATGGGAATGGGCCAAGGAAAGTCAAGGAAGGTGCAGGAGGTTATTTATCCCCCTTATTGCATGGCTCTCCCTATCACTAATTTCTTTCCAATAGCAGCACTCACCACAACTGGGTGAAGCTGCTTGCTCTTTAATCTTTCATGAGGCAAAGTTACCTTTAAAAAAACAAACAAGCCAGGTCCCTTGCAAAGAGGACACTGCCAGCCAGTTGGCTATAAAGACACTCAAACAAGATCCTCATGTTTGCAGGAGAAGCAAAAAACTGCATTTCAGCCCAGTAAAAATCCTAGCTCAGTCTTTATGTTCCAAGAATGCTGAATCAAAACAGGCTCAACTCTTTAAAAAGAGGAGAGTACAAAGAAGCAAAAATTTTGTATTAAAACCCATGTAATCTTTTTAAAACACCATTATTAGAACCTGTAGTACTAGCCAAGAGTGATTTATCACCCCCTGTCATCACAGCCTGCAACACAGAGCTTTTTATACCAGCTCATAATTTCTTAAAGCTGGCCCTCTGCTGCCAGCAAATCCCCTAAAGCCCAGGATTTGGGGGTCCAGAGCACTGCTGCTCCTCCATCAGTGCCATGCAGGGCGATGTGACCCAACACAGAGCATCCAGCACAGGTTCTGCATGGTGCTTCCAAGCAGGAGAATGTTATAAGTCAGTGTAGGTACACAAATCACCCAGGGTTATTTCAGCTTCTTTCAAAAGGAAAGTCAATGGGCCATAAAGGCTTTAACTGCATTTTCCAATGCAAGAAGAAACGTACCTCGAGGTCAGAGCTCTCTGAAAACCAAACACCCTGACATTTGGGGTTTTCCTGTGAAGTTGTTACGCTAACACACCCCAAATCACCAGTAATTTCTAGACTAGCACTACAAACCACAAGAGGTTAAACTGACTGCACATTACTTAAACTAACCTAAGGGTGACCCCTGGAAAGGAACAGCTATTGGATGTTGTGGTTCTGTAGAAACTCAATTACCAAAGCAAATTTCCTATGAGCATTTTTAAAAAAGGAAAAAGAAGGAAAAAAAAAAAAGGCAGCAACAATACTGACAATGTGTAAGGGCTACATATTTTCACCTCCTGAAAGCTGCAGCCTCACCTTGTATAAGAACTGCTCCTATTCCCACAAAAATGTTCAAACATATTTTAAACATTTCATCATTTTTTGCTCCCATCTGAATTTGCTTAAAATCCAGACAATTCTCAGCTTCTAAATTGGAAACATTAAGAGAAATACTCCTTCAAAATCCTTCACTTGGGGTAGCCTCTCTCCATCATCTATGTACCTTTCCAACACCAAAGGTTGCAGAGAGAGAAGTCCCTCAAAGGGAACTCCCACAAATCCAAGTCCATCAGCCACTGGTTGTGTAAGCCACAGAAAATATGAGTAGAAAGACAGGAAACTAACAGATTTTATTTCTCTGCTTAGAAGATGGACAACGAAAAAAGTATTTCTAAGAGTGTTTTTGGGGAGGTGGGGAATCTGGCAATGCTTTACATTGGGAAAGAGGTACTATAGTTCTAATTTTACATTAAAATCAACAATGAGTAGCCCTTATTAAGATTGATCCCATCAGTTGGTATCCCCCCACACACTTTTTAAGCACCATCTCCATCCTTTCAAGCACTTTGCCAGTGAGGTGATGCACTGCTGCCCTTGAGGAACATCATCCCATCCCACCTCCCTCCTCTCCCAGGACCCACAGAGACATGAGAGGTGACAGATTGCAAGGCATGAACTAGCAGGGAAGACAATTGTGCCAACCACAGCCATTTTCAAACAGAAAACACCATCCTAAGAAAACTACCACAGCCACATCCTCACTGGGCTAAGCCTGCCAACAGCCCACATGGCTGCCACCAGCCCTGCACACATAAAGCCTCCAACACTTTCTCACCAGGTCCCCGTCTTCCCAACATGCTATTTTTATCTGAGCACCTTTCCTGGACCAGAAAGACATAAACAAACATTCTCTGGCACAAACATGGCGCTTCAGCCACAGCCTCTGCAGATGCACGTATTCTGCACAGGCAAAGAAAAACACAAAAATCTCTCCCAGAGAAACAAAATAGTTCCATGAAGCACCTCTTTAACAAACCAGGAAGCCAGTAAGAGAGGCTACAACAAAGTAGTAATCTCTTTTAATTAAAACACTTGGCAATGAAAAAAAAAGAATACACACAGAAGCTTTCTTCTTGAGATGCACAAACCCCAGTGAAGAGCACAACTGCATCTTTCCAGGCACCAGAGGGGTTTGCCATGGGGCATTGTCCTGGGTTGTGGAGCTGGGTTTTGTGTATTCTATTTCCATCTGTTTGGGCACCTGATGCCCCATCTTGATAGGGCAATTGCCACCTTCCCCAGCCTGTGCGGTGCATTTGCATTTCTATACATCTCATGCCCTGGCGGTGGGGGGTGGGGGTGGGGGGAGGGGAGGCGGCCGGGAGGGAAGGCTGGGACCGCGCCAGGGCTGCCCTGCTGCAAGAGCTGGGTGCTCTGCGTTTCCTCCCCTGCGGTGTGGCAAGAATTTCTTCGCCTTCTGTGCTAGCCATCCTGCTTCCCTTCTCTACCCTAATCCAGAGCCAGGGCTTCTCAGGAGGATTGTCCTCTTCATCCCTCCCTGACAAGACAGGAGAGCAGCCAGTTTTTTCCACCCGATTTTCTGTCGGGAGGAAGACCGGATTTTCGTCTCACCAGATTCCATCTCACCAGTCCCGGACCCCCCCCCCCTCCTTACCAGCCCTGGACCTGCTTCTTCACAGAATCATCTCTGCTCCAACAGAATCACGTCTGCCACTTCAGAAGGACTTTACTTTTGGACTGCTTTCAACATCCTGAATCACAGGGTCAGATTGAGGCTCTGACTCTGTCAGGGTTTTCTTCCAAAATTGTTGTTTGTTTGTTTATTTGTTTGTTTGGTTGGGTGGTTTTGTTTTCTATCACATTTGTATTGTTAATATTTCCTAGTAAAGAACTGTTATTCCTATCCCCAACATCTTTGCCTGAGAGCCCTTGATTGCAAAATTATAATTCGTCGGGGTGTGAGGGGTTGGCATTCTCCATTCTAGGAGAACCCCAGTTTCCCTGGCAGATACCTGTCTTTCTAAACCAAGACAGGCATCTTGGAGCACACAAGGTAATTTAGGGAACAAGAGGGAAACTTACTGGGTCTTCCCATTGCTTAGCAATGGGAGAAGGAAGTTATCTTCATAATTTCAAAAGAAAGAGAAAGCAGGAGGAATGTGAGGAATGCAAGGAGGTTATTGCCCAGGAGACCACGACTGGCAGCTCACTCGAGAGGAGACACACATTCTGACCTCTGGCTAGCAAGAATTTCCTTCCCCCCACCAAAAAACAAAAAAACACACCAAAAAAAAACACCAAAAAACAAAACAAACAAACAAACTCAGGTGCCTGAGGATTGGTCCTCTTCTGGGAGAAGGCAAAGAATTTTGCAGCAGATCGAATAATCCTGATGCTCCACCCTGGTACTGCCCACACCTGCGGGAGGTGTCAAAGACTGAGCCTGTGCAACTCAACACACATGCACATACACAGAAATCCATGGCGAGTCCATGGGAATGGCTATGTGAAAAGGACAGGAGATGAGAACCACACACCTGACACCTCTTGAGAGGCACTGGCAGTCCTTCCCCATTCATGCAAGTTCCAGGGTTGGCAATCCATTGCACAGAACCAGGACAGTGGGGTCTGCACAAGCCACCATCCAACACCAAGAGCAGGCTAAGACCACAGACATCACCACCTCAAGGAACTGGGACCTTTCCAGCCTCCTGACAGAGGTCACAGCCCTACTGGGCAGATGCTACCTGCACCTACAAGACAGAAAATGCTCATCTGGAACTTTCTCCCATCGGAGCCATTTCACACACACAGCAGTAATGCTTCATCCTGAACTTCCTTGGCTCCACAGGTACCAAAGAAATATCATGGCAGAGGGAAGATGCAGAGACCCAAAACAGTGCCTCGCTGTCGTGTTGGCCTTGCTCTGCTGCTGTTTCAGTACGAATAAAAAGCCTGTTGACATAGGAAAGCCACAGAAAATCTCCCTGAAACTACAAAACAGTACTGAAAACATTGTGCAGCTTAGGCCTTCTGCACAATGTAAACATGCCTATTCAGCCTCTTAAAAAACAGCTAAATGTGTAAGGAAACATCTGATAATTACGGCAAATTTAACAATAGATAATAATTTGACTATGAATTGCATGGAATGTAATGACTGCTTATTCTAGCAGAAAAAACCAGAACTTTCTATGAAGTGTCTGCCAAGGAAAACGATACTCCCACTCAGCCCGGACCACTGCAAGCAGTTGCTGCTTTAGCCACATGCTTCACGCTGCCGGCTGCTAGGACACGGTGCGCCGCTGCAGCCGAACAAAACCCCGCGCTGCACATTCACAGAGAGAAAGCAGCGTCCCTCCCCGGCGAGCGGCGGCCGGAGCCGTGACTCAGCCGGGAGCTGCCGCCGGCTCTTGCCAACACTCACTGAGCCATACGGCCGCCAGCGCCGGACGCCAGGGCGCTCGTCGGTGGCCTGCGGGCAACTCGCACACTGCCAGCTCCCCCCTCCCGCTGTTTCCAGTTGCTAAATGACATTAGAAGCGGCTAAAAATACTTCAAGCAATTCTCTCATTTACTTTTCCGTGCCAGCAGTTGTGTTTGCCGCGGGGATGTTCTCCAGCGGTCACTTCCCCACCCACGGGTGGCCAGGCAATCACTCCATTAACGCATGCCAGGCAGGAGAAAACCCCCTGCCCGCCAAGGACCACTGCCTTCATTGGACAGGAATCATGGCAAATAGGTACAGCTGGTGGCCAGGTCACTCCCCATCTTCAAACAGACCTCAAGGGTGACCAGGTGTAATCTGGTACTTCTCATAACACAGCAAGCCCAGAGCTGCCTGGTGCAAATCGACTGCAACAGGCTCAGCAGTGCCAGAGAGCACGAGTAACACTGGCCTGGAACAGATACAGAAACCATTTCTCAGTTAGAAGGGGCCACATGGAAGAGAAGCATGTGAAAAACTAAAGCAGCATTTGCTGAACTTGACATGTAAAACAATGGGCTGGTTTTGGCTGGAGTAGAGTTAATTTTCTTCACAGTGGTTAGTATGGGACTATGTTCTGGATTTGTGCTGAGCATAGGGTTGATAATACTGAAAAGTTTTTGTTGTTGCTGAGCAGGGCTTACACACAGCCAAAGTGTTTTCTGCTTCTCGTACTGATATGCTGGTGAGGAAGTTTGAGGTGCATGGGAGATTGGGAAGAGACACAGCTGGGACAGCTGACCCCAACTGACCAGAGAGAGATTCCAGGCCATATGACATCATGGTCAGTATATAAAATGGGGGGTAGAAGGAGAAAGGGGAGGGCATTTAGAGTGATGGTGTCTTCCCAAGTCACTGTTATGTATGATGGGGCCCTGCTCTCCTGGAGATGGCTGAACACCTGCCTGCCCAAGGAAACAGTGAATTCCTTGCTTTGCTTACATGCTCAGCTTTTGCTTTCCCTGTTGAACTGCCTTTTTCTCAACCCACAAGTTTCCTACCCTTTACCCTTTTGGTCCTCTCCCTAATCCTTTTGGTAAGGAAATGAACAAGTGACTCTGTGAGGCTTGGTTGCTGGCTGGGGTTAAACCCCAACCAACAGCAATGCAAACAAAGCAGCGTTCCTGACTAACCAAGGGCAGCACACCGAGGTACCTACTGACAGCCATAAATACAACACTGGGGACAAGTGAGCAGCAGGATATCAGGGCACACCTGCCCACAGTTACTTTGGGCAAAGTCCCAGAAGTCCAAAAATCAAGGGTCAACTGATTTCCTCTGCCATGGGGAAAAAACTGCTCTCAACTGCTCTCACAAATAAATGCAACTATTCAATTAATTTAGTTTAAGCAGAGATTAATTACACTGAACACTTCACTAAGACTGAACAGAGTGCTGCTTGCACCCAGCTCCCTGCAGAGGCAGGCTCCAGGTTTGCTCTGTGCTCCCCACCACTGCCCGGACAGCAGTGCCAGCAAGAGCAGGGATGACACTGCTGTAGGAACTTTGCCGGTTAACCAGCTACATTTTCCACCAACAGGCAAGAAGTTTTTCTTTTTCCTTTTCAATCCAGGAAAAGAAACATCTAGTTCTTCCAATTAGCAGGAAAAGGGAAGGAATTTCCATCTGTTTAACACCTGAGGGCAAGAAACAGCCTTTTGAAAGAAAGGTTGGGTGGGGGTATTCTGTTTTTTAAAATCACAGCCACCTACTGTGGGTCTCCAGATGCCACCACACCAGCTCACTTTGCATTTCATTCTGCAACCCCACCAGACCAACCAGGGTAAGCAGCCCCTTCAGATGGTCACTCCAGGGAGTTTTGTCCCATCACCATGACAGCTCGGAGACACATGGAATCCATAAGGAACAACACATTCTGGGTAGAGTTTGAACAAAATCAGTGGCTCTGAGACCCAGAACTTACCAAGATGTGACTCCTCCTCCGGAAACTGACAAAGTCATCTTAACAGCAGTTACAGGCTGGTGCTCTACCCACACCACCTACTATCTACACGCTGTCAAGAGTCAGGTTTCACAAACCAACTGCGTAGGTCTACAAAAGCACTGACCTCTCCAGCAACAGCAAGATTGCATCTCGCCACTGCCAGGAGCTTTGCCACATGCACATTACAGGGCTATAGGGGCAGCAGCCACTGAAGAACACTCGGGTACAAAGCAGCACCAAAGGGCCACAGATTATTAAAAGCTTCCACACAGATTTATAGCAGTAGGCTGTGTTTATAGCTCTAACACCAAAGCTACATAAAAGGAAACAAGTTCTCTCTGTCCCACACCACAAATAACCCACTTTACACCTCTTATCAAGCAAACAGTGAGTTGACCAGCTGTGTGCTTCTTTCAGAAATGCCTAGGTACTTCAGCAAGATATAACCTGCTATTTATGCATACTCTAATTAGGTCCTAAACCTGGTCTAAATAAATATTAACGTGAACTCCTAGGTAATTATGGTGAAGGAGCAGCCTTTTAATGCCACTGAAATAGCAATGATACAGATAAAACGCCTGCTGGAATGGACATTTCCTTGAAAGAAAAAAGTTTGCATATCTACTGCTCCAGAATAAAATAAATGTGGCCAAAAAAATCCATGTGAGATGCTATAAAACCACAAATGACTTCCATGCCTTTCCAGTGAGGATGTGTTTCACTTGCTGTCACATAGCCCAGTGCAGGGACACATCTGCCTGCACCACACAGCTGCTTCATTTTAACAATTCAAGGCCAACATTTTGTAGGATCAGTAATCCCTGACAGCAAAGAAATCACTACACTTACAGAAACAAATTTGCCATAGCTTTTAGGGCATCTTTTCACAAAGATGCTAGGAAGTTTCTGTCTGCACTGTGATCTAAAGCAACTTACTAAGAGAATGTGAGAATAAAGCATAATCCATCAAATCAGTACAAAAATCTAACAAAGAAGTTAATGCACTTCAGGCATGAATAACCATGTGTCCCACTCATCATTCCATCAGCATTCATGTGTCCACACGTGATTCCATTCAGCCCACTGAAGCCTCCCCAACCTGTCCTCCACCAGTTTAGTGAGCAGAGGTCATTCTTCCCTTGTACTCGGCACTGGTGAGGCTGCACCTTGAGTGCTGTGTCCATTTCTGGGCCCCTCAGTTTAGGAAGGATGTTGAGATGCTTGAGCATGTCCAGAGGAGGGCAACAAAGCTGGTGAGGGGCTTGGAGCACAAGCCCTATGAGGAACAACTGAGGGAGCTGGGGTTGTTTAGCCTGGAGAAGACTCAGAGGTGACCTTATCACTCTCTACAGCTTCCTGAAAGGTGGTTGTAGTCAGGTGGGGGTTGGTCTCTTTCTTCAGGCAGCAACTAACAGAACGAGAGGACACGGTCTCAAGCTGTGCCAAGGGAAATATAGGCTGGATATTAGGAAAAAGTTTTTCACAGAAAGGGTGATGAAGTATTGGAATGGTCTACCTGGGGAGGTGGTGGATTCACCATCTCTGGATGTGTTTAAGGAAAGACTGGATGTGGCACTTGGTGCCATGGTTTAGTTGAGGTTAGGGTTGGGTTGGACTTGATGATCCTGGAGGTCTCTTCCAACCTAATGATTCTGATTCAGAGAGGTGCCACCAAGCAGAAATCACCAGTTTCCACCATCACCCCAATGGGATACTTGTCCAATCACACGGCTCATTCCCTCACACACATTTATCTTGTTCCCACCAATAGCCAGGCGCCCAGGTAACAGCCTTTCCAAACCACTTACTCTCCTGATGGAAAACACACCACTTATCACCTGAAACACCAACTGAAATCAAAGCTTTGCCAAGTGACTCTTTTCTGGAGACACAATACACACCACAGACCTCTTACCCTGGTGCCCAACCTCAGCCTTCAGCATTATCACCTGGCCCATGGGACTCCAGTGCCCTGTGCTGATCTCACAGGGGCAATGGCAGGTAAAGTTCTCAACTCTGAGAAAGTTCAACACCAGCAGTGGGACTGGTGATTACATCTGTGTACACCAGCTGAGCGGCAAGAGGGGAGATTTGGAGCCACTAAACACAACCCACACCAAAGCCACATGAATTCACGGGGGAATGTGAAACTACAGCAGGTATAGCACCCCACTCCAGGTTTAATTTTAAATTCAGTCACACTTGAGGTACACCACACTTTAAAGCTGTGCAGCATGCTTCCTTTAAAGACTTCCACCACCCTCTCTGAAATACCCCACACAGCAGGATTACATTTAAAACTCAACTTTGCAAGACCTGTTGCTTTCCAAGCAAGGCCAGACACAGACTCTGCTCCCCTGGAACAGCAACATAACCCAGCCGATACTTTCAGCATGTCATTGCAGAAAGCTCTTCTTTTGTCAAATAATCTTACCTTGCTCATCACTTTTCTCAAACAGACAACAGCTTTAGAGCTTCAAATGGAAGCCCTTTCAGCATGATCTACTCCTGACATTCTCCAAAGCTCACCAAGTAATCTTAAAAAACAATACATAAAATAAGGACTAGGTCAAACCTTCCCAATACTGGACTTCAGAGGAAGTCTGTTCACATTCTGATCCTGCACTGATGAGGGCTGGATGCAAATGCAAGACTATTTATTAGAGACCATTTTACAAAGCAGGCAGAGTGAAGGAGAGAGAGTATTTTAACTGCAACCAGTCAGACCTTTCTCATTAAAGTATTTCTTGGAGAAGCAAATGGGCCTGCAATTTTATTCAAAGAGATATAGACTAAATGCATATCATTAGTCTGACAATAAAAAAGCACAAGTGATTGAAACTATTTAATTTTGTCAGTGAAAAGGATAATGTATGCATATCTGGAGGGCACACCAATGGTAAAGATCACCCCCAGCTTCTATCTGAGCCGTCTAAAGGTATTTACTTGGGGTCTGTCTGTGTTGTGACAGTGTCCCAGACCGAAATGAATGCCTCCAACACTCCACATTTTTGAGCCATTCAGTCATGCATTTTTGTTATTGTTGAAAGTAGTACAAAAATTGCAGTGCATGAGCTGGAGTCCTTGGCGGTCTCTGAGGATTCCAGCTAAAAAGGCACTTCCTTTGTTCCGCGGAGAATGCGGTCCAGTAGGTCATTCAGAAGGGGAAATAAAAGCAGCGGCCCTGGGAGGGAGATGAAGGATGAAGCAAAAAGAACAAAATATTTTGGGTGTGAGCACATTAGCTACCATTTCCTACTACTGCCGGCTGCGAGCACTCCTGTTCCCGGGATGCGCAAGTATCTCGGGACGAAGGTGGCAGGAAGAAAAAAAGAGGAAGGAAGGAAGGAAGGAAGGAAGGAAGGAAGGAAGGAAGGAAGGAAGGAAGGAAGGAAGGAAAAGAAAAGAAAAAAAAGAGGAGCCATGTCTTAGTCCCTCCGCCAGCAGCTGCCGGGCACCGGGACGGGACGGGCCGCCCGCTCCCCGCCGGGGCGAACGGCAGCCCAAGGGCAGGACCGCCCACCCCGCCGCCGCCGAGCCGGGAGCGGGGCCGGCAACAGGCGCGGTCCCGCCCGGTACTGCCCGGCACAGGAGGCGGGCAGCCGCGCCGGGACTCTCCGCGCGGGATGGGCGCCGAGTTCCCGGGAGCCGAACCGCACCGGGCAGCGCGCCCCGAGCCGAGCTCCGGGCGCCGGGCCGGGGGGAGCCAGGCGCGCACCCCGCGCTCCGCGGGGCCGGGCGGAGCGCGCACAAAGGCGGCAGCGACGATCGCGACTCACCGCTGATCTCGTGGCTGGGCGCCTCGCTCTGGCTGAAGCCCTTGGCGGCGTAGAGCCTCCGCACTTCGGAGCAACTTTTGACGCGGGGCTCGGCGGCCAGCAGCAGCGGCAGACTGAGAGCAGCCAGCGCGCACAGGAGGGGCGGCAGGCAGCCGCGCCGCCGCGGCATGGTACGGGCGGGCAGGGGCCGCCGGGGCCGGGCGAGCGCGCCCCGAGGCTGGAGCCGGCGCTCCGCCGAGCCTGCCGCGCCGCGCCCCGCAGCAGCCGCGCCCGCTGCCCTGCACCCCGCTCCGCTGCGGCTCCGCTCCGCTGGCCCGGCGTGCGGCGGCGCTCCGCAAACTTGGCCCGGCAGAAAGCACATGGGGAGGAGGTGGAGGAGGAAGAGGGGGAGGGCGGCAGCTAAGTAGGATCGCGCAGGGCCGAGACAAGCCTCTGCAGCCCCCGGGAAAATCAGGAGTTGGGATCCACCCGCCCAACGAGGCGGAGCGAAGCCCGGGGCTGCCCGCCCGGCTAGCCCCGCGCGGGAGCTCCCTCCCGCGGAGAGCCTCGGCTCTGCCCCGACACGGGCACCCCGGGCAGCCCCTGCCCGGAACCGGGGCTGGCATCGCTCGGCCTGAGGAGTTCCCACCTGGCACCCACGCTCCCACCCACGCCAGCTCCGAAGTGCCCCGCGAGGGAAAGAGATTACCCGGAAGGGCTGGAACGGCTGGCTTAGCTGTGCCTCCTGAACTGGAGCTGTAGATGGTTCAGTTCTGCCCCAGGTTTAATAGGTTCACTACGCTGATGAATTTTGACATCGTTGTGACAGGTCTGAACTATGTGCATGAAAGACTTGTCAAAACCAACATTTTTCCACCAATCTTCTTTTTCCAAGAGTTTCACAGGGCAAAGGCCTCAGGAACACTGACATCAAGGTGCTCCAGTCACTCTCCTTCATATCCCAGCCCAGCACACAGACATGTGCACAGATGTAAATAAACCCTGCTGAACCCTTGGACCAGAGTCCAACAGTTGCTCCCTGCTTCTGTTTACTGAAAAATCACAGACATAGTATTGCAAAAATGGCAGGCACCGTCATAATTTCACAAGGCTGCAATCTCACTTAAAGGGTCTGCTCAACCCTTGCTCCCTGTCTGGCATGGTGAGGTCTCTGTGTCCTTGTCCCCTGGGTGTGTGTGCTGCATGGGGAGCTCTGTCCTGCTGCAATGTCCATGTGGCTGTGCTCAGTTCTGCATCTCAGCACAGATCCATTTGCCCCAGGGCAGTGTAATGGCCTGGTGATAGCATCATTTAAGAAAAATAAATGTGCAGCAGTTTACAATACAATGCTCCTCTATGAGCTTCATTTCTCTCATTGCCATGATGGGGAAGGAAAGGCTGAAACAACAGCAAAGGAAGTTGCCAGCTTCACCTCCTTGCTCCCAAGCTTTTGCTACCAAAATTCCAGGTGGGTCAGGAGGGAAAGCTCCACTATTTATTCCCCCTGTGAGAGCAAAGCACAGCCATGCTGTCCTGCCAGGCACTTCTAGGAACAAGGTGTTCGTCCAGCTCTGAGCTTTCCAGCGGCGATGCTGGCAGCTGACCACAGCCTTGGGGCATCACAGGCTGCTGCAGTCACGACTCACACCAAAAGCAGGGGAAAAGCACATTACCACAGCCCAGCCTGCTCCAGCCGCAATGGAGAGACTCATGCTGTAGCAGGGCTTCCCTCTGCCTGGATGCAGGGAGCATCCCCTGGCTGCACAGAAAATGGGCCACACCATCCACAGGGAAAAAAAATGGAATTTGCTTTATCATGGTTTTAAAAGTCTCCATCAGCCATCCTGATGGAAAGGGATGTAGGGATCTCAGTCATCCTGCCATCTGCTGGGGCTACTCACACTAAGCTGGTGAGAAGCTGGACCAGAAGTTCTCATGAAGTTATAAAGTGTCCTGAGAGAGAATAATCCTCTAGGATCTGGCCCTGCAATGTATGATTGAGTTCTGGTTTTCAAAGCACTACCTCACCCTCCCAGCCTTTATTTGAAGAGACAATGTGAATTTTAAAGAGAACTCAGCAGGGAGCACTGCATTTTTTATTCCAAAGTGAGAGAGAAAATGAGAGTGAGAAAGTCTGTGGGGTTAGAGACAGCTTGCCATTTATTGTTTCTCATAATCCCATACCTTGGTGGGATTTAAGAAACCTCCTGAAAAACACGGAGGGTTTTGTCAAATACTTGCTCAAGTAGTTAAATCAAAGGCTGAAGCAAAACAATGGAACTGCCGGAAATTTTTCATGAAAAACTCTTTTTCTTTTTTCTTCTTTTTTAAGGGATATAAAAGTAGTCTCTCTCAAAAGAGAATTTTTTCTCTGAGTTTTTTGCTTTCTCCAGCATTTTTGCACATCTGGCAGACCCTCCCCAGCTCCCTCACCCCAAACTGCTTGAGCAATTTCCCTTTCCCAGGAGAAAAAGATGGAGAAAAGCAGAGGAAAAAAAATGTGGTTTAGTTTTAAAAAGACTGAAAACTTCTGACTTCGCATGTCCCACAAAACTCTTTTCTCTCCATTAGTATTTTTGTCCCCAGACTCTGTTTATTTTCCAACCCTATCTCAGGGCCAGCTGTGGTGACACAGGATGCTCCTTGATCCTGGGGCTCATGTCCCCATCTCCCCTACCTGGCAGAGAGTGCTGCCTGCAAAACTTTCAAAGCTGTTTTGTCTCTATCTGCTCACACTCAGCTGTGAGTCTCCTCTCTTATTTGGGGGGATCCCAACATATCCCTATCACCACTGCAGGCACCCCAGGCTGGGCAGAGCCAGCTGCAGCGAGGAACTGCTGGCACAGCCATCGCTGGCCCCGGCACAGAAGATGGTGACAAGGTGACATCACCCACATTGCATCTGCACGGAGCCTCTTCCAGTGTATGTGTGCTGGTTTGAAAGCAAAACCAGTGAGACTCCCAGTCAGAGATACAATTTAATAGAAGAAGAAGGGAAAAAAGGTGAAATAAATAGAATGATACAACCTAACACCCTGTTGGTCAGGGTGTTTGAAGCAGTCCGGGAAATCCTCCTGGAGCAGCAGATGTGGTTCCGCTGGAGCAGAGATGATCCAAAGCAGTGATCCCTGTAGAAATGTCTGGTAGCTCGTCTCCTCTGAGATTTCAGTGGATAGAAGCTGCCAGTGGGGTCTCAAACCCTGGATTATATCCAGGTGGGAATGCTTGGCTCCTCCCCCTGGGCAGAGCATCTCACAATAGCATGATTTCATCTTATCAGTCGTGCAAATGGATCTTTGATGGCCCATTAAACAGAGATAACGTTTTCCGGGAAGGCATTGTTGGGCTCGTTAACAGAAGATAAGGGAGAACACTGCCCCACCTTGGCTCCAACGGCTCATGGGGATAGAATACATCCCTGGGCACAATTTTATATTGTAACCTAGGACATAATCCACCCCTTATTCTATCACCATCTACATCATACACTCTCACAGATACATACATATACATACGTATATACACAGAATAAAACCCTACACGCTGATTTTAGTTCTCACTCAGAATCAAGTCTCCTTGTGGTACACAACGGGTTTCTCCATCTTTTTGCATTACCCACCAAGTGTAACCAGGTCCTTGAGCAAAAACAATCCCACGGATGGGTCTGCCTTTGCCTGAGGTGGGATTAATCCAAACAGTCTTTCCTAAAATCCCTTTCAGGTGTACCACAGGGACTTTATCTCCATCCACTGTGTGCAAGGGTTCAGACTGGGCCGGACCAGCTCGATTGATGGAGCCTCGGGTGTTTACCATCCAGGTGGCTTTGGCTAAGTTTATGTCCCAGTTCTTGAAGGTTCCTCCGCCAAGTGCCTTCAGGGTGGTCTTTAATAGTCCATTGCACCGTTCAACTTTCCCGGCAGCTGGTGCATGATAAGGAATGTGGTATATCCATTCAATACCATGTTCTTTGGCCCAGGTGTTTATAAGGCCATTCTTGAAATGTGTCCCGTTGTCTGACTCGATTCTCTCTGGGGTGCCGTGTCTCCACAGGACTTGTTTTTCCAGGCCCAGGATGGTGTTCCGGGCAGTGGCATGAGGCACAGGATAGGTCTCCAGCCAACCTGTGGTTGCTTCTACCATGGTCAGTACGTAGCGCTTGCCTTGGCGGGTCTGGGGAAGGGTGATGTAGTCAATTTGCCAGGCTTCCCCATACCTGTACTTCAACCATCGTCCACCGTACCACAGAGGCTTCACCCGCTTGGCCTGTTTGATTGCAGCGCAGGTCTCACAGTCATGGATGACCTGTGATATGCTGTCCATAGTAAGGTCCACCCCTCGGTCACGGGCCCATCGGTATGTTGCATCTCTTCCCTGATGACCAGAGGCATCATGGGCCCAACGAGCTAGGAATAATTCTCCCTTGTGCTGCCAGTCTAGATCCACCTGTGATACTTTCACCTTGGCAGCTTTGTCTACCTGCTCATTGTTGCCATGCTCCTCATTAGCCCGACTCTTGGGTACGTGCGCATCCACGTGCCGAACCTTCACGGTTAGCTTCTCTACTCGGGTAGCAATGTCCTGCCAAATCTCAGCAGCCCAGATGGGTTTCCCTCTGCGCTGCCAGTTGGCCTTTTTCCAGCGATTCAGCCATCCCCACAGGGCATTAGCTACCATCCATGAGTCGGTGTAGAGATAGAGCCTCGGCCACTTCTCCCGTTCAGCAATATCCAAAGCCAGCTGTACAGCTTTAAGCTCTGCCATCTGACTCGATCCACCTTGTCCCTCGGTAGCTTGCGCAACTCGTCGTGTGGGGCTCCATACTGCAGCTTTCCATTTCCTGTCAGTGCCTATAATTCGGCAGGAACCATCAGTGAAGAGGGCATATCGTTTTTCAGTCTCCGGTAGCTCATTATATGGTGGGGCCTCCTCAGCACGTGTCACTTGCTCCTCTTCTTCTTCAGAGGATAATCCAAAAGTCTCACCTTCAGGCCAGTTCGTTATAACTTCCAGAATCCCAGGGCGATTTGGGTTTCCAATACGGGCGCGCTGCGTAATGAGGGCAATCCATTTGCTCCAAGTAGTGTCGGTGGCATGATGTGTGGAAGGAACCTTTCCCTTGAACATCCACCCCAGCACCGGCAGTCGGGGTGCCAGAAGCAGCTGCGTTTCCGTGCCAATTACTTCTGAAGCGGCTTGAACTCCTTCATAGGCGGCCAAGATTTCCTTCTCCGTGGGCGTGTAGTTGGCTTCGGACCCTCTGTAGCTTCGACTCCAGAATCCCAGTGGTCGACCCCAAGTCTCACCAGGCGCCTTCTGCCAAAGGCTCCAGGACAGGCCATTGTTCCCGGCTGCTGAGTAGAGCACATTCTTCACATCTGGTCCTGTCCTCACTGGGCCAAGGGCTACCGCATGAGCGATCTCCTGCTTGATCTGGGCAAAGGCTTGCTGCTGTTCAGGGCCCCAGTGGAAATCGTTCTTCTTGCGGGTAACCAGGTACAGAGGACTCACAATCTGGCTGTACTCAGGAATGTGCATTCTCCAAAAGCCTATGGCACCTAAGAAAGCTTGCGTTTCCTTCTTGCTGGTTGGTGGAGACATTGCAGTGATCTTGTTGATTACTTCTGTGGGTATCTGGCGACGTCCATCTTGCCACTTGACTCCCAGGAACTGGATTTCTCGAGCCGGTCCCTTAACCTTACTTCGCTTAATGGCAAAACCAGCTCTCAGTAGAATCTGGATAATCTTCTCTCCTTTCTTGAAAACTTCCACTTCTGTGTTCCCCCACACAATGATGTCATCAATATACTGGAGATGCTCAGGAGCCTCGCCTTTTTCCAGTGCAGTCTGGATTAGTCCATGGCAGATGGTGGGACTGTGCTTCCACCCCTGGGGCAGTCGGTTCCAGGTGTACTGCACACCCCTCCAGGTGAAAGCAAACTGGGGCCTGCACTCTGCTGCCAAAGGAATGGAGAAGAAGGCATTGGCAATGTCTATGGTCGCGTACCACTTTGCTGCCTTGGACTCCAGCTCATACTGCAACTCCAACATGTCTGGCACAGCAGCACTCAGTGGTGGCGTGACTTCATTCAGACTACGATAATCTACAGTCAGTCTCCATTCCCCACTGGACTTACGCACAGGCCAGATGGGGCTGTTGAAGGGTGAACGAGCCTTGCTGACCACCCCTTGGCTCTCCAGTTTACGAATCATCTCATGGATCGGGGTCACAGAGTCTCTGTCAGTGCGGTATTGCCGACGGTGCACTGTTGCTGTGGCAATTGGTACTTGTTGTTCTTCAACTCTCAGCAGTCCCACAGCAAAGGGGTCATCGGAGAGACCAGGCAGGGTATTCAGTTGTCTGATGCCTTCTTTCTCTACAGCAGCTATCCCAAAAGCCCAGCGATATCCTTTTGGGTCTTTGAAATATCCATTTCTGAGATAGTCTATGCCGAGGATGCATGGGGCCTCTGGGCCAGTCACAATGGGGTGTTTTTGCCACCCGTTCCCAGTTAAACTCACTTCGGCCTCCACTACAGTCAGCTGCTGGGACCCTCCTGTCACTCCAGAAATATAAACAGATTCTGTTCCTACATACCTTGATGGCATCAGAGTACATTGAGAGCCAGTGTCAATCAAAGCCGTGTACTCTTGTGGGTCAGATGTGCCAGGCCATCGGATCCACACAGTCCAATAGATCCGATTGTCCCTTTCCTCTACCTGGCTAGAGGCAGGGCCCCTCTATTCCTGCTCACGATGCACGTTGCTATCTTCCTGTGAATACGTTCCTGAGGTCCCTTCGAGAGGATCAGTCACATCATCATTCCTGTACTGTCTGGAGTTCCGTGCACGAGAGACTGGAGCAGCATTGACTCTAGATGAACTCCTCGTGGTAGGCGTCCCTCTTTTCAGTTCACGTACCCGGGCTGCTAAGGCGGAGGTGGGTTTTCCATCCCACTTCCTCATGTCTTCTCCATGCTCCCGAAGAAAAGACCAGAGGTTGCCTCATGGAGTGTATGTTCTCTCTCTGGCTGGGGGACGCCTGCTCCTAATGGCAGAGACTCTTGTTGGTTCTGGCGAGACGCGGTAAACTTCTTCCTTAAGTTCTTTTTTCAGTTTCTGATGGCCCTCTTCAATCAAGCTTCGGACTTGCTCAGCCAGCCTTGTTTCCACGGATGAGACATGGGTACGAAACGGGGCAGTGACAGTGTCCTCATAAATTCTTAGTTTGTTGGCCAAGACGCCCACCCTGTCCTCACCTGCCCTCCATTGCAGCGTTGCCAAGTAACGGGAGTACATCTCTGGTCCAAGCCGTGCGAATCTCAACCACATCTGTGATGTGCACTGAACTTCATCTGGGCTTTTAGGAAATCTCTCGTCCTCTGAGAAAATGATCTCCAGCACAGCCAATTCCCTCAGGCATCGGATACCTTGTTCCATTGTGCTCCACTTTCCTTGGTGCACCTGGAGATCTTCTTTACAAAGGTATCTGTCCCTCACACTTGTCAGCAGTCGCTGCCAGAGGCTGAGAGTTCCTTGGGTCCTTCCAATGCCCTGGTCAATGACCACATCCCGGGACAGAGATCCCAGTTGCCTGGCCTCACTTCCATCCAGAATGGTATCATTGGCTGCAGCATCCCAGATACGGAGCAGCCAGGTCAGGACAGATTCATTTGTCTGGCGGGTGAATTCCCTCCGCAGGTCACGTAGCTCACCCAGGGACAGAGAGCGAGTGATGATCTCTGGCTCTGTCTCCTCTGCTGGGTGCAAAGGTCCTGCTGCATCCTCGTCAGTCACTATGCGGACTGACTTGCTCTTTGCTTTCTTCTTCTGAACAGGAGCAACTGCTACCGGTTTAGGCTGTTCCAGTTCAGTGATGGTTTGTGTGGAAATGCTGGAATTTTTGTCTTCTTTCTCCTCTGTAACAACCTGCACAGACACAGACGTTGTGGCTTTGCTTGGTGCTTCTTTCTCTTCTGTGGCAGTCTGTGTAGACGTGGGCACTGTTGCCTTGATTTCGGTTCCTTTCTCCTCTGTGATAGTCTGTGTAGATGCGGACACTGTTGGTTTGCTTTTGGCTTCTGCTCCCTCTGCAACAGTCTGCATGGACGTGGACACTGTTGGCTGGTTTTTTGGCTTCTGTCTTCTCTGTGACAGTCTGCGTAGACTCGGACGCTGTTCCCTTCTTTTCTCTTCTGCCTCAAGAAGACGCTGCACTACATCATGTAGTGTTCTGTTTCTAAGCATGGTGCAGGCTGTGCAGAGAAAAGAAAGCAGCACTAACAACAACATTATGCTGTCCTTGGTATCCAGAGAAAATTCAATATTTTCAAAAACTGCTGTATCAGGCCTGAAAGACGGGAAAAAGTTATTCTTTACCCCTCCCCACAGCGGCTGGGTGAGATTGTTGAGACCCCAAACAAAGCATCCTAGACCGGGACAAGCAAACAAAGTTGAGTACACACTCCAAATTATGCTCATTGCCTTGCAGGTTAGCATGCAATAGACATAGTAGACCAATAAAGCAATTTTAGTGCTGTACCCTGGTTTACACCAAAGTATTAAGATCTGCAGATAGTGCCCCATGTGCGGAAAGATATAGAGAGCTAGGTACAAGACAAATGTAAGCATGCTGAGCATCATAGCAAACAGGTGTTCTTTTCCCCAATACAAAATTGTAATTCTGACTTTTCTCAATACCTCATGCCCCACGTTGGGCGCCAAAAGATGTGCTGGTTTGAAAGCAAAACCAGTGAGACTCCCAGTCAGAGATACAATTTAATAGAAGAAGAAGGGAAAAAAGGTGAAATAAATAGAATGATACAACCTAACACCCTGTTGGTCAGGGTGTTTGAAGCAGTCCGGGAAATCCTCCTGGAGCAGCAGATGTGGTTCCGCTGGAGCAGAGATGATCCAAAGCAGTGATCCCTGTAGAAATGTCTGGTAGCTCGTCTCCTCTGAGATTTCAGTGGATAGAAGCTGCCAGTGGGGTCTCAAACCCTGGATTATATCCAGGTGGGAATGCTTGGCTCCTCCCCCTGGGCAGAGCATCTCACAATAGCATGATTTCATCTTATCAGTCGTGCAAATGGATCTTTGATGGCCCATTAAACAGAGATAACGTTTTCCGGGAAGGCATTGTTGGGCTCGTTAACAGAAGATAAGGGAGAACACTGCCCCACCTTGGCTCCAACGGCTCATGGGGATAGAATACATCCCTGGGCACAATTTTATATTGTAACCTAGGACAGTATGCCATGGACCTTGCACCACTTGGCATTTCAAATTTCCGTCATCTAATTCAGTCAAAAAGTTGCAGACCTGCCAGCTTTTCAGAGAGAAGGAAAGGCAGGGAAGGAGAAGCCAGAGAAGACATGTTTCTCCACAGTTTCTTTTCACCTTCCTCCCATGTGCTGTCTCTCCTGTCCAGCTCAGACCTCCAGCCACACTGCTCCTGCCCAAGCCTTCATCCACACAGCAGTTATGTTGGTTTAATTAAAACCACTTTGAATCCACTCTAAAGGAATCAGCACAAACCCTCCATGGGGGTGTGGTTAAATCATGATAAATCTTATTGGTATCAACTGAGTCCACATCAGCAATGTACAAAATTTGATACAAATAATTGTCAACTGCACAGGATTCCCAGGAACAATTGTAACTTCAAGTTGGCAGGAGTGGAGCAGTTCTCTAGCACTGGCAAATCTTGGCAGCAGAGAGAAACACCAAGCCCAGCTGCAGTACCAATTACATCCAAAAATCCCTCTGGAGTTATATGAGGGCTTAAGCTTTTAGTCTGATTTAATTCTGGTCCTGGCCATAGGTCTGCCACAACCCTGCGGTGTTTACAGTCATTTGTCAGGGAATTTACTGGGGGTTGTACTCAGATAAAGATTTCAGATGTAGCTGTTTAGGAAAACCTGGCCGAATGCTATCCTTGGCCTGGCTGTCATTAAGGATGATTAAATCCTACAATCTGGTAGGAAAGTCTGGGCCACAAGGAGGTTAGAAAGTGTTGAAAGGGAACTGGACAAACATGTCTTCCCAGCTCCAGCTCATCAACAGGAGATGGCTCATTGTAAACCCAAACCAGGTGAGTTCCTGCAGCAGAGCAGCCAGGCTGGAATGAGGGATGCTCAAGTGGAAACAGTCTCCTTTGATAAAACCCCAGATACCACACATTCAGGGGTGTTTGGTCCAGGGCATCTGTCATGAGGATGGGGGATGTCATGGGTTAACACAGCTTGGTTTTTAGTTAAAGGGAAACAATTCCTTGTAAGGACCTTGGCATTGTTTTGGAAAGACAGGGACCTATCAGAAGCCAATTCTTAGATACTGACATATTGTTTAACCACTGAGGAAGCTGTATGCGACTTTGTGAATAAACATATAAAGCTTAGACTGTGTCCTAGCCATCCCTTTTCCTTCCAGCCAGAGGAGCAAGTAACAACCGGCCCCTGCGGTCACTCTGTGGAGTGGCCCAGGCCAGCCAGGCCCCGCTGCTCCTCCCTGTTGGAGGGGGAGCCGGCTCTGGCCTGGCCATGTCCCCGGGGCTGTGGCTGCTGGCAGGGAAGGGAAAGCCACGGCTGTTAACATCCAGCCGACCCTAAGGCCTGCCCTGCCGCCAGCCTGGCTGAGGGAGATGTCCACTGGGCCCCTGATAGAAGCTATGGGCCTGGTTGGGCCAGGCCCGCCTCAATTGTCACCAAGGGGTAGGCAGGAGGTGTCCACCAGCCAGGCTGCTCTGAGATCTCAAGGCTGCCGCCTGCAGAGATCACATGACCACCACAGGTCTTGGGCAAGATATTAACTCTTTCATTGCACAGATGAAACTTCCAGAACATTGATCCTCTCTATAGTGTGAGAACAGGTCAGTGGGAGACATTTAAAGAGACAGTATGAAGATACCAGGGTCAGTGAAAGAGAAGTTGTATCTTAAGTGATGAGGAGATAGAGAATATGCCTTGGTGTTTTAGGCTGAAAATCTTTTGTGAGCCATGGTAACAGACTGTAATATGCTAGAATATTCCTTTAAACTGTGGACAATATGGACTGGGGAGATGGATTGAGCAAAGGTATCTGTAATTGACTGAGTGAATATTAAATTAGTAGCTGCGATCCTGTGATCCCATAAGATGTTTGAACAGAGAGATAAGAAGTCCTCTGTGCCAGTGAAGAAGTGAAAAGACATCTCTGTTCCTTGAGATGAAGAAAATCCTTTGCGTTTGAATTGTCCATTTTTAAAATTACACCCCAATATGCATGAGTCCACGGCCCATATGTCCATGACCCATATGCGGCTCAGGAAAGCTGCCAATGGGAGAGATGTCACAAAAGCAGGTTCCCGGGCGGCTGTTTTTTGTGACAGTTAAGACCCACAGGAGAACTGTTCTATGTTGTCAGTAGAGAAATTTCATGGAAAACTAAAGAGACTTCTCTCTCCAAATGAACTGATGAGAGAGTATTTTATGGCTGGTAACTAAGAGTTCTGAGTTTTGTCTCTTTACAAGTTTCGTGGAAAAGTGAACAATTTGTGGGGAGGGAAAAGTGTTTTGAAAGTTTCATTTTGATTCTCATTTTCTTCTTTTAGTGTGTGTGTTAATAAATCTATCTTTATACCCTTTAAGTTTGAGCCTGCTTTGCTTTTTCTCCTAATCTTATCTCAGGGTAGCAGGAAAAAGAGTGAATTATTCTGGTAGACACTCAAACCACTACAAAAAATGGTGCATTGGCTAGGTAATGTCAAAATTGGTGACTGTGAAACCATTACAAGGGACCCTGCTAGTTGCAAAATGATGTTCTGAATCTGGTTTCTGAATGCCAACAGCCTGATATTTTAGGGTGAGCAGATCCAGTGTTTTGGCATGGGCTGATGCCTCTATTTCTTTTGACCACTGTCTTGGTTTGGAAAGACAGGTATCTGCCAGGGGAAGCTGGAGTTTCCCTTAGAATGGGAAATGTAAACCCCTCACCCCCGCCAAATTATAATTTTGCAATCAAGGGCTTTCAGGCAAAGATTTGGGAATAGGAATAACAGTTCTTTACTAGGAATACTAACAATACAAATGTAGTAGAAAAACAAAATCACCCAACCAAAACAGCAAACAAACAACAATTTTGGAGAACCCTGACAGAGTCAGAGCTACAACCTGACACCCTGTTGGTCAGGGTGTTGGAAGCAGTCCAAAAGTGAGTCCTCGTGGAGTGGCAGATGTGGTTCTGGTGGAGTAGAGATGATCCTGTAGAACCAGGGTCCAAGTAGTGATGAGAAAGGGGTCCAGTGGTGGTGAGAAGGGGTCCAGTCTTCCAGTCTTCCTCCAGGATGGAGTAGAGATGATCCTGTAGAACCAGGGTCCAAGTAGTGATGAGAAAGGGGTCCAGTGGTGGTGAGAAGGGGTCCAGTCTTCCTCCAGGAATCGGGTGAAGCTGGATACTTTCTGTGTCCCTGTGTCTCAGTTTTATCCAGGTAGGAATGGTTGGCTCCCCCCACTGGGTGGAGCATCTCACAATAGGATGATGTAATGTGGATCTATTTTGGGGATATGTGCTACTAGGAGTGTCTTGATGGTCCATTAGCAGAAAATATTCCCCTGGTGGTGAAAGAGATAAGAAACAATGCCCTACCTGGTTTGAACAGCTGGCCTATTATCAAAAGGCATCCGCCCCCGTCCTCCCAGAGTAAAGAACAATTCTTCAACTGCTATCAGCAGATGAAATAGAATACTCATTTTTGGTTCCATAACCCAAGACATTATCCACCCCTTATTCTATTATCATCTGCCTCATATTCTAAATCAATAAACTCTGCTATACAGAATGAACCCTCACACTCAGTTCTCACTTAGGATTAGGTTTTCCTGTGGTACACAACTGTTTTTTCCATCTTTCTGCATTACCCACCAGGTGTAACCAGGTCCTTGAGCAAAAACAATTCCACGGGTGGGTTCGCTTTTGCCTGAGGTGGGGTTAACCCAAACAGTCTTTCCTAAGATACCTCACAAGTGTACCACAGGGACTTTATCTCCATCTACTGTGTGCAAAGGGGTAGACTGGGCAGGACCAGCTCGACTGATGGAGCCTCAGGTGTTGACCATCCAGGTGGCCTTTGCTAAGTTCACTTCCCAATTCTTGAAGGTCCCCCCGCCAAGTGCCTTCAGGGTGGTCTTAAGTAGTCCGTTGCACCATTCAGCTTTCCCGGCAGCTGGTGCATGATAAGGGATGTGATATATCCATTCAATGCCATGTCCTTTAGCCCAGGTGTTTATAAGGCTGTTGCTGAAATGGGTCCCGTTGTCCGACTCAATTCTCTCAGGGGTGCCATGTCTCCACAGGACTTGTTTTTTCAGGCCCAGGATGGTGTTCCGGGCAGTGGCATGAGGCACAGGGTAGGTTCTCCAGCCACCCAGTGGTGGCTTCCACCATGGTCAGCATGTAGCGCTTGCCTTGGTGGGTTTGGGGCAGGGTGATATAATCAATCTGCCAGGCCTCCCCATACTTATATTTGGACCACTGTCCACTGTACCAGAGGGGCTTTACTTTCTTGGCCTGCTTGATGGCAGCACATGTCTCACAGTTGCGGATAACCTGTGAGATACCATCCATGGCTAAATCCACCCCTTGGTCCTGTGCCCACTTATAGGTGGCATCTCTGCCCTGATGACCTGAGGCATCATGGGCCCACCGAGCTAGGAACAACTCTCCCTTATGTTGCCAGTCTAAGTCTATCTTAGACACCTCTATCCTTGTGGCTTGATCAACTTGCTCGTTGTTCCGGTGCTCCTCATTAGCCCAACTCTTGGGGACATGGGCATCCACATGGCGGACTTTCACAGGTAGTTTCCCTACTCTGGTGGCAATGTCCTTCCACTCATCAGCAGCCCAGATTAGTTTTCCCCTACGCTGCCAGTTGGCCTTTTTCCACCTTTCCAGCCAGCCCCACAGAGCATTAGCTACCATCTCTGAATCAGTGTAGAGGTAGAGCTTTGGCCACTTCTCTCTTTCAGCAATGTCCAGGGCCAATTGAACAGCTTTGTGTTTGGCAAGCTGGCTAGACCCACCTTCTCCTTCAGTGGCTTGTGCAGCTTGTCATGTGGGGCTCCATACGTCTGCTTTCTACTTCCGGTTCATCCCTATGATGCGACAGGAACCGCCAGTGAAAAGAGCGTAGCGTGTTTCTTCTGCTGGAAGTTGGTTATACGGTGGAGCTTCTTCAGCCCGGTTACTTTCTCTTGTTCTTCTTCGTCAGTGAGACTGAAGTTTTCAGCTTCCTGCCAGTTCATAATTGCTTCCAAAATCCCAGTGCGATTCGGGTTTCCAATACGGGCACGCTGAGTGATGAGGGCGATCCATTTGCTCCATGTGGCGTCAGTGGCGTGGTGGGTGGAGGGAACCTTTCCTTTAAACATCCACCCCAGTACTGGTAGTCGGGGTGCCAGGAAGCGTTGTGCTTCAGTACCAGTCACCTCTGAGGCAGCTTGAAGTCCTTCATAGGTGGCCAAGATTTCTTTCTCTGTGGGAGTGTAATTGGCTTCAGACCCTCTGTAGCTTCGGCTCCAGAATCCCAGTGGTCAGCCTCGAGTCTCACCAGGCACCTTCTGCCAAAGGCTCCAGGACAGACCATGGCTCCCGGCTGCAGAGTAGAGCACATTCTTCACCTCTGGTCCCGTTCTGACATGGCCAAGGGCTATCGCATGAGCGATCTCCTGCTTGATCTGAGCAAAGGCATTTTGCTGTTCTGGGCCGCAGTGGAAATCATTCTTCTTGCGAGTAATCAGGTAGAGAGGGCTCACAATCTGACTGTACTCAGGGATGTGCATCCTCCAAAAGCCTATGGCCCCTAGGAAAGCTTGTGTTTCCTTCTTGTTGGTAGGTGGGGACATGGCGGTGATCTTATTGATGACCTCAGTGGGAATCTGATGCCGTTCATCTCGCCATTTCACTCCCAGGAACTGGATCTCCCGGGCAGGTCCCTTGATTTTGCTCTTCTTGATGGCAAAACCGGCTTCCAGGAGAATCTGGATGATCTTCTCTCCTTTCTCAAAGACTTCCATTGCCGTGTTCCCCCACACAATGATGTCATCAATGTATTGTAGATGTTCTGGAGCCTCACCCTTTTCCAGTGCAGCCTGGATCAGTCCGTGGCAGATGGTGGGGCTGTGCTTCCACCCCTGGGGCAGTCAGTTCCAGATGTACTGCACGCCTCTCCAGGTGAAAGCAAACTGGGGCCTGCACTCTGCTGCCAAAGGAATGGAGAAGAAGGCATTGGCAATATCGATGGTTGCGTACCACTTTGCTGCCTTGGACTCCAGCTCCTACTGAAGCTCCAACATGTCTGGCACGGCAGCGCTGAGTGGTGGCGTGACCTCATTCAGGCCATGGTAATCCGCTGTCAGTCTCCATTCTCCACTGGGCTTACGCACTGGCCATATAGGGCTGTTGAAAGGTGAATGAGCCTTGCTGACCACCCCTTGGCTCTCTAGTTTATGGATCATCTCATGGATAGGAGTCACAGAGTCTTTGTCAGTGCAGTATTGCTGACGGTGTACTGCTGCTGTGGCAATTGGTACCTGTTGTTCTTCAACTCTTAGCAGTCCCACAGCAGAGGGGTCATCTGAGAGGCCAGGCAAGGTGTTCAGTTGTCTGATGTCTTCCGTCTCTACAGCAGCTACTCCAAAAGCCCAACGATATCCTTTTGGGTCTCTGAAATACCCATTTCTGAGATAGCCTACGCTGAGGATGCACGGGGCCTCTGGGCCAGCCACGATAGGGTGTTTCTGCCACCCATTCCCAGTTAAAATCACTTCGGCCTCCAATACAGTCAGCTGCTGGGACCCTCCTGTCACCCCAGAAATAGAAATGGGTTCTGCTCCTACATACCCCAATGGCATCAGGGTACATTGGGAACCAGTGTCAACCAAAGCCGTATATCTTTGTGGGTCGGATGTGCCAGGCCATCGGATCCACACAGTCCAATAGATCCGATTGTCCCTTTCCTCTACCTGGCTAGAGGCAGGGCCCCTCTAGAACTGCTTATTCCCTCCCTGAGCATACATACTAGAGGTTCCAGCACCCTGACTACTGGCAGCTTGGTTATAGCAGGTTGAGGCTACTTTCATTTTTGTGGAGCCCCCTTGGTGAGTGTTCCTTTCCTTGAGCTCACGCACCTGTGCTGCCAGGACAGAAGTGGGTTTCCCATCCCACACTCCCATGTCTTCCCCATGGTCATGCAGATAAAACCACAGGTCAGCTCTTGGGGTGTACCCTCTCTCTCTAGCTGGGGGTCATTGGGCTCTTACTCTGGGGCCTGTGACTCGCACTGGTGCCACATGGGAACTGTTCCTCCTCATCTCCTCCCTCACCTCCCTCATTTCCTCTTTGAGTTCTTTAACCATGGCAGAGACATGAGCCTGCATCAGGCCATTGATCATACTCTCATAATTCCTAAGCTTATTGGCAACAGACTCCACTGTCTCTCGGTTGTCGTCAGCATTAATTGTTTCAATGAAGGTGGTGTACTGAGATGGCCCCAGATTTGCCAGATTCCACAACATCTGCCCTGTGCATCTAACCTTGTCAGGATAATTATCATGCTGTCCGCTCCTCCCAAAAAGTACCTCCAGCACCGCCACTTCCCTCAGCTGTTGGATCCCTTCCTCCAGAGTTTTCCAGCGCATTCTATGGTGGTGCTCCTGCATTCTTTCTTTGTGGACAAATCTCTCTCTCACACTCATTAAAAGCCTCTCCCAAAGGGAAAGGGGCCCTGGCTTCCTTACAAATACCTGATTTATACCTGAGTCCTGGGTCAAGGGTCCCAAATTCCTTGCCTCACAACTATCTAGTTGCATACCAGTACCCATAAGGTCCCAGACCCAAAGTACCCAGGCTGTGTAAGCCTCACGCCCCCGTCGTACAATATCTTTTTGCAGATTACGGAGACTTTCATACGACAGGGACTCGGTGACGATCTGAACGTGTGATTCCCCTGCAGGTTGTGAGGGCCCTCCTTTCTTATCCTTACTATCTGGATTCGCTGTTTTCACCTTAGATTTCTTTGTTTCCACAGGTGTTGCCACGATTCGTGCCTGCCATGTTTTGGTTTTAGGAGATTCTGTTCCCACGACAGAACTGGGAACCACAAGGTCATCCTATTCTGTAAACAAAGATGTTTTCCACATGCTTTCCCAGAGGAGAGACTTCGCGTGAGGGTCTTTGCGAGTGACCAGTGGTTCCAGGGGTCCCACCTCTAAGGTGGGCACATTTGTAAAAGGTGTAAAAGAGGTTTTGAAAATAAACCTGCGGCTCCTCCTCAGGAGTCCAGCAGCCTTCTGATGAGTCCGCGTCTCATTCATTGTGTCCCACAGCGACACACAGGGGCAACTGCTGCTGGCTTTGACTGCCCCTGTGGTTCAGCTGGAACCTGGACAGTTGTAATGTCTGTGGGTTCCATATCAGACTCTCTTTTGTCAGGGCAGGGGGACGGTTTCCCACCAGCTGGGGAAATGTACTCCCTCAGCATCTGACCTATCTCACATATCTCCTTCACCAGAGCCCCCACCCAAACCGGGTGGTTTATCTCTGAGGCAGGCTGTGGGGCAGCATCCTTATTCTCTGGGGTATGTATCAGGGTGCTTACCCAGGCCAATCTCCCTTTATCTCTGGATGCCAAACAGAACAGGCATACCAGCAACACCAGCCACTGTATGATATCATTAGCATTCAGAGGAGATTTGAACCCTTCAAAAACTGGTGGGGTAGACCCAAAGAGCTGGGTGAAGGGTTGGGAGAAAATTTCCCCCAGTGCAATTTCTTCACAATAGGTACCATTGTTAAAGTAACCCCAGAAACACAGAGTTAGTGTATGATAGCCCTGAATCCATGTGCTTGCCTTCCAGAGGAAGTTAAAAATCCTTGAATTCCTCACCTTATTAACCCATAAAATAAACTGGATGCCAGCTATAGTAACCTTAGTTATAGGGCCCATGTTTAGATAAGGGCGTGCAAATGGCAGAAATACAGCCACAACCACGTGCCACCCAAACCAGGGAAAGCTAGACCACATGATTCTGTCCAGTGGGCTTCTATCTAGTACACAAGAACTGTTATTCCTTTCTCTCAATGTCCTCGTGCCCCACATTGGGCGCCAAAATCTGTCTTGGTTTTGAAAGACAGGTATCTGCCAGGGAAACTGGGGTTTCCCTTAGAATGGGAAATGTAAACCCCTCACCCCCGCCAAATTATAATTTTGCAATCAAGGGCTTTCAGGCAAAGATTTGGGAATAGGAATAACAGTTCTTTACTAGGAATACTAACAATACAAATGTAGTAGAAAAACAAAATCACCCAACCAAAACAGCAAACAAACAACTATTTTGGAGAACCCTGACAGAGTCAGAGCTACAACCTGACACCCTGTTGGTCAGGGTGTTGGAAGCAGTCCAAAAGTGAGTCCTCCTGGAGTGGCAGATGTGGTTCTGGTGGAGTAGAGATGATCCTGTAGAACCAGGGTCCAAGTAGTGATGAGACAGGGGTCCAGTGGTGGTGAGAAGGGGTCCAGTCTTCCAGTCTTCCTCCAGGAATCGGGTGAAGCTGGATACTTTCTGTGTCCCTGTGTCTCAGTTTTATCCAGGTAGGAATGGTTGGCTCCCCCCACTGGGTGGAGCATCTCACAATAGGATGATGGGATGTGGATGCTTTACTTTGGTGATGTGTGCTTTTAGGAGTGTCTTAATGGTCCATTAGCAGAAAATATCCCCCTGGTGATGAGAGAAGAAACAATGCCCTACCTGGTTTTAACAGTTGGCCCATTAACAAAAGGCACCCACCCCCCTCCTCCCAGAGTAAAGAAGAACAATTCTCCAACTGCTTTTGGCAGATGAAATAGAATACACATTTTTGGTTCCATAACCCAATACAACACAACATTATGAGTCACTAATGCCACCTTTACATTTTTTTTTTCCTGTAAAACTGTGTTTTTCCAACAAATGGGAACAAATACACCCAATACCAGGAATTTTGCTAGATGGTGTCCAGATGACAAGTTCTCAGAAAACTCTGTCAGCTCCTGAGATTCAGATTCAAGAGACATCACCCAATGTTAACCATAAATAACAGAGGCAACCATATGTCTGTCAGATCTTGAAGTGACACAAGATGCCTGTGCTCTGCAACAAACCTGTTTCACACCACAGGAAAGGTCACCACTTTAATCCACTTCTGGGTGGAATGTACACAAACATCATTCTTTTTCACATCTGTAATTAAACAGCCTCTTGCTTTGCTATCCAGCCCATGTTTATTTTCCCTTTTGCCAACATGGTGGATGGTTATATAATATGACACTGAAGGGATACAGGCTGTTACAGGCAGGCTTTCCACTTCTTTCTAGTGATTTGCCTGAAGAGAGCTGGAGCGAAGGGTGGTTGTGCTGCTTGGATTCAGCAGTGATTTCCTTTCTGGATGTGCAGCATCTTTGCACACTGAAATAATAATAGCAGAGAAGACAGTGAAAGCAAACAAAAACAAATGGCAGATATCCCTAAATATGTTGACTTGTTGCAAGAAGTTGCTGAGGTCTCTGCTGGTCTCCTACAAGGGAGAAGACAGCAAGTAAACTCGGAGGTTGAGGCTAAATCTGTACTTCTGCTATGAGAAATCTGGTTTTCAACACTGGTAATTGTGGGAGTCCAAGGCATTCCTTTGGATACCCTGGACAGTCAGAAACCTGAACAACAAGGTTTGAAACTTGTACAAGGGGATTGGAAACCTGTACACGGGGGTCTGGGATCTGTACAGGGGGGTTGGAGACCCTGGCACAGAGCCCAGGAAGGAGCTAGCTTTGACTTTAGTTCATGGGAAAAACTTCCAACACTGAGAGAGGAATTACAAGCCACAAAGGTGTGATAGAGAATAGTGTAGTTTGTCACATTTGAGTTTTTAGAATAGGGGTGAATGGGGATGAGATGGAGGATTCTGGGTGGTGCCCTGGGTTGTTCTTCTTCGTCTCCATCTTCTGCTGTGACGGTGGCACAAAGTAGTTCAAGGAGATTGGGTCAGTGTAGAAATGACCTGTTTAGTATAGATTGTAGATATTGGTGTGTAATTGTAAATAATAGATACGTAATAATTGGTATAAAAGATGATGAGCCTCCATCAGAGGAGGAGTCTTCGCCTGATGCTCAAGCAGCAAAGACCTTGGCCAAGCACAGAGCAAAAGAAAAGATAAGAAATAATAAACAACATGAACAACCTTGAAAACTGAACATCTGAAGACTCCGTTTTGTTCCTGCATCTGGCTTGGGGCTTTACAGAGGGCAAAGGACTCTAAACCACCCAAATCTCGAGAAACCAGCCAACCCAAGAGGCAATGTGCTGGATCACTTGGGAGAAGTCTTCCTTCTCCTTGTGGCCACCACAGAGCATCTGAAATAAGGCTGGATAATCTCTAATGGGGCCCTTCCTTTCCCACAAAGTGCTCTTGGGTACCAGCGCCAGCTCCTGCCCCACCACACGATGCCCAGGAGGAAAAACCCACTCCAGCAAGAATGTTTTTTCCCCTCTCCAAACTTTTTGGGCTGCAGTGCTGGCATGTGGTTCACGGGGAGCCTCACCAGGAGCTGGACATGACAGCTTTTCAGGAAATGGCATTATCTATCAGGAAGGACTGTGGGATACATCACTTTGCAGCCCCAAGGCACGGCTGTGTACTTCAGATCCTAGCACGCTCTCAGCAAAACAACAAGATGTTTATTTTCAAAAGGATACAATGTTTGACAAAATAAATTATATTTGATTAATACCCACTGCTTTTCTGGAATTTTTTTTTGAAGGCAGTAAATTTGCTGACTGTATAAGCATGCCACAGTGCTTCATCTTCCTATGCCAAAATTTCAGTTACCTCATCTCCAGGAAATGCCCTTAGAAACATTTTGACAAGCCTATTTAGGGGATTGTTTGTGGGTTTGGGTTGCTTTTTTCCCCCAACTTTTACTTCTTAGGGAGGTCTCCCATGAGCAAGCCACAGGCTGAAGCTGAGCAAAATCCACCCTTTCTCTTCATATAGGGACCTTCACCATGTCCTCAAGAGAAAACCCAATTCCCACACTAAGGACCAGTGAGCATCCTCCAGTGTCATAGTTTCACCCCATTCCCTTCTGGCTGCAGATTTCACTCCCCCAGTACCTCCATACCTAACTCCTTGCTAAGAGAACAAATAACATACTGGGAGAATTTGTGATTTTTCTGGCGCCCAGCTGAGTCACCCCCAGCTGTGGCGCTCAAACGTAAAAATCTCTGGGTTTCTGGGAATGGATACCTGCTTCTAGGGGGTGTGCTGTGTGATCTGGTAAAGTTTTAGCAGCACTTATCAATCATTAAGCTGCAGTGCTGCTGGAAAGGTCAAAGAAATTCCTACCAAGGCACCCAAGTGTTTGGGAACCAAAGGATGTTTCTGGACTGCTTTAGCTTAGATGAGCTGGAGAGCCTGCAGGGCAGGGCTTCTGTAGTGGTTTAAGGCAAATTTGGGAGGAAACCTCCTAGAGAAACCCTCCCTCCCCTCCCCCAACCGGTTCGGGAGAAACCTCCTCAGAGAGAAGTGGAAAGAAACCTGTTTATTAAACTGGCAAAGCACTCCCCAGCACAATGAATTGAACAATACCAGATGACAAGAACTTCGTGCCGCCCTGGACAGATGACAAATTAACAAAGACGTCCCTCCTGTAGGTGGTTTCTCTGCTCTCAGTTCTTCCTCGCTGGGAAAAGTTGCTGCGCAGGGTAGATCGTGGTGGGTCCCAGGTGCAAGCTCCTCCAGAGCCTCCCCGGGTCCTCAGTCTGGGGAGGTTTGAACAGTTCCAAAGAAAGGTGAAAAAAAGGGAAAAAAAGGAGAAAAAAGAAAACCAAAGCTTCTCAGCCTTAACTAAGCTACGCTAACTAACTACAAAGCAAAGCAAAGTGAAAGTGAGAGGGAAAAAAACCCACCTCTCCATCTCATGTCTGTGTGTTGTTGATCTCACTTTCAAGGCCAGTCCAGCGGAGAGAGGTTTCTGAAAACAAACTGTGTGCTTCTCCCCCGGTTTTTACTCCCAGAGTCAATATTAAAGGTACAAAGTGTAATATCCAGCATAAACCCCACAGATGATTGGGGATACATCATAACGTCACCCTAGGACAGCTTGTCTGGTGGGCTTGGCCAGTCCCACCACTGAGCTATGTGCTCCAACATGGGAAGGAGGCATCTCAGCAATACACCTGGCTGTTTGGAGCATTTTGAGTGTTTGTGTAGTTTCATATATTTTACTTTATAGACTTACGCAACATCCCATATGTGATCCCTGCTGCAGCCTGCTTGTCTCCCTGCTCCCTTGGTGCCTCTTGCCTACCAACACTGCCTCATACCCATCTCATCATGGACTAGCAGCTGCCAACAAAGCAGAGCAGGAGGCAGTGCAAGACAGTCACCTCCTCCCTCCCAGCACAGCAGTCCCCAGCGTGCCAACCCACCAGGACCCTGAGCTATGCACCAACCGAGCACCCTCCAAGGCTAGGGAGCAGCTGGAAAGTGCCCTTTTGGTTGGTGGCATCTCCCTTGCTGTGCCCATAACTCAGCATACACCGGTTTGGACTGAAAAGCAAATCAAAATGCCTGACAGCACAGTATTCCACGTATCCCCCTTCTGCAGACCCACAGGAACATACCCATGTCCAGGTGCCAGGTTTCACTGATGGTGCTCTCTGCATCCTCCATGCAAGGGGCATTTTGTTTCAATTGGAAGCCTCAGTGAATCCAGCTCTGGATCCTTGTTAGGCCCATGCTCCAGAGGGCTTGAGGGCTTTGCTCATGGAGATGAATGAGGAATTCTGAAAATCTCCCTGACAAAATGAAACTGAGACACTCTAGATTTCACTTCCCCAAACAGCATGAGCCGTAAGCACCAGCTGTTTCTAGCAGCTGTTCAGTGTGTTAGATTTTACCATTCCAGAACTAAACTATTAGTCAATTGATTAATGAACTGGAACTTCCCATCCAACAAAAATATTTTGGTTTTAAATGATAATTTGATGCGTGGTTAGTGCAGAAATACATTACACATGCTAAGCACGTTTGCATCTCATCACCACCCTCAGACACAGGGAAAGGTTTTGGCTTTGTCACCTTTTTAAGGCTGCTTGCAAACCCCTCCAAGGAAAGCAGTTTTATCTTTAATGCAGTTTTTTATTTTGCAGACTACACGAGGGGTAATGCTGTTTAGTCCTGCCTACATGTGGGATATGCATGGGGCCAACAGGGTCCTGCCACCCCACTGCTGCCAGTGGAGCTTAAAGGAGCTGCAGAACTGGCCAGGGAAGCATTTAGGTTAACTGGCAGGAGTGGGCGCTCAACCACCTGAGATGGGAAACATTCCCAAGGTTGCCAGGCCTTTATCTGGTGCCAGCACAAGGTCCCAAGTCCACGAGGCACCATTGGGACACAGTGCTGGCAGCTGCACCAAGGAGTCCACGGCTCTGCACAGGGAGACATGGGGACTGGAGTCAGCGACAGCTCAGGACTGGCCCTGGGTTTCATCACAAAGCTAAAAATTATCTGAAAAGGAGTTTTTTCATTGCTTTTTTTTTTTTTTTTTTTTCACAGAAGCACCTTCATGCCATAAACTCCTCTATTCAGCTAAAACCCCAGGTATTTACTCTGGTGACACTTTGCTGGCCAGAAGTAGCCACTACTGGTGCTGAAATCACATCACTGTGTTATGGTGCTGTGTGCACAGCTGAGCTGCAGCCCTGGCACCTGCCAGCAGCTCAAGCTCCCCTCCTCCTTGACTCATATAAACATATTATCATATATATGATATGTATACTCATTAATAATATATAATAATATCATTAATGAAAAAATTGAAATAATCTTGACTGTGTATTAGCAGTTAAACCTGCATGCCCTGGGACAAGATTTGGAGTTCCAGGTACACATGCAGAGGGGAGGTAACAATGCCCATTTCCTGATGGAGGGACCCCATCGCATGGCAAGGCATGTCACAGTACACAAAAGTGGTGTAGAGAAACAAACAGGGAAAAAAAATTTCCTTATTTCTCGTGATGGGAATGAAACACTGCCCAAAACTGAATATCAGCTCTAGTCCACCTCGGTGACCAGGGCATTCCTTGCAAACTCCCTGTTAAAACGTACACAAACCCAGGGCAGGGGGAAATTCATCAGCTGCTTTTTCAAGTTATAATTTGTTATTTTAGAAACTTGGCAGGTAGTGGGCTCAAAGACTGGGGTTTTTTTGTGATCTCTGATCATAACAAAGTCTCCAGCAAGCATAGCTTTGCTAAACAGCAAAGGAAAACCAGGCTCAGAGGGGTCTTCTGCTGATAATCATCAGCATTGTGCTGTGGTGATGCAAGTGGGAGAACCCATCAGGCTTTGTGAGACACAGCAAGGCACAGCCAGCTCCTCAGAGAGAAAACACACTGGACTTGTACCAAAAAACTGCTGCCACCCTCCCATCCTGCTGCTTATCTAAGGAAGCAGAAGCACACAGAATATTTCTGACATAATATTAGAGGAGATGATGTCCCTGCACTGGTACCAGCGATACCTGGCAAGGCAGAGGCAGCACATCATCTCTGAACAAACCCAGCATCCCACTTCCACCCCCAGCACTCCCGGGGGATGAAAGGAAAATGATCAGAAGGGAAAAAGCAATTCAAATTCAAGTGGCACTAATAAAATATTCCCTTTGGTGGAGCAGAGGCTCATGGGCTCAGCCAGCTGCAGCACGGAGAACTGGGATGATGCGAAGAGCTGGGCCAGAACAAGAACTGAGCAGCAGGAAGGTGAAGAAATGCCTCTGCCAGCACCACCATTAGCTCTCCTTTGCACTGCCCCATGCACCAGGACCCCTCTGACCCAGGGGTCAGAGCACAGTCCCAAGAGAAAGAGAGGATTGCAGTTTGGTTTGTGAACATGTAAAATATAAAATACAAAAACATGCAAAATACAAAACCGTGTGACAGCGCATGGATGCAAAACCCCAGCCCTTACAGGAATACTGCATGTCACCAGCACTGCCTGAACACCCCCAGCACTCACCCTGGTGTGGATGGGACATGAGGATTCTAAAACCCAGAGGACAGGTCTCTAACAATTAACCATCAGGTCATGCCATGGGTTAGCCCAGATCTGCTCCTTTACATCAGGAGCAGTGACCTGGGAGTTAACATCTCCATGTAGAGGAGTGGGGGAACAATCATCTCTCCTTCTGCCACAAACCCAAAGCACTTCACACAATTCCAAGGCTTCAAATCAGTCAGACAGGTCAGCCCCACCACTTAGACTGGGTAAAGTTTCCACTCTCCAAACCATCTGACTGCATGGTTTGGCATTATCTACTTTCTCCTAAACATAAAGTTGCTGTAAAAGAGGCCTGATGCACACAAATATTTGAAGCATGCACGTGTGTGGGGGGGTGTATGCACACGTATGTGCACATGCTGCAGCTTAAGATACTGCAGATGTAAACACTCTAGTAAAGGCAGTTCTTAAACAGAAATATGCAACTATCTTGGCCAGAAACCAAACCCAGCCCATTAATTTAATCAGACCAAGCCAAGTCTTTCCCTGGTGTCCCTGAGCTGGGCACAGTTGGTGTTCCCAGGCTTCCCACTCAGTACAACACAGGCTATTGTCTCGCACACATGGGAGGCTACTTCCAGGGCACCACTTATAGAGCAATCAATCTTTATTTTAGAGATAGCTTACATAAGGAACATGCAAAGAAACACATGAGTAAGAGTCTCATCTGCCTCAGGCTCCTGTAAATCCTTTTCTTTCCCTCTTTCACAGCACAACACGTTGGACAGCCACTGTTCACCCTGCAAAGCAGAGTGTGTACATCACTGCCGTCTGTCCTTTGGCTGGAGCTGTGTTTGCAGGTTTCCCATGGGAAAGGAGGTACTTCACTTCTGAAGAATGAAACCAGGTTGTTTGCATGCGCCACAAGGATGCTGGTGAGGATCAGCCACCTGCACTGAAGGGCTTCAGGCTGGGAGGTGAGCAGCAAAATCACCTGCAACTTCCCATGATGCAAATGGGCTTTGTGCCCAGGGGAGCACATCTCCACCACAATCCCAGTGCATGACAGCTTCTCTTCCACAGCATCTTTCCTCCTGTCTGATCTTCCCTCTCCCCTGTCTTTACATGCTCTCTGTTATATCCTGACCAGATTCCCAGGGGTGAGACTTGAATTTGGAATAAGTACAAAAACAGCTCAAACTACAGAAAAAATCTGTATTAAGTCAGCTAGGATCAGGGGTATGATATTTGCTGAGAGTATTTCATAAACCATAGGTGTTCTGTACCCCATGCATGTTCGAACAACTCAAAATGAAATATCGTCTTCACCTTAACAGCAAGGGAGACCTCAGTGTTCAAAAACTGTGAGGAACACAATTTAATACAAACCTCCTTATATTAAACAGGATTATCTTTAAAAAGCACTGTTAGATATTTACTAGTTTGCCATGAACCAACACTTTTTAATTTGGAGGTTTTTTTCTGTGAAGAGTCTTGAAAAACTGACTCAGGTCATTTGTCCTGTTTTTGGAAATGTGCATATATTTCAGAAGAGGTTCCAAATATCTTCCTCACTAAAAAAAGGCATGGAGAGACATAGAATGATGCCACCAGCACTGCTCATGGCTGGTGTCCCAGCAGCAGCGGGAGGACCAGGACGATGGCAGCAGCAGGACTGGGGTGTCTCGGGTTTGGGCTGGTCACCCTTCCCCGAGATTAGGGTGGTTAAGTGTCCTTTGCCCTCTGAAAAGCCCCAAGACAGACACAGGAATGAACCGGAGTCTTCAGAGGTTCTTTTTCAAGGATTTTCTTGTTGTTTATTATGTCTTATCATTTCATTTTTCTCTGTGCCCAGCCAAGGTCTCCACAGCACGGGCATCAGGCGACAACTCCTGCCCCTGACGTAGGCTCTTCATGTCTTATACAGATTATTACGTGTCTATTATTTACAATTACAAACCAATATCTACATTTTATACTAAACAGGTTACTTCTACACTAACCCAATCCCTCTAAAGCTACTTTGTGCCACCGTCACAGCAGAAGATGGAGACGAAGAAGAAGACCCCAGGGCACCGCCCAGAATCCTCCATCTTGTCCCCATTCACCCCTATTCTAGGAACCCAAATGTGAAAACTATACTACTCTTTATTACACTTTGTGGCTTGTAACTCCTCTCCCAATGTTGGAAGTCTCTTTCATGGACTAAAGTCAAAGCCAGTGCCTTCCTGGGCTCTGTGCCAGGGTCTCCAACCCCCCTGTACATATCCCAGATCCCCCTGTACAGGTTTTAAACCTCTCTGTACAGGTTTCTGACTGTCCAGGGTATCCAAAGGAATGCCCTGGACTCCCACAGGGGTGGGTGGCCACACTCCCAGGGTCACTGCTGGGGACTGCAGCACCATCTTTGCTTTGCTGATTCAGAAGCTGCTTATTTACAGAGATGTCATCCATATCCAGGTCATGCGCCAGCTCTGAAAGCAGGAGGAGAGAGGTGGTCGGTAACAGTGGCATGTGCCAACATTCTGATGCACAGCACAACCAGCCCCCTCCAAAAAAAAACTAGGGTTCTGGGGGCAGCCCGTGCCACAGCTGAGGGCAGCTGGGTCTGGGTGCATTCAAAGGCATCATAGGGCTTGATGGGCCAGAAGAGCTTAGCAAACATCTTGTCAGTCCTGCACCCACCAGTCTCAGTACCCTACAACAAATCTTATGTTTGGAGAGACCAAAAAATCACAACTGTGAGGTGCTCCAGTAAGAAAACAAAAGAGATAAGGGATGCGTCTTACTGGAGAGCTACTTCTAAAGAAAACCAGCTGAGCTCTGGAGGGGGTGTTTAGCAATGCAAATTGTGTCTGCTCCCCAGGCACAACAAAGATGCGTGCAGGAGTGAGGAAATCCTGTCAAGCACTAACACTTCCCCAAACCCAGAGACAGCAGAAGGCCTTGCTCACTAAAGCCTCCTGGCTGTAGGACCTGAGGAGCTCTGCATTCCTGCAATCTTATATAAGAGTGTGCAAAATAAGTTTCTTACAGCACTGAGAACACATCCCATCCCTGGTCCACCTAATCAAAGGAAGGAATGTGAATGGATCATGCACTCTGGGCATGCTGGTGTTGCAATATGGAGACTTTGAGATGAAGCACATGTGGGTTTCAATCCAAGAAAACATCCAGTATAAAAGTTTTGATAGTCCTGGCAGAGGAGCATGACATTAACCGAGGGAAAAGCTTGTGGCAACCCATCACTGGCTGTGAGGGACCTGCTGAGCAGTAACTCACAGTCGCCCTTGTCTTGCTGGGTCAGGGAAGAATAAAGAAGTCCAAATAGACAGTATGGAAAGACAAGACACCAGCAAATCTCAGGGCCAAGAACAAAGAGGAAAAAGGTGTTTTAAGATGCCATTAGCCAGATCTACCTGGGGCATTTGAACCTGTCAATCAGCTGGACTGAGTGGTGCACCCATGCTCGTCTCAAGGCAGTGGGGCCCTTGCTCCCCTGCTTGTGCTGCTGCCATCTCCTTCTGGGGTCCAGGTTTCTCACCCAAATGGGAATCAGTTAAGCCTGTTTGTCTTACCCTCAGAGCCTGGCCTTTGGAGTTGGAGGAAACTGGTGGTTTCCATCAGAAGAGTCCCTGGCTCAAGCCTTTTACAAGCCCCCTGGATCACTAGCATGTTGGAAAGGTTTGGATCATCCCACCCTACCCCTGAGAAAGAATCCAAGAGACTGAATAAACACTCTATCTAAAAAATGCCACATCAATCCACTGAACACCACCGACAAGGCAAACAGGCAGTAAAATACCCAAACATTGCAAAACAAAAGCAGAATGATGTTAGCATGACAAATGAGTCATCCCAGGCCATCAAAGAGGGTCAGAAATGGCTCAAAGGGAACAGTTATCCATCCACACAGAGGGCCAGGTGCAAGCAAAACCTGCCTGATAAACTCAATACTTGAGTAGTTTCCCACAAATACAGCAATTCTTCTTTACCACAGCTTTCCTGCTTTTCTTCTAAATAGTATAGATATGCTGCTGTCCTCTGGCGCTGCACACCCACGGGAAGAGCAGGGGAAGAAAGGTGCCACCTTGAAAGGGATGTACAGGGAGACTTTCCAAGCACAGAAAGAGCAAGTCCCTCTGGCACGAGGCATGCTCAGGCTTCAGGGCAGTTTGGGAGCAGCCTGCCTGCACCACCTTATTTTCCCAAGCTCATTTCTGGAAAATAAGTGAAGGGGTTTGGAGTTAATAAAATCATAGCAGATTATTTCACAGTTGGTTGTTTGACACAAGATTAGTCAGCTGGCACAATGTTGGATCACAACCTGTCCTAGTGTGTTTTGGAAGGTATTTCCACACATTACAAAGGCTCCTGAAACCTAAAAGATGCTATATGGGGTCACAGTACTATCAGACACCCACATGCTCCCAGACCAGTGATCATTATTATTACTTTCTACTACTTTCAAGGCCTTGCAATTCTTTCCATAGTGTTGGTAATTTTTCCCATGGACTATAATCGAGACCCCTGCCTGTCTGGGGTCCATGCCAGGGTCTGTAACCCCCCTGCACATATCTCTGACCCCCTGTACAGGTTTTAAACCCCCCTGTACAGCTTTCTGCTTGTCCAGGGTTTCCAGAGGAATACCCTGGACTCCTACATCTCCCCCTCCTGTTTGCACCAAGAAAACTCCCTTGGCTGCTTTGTCTATGGCCCGTCGCATGCACTGAAGCACGCACGGAAGAATCAGGAGAAGAATTGCAAGTCCTATCAAGAAATATACAACAAACTTTAAAATTTCCTTCCACATTGGTGAAATATTAAGAAAGTTAAATGCGCCATCCATCCATGATCCCGTTTCTTTTTTTGATTTCATTCACACTTTCCCGCAATTGCTTGATGTGTTCCTGAATGGACTTGGAATGATCAGACAGATTCATGCAGCACATCCCTTCGAATTCTTGACACCCATGGCCATATACCAATAAGAGGTAATCGATGGCCGCTCCTGCTGCTGCTTGAGGCAGAAGCAGAGCTGATATAAATCTTTTGCCTTGCGACCAGGTGTATATATTAGAATCACAGTCAGTGCTGTAGTCATTGAGCGATCTTTCCTCCCTACGTGTTTGACTTTTTGACAACGGGATGCTTGGTGTTATGATTGATAGTTTTCCAAGGCTGCATGGACCACCTTTGACATTTGCAGGGATGCCTGGCCAAATTCTGTCCCCACAAATGAAAAAGATTCCTTTTGGCAATTGCGTTGGAACACGATTGGATGGCTTGTCCAACATCTTAGTGTAATTACACCAAGAGGATTCATTTCTGAAAATTGCAGAATTTGGAGTGACGTCTATGGTTTTATTTTTCGACACTCCTTGATATTTGAATTTTACACAATAATTCATCCTGAGCGATCCCAAAATTTCCAATTCCTGAGGCTCAAAATGAGCCGTAGGAAGGAATTTTGTCCAAACACCCCACTTATCAACCAAATTATCGATATCTTTGATAAATTTTGAAACTGTTGGAGGGATGTTTATTGGGATCGGCCAGTTGTCAATGGGTCTTCCAATCAAACATGTCGATAACGGTTTCTTTGGCCTTGAATGCATCATGCAAATTGTGTCCAACCCTGATGCATTGGCAAATGTTTCCCACACATTCCCTTTTGGTTGCGCCACAGGTAGATCCATCGCGTTGCTCAAGGCAACCTGCAAGAGGACAAGACACATGCACATTGCGAACATCTTCCCCCCTGCAGGGATCCCCAAACCGCGACACCACCCAAGCCCCAAAAGGAAGTCAAGTCTCAAAGTCTCTTTTGCACGCTGGACACCATGATGTTCACTGTCCTGTAGTTCTTTCATGTTTGCATGCTTGCTTCTTTTTTGCCAGTCTCCAGGCTCGCGTTCGCTTTCTCTTGGATTCGATAAGGTTTCACGTTCCTTGCTGCCACCCATCTGTGTCCAAGCCCTGTGGAGACACAAGCATAACCCTTGCCCCAAGTTATTAATTTGAATTGTCCTTCAGTTTGCCCTGAGTCTGTAGGAATCATTGTAACAATTGACTTTATATCAAATGGTGTTAGATCGTATATATTAAATGTCCCCTTTAACTTTTTTTTTTCTTTTTCTTTTTCTTTTTCTTTTTCTTTTTCTTTTTCTTTTTCTTTTTTTTTTTTTTTTTTTTTTTTTTCTTTTTCTTTTAAATATGATGAACCCAATCTTCTGCTGTCACGGATGGCTTGTGCTAAATCTCTGATCACTCCGTGGTCCAATCGTTCCCGTCTTGAGTTCTGCCCTTGAACATCATAAGTCACAGGTAAAGCTACAGCCGCTGCACCTGTAGAATCTGCAGAACCTGTGGAACTTGAAGCTTTTCGGTGATTGTCTCACCTCTCAGTCCAACCCATTGCACCTTGTGGGCTAGAAGAAAACCTTGAAAATTTAAATCCTTTGAACTTGAAGTTTTCAGTGATTGTCTCACCTCGTCAGTCCAACCCATTGCACCTTGTGGGCTGGAAGAACCTTGTACATCTAAATCCTTTTGTTTTTTCAACCTTGCCGCATCATGCACTGATGTGGTTGACATTGTCCCTCCTTCTAGCTGAGGAGTAGAAATCTAAAGCACTTTCTGTTCCTAATTTCTTTTGTACCTTTTCCTTTTCTTTTGAACTTTTATTTTTGGTTTTGCACCCATGCTTTCAGAGGCAGCAGCCGCCTCAGCCCCTGGGGGGGGCGGCCCCTGCCGGTCCTCCCCTAGAGCCTCTGCTCCCGGAGCCACTGCCCCCGGAGCTGCCCCGTCTCTCACGTCATCTCTGCTCGGACTCCGCCCCAATGGACCCGAGCCCACGTTCGGTGAAGCAGATGCACCCTGACCTGCGCTGCTTCTCGCACCTTGTGTCATTCCCGCGTGACGAGCTGCTAACCTTGACCCCGCCACCTCTGTCCCGGGCTCTCCACCCCCCGCTGAGCCCCAGCTCGGCGTGTCCCCCGAGCCGTCCCGAGCGTGTTCTTGCCCGCGCGGTTTCGGCGCAACCCCGCCTTCCTCCACCGCCCTGTGTGTCCCCAGCCCACCGCTCGCCGTTCCCCTCCCCCACCCCGCAGTCTCCGCGGAAAGGGGAAGTGCCGGCGGACTGCCGCGGCGTGTGGGGGGGCGTGAAAGGACTCCTTGGTGGGTTAGATTCTCGACTCTCCCATCCCCCCACCTGCGGTGTGTCTCCCGTGTCAGCAGGGCATGCCTTGAAAGAGACCATGTCCTGATCCTCTTCCTCACTGGGGTGTATTACAAGTTTTAATTTTCCCGGGACAAATTTTGGGAAATCGTCTGACTGCCTTTGTTCCCTTGTGCGGAAAGCTGCTGACTCCCCGCTGCCCCCGAGACAAGCTGATGGCTCGTCTCTAACTCGTCTCCAGCAGGAGACCCTTTAACCGCCAGCTGATAGCCAGCATCTGTCTCCGCTAGCAACTCACTAGCAGAGGAGTCACCTTGTCCCTCCCCCGCCCTCCTCGGTAGGTCAGGGAAAGGAATTCCTTTGCTTTCCTTTTTGCTCTGCCCTGTGACTGCTGCTAACATAACTTTCGCAGCCAACAGGAGCTTCAAAGCTGTCCTATCTTTTTGAGTCGTCTGGTGGTATAATTGCCTGTTTGCCTCCCGCCAGAACCCCGGTTCAAATTGTTTCTGTTGTTTCACAGAAAGGATAATTACATTTCACCCAGAGCAGTAGCTGCTCCTGGGACAGGGACATAATTCCCCCCATGGTGTGATCTTATATCTCAACTGTCTTACCACTGACAGAACCCGAAGTGCAGGTGCTTTCCGGCTCAGCTCGGAGGCTTCCTGATCACCGACCCGCAGTTGTCAGGATGACGGATTCCAGGGCCCTTGGAAATCTGTCTTTCTGAGATGAACCCGATATCAGCTGCTCTGGTCCTTTTCTTCCTTCTCTGGTCTTCAGCTCAGATGATGGCAATTCGGCTCCTCAGCTTCTGGGGGCTTCTTGCTGGCTTCCAAAGATTCTTCTTGTTGAAGGACTTCCCTGGGCGATGGTCTCAGTGCTCACCCTAGGGACGCCAGGTCCCTGGGCCTCTGTGCGATGGTCTCAGTGCCCACCTCAGGGACGCCAGATCTCGGGGTCTCTGTTTGCCCGAGAATGATGGATGGGCACTGCCCCTGGTCCTTCGGGAAGCCCCAAGCCGCCCACAGAGAAGACGAGGAGTCTTCAGATGTTCTTTTTCTGGGTTTTCCTCCTTGTTTATTTTATCTTATCTCTACAATTCTCTCTGAGCTCTGCCAAGGTCTGGACAGCACGGGCAACAGGCGACGACTGTCCACCTGCCCACGGCTCATCATCTTATATACAGATAATTGCATGTACATTATTTACAATTGTGACCCAATGCATGCACTTGACACTAAACAGGTGTTTTCTACTTTGACCCAATCCCTCTAAATCTACTTCATGTCATCACCACTGTGCAAAATGGAGACAAAGAAGAAGGAGAAGACTCTAGGGTAACGCCCAGAATCCTCCATCTTGTCTCTGGTCCTTCTTATCTTGAAACCCCTAATGTGAAAATATTATTACTTTCTACTACTTTCAAGGCCTTGCAATTCTTTCCATAGTGTTGGTAATTTTTCCCATGGACTATAATCGAGACCCCTGCCTGTCTGGGGTCCATGCCAGGGTCTGTAACCCCCCTGCACATATCTCCGACCCCCTCTACAGGTTTTAAACCCCCCTGTACAGCTTTCTGCTTGTCCAGGGTTTCCAGAGGAATACCCTGGACTCCTACAGATCATGAGAGCATTTGGGGCAGAATATTCTCTTACTGGACATCCTAGCAAAATTAAAAAAGTCCCCAGAAACTGAGTAACTACTCTTGCCTTCTGTTATAAATTTAAAGAGCCAAATTTAAAGAGCCAATTCCATGGAAAAATGATTTATTTGCCAACAAAAATTTCAGTCAATTGACAAAGCCAACGATACAAGGAAACAGTGCACGCACCGGGTGAAACCCCAAACGTGACCTCTACCGCGTCACATCTCCCCGAGGTTTCACAAAAGTCTGGGCCCAAGCCAGCCAGCTTTATACCCCTCCTGGCTTGGGATTACGTGATCTTAGAACTATACATGTCCTGACTTGTCTCTCGGACCCTGGCTCGGTAGATGTTGAAATTCTGATGGCCGGATTTGCTGTCTCAAAAGGTTTCCTGGGTGGAAGGGATCCCCCGGGCGATTTGGATGGTCCTGATAAGATACCATCTCGAAGTCATCAGAGGCTGATCACCTTCATCCTGGCTCTTCTTTCTCCTTCCATTGGAATTGTAATTTCTTTGTCTCCTTCCTGGAGCTGGAGATGGTTCTTGTGAAACTTTCCAGGCCCTTTGCTGGGGGGGGGGGGGGGGGGGGGGGGGCGGGCCCTTTTGGCTTTCCTATAAACTATATTTCTACTATAACAACGAGTATTATGGAAACATTAATTATTCCTTATTACACCTTCCCTTTAGAAAAGAAATTTGAAACAAAAGTGTTTCAGCAAGGTCCTTAACAGCACAAAGGGTTTTGATGGCCCCATTTACAGTCTTGTTCTGGGATGTAATTTATGAGATTTCCTGCACAGTCTCAATGCAGCAGCTGAATCCTGTTGGAAATGGTCAGCCAGGATGTTCCAAAATGAGTGTTCCAAACATATTCTTTGCATGGGAAATTTTCAAATTCTGGGATTTCACCTCAATTTGAGTAAGGATAATTTTTTAAATCACGGCATTTCACCCAAATGGGGATGGTGATTCTCTCGCTATTCCCTTCTGGACAAATTAAAGAGAAGGGAATAGAAACCCTCTTGTCATCAGAGATTAGAGTGCTATTTTCCTCACCATCTTTGACTGCTTCAGTAGTTTAGTACTTGGGTGTGCTGTTTGTTTTCACTGTTCCTTCCATTGTATCCTACTCCTTATTTGTGCCCAACTGTATTTTTAGGCATGATGTATCTAGCCAAACATCTTTTATTTTGTATTAATAATGGATCTGTAACCCTTGCAAATCCCTTTCACTTAACTTCTAATGACCTTTGCTACATCAGAGGAAAGGAAAATAAAAAGTATGAGCCTCTGACAGACCTCAGCCAGCTGATCCAGGCAATAACAACATTAAAAATATACATCACAGAATCACAGAATCAGTAAGGTTGGAAGGGACCACTGTGAGTCATCTGGTCCAAACTCCCTGCTCAAGCAGGGTCATCCCAGAGCACATGGCACAGGATTGAGTCCAGACATTTCTTGAATATCTCCAGTGAGGGAGACTCCACACCCTTCACGGGCAACCTGCTCCAGCGCTCAGTCACTGCACAGTAAAGTTCTTTATATTCAGATGGAGCTTTCTGTGCATCAGTTTCTGCCCACTGCTTATATTACTGATAATAACTTACTGCTTATACTATTAATAATAAAGATATTTCAAATCCAGGAATCCAAATTAGCAAATGTTCCTAATCAGGTAGTTCTTGAGAGGGGTCCATTATGATTTCCAGCTTTTGTTACGATCCCTGGTTAGACCAGGTCACCTCCACATCCCTGCACCTCCTGCTCCCACAACTTCCAGGAGTGAAAGAGCCTTGGCATCAGGGGTGGAGCTGCAGGACTGCTGGTGGGGTAACAAAAAATAGCCTTCCACATACTCCATTTTGGCCACTTCTGTTGCCTAAGACAACAGAGGCAGAGGCAGAGGCCAGTCAGGGTAAGGCTGAAATGAATTTTATTTTAGGCCTTCAAGGCCAGCCCCGGCAGCCACTGCAGCGGCTGCCTGAGGTCGCTCCAATATGCAAGCAAAAGGAGGCCGAGTCACCGAACCCCCCCCCGCCCTTTTCTAAATTTCAGTCTATTTGCATGTGCCCCATTCATTGTCCAATCAACAACTCCAAATGACGATGTTCCATCCTTCCACGTTGGTTTTTTTTGGGGCCTGGAGCTCAGGGAGAATGTCCTTGAAGATGTGAATCCCGTGCCGAAACCCAAACTACCCTGCCCCCATCACCCTGTGACAACAAGGCAGCCTGCCCATTAGAACAAGGCACTGAGACCCCAAAACTTGAGGCATCAGTCCCCCCCTTTAGAGGCTTGACAAGGCCTCTACCTTGTCTAGTCTCTACCCAAATACAATAACAATAACATTTAGTGATAGATAAGTGCTTATCAACAAAAATACTGAATATTAGATGAACATTTGATAGCCCAGTTATACTTGGTAAAACCTGGTAAAAATACAAACTCAACAGTAATGATTTTCCCCAACTTGTTGCTTCCATAGTCAGTCATTACATAAAAAACAATTAAATACGAGAAAAGAGCCGTTCTAAAATTTACTGTCATTGGGGGCAGAAGCTTTCTTGACTCTGGAGTAGTGAATCCATGGTCCTTTACCAGCAACCTTGACTGTGGTGAAAGTCGTCAACAGTACTTGAAATGGTCCATTCCACTTGGCTCGCAAAGGGTCACTGTCCCACCACTTAGCATAGACCCAATCTCCAGGTTGGAACGGATGCACAGGTGTATCCAATCCCATGGGTCTAGATGACACGATGTAGGTTTGAAGCTTCTGCAAGGTAGAACTTAAGGCCATTAAATACCTTTGTAAATCAAGTTTCCCCCTCATATGGACTTCACCAGGAATATGTGGAATCTGATAGGCCCTCCCATACAGTATTTTGTAGGGACTAATGTTATCCCTTCGCCTGGGTTGGATGTGAATTCTCAGTAAAGCGATAGGCAATGCTTGAACCCATGTCATAGATGTCTCTTGACAAATTTTACTAATTTGTGTTTTAAGAGTCCCATTCATGCGTTCTACCTTACCACTCGCTTGGGGCCTATACGATGTGTGTAAGTCCCAAGTGATTCCCAAGATTTGACTGATTTCTTTAATCACTATTGCGACAAAGTGCGGCCCCCTATCTGATGACATTCCCAAGGGAACCCCAAACCTCGGAATTATGTGGTTAAGCAGGACTTTTACTACTTCCTTAGCCGTGTTGGTGTGACAGGGGTAAGCTTCCGGCCAGCCACTGAAGGTATCAACTAATACCAAGAGATACCGGTATCCCTCTCTACGCGGTAACTCTGCAAAATCTATTTGCCAATAATCTCCCGGGAGGTCCCCTGCCTTTGTCACTCCCAACACCACCCTCTTCCTTGTGTCGGGATTATTCTTACAACACACTTCACATTTATTCACTACCGATTGTGCAATGTCAGCCATTCCTTTACCTACCACCACCTTTTTCAAATGTTTTAAGAGATTTTTCAGCCCCAAAATGCATGTTCTCATGCTCTCTCTGGGCTACCTCCCGCAAGATCAGGGGTGGTACCACAACCTGATTTGTGGGCGTAACAGCCCATCCACTCTCTGTGATTTTGGCCTTTAGAAACTTAATTAGCTTATGATCTCCTTGATCATATTTTGGGGCGAACTCAGACAAATCAATCTCTTTTGCTGGAATTACTGCTAGGATGCCCTTTTCTGCAATTCCCTTAGCTGCTTTATCAGCAAAGCAATTCCCCAATTCTGGAACGGTTTTTCCTTTCTGGTGGCCTTTGCAGTGCATAATAGCCACTTCTGTGGGTTTCTGGATGCTTTCTAAGAGAGCAAGTATATGTTCAGCATGTTTAATTTGATTGCCTTGAGTGCTCAGAAGCCCTCTCTCCTTCCAAATAGCCCTGTGGGCATGGACGATACTAAATGCATACTTCGAATCGGTCCATATATTTACCTTCATCCCTCTACTCAGGTCTAAGGCCCTTGTTAAGGCAATCAATTCTGCTTTTTGCGATGACACATCTGCTGGCAGAGCCTTGGCCTCAATCACCTTGTCCAGTGTGGTCACAGCATAGCCAGTCATTCTCTTACCACTCTTCATAAAGCTGCTGCCATCCGTGAAAAGTTCCCAGTCTGGATCTTCCAGGGGTCTGTCCTTTAGATCCGGTCGACTGGAATGAACTTCCTCAATTGTTTGCAAGCAGTTGTGTTCAGGTGTTCCATCAATTAAGGTGGATGACAAGAACATAACTGGGTTAACAACAGAAGTCATTTTCAAGGTAACGTCATCCTGCTCTAGCAATAGCGCCTGATACTTAAGCATCCGATTACCCGATAACCAATGCTCCCCCTTCTGCTCCAGTACAGCGGCTACAGCATGGGGTACATACAGCACTATGTGTTGCCCGAGGGTGAGCTTTCGGGCTTCTTGGATCAGGATAACAGTTGCCGCCACGGCCTTCAGGCACCCTGGTCAGCCTTGGACTACATTGTCCAGCTGTTTGGAAAAGTAAGCTACAGCCCTCCGTTGATCCCCGAGGCGTTGTGCTAGTACCCCCAGGGCCATATTCAGCCTTTCATGTGTGAAGAGTTCAAAAGGTTTAGTTAAGTTTGGCAGTCCCAATGCAGGAGATGACATGAGAGAATGCTGCAGCTGTTTGAAAGCTGCTCTGGACGCTTCAGTCCACTCAATAATCCCTCTCTCAGCGGCTTTTAAGGCTCCATACAGGGGTTTTACCAACAATCCATAATTGGCTATCCACAAGCGGCACCAGCCTACCATTCCCAGGAAAGCTTGTATTCTCTTACAGTGTGGGGCTCGGGGAGCTGACAGATGGCCTCCTTCCGTTCCTTACTAAGCCGTCGATGTCCGCGGAAGATCTCCAGTCCCAAATAGACTACTTCTTCTTTAGCGACCGGCACCTTATCTTTCGAAACCTTATATCCATTAGATCCCAAAAAGTTTAACAAACTTACAGTAAGCCGTATACACTCCTCCCTGGACCCAGCTGCAATCAGGATGTCATCAACATACTGAAGAATAACTGCTTCCGGCTCTCGTCCTTTCCAGTCCTCCAGTTCCTTTGCTAGCTGGTTCCCAAAGAGAGTTGCACTGCATTTGAACCCCTGCGGTAAAACCGTCCAAGTGAGTTGGCTTTTCCTCCCTGTTGTAGGGTTTTCCCATTCGAAAGCAAAAAGCTCTTGGCTATCCTTGTGTACGGGAATGCAAAAAAAGGCATCCTTCAAATATACTACCGTAAACCACCCCAATTCGTCTGTTAGTGTGGTTAATAGGGTGTAAGGATTAGCTACCACCGAGTGTATATCCTCCGCGATCCTATTAATGGCCCTTAGATCTTACACCAATCGGTAGCGTTTCCCATCCGCTTTCTTAATAGCTAAAATGGGGGTGTTAAATTTGGATTCGCATGGCACCAACAAACCATGTTGTAAGAAATTTTCAATAATAGGCGCTAGTCCCATACGGCTTTCCAACTTTAAGGGATATTGTTTTTGCCTTACCGGTGCAGCTCCTGGTTTGAGTGTAACCCTCACCGGTTCTGCTCATTTAGATCTTCCTGGGACATCACCAGCCCATATTATTGGATTTACCGCATCATCAACTTCAGCGGGGATTTCATCGTTTTTTTCCTGTACAAAGAGTGCAGCAACTTGGACAAATTTAGATTCAGGGATTGTGATTTGTATGCCCTTCCCCCTTCTGAACTTAATCTCTGCCTCCAATCTTTCTAATAAGTCCCTGCCCAGCAATGGTTTGGGAGAGTTGGGCATATAAAGGAATTGGTGAATCACCCAATGTTTCCCTAATTTGAAGTCCAAGGGCTGAAAGAAAGGTCGAGTTTCGCTTACCCTGGTTGCCCCAACAACATGTGCGGTATCGTGACTCATTTTCCTTCTAAGGTATTCAACACAGAGTAAGCTGCTCCCGTATCTACCAAAAATTCCACATCTTCTTTCCCCAGCTTAGCTATAACCGAGGGCTCTGCTGGGGGGGTAGCCCTCAGTCTCCATCAATCAGACCCTGAGCCGCCCGAGGTCCGTACCACTGGGAGCTGGGGAACCGAGGATTTTTCTTTCAACAGTGGGCACGTTCTTCTCCAATGCCCTAAATTCTTACAAAGGGTACACCAGTCCCTCTCTGTAGGGGAAGTCTTTCTAAATGGCCCTTCCTGTGCTGCCTTCTTAACAGATTGAGACTTGCCTCTTTCAGTCGGACCCCTATCCTGAAATACCTTCCAGGCCACCTCCAACAGCCTATCCATGTCTCGGACCCCTTCTAGCTTCTGCAGTTTCCTTCTTATATCATTCGAAGCTTGGCCCATAAATAGCAAAACCAGATGTGCCTTACCATCACCTGACTCAGGATCCAAATCTCTGTATTTGATGGCGGTCTCTCTTAGTCGGTTCAAAAAATCAGTAGGCGATTCATCATAATTTTGCCTAACTTCGTAGAGTTTTGACCACTTTATAGCCTTGGGGACACCATGCTTTAATCCATACACCACGAGGTTTTGATATCGTTTTAACCGCGCCAACTGCTCGGGTGTATTGGGGTCCCACTCTGGGTTTTCTAGGGGGAAGATTTGAGCGACAGTACCCTGAAGCATTCCACTGGCTATGCCCCCTTCAACAAAAGTGGTGATAGCCTTATAGACCATTCGTTTTTCCGTGGGATCGAGTAATGTATCGAGCATGGAATTTAAGTCAACCCAATCAGGATCTTGGGAATTAATTGCCCTCTCCACTAATTGGGCTACCTTGTCTTGGTTTTCCTTGTACTTCCCTACTGTAGATTTCCACTGTTCTAATTCTATGAGGGAGTGCGGAACCTTCACCTACACCAGCCCTTGATTACCAACTGCTTGTCTCAAAGGAGCCTGAAGAACTGGCTCCCTTTCCTTTTTCCCTTTCCTAGTACGCCTGGCAATTGGGCTTCGCTCTCTAATTGCTCTCCTTGCTATCCTCCCCCTCCTATGTCTGTTTGCAATGTCTTCTGTTTCTCCTTCACTTTTTTCATCCTCAGAACTGTTTGAGCAAGAGCTATCAGTTTCTGTTATAAGCGCAGCTCTTCTTCCCAACCGTATCAAGCTATGTGCACGATAGACTCTATCTGCTGTCCGTTTGCCTCTAATTACATCATCCCCTGAGACAACTCCTTGGCCTTCGGGGTTGCTATGGTAACAGACGGGCCCAGGATCCGGGGAGGTTTTTCTCCGCCTGCAACTCGTACAGCCTGTGCTGTCCCTGAGATACTCTCTGCCCTTGGCCCCCCCTTTTCGGGATGGGGCCAGAGGCTGCTGCCGCTGCCCCCCTTTTTTTCCAGCCCTTCAGGGGGGCGAAGTGGATGAGGACGGAGACGGTGTTCGGCGCCAAAACCCCTCCTCCTCCCTCTTCACAGCCCGGGGCTCAGGCCGGCCCCGCGACTGCGAATAGGGCGGTGGCGGCAGGGGGGCAGCCGCCCCCTGACCAGACCCAGCTCTCAGCGCAGGGGCCACTAGGTCCTCTGGCTGATCCTTGTTACATGCGCTGCAGAGAAACGGCTTTTCCTTTTTTCCCTGTACTATCATGATATTCTCCTTCTTACTATCCCGAGCTCTTTCGCAAGCTAACACCATAAACAACCTGGCGTATTCCAATTCCTCGAACCACCTATCCCCACGCAAACATGACATTAAGCTAGATATCAATCCTTTATCTAAGCTCCCAAATTGAGGCCACACCTCTCCATTACCCAACGTATATATTGGCCATATTGTCTCCGAAAGCCTAATCAATTTAGGCTTTATAAGTGGGGACTCCTCCCCAAACCATTTAGTCCAGTTTCTCAATACTAAGCCCAGGGGGCTGTCCCTAGGAATTGATTTACTACCACTGTCACTAGAGTATGCACAACCCATTCCGATATCCCCAACAAAAGCAATCACCCTTGAGCTGGGATTTGAACTCACAACCTTCCGAACTACAACACAGCTATCTCCTGCGCCACACTTCGGCTTCAGGACTCTCAGCAGCCTGATAGGGAGGCAACCCTTCCCCAGGCCAAACTAGGGACTCCAAAATCTTTGCCTAGATCCACACCAGATCTCACAAAGATCCCAGCAGTAAACCCGGATGCTGAACAAGGAACAAGCCGCCCCGTTACCCGATCACATCACTCACGCGCCCTGCCTCAAATGGTTCTTGTGCCGGCACCTGGGACCTCCGCCGATAAGATGAAAAAAGGTCTCTAGGGTTCCCAGCAGCTTCAACCCCTTGTCCCTTCGTGGTCGCCAAAACTGTTGCCTGAGACAACAGAGGCAGAGGCCGGGTCAGGGTAAGGCTGCAATTTTATTCCTGGCCTTCAAGGCCAGCCCCGGCAGCCGCCACAGCTGCCTGGGGTCGCTCCGACATGCATGCCAAAAAGGAGGCCGAGTTCCCGAAACCCCCCCTTTTTCTAGATTCCAGTCTATTTGCATATGCCCCACTCGTTGTCCAATCAATCACTCCAGATGACGATGACGATGTCTCATCCTTCCACGTTGTTTGTCTTTGGGGCCCGGAGCTGAGGAAGAGTGTCCTTGAAGATGTGAATCCCGCCGAAACCCAAACTACCCTGCCCCCACACCCTGTGACGAGCAGGCAGCCTGCTCATTAGAACGATACACCAAAAACCCAAAACTTGAGAAGCTTGAGGCATCAACATCATCCCCCGAGATGGCTCCTTGGCCTTCGGGGTTGCTATGGTAACGGACAGGCCCGGGATCAGGGGAGGGATCCCTCCCCCTACAGCTCGTACAGTCTACGCCCTCCCTGCGAGATTCTCTGTCCTTGGCCCCCCCTTTTCGGGATGGGGCCAGAAGCTGCTGCCGCTGGATTCCCCTCCCCCCTTTTCCCGCCCTTCGGGGGGGTGAAGTGGATGGGGACAGAGACGGTGTCCGGCGCTGCCGGAACCCCTCCTCCTCCCTTTTCACTGCTCGAGGCTCGGGCCGGCCCCGTGGCTGTGAGTAGGGCAGTGGCGGCAGGGGGGGCGGCTGCACCCTGGCTAGACCCAGCTCTCAGGGCAGGGGCCACTAAGTCTTCTGGTTGACCTTTACTACACACGCTGCAGAGAAGCGGCTTTTCCTTTTTTCCCCGTACAATCATAATATTTTCCTTTTTACTATCCTGAGCTTGTTCACAAGCCAAGACCATAAACAATCTGGCATATTCCAATTCCTCGAAGCACCTATCCTCATGCAAACACAACATTTAACTAGATATCAATTCTTTATCTAAACTCCCGAATTGAGGTCACACCTCTCCACTATCTAACATATATGTTGGCCATAAGGTCTCCGAAAGCCTAATCAATTTAGACTTTAGAAGCGGGGACTCCTCCCCAACCCACTTCATCCAGTTTCTCAATACTAAGCCCAGAGGACTGTCCCTGGGAATTGCTTAATTACCACCATCACTAGAGTATACACAGCCCATTCCGATATCCCAAACAAAAGCAATCACACCTGAGCTGGGATTAGAACTCGCGACCTTCAGAACTATAGCCCAAATAGTTATCTCTTGCGCCACACTTTGGCTTCAGGACACTCAGCAGCCTGATAGGGAGGTAACCCTTCCCCCAGGGCAGGCTAGGGACTCCGAAAGCTCTGCCTAGGTCCGCAACAAAAACAGATCTTACAAAGATCCCAGCAACAAACCTGGCCGCTGAACAAGCCGCCCCTTTACCAAATCACTCACGCGCCCCTGTCTCAAAGGGTTCTTGTGCCGGCGCCTGGGACCTCTGCCGATAAGACGAAAAAGGTCTCTAGGGTTCCCAGCAGCTTCAACCCCCTCCTCCTGGCTGGCTCGCCAAAAACTGTTGCCTAAGACAACAGAGGCAGAGGCAGAGGCCGGTCAGGGTAAGGCTGAAGTGAATTTTATTTTAGGCCTACAAGGCCAGCCCCGGCAGCCACCGCAGTGGCTGCCTGAGGTCGCTCCAAGATGCAAGCAAAAGGAGGCCGAGTCACTGAACCCCCCCCCCCCCTTTTCTAAGTTCCAGTCTATTTGCATATGCCCCATTCGTTGTCCAATCAACAACTCCAAATGACGATGTTCCATCCTTTCACGTTGTTTATCTTTGGGGCCTGGAGCTCAGGGAGAATGTCCTTGAAGATGTGAGTCCTGCAACGAAACCCAAACTACCCTGCCCCCATCACCCTGTGACAACAAGGCAGCCTGCCCATTAGAACAAGGCACCGAGACCCCAAAACTTGAGGCATCACTTCCACCCAAAACTTTGCCTTTACTCTGCAAAATAACCTGAGAGAAGCTACTCCTCTGCCTCCCCTCTACCCAGCCACCTTCTGCATTAAACATCTCCACTACTCCAGCTCTGATCACCCAATTCACTGGCATCAGTTCCTCAGTATAAAGTGGCCCTTTGGCCTGCAAAGACTTTTGGGGGGAGAGCAGGAAACTAGAAAAATCTGTTTCTGTTTATAATCAGAGTCCAGGGGGTATTACCAACAATCTGCACTAATTACAAATTCAATCTTCACTCATTTTGGTCCCTCTTGTCCTCTGGGCTGCAGATTAGATAATCCCTTTAAAATAATAGTCAATCATTAGCTCTGCTTTTTTCTCCCCCTCCTCATGCAAGTTGAGTGTGCCGTGTCGTTTCCCAGAATCCTCACACAGCTGGTGAAAGGTCTCCAGCCGCACACAAGCCGGTCCCTCCAGAAGCATCTTTTGTAACCAAAGCCCCTCTAACACAAAGCTGCTGTGCTGTGCTCCCAGGACGGCAACAGCTTCAATAGCCTCACGGTGTGGATGACAAAACCTGGTGCAAGCTCTACAACACACGCTTTCTGCAGCCACAAAATAAAGCAGCAGCATTTTCCCATGGATTAGGACTAGAATTGGGCATACTGACTCTGCACAAGCTTATTGGGCAGGAATCATTGGAAAGTTCTTCTTGCTGAACCACACCGGCTTTGGAGACAGCTACAAAATATGACTGAACTGGGAGAAAGTTTGGTTTGAGTTGGGATAAAATGTCCCATGGCAGCTGGCACAGCAGGAGCCGGGAGGAAGAGTACTGGCACATAGGCTTTCCTCTGCCAAATCCAATGCTGCCTACCAAAACACCCCTTTTCACCCCAAAAAGGACAACATGGCCTTAAGCAAAGAACTGCTAGCAAATGTCTGGCAAATGACCTCCAAGAGCCCTGCTGCCACAGGCTGGCTCAGCTGCTGCCCAGAGTCCGGGAATGTCATGTCCCAGCCAGACATCTGGGCTGCCTGCCTGCCAAGCCTGCCCCAGCAGATGGTTCCAGCGATGGACCCAATATAGTAACAGAGCCATAATGGATGGCCAGGCATGAAAACTGCCTCCTCTTGGCACCTGATAGCTCTGCAAGTGCCTCGTGACAGGCGTGAGGGGATCCCAACACAGGCGAAACCATTAAGCCTAACACAGCATGTTCAGCCAACAGGGCTGCAGTGGTGATGGCCCTGGTTTGCAGATGATGGAAACACTGTGGTGTGAAGGGAATGGATCATGTTTCCAGTGAGCGCAAAACACATCAAGTAGAAATGTCACAGACAGGTAGAGCAGCTTGGCAAGCTTCTGCATCTGCCAGCATCTGCCTGCTTCTTTCCTTCAGGACTGTTTTTTCTTAGGAAAGCACATGCTACCATTGCCACTGAAAATTACAATCTCCAGAGTGTGTTGTTTGGTTTAATTTTTTTAAGCAGTGAGCATGTTCAGTGTGGGGAAGAAGTTGCCAATAGATGCAGTAGACTGGCTGTCTCCAAAACAGGACAGGATTTCTTAAAGGGAGAGATGTTTGAGTCAAGCCCAAACTGTTGACTCATTAGAAGGTGAAGCATAAGAGCCTGTGATTCCACAGACTGGTCTGTTGCCTAAGACTGAGGCAGAGGCCGGTCAGGGTAAGGCTGAAGTGGATTTTATTTTAGGCCTTCAAGGCCAGCCCCGGCAGCCACCGCAGCGGCTGCCTGGGTCGCTCCAATATGCAAGCAAAAGGAGGCCGAGTCACCAAACACCCCCCCCCCCCTTTTCTAGGTTTCAGTCTATTTGCATATGCCCCATTCGTTGTCCAATCAACAACTCCAAATGACGATGTTCCATCCTTCCACGTTGTTCGTCTTTGGGGCGTGGAGCTCAGGGAGAATGTCCTTGAAGATGTGAATCCTGCGCCGAAACCCAAACTACCCTGCCCCCAATCACCTTGTGATCAAATCCGAGCACCACTCGACAACAAGGCAGCCTGCCCATTAGAACAAGGCACCGAGACCCCAAAACTTGAGGCATCAGGTCTGCCTGACCTTGGCTCCCAAATCTCTCCTTCTCTACAGTACCAACCATTTCACTCTCACAGGTGTTTGCACCTGAAATGTAAAAGAACAGTTCAATTTCACCCCAAAAGCTCTGCTCACCTCAGCCTGCAGTTATCTGGTTTTCTCATGCAAACAGCTCATATTACAAACACACCTCTGCCTCCCCAAAGACAACACCTGAAACCATCCATTTGGTTACATGGCACCAACAGACACAGCTGAGATTCCCAACATTCTGCTTCTCCAAAACACCTTAAACTTTTCCAAACACCTAGCCAAGCATGGTTTCATTCATCAGGGAGGTTTTGCCCTCTGGCTTATTGCTATTAAAATCCTGGAGCACCAACAGGTTTGCCAGTTGTCTTCTTGCACAATGAGCTGCAACAGCCCAGCCATAGGTGCGGCCATGCTGGTGTGTAATTAAAGTGCTGAGCCAGGGCTGGCCATGGTGCTTTTGTTGGCACAGATCACCAAGATGGATGTGCAGCATGTGCATGGTCTTGTGCCTCTGCTTTTCCACCTCCTCCACAGCAATTTAGGAGGTGCAGCTCTTGACAATATGGATTTGGAAAAAAAAAGAAGAAAAAATCCAGCTCAACATCACCCTGCCACTGTCAGCAACATGGCCAAGAGAGCCTGGCATGGCTCAGCAGCAAGGGGTAAAACCAACTTCCTGGGCAGAAACCCAAAGGAGTCAGGTTTGGGATTGCTGATTTGCAAACCAAGACTTTTCCCTTGCTTGCATGTTTGCCACCTCTCAGCTGCTGGTGTGCCACCAATGGCCCATGGCCTGCAGCACATGTTCCACAGGTACCACCACAAACCCAGGACTGACAGGGGAGGAAGTTCCCCTAGGATTGATGCTCTCTGGAAGGCAGCAGTAAATTGATTTGGGGGGATCCAGATGTGAGGAAGGTCCATCTCAGTCCCACACCAGGGGTTGAACCAGGTGCTGTTCGGGGTACATGAGGGAATGAGCTCTGAGAGGCATCCAGTATGCACACCCTGGTTCCCCAACCTCCAGTACTACCACAAAAGTCTCTCCACACATGTTCGCAAGCTTTTGATGGGGTGAAGGGACAAAACACCCTCAAAACCCAACACAGTGTACATACAGGCAGAGCAGCTGCACCATGACCCCAATTCCAGCAATTGCTCCTTCCCCCCACCTTGGCCAGAGGCTGGTGGCAAGGAAGGGCCATAATTTAGGACCTGGGCCTATGTTTAGTTTGAAAACATACTCTTTACATTTTTCTTTGCTCCTTGGTTTGTTCTAGATCTACCCTGAAGACAATCTGGCATCTTCAATTGCATTCTGCATTTTCCCCTTGGCAGAGTGTGAAAGAGTTTCTGAACTGCACTCGCGGAGCAGAGCCACAAAAACATGTTTAGCAAAATGCACTCGTGATCTATTAAAAATTAACAAATCTCATTAGCATTATTAATTGGAAGTGCCGGAGTCCTTGTACTTTGCTGATGAAGCAGCATTACCCTGGTCTGATATCCAGATGTACAGTCCAGAAGAACAGCTGTTACCTAAAGGAGCTTAGAAGAATAGCATTGAAAAATAGGGAGAGAAACATGTACAGCCAAAAACATCTACAAAGACAGGAGACAACAAATAAAAAGAGGAATATCTGGAAACAGAAGAGTATGAATAGAAGTGAAATTATTTAAGTGGCAGCAATACAGGACTGGATCAAGCAATGGTCCTGCAGATTCCCCAGTACCTCGGCCCACCCAGATGTGGAGTCATCTTCCTGCTTGGAGACCTTCACGATCTAAATCACAAAGAGATCATTTCTGATCACTCTGCTGTCACCTGAGACACCTCCGTACAATCTTGATTTTGGGAAGTAAGGTTCCCAATGATAGCAGAGCAAAATTAAATGCTTCTTATTCCCTCTAATGACTGAAAACAACATACTCCCATCTAACTGAAATTTTCTCCTTCATGTTTTCTTCCCCAAAAGCTTTTAGATATGACCTGGAAAGGAAGCTCTTTCTTGCTACATGCTAGCCTTCAACTTTCAAAGCTCAGGACATTCAGTGACATTCAGGTATTAGGAGGACCTGACAAAATGCAGTCCTAAGGAAAATGCAATGGTCGCTGCCTTCCAGATGTTAGCCACTAAAAGCAGCCCTCAAGGCAGAAGGATATTTCTCAATGCTTGATTAGAAAGTTCATGGTGGTGTTATGGCACCCAGGAACATCTGACACCTTCCTTTGTGACTCACTGTGTGTGGAAACCAGACCTGAAAGTGCCCAGGCCACAGAGACCAGGGGTTTGTGGCATTCCTGCTTCAAGCAGGCAATCTGGAATATGCCTCTTCAATTAGAAGGGACAAGGACTTTGTGTAATGTCTACACTCAGTGAAAAATCCCTGGACATCCACCAGGCTACAACTCATGATGCCAAGGGAAATATCTCAAGTAAGATTTCAGGTCAAAACCCAAGAATTTGGGTTGTGCATGGACATACCTGCTCAGCCCACAGTAGAGCTGGCAAGTAGGCTCAAGCATGGTAATACTCCATGCTCCTCTGCTCAGCCTGCCTCTGCTCCTGGAGAAACTTCCTGAGGTTTTGTGCTCTGACACTGCCCAGGATCACCAGCATGGATGGACAGCAAGCTCCCCCCATCCATGCCAGGGAAATGTTTGCATAGAGCAAGAGCTGAGGTGAGAGAGCTCCCAAGGGAAGGGAGTCAAGTGGCAACAGCATTGCCTGGCTTTTTTCATTGTGTTAACCTGCATAAATAACAAATAAAAAAAAATAAAATCCTGAACCTGCATTAAAACAACATTAAAGCTACTTCAGCCTATAAAAATGGGGTAATGCAGAAGGTCCTGGGAAACATCACTGTACCCAACTTTTCCAGTTTATATAGAAGGTTTGGGTTCATAGGCTGGAATGTTTTAACAGCTTCAGGACATGTTCCCTGCACTGGAAGCAGCCCCAGGAACAGCCTCTGTAGTCTGAAACCAGGACCTGGCTTTGCACTGCACGGATGTAGAGAGAGACCCAAATTAAACCCAGCTGCTCACTGGGTGCCTGTAACATCTAACACAAACCCTGGCTGATTTCTGCTCCCTGCCTCCCTCCCAGGCCAAGAGCAAACCCTGACCCCAAAGCACCAGTGGAATGATGGTGCTGAAAGCTGGATCTGAATGGTGGTGGCAGTTCTAATGGGAATCCCAGTGTCATCCCTGCTGAGCACCAGGACACTGTGGCTGCAGTGCTTGGGCTGTGCTGGACCTCTGCCATCACACTTACATTTTCCTGGGGGCCTAGGGCCTCCCTGTCATGCTTGGGACCATGCTGGAGATCAAGGAGACCACTTTAACTGCACCCACTCCAGGAGGGAGCAAGGGATGGAGGGGATGGAGCAAGGGATGCCTGGCATCTCCCCGGGTCGGCTTGTACAGCCACAAGAAGGTGCCAGGGACAAGGACACACTGCTCATGTGAGAGTATCCAAATTGTTCTGGGGACACCTTAATTGACCTGGCAAGCAGTGAAACATGGAGGTGACAACTCAATAGGACTCCAAGGTCCAAGCCCACAAATGCCTCCTTCTCCATTCTATCTGAAGAAATCATGGCTCTCTCTTAGGAATGTCACAATCCCAGTGGGGAAAAAAAAAAAAAGGCTATGTAATCTAGTTTGTAAATCCCTTCAAAATCACAAAATCCTCTCTAAAATGGATTACAGAGATTAGAGTCTCCTGGAAATCAAGAACTGCATTTCTGCCTCCCCCATCTCTTCACTGCCTCAGAAAAAAAAGTCTTGCTTGTGGCCCCTACCCCACCTCATTCTGTCCCAGCCATCATCCCAGCCTTGGGGAGCAAAAGCAGCTCCCTCCAGCCCCTAAAAACATCAGAGCTGTTTCTACCTGACTTTGCCATAAGCAGAATTTTGGGGCACAATCTGCTGCATATACCTGAGCCTGTGGACAACGTGCATCAGTGGTAGGAAACCTGTCTGCAACAGGGAGAGGAGGGGACAACTGCCAGGCTTCTGCAAGAGTTTTGGTCCGTCCCTACTCCAAACAGGCACCATGTGGTTGTGCAATGTGCTGCCATGGTTTTGTGAGCTGCAGGACCTGCACCGAATCTTGTGGGTGCCCCACAGAAAAATATCCTCTTAAATCAGTGGTCTTCTTAAAATCACCAATGTGCCAGTGGTGACAATGCTACCAAGAAGAGAAAGGTCAAACACCCATGTGGGGATGATATTAAATTACTTAGCAGCCATGCCATTATTATTCTGATAGATTAAAATCATCATTTTGTTTAATATTTTGACTCACGTATCCACAGTCAATGGTGGTATGACAATTTTCTGTTGGGAATTTTTATTTCATGAGAGTTTTTGTCCTTTCCTTCTTATTTGGAACAACAACAACAAAAAGGGATTGCAATATTAGCATTCCCGGCAGAGCACACATTCAAGTTCCTGACCTGTTATTGCTCAAGGACTTCTTCAGCTGCAGATGCCTGTTTGGAGCTACAGTTAGGTCACTGAATGATGCTCATAGAATAAAGATCAAAACACTCACAGCTTGATCAAAAGGACATTTTATGAACATTGCAGCCTGAGTTAAGTGCTAATGTGAATACTTAGGTTCGCCCTTATATTACCTCAGCTTGGTTCTAATAAAATTAACACCCTTTTAAATAATGCACTCAATTTTATTTGTTTCATGTTTTTGTGCCTTATGGCTTTGAAAACATATTCTCAAAACTTTTCCATCACATTGGGAATGTTTAGCTGTTTTGGCATCTGCAAATCAACATCTTTGTACAGAGGAATAATAAGGGTTGCACCTTTGTATCATTGTTCCACCTGCGCTAACCTGGATTTATCCACCAAAGGTTGGGGTTGTGTTTTTTTCTGACCACAAAAGAAGGTAACCAGTCACACTCTTCCCAGGAAGAATGACCATCTGTAAATAAACAACTAAAAACTGAACTACAAGCACCAGCAGCATGAATTCTCCTTTGTAAAGACACAACAGGAAAAACAAAGCAGCGAAAAATCTAGTCTCTCCTCTGCATTTCACTTGCACATTAGAGGCAAAATGAACTTACCAGTCCAGGACAGGGGATGTCTTATTGGCACAATACAGCTGCTAAACTGTTTTTTAGAGTTATTCATCTCAAAAGCTAGAACAGAAAGAGCATTTCCCCCCCTTTAATTTATTTAGCTCTTTTTTTGTGCCAACTCAGCTGAAAAGCACATTGAGATTGTAATTATGGGAAGGCCTCATCTAGTAGATTTGTAAACTCCACTATCAACTTGAATTACTGGAATTAACAAGGCTAATTTAATGTCACTGTTCAAAATAGCTCAGATTTGGAATTTCTTAATGGCCTTCAGAAAATGAGTCTTTATGCATACTGCAATCTAGGTTTCATTCTTAGACTAAATTCCTTCTCATAGATTTTGTGAATGCCCTGTTTTGTAGCCAACACAAACTGTCCAGTAAAATAATGTAAGTACTCAGAATGAAAAGAGATTAGCTGTTCCCTGCTCCTGTTATTTTAAAGCAGAAATAACTTTGGCTTCTACTGATTCATAGACAAAGCTTGAAATGCAAAGCATGCTCAACTCCAGATTCAGCATGAAAAAGACCTTAAAATATTCCTGAGTGCAAGTAATGGACTTATTAGAGGGATGAAAAGAGGCACTTTTCACAGAATCCCCCGCTCTTTACTCCTGTCATAAAAATAATCTTGCTTAAGAATTTAATTCCATTTACATTTCTTTCCCTTCCAAATATCCTGCCTGACTCCTATGAAATACAACATTTACACTTTTTAAGTGTTAATTTATCACACACAGAATTTCTAGGTTGGAAGAGACCTTCAAGGATACTTTTAATTCCTCTGGACATGTCCCAGCAAGCCCCCCTGAGAAGGCAGCCATTCGAGGTTTGGCTCTGAATCACTCTTTATGGCAAGGCATGGAAAGCTGACACACCAGGGAGCTGGGAGGGCGAGGGGCAGTCCCATCCCACAGCCACCCTTTAGGGCACCCACTCAATCCCTATTTCTAAGGACTACCCAAGAGTCTCTGACATTAGCAATCATTTTTCCTGATAACAAACTGGACACCCCTGATGAGACATCCACGTGCCAAGAAGTAACAGGAGCTCCTCACATCATCCTTGTTGCTTCCTTGTGTGCTGCTGGCTGCTGAGCTGCTGTGTGACCTGTTCCTGGGTGAGACATCCTCCAGCTCCATCCTCCCAACTTTTCCAGCTGCAAGATGCATCCCCAGCAGACCCATGGGAAGCAGATCAATGGGCAGGCACCCCAACATGCAGGGGTGCTCCAAGATGCTCCAGAAACCACCCTCACTGCAGCATTTGCTGAGCTGGTATCCTCCACTGGAATAAATCCGCACATATGACATGGCCTTGGTCACTCTCCTGCAATGCTCTAATAAAGAAACAAAACCCTCTCTGCCTCCTGATTCCCCTGTTTTGCTCCATTCAGGCTTGCTGGATGCCTCCCCATCTTTCCATCTGCCTGGATGACTTTGTGTCCTCTTGGAAGCTGGACAAGCCATTTGCCCAGGACACTCACAATGGATTTAGAGGAGCAGCCTGCCAACCCCCAAACATCTGCTGTCACTGGGGTTTTCTTGCAACAAATGCCTGGATAAAATAAGTGACAAGTGCATTAAAAAAAATACGATACCTGTGCTGTGGAGAGCTGGAAGGCAAAGGGGGTTTGCCAGCCCCTGCAGCTAACAAAAAGTGGCTGTGCTGGAGCTGTGGCCTGGGAAACCCATTAAGACCACATGAGGTGTGGAATTGTAATAGGAGTGCTGTGCTTGTAGGGCAAGCAGAAGCTGGACAGGAAGCAAATTCAGAGACCAGAAACAACAAGAGTTTCTCAGCACATGCCTGCCTTTACCCTCCCAAAAACTGGGAGGAGCAGGTGAACAGGCACACCTGAGCTGCAGGTCAAGCAGAGGCAGTATCCCCCTGTGCATCCCATCCTGCTGTGGGGAGATGTCCAGCGAGGGATACCTCAAAGCAGGGCTTGCTCTAGGGGCTGTATCTGTTAGCCCTGCTTTAGGGTTAGTGCCATCCTGCAGGCATCCAGTCCCCCAGTGTAGGTTTCAATGGGATGGAGGGGATTTAGGAGCCTCCAGGCAATCCCATATAGTGGTCCCAGTTACCCTGTATCCTACATAACAGGAGCTGGTTAAGTATTTTTACAGACAGGTTTCCGCTCCTTAATGTATGCAACTTCCAGGGTGAACCTTAGTTATTAGCAACTGAAATCAGGCTCTAAGTTCTTGCTTTCCGACCCAAACACAGCAGTAATTTTTGTTCAGTAGCATACTGCCTTGCTATGTCCTTATTTTGGGATTTTTTTGGGTACACAGAACCATTTTTCTTTTTTCTGCATTTTCTAATGAGTTCTGGTGGTAGGAAGTTGTTTGTAAATCACACAAGTATTGTTTTACTGGAAACATCTGCTTTAACACATTTGTCTTTTAAAAAAGGCCATTTTTAAAAAAACAAAGGTATTAGGCTGCAATGTAAATTGGGCACATCTGTTTATGAGTCACTGCAATAGCACTGCCTCCAGTGCACCAGATCACATGGATCTCCAGGGGCCTGATCCAGCAAATTAGAAACTCACAGCTTGCTCTGCTCCCTTTTCCAGCACTGCTCTTCCGAGAGCACTTCTGCCTGATTTAATAAATTAAGGCCACTAAATAAGAGAGACCTATTTAGTGTCTGCTAATAATATTAGGTGTCTGGCCCAGCAGACACTTAAGTATCAACAAGAAACTTAAGCTGGTGCTGAAGTCCACAGGCACCCAAGGGCCAAGTTCAGTGCAATTATTTACAGCTGGGAACTCCAGGTTGCACCAGACCCACTCTGCCCATGGTGCTGTACCACCTCTGCTGCCTTCAGCTGCACAGGGCTGCCATAAAAAAACATTTAGAGAAGCCAAACAGAGGGAAAGACATCAGCTGAACCTCCAGGATCAAAACCTGACCCACCAGCTGGTATTTATTCACTGGAAACAAGAAGATCAGCAGACCTGGGGGACTGGTCTGAGGCCCAGGAAAAACTATTCAGCTCTGGTAACTGCAGTGGCTGGAGAGCATCCCTGATGATTCTGGGGTAAATAAAGCAAATGAGGGGTGGGAAGGGGGTAATCCAAACCAGCAAGAAGATGCCTGGAGAGAGCAGATTCAGGACCTCCATCTCCACAAGAGCTGCCAGACTCCAACTGTCCAGGGCAAAGCTTTCTGACTGTCACCAAAGCCCACACTTAAATAAAGCTACAAGAGTCAGGAAGGGACACGGAAGGCGACGGTGCATCAGATGCTCCCTGAGAACAGGCACTGGAGCACCAGTGGGGAAGTTTGCTTTTATAGGGAAGGGGAGAGGAGAGTGTTTTGGGTATAAATGCATTCTTTCACATCCTCTGCACATGCTTTAGCAGTGATTTATGTGGACAAGAGAAGAGATACTGCAGGCTGTGTTCTGTGATGGCTTTGGGGAGCACACAACTTTTTTTTTTTAATTTACTTTTCACTGGAATGATCTACAGAGAACCAGAAGAGGACGAGCAAACATACCAAAGCTGCAGAGCAGCCAGGAGAAAGTTATCAAGGAGACAGAGGATATTACTCAGATTCTGATAATAACCACTGGCTTCCACCTGCTAACTGCAGGCTGTCTGACACAAAAAACCTCCAAACACAGGCTGGAGCAGATGTCTGCCTCCCCATGCAGGAAGCATCTCCAGTATCCATGAGACACAAGCAAAATAGCTTAGAGTCCGGCAATTTTACACAGACTTGAGATAACTGAATTCAAACAGGAAGGAGGGAGAAAAAAACAGTAAAGCAAAAGGATGTGTCTCACATTGCAGTTGTAATTTACATTTTAGAAATCCTGCTGGGACTCCTGCACTGGACTGAGGCAGTGACAGATGCCCTGGCAATCTGTCCAGCTGCTAAACCGGATGCTCAGCAGCCAGCAGTACCTGCCACTGCAAAACATCCATCCCCACACACCACAGAACCACCAAGGGATGCAGCAGCATCGTGGGCACTCGGTGCACAGTCGCTCAGCACCCAGCAAAGACTCAGCCCCAAGGCACCAGCTCCCACCTGCCTGGAGATGGGATACACAGAAAGGGCCCTCCAAGGAAGAAAGGTGTGGGAAAGGGAAGGTGCTCATGGGTTTGCATTCAAGCTCTGTGCTGGACACAGGCCCAGCCTCCTGCAGGAGGGAAGGGCAGAGCATCATCCCAGGTCCCACGGGAAGCAAAAAGCAAATGAAAAGCAGGAACAGACAGCAAGATGTCATTGAGAGCTCCAAATACCATCAAAGACACTTTCTGAAACAACAGAAGCTGGTCAACATGCCAGATTTCCATTCCCATAAAAGAAGGGGAATGTGCTACTGCTCCAAAGCAGAACAAAAGCAAAACATGTCCAAATTTTTTGTTGTTTAAATAAAATAAATTTAAAAAGGCAAGTTGACATACAACTCCAACAAAGTCCAATAAATTAATTTGGGTTTTGGTGGGTTTTTTTGTTGTTTTGGGGTTTTTGGGGTTTGTTTTTTTTTTTTTTTCCTGTGGTATAATTAAAAACATAATTTCAAGCACACTTTTAGACAAGAAGCTGCTGTGGAGTGAAAGCAGACAGCATTACCTTGTGCTTCAGGCTGCTGCTGCTTCACTTCCCTGCTGCAAGAGCAGAGAAAGATTTCAGTTTATTCCAAAACAAGAAAATCCCATCCAAAACTCCAGCATGCTTCACTGCCTCCCAGTTCCAGCAGAGGCAGTTTGCAACACAAAGTCTCCCATCAAAAAGTTTCTGGCTTGCCCTAAAAGCAACATGAGGGGAGACTAAATTTTGGAGCCAGGACACTTTTGCCCCAAGGAAGATGCCCCAGAGACCTGGAAAAGCTGGCAAAGCCAGCAGACTCCAGAACCACTTGGTTGCCTTAAATTTGTTCCTGTGGAAGAAACCCATCTGGGCACTCCTTTGAGCTGTGAAAGTCCCAGGGCAGGAATGCAGGGAGAAGGCAGAGCACAGTACATGGCAGCCACTGTGTGGGAAGGAGGACATCCCTCCTCTAGTTCACAGCTCATCCATCCCAGAGCAAGGGGTCAGGGACCTGCTGGAGATACACCTGGGAATCAGGGGAGCCTGTGTTCAGTTCATGTTACTCCTGGTGTCAGCCCCAGCAGATGTGCGTGCACAGCTCAGGGCTAATGCACAACAGCCGAGGAGAGCTCCTGCCTGACAGATGATGGATCCCCTGTTTCTGGAGCACATGGAGTGGTGTTGACTCAGTAATTGATCCTGTCCTGGTAATGCACCAACTGATGAGTGATTTCCAGGCCAGACCCAAATTCATACTATTTTCACTTGCAAAGTGAGAGGTGAGAAGACAGAGAGAAATGAGGATTAAAACACCAGGATCCTAGGAGGTTTCTCTGGAGAAGCATCCTTCTTCCCCTTTCTAATACCTTTTCGGCAAGGACTAAAAAAGAGGCTGCTTTCTGAGCAGGTCTGTATTTCTTTCTTCTGGAGACCAACGGCAACCAGCAACAGGCTCTGTAGTCAGGTCTGTGCACAAGTCCAGCATGGGCTGTCCATTGATTTAATTTTGAAAACTTCATCTCAAGTAATGCCTCTTCATCCAGGTTACATCCAGATCCCAACATCTTCCAGATATTTAACTCAGAGCTTCATTTAATCAGGCTTGATTAATTCATAATCACATATATTTATATTTATATTTATATTTATGGAAAGATGTAAAAACTAATTTTCAAAATGCAGTGCTGCCGTCTGCAGCGTGTTGGATCCCAGGTAGGGAGATGCTGCCATGCAGACTCTCAGTCAACCACATCTAAGTAAACACCAGCTCCCCAGAGCTCCTGGTTGCTGCCACAATGCGATGCTGCAACTTGCACTGCCAGGTCATTGCCACAATAACCACCTGCACAAAACCAAACACATTTGTTCAAATTTGAAGAAGGGAACCAAGAGGTCAGGCTTTTTAAGGCAGCCTGGAGAATTTGAGCATTCTTCCCTATTGGGCTCAAAAAGTGCTCTGAAAGTTGTACCCAAAATGTTTCCAGTAAGTGAGGGTTTCCATGATCCACCTGACACATCATCTGTTCTCCTGGACATCTTCAGGGCAAGAGGATGGACAGCAGTGCAGCAGCCACAGCTGAGAAACCAGGGCCTCCTCCTATGCACTTTCAATGAGACAGAGCCACCTGGCCCAACATTCATTGTGTCTTCAGCTATTGACATAGCTGTATTTCCCCTAGACACTTTTTGGGCAAACTTGTTTTATAGTCCTTGATGGACCTTGATTCTGTGAACTTGTCTTCTTTTGTCATTGAAAGGGACCTTAAAGATCATTTAGTTCCACCACACTTGCCATGGACAGACCTTCCACTAGAGCAGGTTTCTCAGACCCCCATCCAAGCTGGCCTTGAGTGCATTTTCTGGGAACAGGAGCTGCAGCAGGCACGGGGCAGGAGAGGGATGGCCCAGCCCTGTGCCCACAGGACATGTTGTGATGTTTGACAGCTGAGTGCTGGCACACTGAGACAGGTGCTGGGCACACCCATCAGCCAGGACAGCTGGGACACACTTCAGGGCCATAGCCTTCTCCCACAATGCTGAGCAGGGCTGTGCCAAACAGCCTCATTTATTACATCCCCATAATCTCTCTTATCAGCTTACCTGCAGTAAGGCATTACTAAAAGCCAAGCCACTCATGAAAGGGGCACCCTCTCCTATGTGAAAAGTCAATCAACGTTATATTGTTATTGATCTTGCAGACAAACCTCTCTTTGTACAACAAAATGTGCAGATACAGCACCCTGACTATCAGTGTAAGGTTATCTTGTCGGGCCTTTGGCAAGTAGCACTTGATCTGCTTCTGTCTGAAATATACCTTTATTGCTGTCCCTTAAAAAGAAAACCAGTTAAATTATTTTGCCTCTTCACAAGGAAAAACAGCAAAACAAACAAACAAACAAACAAAAAAGAAAACCAAACCAAAAAGCAAGACTGTATCCAAGTCAGGAATTGTGTTCCCCGACTTCATCAGAATTCATGTGTTTTCAGCCACAAAAAACAGATTCATCATCCTTTAAAGATAAATATGGCCATCAGTATTGCAATTGGGCACATTTTTGCATACTTGAAATTGTTTTGAGGTGTTCAGTCATGTAAGATGCTGCACTCAGTAACAATTTAAAGAAATATTAGCTTCCAAATTACACTCTTGAAAAGTATCTCCTTAGACACTCTGGCATAGTTCAAACTGTTATTCAAACATGCAGCCTAACTAGAGGGTGAGCGTTTTGCCAGCAGACTGGCATTATAAACATCTGGGAGTGATGAGCAGTCACAGATTCCCAAAGACCTTGGCACATTTTTACATGTTATAGCAGAAGCACCATCTCATCTGACCTTTAGTGTGTTTCCAGCCCTTCAGCCTCACCCAGTCACCCCACACTGAGCCCACAGACCAGCCTCATCTTCCAAAAGAACGATTTAGACCAATGTCTACTCACACTGGGAATATGATGCATCATGTGATTTATTAATATCTCCTCCTCTGATTCAGCTTTTTAAAAAATGGTACATCATTCTTAGCTTTGGGTCAGAATGGACTGAGGCAGAGGAAGTCCTAAAAATATCAGATACAAATTGCGCACGTGTTGCCACGATTCGTGCCTGCCATATTTTGGTTTTAGGAAATTCTGTTCCCAGGCACTTTTACTGGTAAACAAGGTCACGTACTGTAAGCTATCTTGTTTTGCACACTTGTTCCCAGAGGAGGGACTTCGTGTGATGGTCTCTGGAAGTGACCAATGGTTCCCAAAGGTCCCACCTCTAAGGTGGGCACATTTGTGAAAGCATAAAAGAAGCCTGGAAAATAAACCTGTGGCTCCTCCTTGCTGAGGGGTCCACTGCAGCCTTCTGAAAAACTACCACTCCCTGCCTCCATTTATTGTGTCCCACAGTGATGTGGGTTTGCAAGAAATGTTTTATAAGCTTTAGTTATGAATATAGTATAGTTTTTTATATTGTAAGTTTAAGGTAGTTTAGATACCTTGAAAGGGCCTCTTGTTTTAGAATGTATTCTTATCATAGTTTGATAAGGGTTTCTAGGACAACTAGAGTCTCTGCCTGGAGACTCTTCCCTATTGGTTTTTTTCTTGTTTCATCCTTGTGTTATGCATAACTTTTCCCTTTGTACATCATGGAATTCTTATCTTTAAGGTCCAAGAGCTTCGGCCACTAGTTGGCAAGACTCCCTTGAGACCACTCCCAAACCTGTTTTGGATTTGTTAGAATTTAGGTAACTTAGTTGGCATGTAGTGTTTGGATTGTTTTATTGGTTTGTATAATTTGTACCCACCTCCCAGACTGCGTTGTACAAAACTGCCCTGCAGCCCCAGGCTTGGGGTCTCTCTCGGAGGCACCCACCTGAGGCTGGGGGATCCCCTGACCCCCCCCAAATAAAGCCTCGGAGAGTCCCCTCTTTTTACCACAGCCATGACAGTGTGAGCCAAACTGCCTGTAAACCAAGACCCCACCAATGAGTATTGCTGTAGCGTATCAGAGCTACCGGGAGCCCAAGCTGAACACCAAGCTGGGCCAGAACCAGATACGCATCGCAGCACAGTGACACACATGGACTTGGATCTGTAAGCACAACACAGAAAAAGTTAAAAAACATTTTAAAAATGAAGTAAAATTGAAACTAACAAAAAAAATAGAACCATGGGATTAATATGTCCAGTGGATTTACTTGATTCCAAAGATGGTTTTTTGCATATATGTAGCTTTTCTCAAAGTACAGACTCTGATAGATGATTTTCTAGTTCTTCAGTTATGGAATTAGTGTTTCTATGGAGGAACTCAGGGAACATAGGCCATAAGAACCCTTCAAAATGTACACACTGTGTACAGTGTGAGGCCTGAAAGAGTCACAGCAGCACAGCCAGCTGAAGGATGCTAAGAACAAGTCCTTCTCCAAACACCACCAATAATTTTCCCAGTCTGTCAATAAAAAAAATCATTGTTTGCTGACATCAAAAGTAAATTAATGAACTTGCCACTCAATTAGAGGGTCAGTCAACTGCTACATGTGACTCCCTCTCCATCTTTTAGCTTTGATTTAGATGATGAGGAGGAATTCTTGACTTTAAACCAGATCTTCATTAAAAGAAAAACTCAATAAACACAAACATTTGAAATAGAAAAGCAATAATCAGGCTATTGCACTGTTTTAGTTGGTACAAGATCTTCGATCAGGATAATCTAGCTGACATTTGGCCTTAAAATTTTTTCACTCTGTGACAGGATGAATGCCTTCTAAAACAGCATGTTTCTGCTATCCTTGCTTCAGTCAAGCATTCAACAGCACTGTCTTGGGTTGTGGAACCAAATATGTGTATTCTATTTTCATCTGTTAAAAGTAGTTGAGGAGATGTTTTTCTTTATCTCTTGTAACTCAAGGCGGGGGGGAGAGGCCTGACGCCTTCTGATAATGGGCCATTAGCACCTCCCCAGGCTATACCCCCCCCCCATCCCCCCTGAGCGGTGCATCTGCATTTCCATCATCCTATTGTGAGATGCATCACATTCCCCCCTGGCAGTGGGGGAGGGGGGGGGGAGGGGGGGAGGGAGTTTTCTACCTGGATAAAACTGAGACACAGGAACAGGAAAACATCCAGCTTTCACCCGATTTTCTGGGAGGAAGACCGGACCTCATCTCACCATCACCAGACCCCTCCTCACCATCACCAGACCCCTCCTCACCACCCCTGGACCCTTTTGCTACAGGATCATCTCTACTTCAACAGAACCCCATCTGCCAATTCAAAAGGACTTACTTTTGGTCTGCTTTCAACACCCTGACCAGAAGGGTGTCAGGTTGTAGCTCTGACTCTGTCAGGGTTTTCCAAAAATTGTTGTTTGTTTGTTTGCTGGCTTGGTTGGGTGGTTTTGTTTTTCTACTACATTTGTATTATTAATATTCCTAGTAAAGAACTGTTATTCCTATTCCCAAAATCTTTGCCTGAAAGCCCTTGATTGCAAATTTATAATTTGGCAGGGAGTGAGGGGTTTACATTCTCCATTCTAAGGGAAACCCCAGTTTCCCTGGCAGATACCTGTCTTTACAAACCAAGACAAGCGCTCTCTTTGGAGAAAAAAAAAAAAAAAGTGAAAAAAAAGTAAGTTTCTGCTACTAAAATGATAGTTAGAAGCCCTAAAGGTTTTAGCAGATAGAAAAGCCCATGGGAAGGATGCTGTGTCAATCCAACCTGGCTCACCTAGTGCCTGAGCCAAGGACAGGCCAGCCCTGCTGAGGGCTTAGCAGAGCGACACACAGTAAATATTGGTACTGCACATGATAATTGTCAGTAGGACCATCCAAGCCTGCAGGCTGTTCATCAGGATGGGACTACAGCCACATGGCCCTGCACTGTCAGCAAAATCTGCACAGATGGGGATATCTCCCACCTGTGGAAGAAGTATTTTAGAAGTCATTTGGGTATTTGAGAATGCCTGCCTCAGCAGAGGGATGAACAGCCCAAGACCCAGCAGTAAATGGAGCAGAGCAGCATCAGCAGATACAGGTGCTGGGATAGGGGCACCATGGAGGCATTGCCAGAGCAGTGATCACTGAGATAAAGGATGGGAATACATGATCTTGTAAATACTTTAACTAGTGTTGGTCTGTCTCCCAGCACACACATGGAGTGAGCCTCGGCAGACTCTGATTGCTATTCCCAGATTGGAAGCATCCTCCTTTCCAGCATAAATGCTCATTTCTAAGGAACTTTTCCCACAGAAATGAGCAGCAGAAACCAGGTGGGCAGCACCCAAAGTGACCTTGGCTGGCCTCCCCCTCTGCCATTCACAGCCACCACTTTGACAGGGAAACCCCCCGGTACATGTTTGACCCCCAAAATGAGCAGCCTCAGGGAGGGAGCTTGGATTGATGGCACCCTCCTGAAATAAACCTGGGAGAAGATAGGGTGAGGGGAGGAAGGTCGCCAAAGGCTGAGCTGTAGGAACATCTCAGCACTGAAACCTCGAAGACATGGAATGCTTTTCTGGGCACTGGGAGCTGTTTAAAAGCAGAACAGGATGAAAGTTGCAATTCACAGGGTTTCAAAGCAGCTTCCAAAAACATGGTGCAAGACAGAAAACACAGAGGTCTCACTCTGTGCCCCCACAGGGCACGGCCACCACACAAACACAGAGACCTCCCCTGCCCTGTGACGTGCATTCCAAATTCCCATTTGGAAGCAACTACGCCTTTGTAACATGGAAAAAGAGGGTACCAACAAACAGCCTTTCCACCTGGGAAAACACCCCACTTGGCCAGCTCAGAGGCAATATTCAAGCCTGCAATTTGATGATGAGAACACTCAGAAAAAACCCTGCCAAGAGGATAAATCAGTGGCAAAGCAAGCTAGAAGTTACTAAAGAGTTACAGATCTGGGTAAGTCAAGGGGGAGACTGTGCTGATTCTTCAAAAAGCATCTAGCTATGGCATGAATTGCTGGAAACCCACAAAGGGTCTGGCAGCAAATGGGCAGGGTGCAGGAAAACATGGGGCTTCCTTGGGGGGCTTAAACTACAAACTCCCTTTCCCCCTTAGAAATAGCCAAGGGACAGCTGAGAGCAAAACTAACTGCAGGTTACTGCAGCAGGAGCAGCCAGGCAGGGGAGCTGTTTTACACACACAAACTTCTAGAGCCATCTTTATATATTTTTATTGCACACATCTATCCTTACATATCTCATGGGATGAGGCCAACTTCCCTTCCCAGGACAAACTATTTCTACTTAATTCTGCCAAATCCATCTGTTCCTAAGACTTTTGTTGCTGCCTAACACAGATATTTTGGAATAGTAAATCTTCCCCTCAAACTCCCAACCCCTTCCCCAAGTTGCTGGATTGTTCAGAATGCTCTGAGTGCTTCAGCTACTAAAACAGATCTTTTCCTCCCAGCAAAGCTTGTGAGAAGCCATGGGGCACAGGTGAGCTGGAGCAAACCACCTTTGCAAAGCTCCTGAAATGCCTGCACCTCCTCTCCTCCAGCATTTGATAAAGCCCACACCTGGCACAGGAGCCTGTCCAGCATCCATATTTTAATTTCAGGCACCCTGGCAATGAGCTCTTTGGTTCCAAGTGGCACCTGGAGTGAGCACACCCAAGGTGAGCTAATTAGGGTGGCTGGCTGGAGCAGCAGCAAAGCACCAACCACCCTGGGCTCTTTTTCCTTTGGGTGCCTGGTGCAGGATGACTGATCCTAGCAGGCTGCAAGCAGGTTTGCATCACAGAGCCCGGAAGACATTTGCACTGACTCATAATTTGGAGGGAAACCCTATAATTCATTTGCAGACATGATTTGTCATTGGTGTGGCATAAATATATGTGCATGTATGTACAGACCCCCATTTTTAGAGCTGCATGGCCAGGGTGCCAGCTCCATGGGTACTCCATTGACAAACAGGATGCACTCTTCTCTGAGCTGGGGGTTTTCAGTCCTCCCCCTTATTGTAAACATCATCTGCCTTCAAAACCCTTAATGTGTTGCAGATGTGACAAACAATAAAAGACCTATCATAAAAAAAAAGGCTGCCATCTCCGTGTTTCCCACTGGGGCAACATAATAATTAATTTATTAGCATATAGGGCTCACCAACATATGTTTATAGTCACTCACAAACTTTTGACTTGACAGTTTACAAGTATGTTTAAATCATTAAAGTATAGGTTGAGTGTCCAGTTATTACAGGCTCATTATAAATAGAAAACAAAGGTTAAATTTTATACAACAGGAGATAAATCAAAACTAGTTTGTATTGTAGACTGACTTTTTTCCCCTCTTTTGCTCTTTTTTCATCTCCTTATTTTCAAGACCTTCTGAGGGGACATCTTGGTGAGGCCAGTGCTCAGCAGATGTTTGCAGTTAGCTGGCAGGACCAGTGGTACCCATACCGAGGAGCAGGAGAAACTCCCACTGCATTCGAGAGATGCAAAGACCTCAGAGGTGGCAAACTTTGCCAATGTTTTCACTCAACCAACAGCCAAAATCAGTGCCAGCCCAAGACACTCACCTCTCCTCAAACCATCACCAAGTCCTGTAAGGCTTAGGAAACCCGTTGCAAGGGAGGAGCTCTCCCCTGCCAATTTCCTGAAGCTGAACAAAGCGGCTGAGAAAAGGAGGGAAAAACCCCAAACTGCGTCCCCTGACTGCAGACCTCGAGGGTCAGCAGAAGGACTCAAACATGCTCAAATGGGGGGTTGGGTTTGACCACTGCACTACAACACAGCCTGCCATCCATGTTCCTGCCTTAACACTGCAGAGAATCCAGCAGGGGATCAAACCAGGCACTCAGTAACACAACCCCAGCCACTCCCAGTCCTTTCTGTCTCTATTACAGGGTAACCACCTTGGGAAGGAGAGAGATAATGCCACATTAAATGTAAAAGTTCATTTTGTAAACTATTTCCAGATTTCAAAGCCTGGCATCATTTCAAATTGGCATGCTACCCTAAAATTTACAATTTGTGGAAGTGGGGGGGGGGGGGGGGGTAAGTGGAATGGTTTCTGGTCCCTTTTATTTCTTGCTATGTACACGTGATATGACGGAAAAAAACCTGAAAAATACCCTTTCAAAGTAAAAAGAAATATCATTCTCAAAAATGTTGAAAGTGAGTATTTCCACACCATCAGCAACTTTTCCTGGGCTGGTTTCCAACATAAAACTTGAACAGAGTCACAGTTTATATTCAATACCAACCAAATAGGATTCTGTCACTGTCATCAGCTTCACCTTTCTGCTCTAAAGCAAAACACAAAAAAAGAGCATATGGCATGGGCAAGCAAGGGAGAAGGTCTTCCTGACAGCCCAGCTCATGCCCTCTAAGCTCAGACAGTGCCTTAAAGCCCTGCTGGACAAACTCCACACTCTCAGCAACCTGAAAGACTTTACGTGCCAGGAACCCCATGCCCCAGAGACACAACTGCTTTAAAGTTAATATTTACCCATAGCAAAGGCAGCAGCAAACACCCTGCAGCAGAGCAGCACAGGAGGACAACAACTCTTTTCCTGCTGCATGTTCCTGTACCACAGTGACAAGAGGGGTCTAAGTTGCCAGAAGGGCAAGTGACCAGGGAGATCAATACAGTGATTAAACTAGCCTAGATAGGCAGAATAAAGCAGAAAGGATCATATATCTGACTTCAGAGATCATTGATGATAGTGTGGGGAAGGCTTTAGGAGAAAATTAGAAACACATTAAAAATAGCATCAAGGTGTGACACAAAGATCATGGAAAATGAAACATGTATCTCTGCTCTCAGCACAGGACACTGTGAATCACCTGTATTTCTTAAACATAAACTTTGTTATTTAGTTCTTGAATGAAATTAAGTGTATTTTATCCCTCTCAAAATTCTATGTTTCTCTTTCAGACTTTGAGTGGACTTGAAAAGTCTTTTCTTTCCCTTACTTAATATCTGAATATATGTATTTTATGCATTTTACATAATGTGTCAATAATCTTTGATATGAAACTGGCATTTAATATTTCAGCTCTCACTTCATTAGGATATTTTAATTATACCAGACCAATGGGAGGGAATTTAAAAATATCTGTGCTTCATTTAGGAGCTCAAATTTGCCTTTTAAACTTCAAGGTTGCAAAGCTGATTTTATCCAGGTTCAGTTGTCTGGTCTCTTGAAGAGCACTGTGTAGCACTGGAACCAGCATTAGCTGGGCCAAGCCTCCAGCCCACAGACCAACATCCAGCACTGTTCATCCACGCTGGACACAGCCTCCAACAGCCCGGGCTTGTTCACACAAACAAACCAGATGATGCTGCTGAGCTCCAGAGTGGTCAGTGGGTCTAGGAGAAGGCCCACACCAGTAGCACGTGTGACTGCCCAAGTCACAACTGGTCCTTTGCTTTCTCCTCCCAATGGGTGACCAGGGGCTACCTCATTAATAACATCAGGAGTGCTTCAGGGTGGTTTTCAGAGCAACCAAAGACATGACTCACACTGGCAAGCAAAGTAATTTTTAGGCTCCCAAGTACCTAAATCACTTCTGCAAAAAGAGCCTGAAGTATTTGCAAAAAATCATTGGGGATTTCTAAACCCTACATCAGAAATAACCATCATTTGCTGCAGTCCAACAAGTCTTCCTGACTTTCTGATGCCCTTCAGGAAGCTGAGCAGCTCATCTCAAATCTCAGGATTGCAGGCAGCAGTGGGAAGGAGAGAAGGGGGTGACCCTGGGACCTACATCAGATTTGCAACTTGCCTCAAATCCTCTCCAATGGGTTGCCCTCAATACACCCCTACAGAACCAGCCTGGAAAAGCAGAGGCATTTCTTCTCCAGCTGCTGCCTCAACTGGCACCACAGCCAGCCAGCACAATTCTGGGCATCTGCAGCCTCTGGGCCATGGCTGTAGAGGGCATTGGGGGTGCCTGCAGCGAGTGAACCTGAGCAGACCCCAGGGAGCAGCTCCCCACACCATCACCAAAATCTATAACCTGTAGTAATGCACCCCCCACTCCCGAGTGGGCATTTCTGTATAAGGAAAGGGTTTCGGTTTACCTTTGGACATTTTAGGAAATTTAACCAGAAAGTTCTGTGTTTTTCTCTTTGTAATTGGCTCAGTGCCAGGAGAGGAGCACCTGTTGGACCTTGTCACTGTTTGTCAAAACCTGTACCTCTTTCTATTGGCAGTTTTCCAATAGATCCATCCTCGATCATTAAGTAGAAAAGGTGAAAGAACAAAGGGTCTCGACGCATTCTCGGGGTGTTGTAGCAGGTGTGGGATCTGTCCCTGCACTGTGTTCGGCTTTAATCTTGTTTGTTTGTTTGTTTGTTTTGTATTATTTTCTTTATTTTATTAAACCTTTTTGATTTATCAAGACACATCCGACCATGTCATCTTGCTAATTATTATTAAGCCATTACTCTGACCAGGGCTGGACCCTCAAGAGATATTGGAGAAATCCAATAATAACCCACAGAGGGGCAGCTGCTGCAATACCACCACCCCCATCACCTGCTAAGAACCGGAGCTGGTTCCTCACTCACAGCTCTCCATCCCCAGAGCCTCTGCCGCAGTCATCTTCATCATTGCAGTCTCCGCTCTCCTCCTCTGCAATTTTTCCTGGAGCCTTTCGATGGGGCAAAGTCATCCCTCTGAGCAGCTGAAAGACATGAGGGGCCACAGTCACTCAGCTGCTTCCCTCCACCCTCCCTGCTGCTTCATCCTGCACTCACTGGGGGAGCAGGTGACACAAATGGGACAAGACTCAGTGGAGCCAGGAAAATGGGACAAGACCCCAATACACTCCTTGTGCCAAAGCACTGAGGAGATCAGGTTCATTCATGGACAAAGCTGCACACAAAACTTCAGTGAAAGAAACAAAAGGAGGAGGCAAAACCACATTGAGTCATTCTGCCCTTTGGCTTCTGCCCAGTGAGAATCACACAAGCCCTGCAAGATCCCAATGTCACCAAAGCTCTGGGATCAGCTACAAAACATGTCCAAAGGTAGGCCAGATGGGAAAAAAACAGTAGCAAGAGGAACCTCTGTTCAGGGAATCTCACTACTTTCAGGGACTCTCTCTCATTTTAGGCGTAACACGTGAAAGGAAATGGCAGATTTCCCAGGTCTGTATGGACCCCACAGACATAACCTAAAAATCTCATTTCTCACTCTTGAAGCACAGAGGATGCTAGTGAAAGTTTTTGGGGTAGCCAAGTGACACAATGAAAGCATCTTTTAAAGGATGTTTTAAAGCTGAGTCCTAAGTAACAGTGAGAGTTTGCACATCACTGAGATGAGGACTTGAATGCCTCCCCTGAGCACAGGGTCAGGACCACTTTCCAAACATGGGTGGGAGCTCCTCACACTCCTGTCACAACACACAGAGGGATTAGACACATTATAAACTATCAGCTTCCTCTCTTTGCTGACTTTCTTGATTTTGCTGTTGCTGAAAGCAGCTGGCTACTCCATCATAAACCCAGATCCCCTTTGAAAAAGTGTGAGTCAGCTAGTTAATATATGCTGAAAATTTCTATCACTGTCACTGTGCTGTTAAAAGCTTCTTGAATTTAATCTCAGTGCTAAGAAAAAAAATTAAAAGGATAAGTAACAGAGAAGATACTGCAAAATGGGAGCTTTCTGCATGCTTCAGGGGTTTGGTTAGTTCCATCTCTTGCAGCAATATGCATGCCTTGCAAGGCATTTTTTAATATCTGGAATCCAGGTTATATTTTTAAACTATTGAGATAGCCTTAGAAAACAGTTTCTAAAATATTTATCTCCTGAAGTTTATACAGCCTTGGAAGAATGCCTTTGGCATCTAGCTCGCCCTGTCCACAGCAATGTCCACATACCTTAGTGTTTACATTAGAGGAGCATAACATAATGAAAAACAAATGGCTCCATGTGAGACCACTTTGGGTTCCCCAGCTGCAGCAAACCCTGCAGCAAAGCTCTCCCTGGCACGTGCCAAAGTCTGCCTGGTGTGAGAACCACGCTGGGCGAGTCCCACATCCATGGTAGGCAGCAAAATGCAGCTCATCTCCTCAAAACTCAGGGGATGTGCTTTCATAGCCTCCAACAGGCTTTGGCTCAGGCTGGTTAAGTCCACTTTTCAGGAATTTTACTTTGTTTAGACATTTACAGGCCTCTCCCAGAATATGGTGCAACCACAAAAAATAACAAATAAAAAGGCAAGTGCAGCTCTGGGGGTAACACAGGGAAGACCTTGTCCAGGAACTGAACATGCCAACCACCTAAGCCTTTGCATCATCACTTGTACTTTGCTCCTCCAAACAAAGCCCCCAGCTAACAGCAGTCCTCAGATGAGGTGGAATGAGGGTCTCCCATGCACAGCAGCTAATTAGCACATACACCAGTTCAAACCCAGTGCACCACTACCAAAACCCAAGCCCATCGTGCTGGAAGGGGCCGCAACTGTTCAGCAGCAGGATGCTCGCTCCTCTGTGGGATCCTTGCTCCTCTGCATCTCAGGAACAGAGCAAGCCAGACAGGACCCCACTGCGCAAGCCCAGGCAGCACAACTTTCATGACTTACCCAAAAGAGTAGAGGAACTTTCTGGCAGAGAAAATTAAGCTTTGGGATATTTTCAGATTTAATAAGCTCAGTGGGGGGCAAGGGAAAATCAGGATTTTTCAGTTGTGTGTTTTCAAACATTAAAATAACTGAGCATTTCTTGTAGTACTACTTTTTTCCTCGGCATGCCATAAATTAGCAGCTTAATTTCTATGCCTTTGTATCCACAATAAAACAGAAACTTTCTGAGAAACATCATGTGGGCCCCAACTTTGGATCAAGTGAACGTGACATCCCTTTGCCACACTGCTCTTTCCTTTGCCAGGAGAAAAGCTCCATCCTCAGGCACGCCCTCCCCAGCTGCTGATAACTATAAAGAGGTTCAATTAAATTTTGCAGCTACTTGTGGGAGAAATAGAGCCCATGACAAAACCAATGGAAGAGTTAGCAGGGGATCAGGCATGGGGTAGAAATCCCACTCCACTGGTACATCCAGACCCAGGAATGCTGTTGGATGTCTCATCTTCATCCAGAGCAGCAGCCCTAGTCCCACTCATAAACCATTCCACAACCTCCTTGATGGTTTGAATGCTTTATGAAATTATATTTGGTGTACTGAACATAGATTCCCCATCCTTAAATAGCAAACAGAGCTGACTGTACCCTAACATTACAGTTTATTCATGTCCTGTGGTTTAAAGCCCATGGTAAGAGGCAGGAAAATAGAGTCTGGTGATCACTAAAGTAGTATGTAACAGTGAGATAGCTTTAACTTAATCACAACTCACCCAGATGTAAGAGTTTACTGTCATATCTGCTCTTCTTTGTTAAACCATAATGACAAAAATACACTGTAACATGGCCGATGTAAACTGGAGCACTCCTTGTGGGAGGCCAGGCCCACACATCCATGCACCTCCAAGGGGGCTGCGGGGCTTCCCTCCCCCATCCACACAACCACCATGGCAAGAAACTCCCTCTGCTCTTCACTACAAGTTCTAATGGATCAGGTGTCCATCAGTTGTATTTCCAACCGCATCCCTTTTAAACCATGACCCTCTGGATGGGTAGGGTGGGCAGTGCCAGGGCACCAGCAGGAGGGACTCCAAGGGACACTGGGCAGTCACATCTGGTTTCCATGTACATCTTCATTGTTTGGCTTGTCTTGTGGTCTTCCTACAGCCTAAAATACAAGGCAGATGGGAACAGTGTGCCGAGCCTTCCTGCTAAGAAAGCTCCCCAGGGCATCCCAGCATGATTTACACAATTATTCATAACTGTACAGTGACCAGACAAAAGCAGATGCAGCGACATGGGGTAATGACTCGGCTTGTCTTGGACAGGCCACTGTATGCTGAAATCTTTTTAACTCCTCATTCTTTACAACCACTTTACACAGAGCTCCCCATCCCACCAACCCACTGAGCCACCTGGTCCTATTTTTCCAATTTTAACATAAACAGTAGGAGCTGCAACATACTTTTTATCATTAATCTCCCATCTCTGAAAAGAGCCTACGTGGGCCAGGACCCATCACTGCTATTATCCATATTTTCCATATTTTGTTTAATTTTGTTGAAGCAGAACCCTGCTCTTCTACCCAAAGACCACTCAGGAAGGCCCAAAGTGCACGTCATCAGAAGATGAAACATGAGACAACAAGCAAAGTAGGAGCACAAGAAACAAGACAAAATGGGCAGAGATGGAGCCATCAACCACCTCATTGCCATCACATCCTTCAGACATCTGAGCAGGGATGGCCTGGATGCAAGAGCACCTAGAAGGATGTGCAGGTCTCACACCACCTCAAGCCATTTGCTATAACAGCCCCATGGCTCTAGAGAGGGGATCAGCTGATCAGGTTCAGTAGAGGTGACTCAGGCAGGGGGTGCAGCAGCCAGGGGTTCCCACAGCCTCCTCCTGCCTAGCCCAGCCTGTTGGAGCAGCTGGGAGATTTCCTCTTGGCTCAGGTTCCAGCACACATGGCAGCTCTCCGGCTGTTGGTGACATCTGCAGGGCTGCCTGTGAGACAAACATCTCATCCTTGGTACCAGGTAGGGAACAGCAAGCTGAGAGCTGGGCCAGAAGGATTTTTTTTCTTCCTTTTCTTCTTCTGCAACACAAACCCCTGTCCCAGCTGCTTTCCTTTTCCCCTAAGAGCTCCCAGTGGAGAGGCACTCCTCAAATCATGTATTTTTGTGCACAGTGTTGTATTGCACAGAGGTTTCTGCCAGAACACCAGCTTGAGTCACCCTGGCTGCATCCTGCCCTCCTGGGGACTGCTCTTTCCAAGCTTTACTTTTGCATTCACTTCCCTTCAAGGCTCTGGAAGCCCAAAAAGCAACTACAAGCATTCTGATAGATGTCCCCTGGTCCACAGAACTTCACAGGGAACTGAACAGCTGCCTTATAAGCCAGTTATCTCCCATCAGACAAGACAACCTCAACATGGGGTTAATTATCAAGCTGTTGATTTCAGCAGAGACTTAAATCAGGCAGGGGGAGGAGGACTCCACGGCAAACACCCCCAAACCTGTTAGCTAGGCAGGATCAAGCAGCTGGCCTCTAATTAATGGTTGATGGCTAGACTGGCTCTTGGGTAAGGTCTCAGCTCTCTGTGTTCAGAGTACGGATGCTGCTTGCAAAAACAAAAAAACTCCAGGAACACAACTTTTCCAGTGTCAATATTGGCACCTAGGATGGGTCTACCAACAGGATAAGGAACCAACCATCCAGGCTCCAGCATGGGCACTGCTGACACACTGGGGTGCAACTCATCACTGATGCTGAATGTACCTGTAATAAATGCTGTATATAATTCGGTTTTATTGTAAATATATGTTTCTGTAATAATGTTATAAATACACATTGTACCTTTAAATCAAAAACTTCCCCAACAGTCTCAGAAGCCACATACCCCAACCCAAGCCTGAGGCCAGCATCCAGGAATGCACCACCACTGTCGACACCCAAGGAAATGGAATTAACAAGAGAAAGAAGTATGCACCTGGAGGAGATGGACGCTCAGCTCCGATGGGTCCACCAAGGACCCTCAGCTTAACTACAGATATGCATCTTATCCATACTATCTAGACGGTGAATTCCAATACCAGGTTCCCATAAAACTATATTTCTCGGAAACCCATTCAGCCAACTGGCAGCCGAAAATCAAGACTACATGAATATGGATTCTAAGCAGAGACAGCGAAACAGACTGAAGCCGCACACCATGTAGCGAAACACTGTATAAAAGTGAGATGCTCAGAACATATGGTGTGAACTGTGGGGGTTACAGTGTGATAGAGGCCATGTCTGTGGTTCACCCAGTGGCGACCCCAGGCTCGCACACTGACCTCGATTGTGGCATTTCTCGATTGTTCCGCTCAAATATTTCAATAAAAATTCTTTTATTGATAATTTGGCTGATCTCATTTATAACATACCCAACAGCAAGGCTCAGGCCTCTGGAGCGGCAGGCAGGAGGAGCCCTGCCTGGTGTGGTTCTCCCACACACAGATGCACAGATACCAACTGAACAGCTGAAGCAACTCAGTGTTTAAATTAATTTCAAAGCTGGTGACTTTATACCTGAAAGAAATTAGCCCCAGGTTATGCACTCCCGAGTTGTACTGTTACACTGTTTTGCTGTAAAATTAAAGTTGCACTGTTACTTGCTTGTTTTAAACCGTTCATGTTGAATGTGTACCCTAAATTTCTGCTCGTTATGCCCAAGTTCTGTACCCTTTCTCCCTAAATCCTGGGCTTTCCCCTCTCCATTGAAAGCCCGCACGCCGCTGCCTAAGTCGTTCCCCCTTGCTGCTTCCTGCTGCTCCCTGCCTGCCTGCCGTCGAGCTGTGGGCTCCGCCCAATATGGAGATCAAGGAACTCCCATGGTGCCTGGCCGCGACCGGGAGTCCAGTTGGAGCTAGAAAAGCCCCTGAGACAGCGAGCCAACACAGAAACTGGACCTAAGAAGGACAAAACTGTGCGAAGCACATGTCTAGCTACCTGCAGGCAGCAGGTATTCTTTTGTTACTTTCTCGCCATGACCTGAAAGGAACTGGAGAGAGGTGACCCCCCTGGACCACACGAGCCAAAGGGATTCTATTGGAACCCCCGCGAGGAAGGAATCCCGACTCTGCAGCAGCACCAGCAGCAGCAGATTCGACTGCACCTCCTCCTCCGTGGTGTCTACAGGGAGCAGCGGCGGCGTGCGCAGCCCCTCGGGCCCCCTACCCAGAGCTGATTTCTAATAAAAACCTTTTTAAAGGAGCTGGTCTCCTGGCCCATTTATAACAAATTGGGGGCTCGCCGGGACGTGACCACGCCTGAAGAGGACTGAGGACGGGACGGCCGACCGCCCTTTGGATCCCTAGGACAGCTGGTTACACCGGACCCAAGAAGACAGCCTGGGATCGGACAGCGCGGAGGAGCGCCGGTAAAGTATAGCCGGTGGCGGGAGTGGAGACGAGCGAGTGGTGTGTGAGTGAGACAAAGACCGGTAGCTCGGATCTTTGAAGCGAGTGTGGGCCTCCCAGTACCGCGGTTCCAGTATCCCGTGAGGGAACTGGCCGGGAACGAAAGGAAGCGAAAAGAGAACGGAGTGAAAGAGGCGTCTCCAGGGGCATAGGCGCCCCCCTCCGGGCGTGCGGAGGTAATTTAGAGGGTGAGTGGCACGTCACAGGGTGTATGATTGTAGGATAGGTCCGCCCCATTCTAGAAGCTACGGAGGCAGGCTGCTCAGGCTGATCCAAGCGTGCGGAAAGCCTGGAGCCGTGGGTGTAGCACGCACCACACTGGCTGAGGTTACGGCCCGGGGTATCCACGGGTTGGGATACTGGCTGGGGTAGCTGGCGGGGTGTGGGGAGTGAGAGAGGGTACTGGCCGAGTTACGGCCCAGGGTGTCCAGGTGAGGAAGGGGTGCTGGCTGACAGACAGGGCACTCTGAGCACTGGCAGGAGTGGTGGTCAGACCCTGAGGGCGGGTAACTGCAACCACTACTGGCTTGGGACACCGGCTGGGGTAACTACCGGGGTACAGGAGTGGGCGCACTGGTTGGGGGTACCTAGAAGTGAGAGGTATGCGTTCCAGGTGCGGAGAGCCTACAGGGCCGGGGGTCTTTTGAGTATACCGCCCGGGTGTAGGATGAATGAAAGTTAGGGAAGTCCCAAGGTGCGAGGGATTTAACGATAGGGAGAGTGAGTGAGTCGCACACTGTATGTCCGAGTCCTGGCTGTAAGTGGTGACTGGAACTCTGGGCCCAGGTTGACCGGCCACTTATGGAAACTCGATAGATATACAGGAGAGGAAGAGGGGTGCTGGCTGGGGTAGTGACTGAATCTCTAAGGGCAAGATATCAGACTACCGACAGGGCACTCTGAGCACTGGCAGAAGTGGTGGCCAGACCCTGAGGGCGGGTAACTGGGGCCACTAACGGGTGTTCGTGGAGTGAGTGAGAAAGGGGTGCTGGCTGGGGTAGGGACTGAATCTCTAAGGGCGGGATATCAGACTACCGACAGGGCACTCTGAGCACTGGCAGGAGTGGTGCCACTGGGGCCACTGACGAGTGTTCGTAGAGTGAGTGAAGATTACCTAGTGAGAATGGGAGGATACATAAATAAGCAAAAACCACCTGAGGAGGAAAAGGGGAAGATAAAGAACATTCCCCCAGATAGTCCATTAGGACAAATGTTGGAACTATGGGATACTGATGAGGCCACTAAAAATTTGAGCAAGGTTAAAATGATTCATTATTGTATTGAGGTTTGGCCCACTTTAAATTTACCTGGAAAATGGCCATGGTGTGGAACTAAGGACCCTTGGATGTGCTCGCAATTAAACCAGTATCTGAAATCCCGAGGGGACTCAGATACTGAGCAGATCCTTTATGCTGCCTGCTGGCAGAGACACAGAACTGAAAGTGAAACAGTTAAGATTTGTAAGCTACAAGAGGGAAAGAGGAGAAATGAAAAAGAGAAAAAGGAGGAAAGCAGTCACCATTGGGACCCTCTTGATTATTTGCCTGCTCCTCCTGTTTACCCTGGGATACCCCAAACTGTCCCTGCTAACCTTCCAGCTTTACCTGTGAACTCCTCCCCATCTCTCCAAACCATGATCCCTATTCCTTCTTCAGCTTGCTCCCCAACTGGATTAACCCCTACAGCTCCACCCTCTCTACCACCTCAGTCTAACCCGACTGTCTTGAGTACTAACCCCTTCTATTCTTCAACTCTATCCTCGACCTCTCCTAGCACTGGCCGAGGCCACTCCCCCTCACCATCTACTGTCCCTGCACCCCCAAACAACTGGGAGCTGGACTTGCCAGCCAATACTACTGATTTTGTGGAAACCCCAAAAGGACCCTACTGTAGCACTAGGTCAAGAACAAAGCTCTTCCCCCTAAGGGAAGTCCCGATGGGTGGGGCAGCTGGGGGGGTAGGGTTTGTAAATGCACCTCTGACAGCTTCAGAAGTTAGGGGCTTTAAGAAAGAACTGGGGAATCTGGTTGAAGACCCTGTGGGGATTGCTAAGCAAATAGATCAGTTCCTGGGCCCAAACATTTATATGTGGAGTGAGCTAAACTCCATACTAAACATACTTTTTAATCCAGAGGAATTTCGACTGATTAGAATGGCTGGTATACGGGCTTGGGAAAGGGAAAATCGGATGGGACTCCCAGGAGACCAGAAGTTGCCAGTGGCTGATCCCGGGTGGAACCCAAACAGGGAGGAAGGTAGACGAAATATGGAAGATTACAGAAACTTGATGATAAAAGGCATCAAGGAATCAGTCCCCCGGAGTAGTAACACAAAACTGGCCTTTGATGGAGCCCAGGAAAAAGATGAGACCCCAGCAGCCTGGTTAAACAGACTGAGAAAGAACTTCCAGCAGTATTCTACCTTAGATCCAGATAGCCCAGAGGGACAAGTGCTTTTAAAATTACAGTTTGTTACCAAATCCTGGCCAGATATAAGGAGGAAACTAGAAAAAGTGGAAGACTGGCAGGAAAAGGGAATAAATGATTTGTTAAGAGAAGCTTTAAAGGTTTATCTGAGGAGAGAAGATGAGAAAGCAAAGACAAAGGCTAGGATTATGGTAGCTGTGGCCAAAGAAAGTGTAAGGGATAATAGAGACTCACAAGGGAGGGGAAATGCAAAGCCTCCATCAGGGAGAGGCAGAGGAAAACTTTTGTCGCCTTGGGGTACCCCTCCGAGGCCAGGGGAAACCCGAATATGCCACTATTGTGGTGAAGTGGGCCACATAAGGAGATATTGCAAAAAGGTATCCTTTGACAACGCTATTTTGAGGGAGCAAGAGGCATTGGAGAAGTTGTTAAAGGGGGAGGGTAATGAAGATTAGGGGTGTCATGGGCTCTATGTATTAGGGGACCCAATGAAAAACCAAGAAGAGCCCATGGTAAAGTTTGAAGTAGGTCCCCATCATGAGGAATTTGAGTTTCTTGTGGACACCGGTGCGGACAAATCCAGCATTAATCAGCTTCCAATTGGGACTACAGTTGGGGAACTGACATGTGATATTTTAGGAGCAGAAGGGAAACCCTTCAAAGCTTCTGTCATAGAAAATGTAGAGATCAAAGGAAATTCAAGAAAATGTGTCACTAATCTCATATACTTGCCTAAGTTAGACAGTAATTTACTCGGAAGGGACTTACAAGTTCAGTTGGGGGTAGGGATTCTTCCTAAAGAGGGTAAAATGGTGGTCCAAATGATGAGAATGACTGTTGGAGACTTGAATGAAATAAATCCAGAGGTATGGGCTGAAGAGGGGAAGTATGGATACTTAAACATCCCACCTATTAGAGTAGAGATGCAGGAAGGGATACCCCCTATAAGAGTGAAACAATATCCTATTTCTGTGGAAGGTAGAAAAGGGCTGACACCAATTATAAATCATCTACTAACTGAAGGAGTATTAGAACCCTGTATGTCCCCCCATAACACCCCCATTTTGGCAGTGAGAAAGACAGAAAATAAATTTAGGCTTGTGCAAGACTTAAGAGAGGTAAACAAAAGGACAATTACAAGGTACCCAGTGGTACCAAACCCCTACACCCTTCTAAGTAGAATCCCTAGAGAACACAGCTGGTTCACTGTGGTAGACCTGAAAGATGCTTTTTGGGCCTGCCCCTTAGCTAAGGAAAGCCGAAATTGGTTTGCCTTTGAGTGGGAGTGCCCGGAAAGTCAGAGAAAGCAGCAGCTAAGGTGGACCCGCCTTCCCCAAGGCTTTACTGAGAGCCCAAACCTATTTGGACAAGCTCTGGAAGAGCTGCTAAGGCAATTCATCCCTGGAGATAACGTACAAATCCTACAGTACGTAGATGACCTCCTAATATCAGGGGAGGAGCAAGATAAAGTAAGGGGAGCCAGCATTAAACTCCTGAATTTCCTAGGGGAAAAAGGCCTTAAAGTATCTAAAAACAAATTACAGTTTGTAGAATTACAGGTAACATATCTTGGACACCTCATTGGGGAAGGGTATAAGAAACTAAGCCCTGAGAGAATCTCAGGTATACTGTCCATCTCGGCTCCAACCACAAAAAGAGATGTAAGAAAGCTATTGGGACTATTTGGCTATTGTAAATTATGGATAGAAAAATACTCACAAAGTGTCAAATTTTTATATGAAAAACTAGTCCAACCTGAACCTGTAAAATGGACAGTTGAGAATGAAGAACAGTTAGAAAATTTAAAAGCCAAATTATCCTCAGCCCCAGTTCTTAGTCTCCCTGACCTTAAGAAGGGGTTTGACTTATTCATAAATGCAGAAGAGGGAATAGCCTATGGGGTGTTAACCCAAGAGTGGGGGGGACACAGAAAGCCTGTTGCATACCTTTCTAAGCTCCTGGACCCAGTCGCAAGGGGATGGCCAGCTTGTCTTCAAGCTGTGGCAGCCACAGCAGTCCTTGTAGAAGAAGCACAAAAGCTGACACTACAAGGAAAAATCATTGCACACACCCCCCATGATCTCAGAGCAGTGTTGAGCCAAAAAGCCCAACAATGGTTAACAGACTCAAGGATCCTAAAATATGAAGTGATTCTGACAAATGCTGAAAATCTAGAATTAATCACATCCAAAAGCTTAAATCCTGCACAATTCCTCTCAGGGGAGCCCATACCCGCTCTGGAACATAATTGCTTGGAAGTCATGGACCTGCAAACAAAAGTAAGGGAGGACCTTGAGGATATACCCCTGCCATATGGGAGGGTGTTTTTCATTGATGGATCATCTAAAATGGTGGAAGGAAAGAGAATATCAGGCTATGCAATAGTCGAGGGTATCAACAAACAGAGTTTAAAAGTTTTAGAGAAAGAAAAATTGCCCTCGAGCTGGTCCGCTCAGTGCTATGAGGTCTATGCTCTTAAAAGGGGATTAGACCTGTTAGAACAAGATCAAGGTACAATTTACACTGACTCACGGTATGCCTTTGGAATTGTGCACACATTTGGAAAAATTTGGGAAGAAAGAGGCTACCTAAATTCCAAGGGAAAAGATTTGATACATAAAGAACTAATTAAGTTGGTATTAAAATCCCTCATGAAACCCAGGGAAATTGCAATAGTGCATGTCAAGGGACATCAAAAAGGGGATACCTTTGAAAGAAGAGGCAATCGAGCAGCTGACCAAGCTGCCAAGTTAGCAGCCCAAAACCCGGGGGAGCCAATAAAGATTTTGACTGTGACTGATTTGCCAGCTGACAAAGAAAAAGAACCAATATATGATGAACATGAGTTGAGAGAAATAAAGAGGTTAGGGCTGCACCAAGGGAAGCAAGGGGAATGGTTAACCCCAGATAAACGAAAGTTTTTAAATAAAGCCCTAGCTCGAAAAATGCTAACAGAAATACACAGTCTGACCCACTGGGACACCCAAGGGATATGTGATCATTTCTTAAGAGAATATTTATGTATTGGAGTATATAATCTGGCCAAAGCAGTTACTGAAGGGTGCCTTATATGCCAAAAGGTGAATCAGAAAGCAATGAGGAAGAATACCTCAGGAGGAAGGCAAATAGCATTAAGACCCTTTCAAAATATACAAATAGATTTTACTGAAATGCCTTCAGTACAAGGTTACAAGTATCTACTTGTTATAGTTGATCATTTAACCCATTGGGTGGAAGCTTTTCCTACAAAAAGGGAAACGGCACAAGTGGTAATAAAAATATTATTGGAACACATCATCCCCCGGTATGGGCTAGTGAATAATATTGATTCAGACCGAGGTCCTCATTTTGTAGCCAAAATTCTACATGACGTCATTAAAGCCTTAGGAATCAGGTGGCGGTTGCATACACCCTGGCATCCCCAAAGTTCAGGGAGAGTTGAGAGGATGAATAAAACCCTCAAAAATGTATTAACTAAATTGATAACCGAAACAGGAATGAATTGGCTCAAGTGTCTGCCCCTGGCCCTTCTGCGAATCCGGGTCCGACCTAGATCTGACATAGGGGCTTCACCATATGAGATGATGTTTGGACTCCCCTTCTTACTGACCCCCTATAGCACTGGGGATTATTTAGAAGGAGAGGCCGCTACCCAAGAATATGTAAAAACAATTGGAAAGACATTGGCAGATCTTAAAAGAAGAGGGTATCTTCCTCAAACCTCTCCCTTGGACACTGACATGCATCAAATAAAACCAGGAGACTGGGTTTTAATTAAATCCTGGAATACCACCCCACTAACCCCTAAATTCGAAGGCCCGTTCCAAGTTCTGCTCACTACTCATACTGCAGTGCGAACCCAGGAAAAGGGCTGGACCCACATCACTAGAGTGAAAGGACCATTACCACCCCCGAGTGATCCCTCTGACCGCAACAAGGGGTCAGATCCCTCTGACCCTGCAACCCCAACAAGAGTTCCCTCTGAGTGGACTGCCACTCGAGATCCAGACACCCTCAAAGTAACTCTCAGGAAACAACCAAAAACCAGTTAAAGCCAATAAGGGACAATAACAGTTATTACAAGCTGTCCGTTACCATTGTTAAAAATCCACATTGTTATAAGAGGTTAAAAAGTGTTAATATAAAAGTGTAAAATAATGGTTAAATCCGATGTTATAACTTGTTATAATGAGTCACAATGTGTTAATGTAAAAGTAATAAGTAACAGTAATTCTTAATTTAAAAATTAAATCTCTCATAGGGCACACCCAAAGGGAGCTAACTAAAACTAAGAAAAAGGTGGAAGGTGGGAATAAACAAGGGAGAACTCCACAAATCCAGCCTAAGAACTCCCCGACCCAAGAGGCAAGACCAGGTGAGACCAAAGAGAACCCTCAGAGCGAGATGGGGGCAGGTTCATACTGGACTCTTGGAGGGACTAATAGTAGTCCTACTGATACGATGAGGAGAAAGAACCCCCCGACCCAAGAGGCAAGGCCAGGTGAGACCAAAGGATCCACAAATAGAATGGTTCATACTGGACTCTTGGAGGGACTGATAGTAGTCCTATTGATAAGCAAGTTTACAGATGGGGCTTACTCCGAATGCTGTCATTCAGTTTGTGATGGGGAGAATCTACAATCCCTTATGAGAGTTCACACCCATGTGAATCCCACATGTTTTGACATGATCCAATTATCCACCTGTCAAAAAGAGGAAAAACAATATTGGATTGCAAAAAAAGCTGCCACATTTAAGCAGTGCCTGACTGGGGAGTGCCCTATCAGAGAGTGGTTCTGTTTTAAAAAGTTAAGAAATTCAGAGGGAGTAGCAGACCTGATAAAAGAAAAACCACTGGTGAAAAAGAATGAAATAGATGAACCCCTTGGGAAAAGTCTATTTGTCGATCTGGTAGAGGGAATCAGCCATAAACTAAATATAACAAACTGTTGGATATGTAAAAGTACACAAATGCCTGATGTATGGCCCTGGGAAGGGACAAGCTTATCACCCCTAGACATCCTGAGATGGAAGTTAATAACGGGGAAAAAGTATAAAACCTTCCTAGGAAGAATGGCTTGTAAAAGGTACTCACTGATCAAAGGGTTAAAACAAAAAGGGATCCCCAGGGAACCTGAAAAATATTGGTCTATTGGGAAAAAAGAATCAGGGTGCGTCTGTAATAAAAGTTATGGTCTACATGAGTGCACTAATAAAGGGACCAATCTTTTTTGGGGAATCAGAGAAATTTCAAAATATTGGGAACACCCCTATGACACACAAAACACATCCTGGAAAGCCCCAAAACACCTCTTTTGGATTTGTAGTGACAAAACCTACACCCATCTCCCAGGAGATTGGGCGGGTAGCTGCACCATAGGAATCATCAAACCAGCCTTCTCCCTCCTCCCACGAGACTCAAGAAACCATTTAGGCATACCCTTATATGAAAATTTAAAAAGAAAATACCAAAAGGGGAGGAGGGGCAGCACACAAACATGGAAAAGTAAAATACAGACACCAAAAAGAATAGTAAAAACATATAGGCCAGCAACTTGGACACAAGATAGATCATGGAGGTGCCGAACTCCAATTTACATGTTGAATAAAATTATCAGATTATCAAACAAAACAGCCCTTGCCCTTGATCATATCAGTAACCAATTGGCACAGACAAGAGCAGTAGTTTATCAAATCAAACTAGCAGTCGATTACGAAAGTAAGGTAATAAAAAATATTTCCAAAGAAATACAAAAAATTGCATATGTAAGTACCCAGGAATGGAAGCCCTTAATTAATATAGACTGGTGGGACAACTTCTGGTCCTTTGAAGGGACCTGGTGGGAAAAAGTAGTGTTCATTGCAATAAGTGCCTTTGTCAGTCTCCTACTTCTCCCCTGCATACTTCCCTGTCTAATTCGAACTGTAGCCACTACTGTTCCAGCTAGTCTCCAAATCCCTAAAGTAAAGATTCAGAAACCTACAAATACAATTAGATTAGAACCCCAAGAAGAACTGAGCACAGCAAAAAGAATTTATGACCAATACCAAGAATTAAAACAGATTTATTCCCTTGAGTCAGACATGGCCAATTGATGCGGGCTAAAGCCCGATCAAAGAAATAGAGGGGGGATTGAAAGAAATTAGCCCCAGGTTATGCACTCCCGAGTTGTACTGTTACACTGTTTTGCTGTAAAATTAAAGTTGCACTGTTACTTGCCTGTTTTAAACCGTTCATGTTGAATCTGTACCCTAAATTTCTGCTCGTTATGTCCAAGTTCTGTACCCTTTCTCCCTAAATCCTGGGCTTTCCCCTCTCCATCGAAAGCCCGCACGCCGCTGCCTGGTAGTCCCTCCTTGCTGCTTCCTGCTGCTTCCTGCCGTCTGCCGTCGAGCTGTGGGCTCCGCCCAATATGAAGATCAGGGAACTCCCATGGTGCCTGGCTGCAACCGGGAGTCCAGTTGGAGCTAGAGAAGCCCCTGGGACAGCGAGCCGACACAGAAACTGGAACTAAGAAGGACAAAACTGTGCGAGGCACATGTCTAGCTACCTGCAGGCAGCAGGTATTCTTTTGTTACTTTCTCGCCATGACCTGAAAGGAACTGAAGAGAGGTGACCCCCCTGGACCACACGAGCCAAAGGGATTCTATGGGAACCCCCATGAGGAAGGAATCCCGACTCTGCAGCAGCACCAGCAGCAGCAGATTCGACTGCACCTCCTCCTCCGTGGTGTCTACAGGGAGCAGCGGCGGCGTGCGCGGCCCCCGGGCCCCCTACCCAGAGCTGATTTCTAATAAAGGCCTTTTCAAAGGAGCTGGTCTCCTGGCCCATTTATAACATACAGCAGGGCTCCCAGGACATGGGACATGTGACACCACACCTCCCACCTCCATGCATAGCTGTTAAAACCTGAAGCTCATCCCCATCTGTCAGCCATTCAAACGCCCCTGTGGCCAGAGGAAAATGGGAGTGACCAGAGGAAATGGCTCACCCTGCACACAGCTTTCTGCCTGGGGATGTTACCAAGTCACAAAAAAATCTGAGTATGACCCTTTGCTGACACTGAATAACCTTTCAGTTTCAATATAGTTTTACTCAAGGGATGAATGAAAACCCTTCTCGCTAGAAATAGACTCCATCCACTCTGGGAAATAAAAGTTAGGGACCAATTCCAACTCATTTTCCTGAAGGTGACCCTTAGCCTCCCAGCTGAGATAACAATGCTAATATTTATGGATGGGCTGTTCATGCCTCTGGGCACACAACAAAAATAAATCAAAACTTGGTAGACATCTAAGAGAACTGGGGGGAAAAAAATCCAATATGGCAATAATAAAGCATCTCACCCATCAATGCACAAAAAATAGCATCAGCCACAATCACATGTTTGGGTGAAACAAAAATGATGAATAAAGCCAATTATAATAAAATAGAATTTATTGCCAGATTGCCAGTGAAAACTCATGAGCGCAAAATTGACAAAGCCAATACCGAAATTGACCAAAGTCAGTGGAGCGAGGAAATAGACAATGCCGGCATTTGGTGGGACCTCAGTGAAGCACTGCGCAGCACTACACCCCCCAGGTCCCACACCGGTCTGCCTCTAGGCCCGCTGGTTTTATACCTTTTAGCTCAGAGTACAAGTCCGAACATGTTGGAAAGTCCAGGTACAAGTTTGAATATGTTACAAAGTCCAGGTATCGAGGGGAGCAAAGAATCTCTCGGGCTGGTGCCACTGCTCTACTCTGAATTTCTATAGCTTCTTTTGTCCCTCAATGGTTTTGCTGATAGAATCACCGCGGCAATCAGCTAGCCGGCTGGGTTTTCCTGGGTGGAGGAGGTGTTTCCCAGAATCCCTTGATGGCTTAGCCAGATCCCATTCTCTTGGGCCATCAGTCCTTATCAGATATCAACCGCACCTGGTTTCAGCGTTCTGCTGTTTGTATTGGTATGTTAATTCCTTTGTCTCCTTCCCGGGAAGCTTTCTGTGCTGCAAAGGATTTTTCCTAACTCTCTTAGAAATTGCCTAACTTACCATCATCCGCACCCATGGACATTGCATGTATAAAATATAATTTGTGAACATGAACCAACATACACAAGGAAAATGTAAAAGAGTTTCTTGTGAGGTTACCATTCAGTTCCCGCCTGAGCTGGCAGCCTCTAAGACACATGTACTATAGGGAATGTATCTTCCCCCCCCCCACCAATATCACCTCATTAGGTAAACCTAAATTATATTCCAGGAACATGAATTAATATATATACTGAAGTAACCTCTCCCTCTGCCCTCCGGGCCCCAGCTGCTAGCTCAGATTCTGGGGGGCTTTGGGCAAGGAATACTTCAAGATAGGGAAAGAGACCCAAAAGAGGCTCCTTACCTAGGAGTGTTCCAAGGCTTTATTCTTGAAGGGGTTCCAGGGGCAAAGAGGCCGAACAAGGAAGAGCATAGGTTTATCTAGACCCTCTGTCCCAGGACAGATAGCTGGCACTGAGCCAATTGGTCAGAGATAGGGGGGAAGGTAGGGTCAAACTTACATAGTTACAGGCTTTGGGGTTCCTTTTGGGGTAAACCATCCCCAGAGGGATACAACAATATATTACAGGTCTGATGTGATGAATAGGCAGCACTGAGGGGGACTCATCCAGAAAGAGCTGACTTGAAACAGCACACAACTCAGACACCGTGCTTTATTCATTTATTTATTTTAGCTTGATAGGTGCTCAAAGCAAAAAAATACAGTCTGGGGCACTTTCCCTTCCCCTTTTCTCTGGGTTAGGTTTTCTCTACTTCTTTCAATCCCCATGGGTTTAATTCTAATGCACAAACCCCATTCTCATTTCAAACTGCAAACATTTGAGAATTTCTCATGTGAATGTGTGTACATTTACCCAAATTAGGTTTGAGAAGACACAAACTAAAGAGCAAGCACAATTTTTACACACAACACTGAAAGAACAGACACTTCCAGCAGCATGAGCATCCTGGAATAAAGGCAAAGTCATCAGCAAATTACAGATATTTAGCAAAAATTTCCAAGTAAAAATAAAAACTGTGGACCTCTGAAAATTTTCCAACAGCATGGTTTCTGAGTCTGCTCACACCCACAAAATCCAGGCTGTATCTCCAATACAACACACTGGGAGGAAGCCACAACATTGTACAAGATTCACAATTTACAGGTAGTCACATGGGAATCCAGTTTACAGCTCTGAGCACCACAAAGATGGTCTTTTCTCCAAAAGATCCTGGATGTCTGAAAATCCTTAAAAGCTACTGTTGGCTTGAGTTTGGTGGATAAGGAGATTTTCAACCCTCTCCAGCTTGGGAGTTCCCACTGCTTCCCAAGTATGAAGCCAACACCTGAAAGATGCAACTGTAATTCATCCAGAGCTGCTCTTCCTTCCACATTTAATACACTTTGGCAATCGAGATGCATTCCAGATGTGAAAGAGAGCTCAAAACTTCCTTCAGCCAAGAAAATAAGTGTGATGGTAAGCTATGACACACCAAATACCAAATTTAAGTAACCTCCACAGTTATTTTCCTGGTATATAAAACCAGGACCATAGACTACAGAGCCTCCACAGGAATAGAATCATATCATAGAATTACAGATTGGTTTGGGTGGGAAGGCATCTTGCAGATCATGTAGTTCCAATCCCCTGCTGTTGGCAGGGACACCTTCCTTAGACCAGTTTCCTCCAAGCCCCATCCAGCCTGTCCATGAACACTTCCAGGAACAGGGAAGCTACAGCTTCTCTGGGCAAGCTTTGTAACTAATTTGCACGAATCACTTCCCATTTTCTCCTGATTTTATTCTCTTTCTCAAACACAGCTTTACAAGAGGGTTTGACATTTTTCAGGCTCTTATATTTATGCTGTTCAAACCAAAACAGCTTACTTGCCTCCCACAACACATTCCAACCTGACACTGCAAGCCAGTGGGGGGGAAGCACTAAGAGATCATGACTAAACTGACCATATCCACCCCCTCACCACAATTTTTCTCTGAGCAGCAGCTGACAGAGACACTGCTGCTGCAAACAGCTGATTTGAGTACAGCAGTGTTTACCCAGGGTCTCCCACTCCACAGACCTCCACTCCTCAGAAGCCCAAGCTGTTCAGCAAAGCCCTAACTTGACCCAGTCTGGCAGCCAGCATTTCACAACCACTTTATGTCAGCAGTTTCAAGTACATAATAACCATGTTTTGTTCAGTGCAACTTACTGTGAATGGCAAAATATCATTATCACCTGCAGGTTGAAGCCTGCCCTTTACCCCATTTAGTGGGGAGTTGATTATGCTATTCCCCCTGCTTTTCCCCTTCTAATAATTATGGGCTGTTGGCAGATGGCACCGCTTGGCACAGGGAGCATGTGGGAAGGCAGAGCAGGCTGTAGGGCCGCTGCCCATGGCAGCTCCGGCATTGTGGGGTGCTCCTGGGGATCCCGAATCCCTTGCTGCATCCTGCTCCCAGACAGCACCTAATGAGGCATACCTGCGTCGGAGGGCACGGGGGTTAAACCGGGAATAGCTGTGAAAAACAGTCCCTGACAGTCTTGGAGCAGGAAAGCAGAGCTTAGCAGAAAAGTTGCTAAGCCAGCAACTCCAAACAGAGCTGCCCTCACAGCCCACCCGTCTGGGAAGCAAAGCTGGGCTTAACCCCAGGAACCCATCGCTGCCCAGAGCTTCGCAAGGTCCCCACTGGGAAGAGCTCTCTCAGGAGAGATGGGGCAGCTCAGCTGTGTTAACTGCGTTACTGCTACAGCATGTGCACAGTAACACAGTCCTAAAGAGCGACTCAAGTCTCTAAGCCCGGAGTGCAAGACTCTAATGGCATTGACCATACGGTGAAGGAACAAGTTCTCGTTTGGATATCCGAAGACTGTTTATTCAGGGACACGAACAAGGAACAGCAAAGGGGTCCAGGGACACAGAATAGAGGTTCAGGGATGAGAACAGCTTTGAAAAGAATCAGGGATGAGAACCAGGATTGGGCCGATGGCACAGGGTTATATACAAGACAAAAGGGGCAGATCTGAGGGTCAAGGGCCAATAGGGATGAAGGGAAGGGGTGCAGAGGGGTAACTAGGAACTGGGGGGAACCAACAGGGTGACGGGTGGAGTACTGCGGCAAAATTAGGCCAATGGGGGTTAAAGGAGGTAAAAACAATCTGGAAAGGGTACATACATGGTGAACAGGGGCTGAACAGGGGTGACATCAACTAACTAACCAATAATGTAACAGAACTTAAAAGATATTATCATGTGGCTGTAAAGGCCCATGGGAGGGAGGCTTTTCTCACCATAACCTAGAGGGATGTTTCTGCCCATTTGCATCGGTCCCTCCAGGGCTGAGGCATAACTGCCCTGGTGGCAGGCCCCTGGGCCTCCACACGTTACCACCCAAGGATTCGCCCTGTGAGGTCCCAGTGCTGTGTCCTGGCAAAGCAGCAAGTCCAGGCTATCTGCCTATGAGAAACATCTCCTCTGTGAGTCACTGTGACATCCACATCAGTGACACAGAGGGTAGAGCAGAGTCCAGAGTCAGACCCCAGCTCCATTGGCCTAAGGCAGTGCTGGGGAAAGTTCAGCCACAAGCTGAACGCTCTGCAGAGCTGCCACCTAATTCCCTGGCAGCAGCAGGGCTTGTTCACAGGCCTAACCTGGTGTGGCATAATGGGTAGAGACAAGATACTGCTTGTCCCAGGAAGGATGCCAGGTCTGAGGCAGCGGGAAGGAAGCTTCCTCCCCAGCAGAAAGGATCTCATCCAGCTCTGCCATTTCCCCATTCAACAGTAACTTGCCCCATTACTGACTGGGAGAGAATGCCCAGGGAGATACAGCAAAGAAAAAAGTGACCCTTATTGCCAGCCATGAGCAATGCCAAAAGGAACTCCACCAACCAAAGGGGACATCAGATACGTGCTACATGACCCTCTGCCAGCACATCATGCTCAAGGGCACCCCATCAGCTCCATCTTTCCTGGACCTCCACTGCTAAGGGCATGGATGCCCAGCAGAAGCATTCTGGTACTGCAGCCATGCATCCACACATGACCCAGGCACAGGCTGAGTCCAGGGAGGCTGCACCATGCAGAACCACACTCCACAGCCACATGTGCCCTGTGGGCCTGGTGCTGTGCAGGGCCAGGGTGGCACCAGCTCTGCACACAGGGCTCCCAGAGCTGCTGCAGATGGAGACATCCAGGATGTCTGTTTGAGCCCAGAGAGAGTGCAGGGGAGGCCAAACTGATTTGGAAATTGCCCACTCCAGAGACATCCCTGCTGGCACATCTGCAACAAACCTGGTTGATGTGTTTCAGCTTGTCGATAATCTGGCTGATCACTGGCTCCAGACCTTTCATCTTCACCTCATGGTTGCCAGCCTGAGCTTTTGCTCCATTCCTTGTGATCTGGGGACTGTACCTGTAGGAATGAGAACAGAGAAGACCACAATGTGATGGGCTAATAGAGAGGAGATCTTTAAAGTTCAGTACGAACATAAGAAATCCCAAGACCAGGCACCAGCCCTTTCCAAAACAGAGAGCACAAGACAGTTAATAATGACAAAGAAAGGACAGAAGATTCCCATAAACATTTTTGCTCTGACTTTGCAAAGCAGCAAGATGATGTAGTTGTATCACTTGAGGACAATGAAGTCCTTTCCAGTCCATTAGTAACCAAGGAAGATGTTAAACAGTATACAATAGAGATAAATATTTTCGTATAACTTGCACCCAAGAGTCCTAAAAAAACTGGCTCAGAAATTCTGGCTTGCTCATGTTTGTTTAAAATAAATCTTGGCAGATCACAGAGACTCCAGTACAAGAGCAGTAGTGTTGTGCCCACAGCCAAAAAAATGAGTGGGATGACCCAGTTAACTGCAAGATGATTAGCATAACATCAACCCCCTTGCAAAATAATGACTATCACTGATGTGTGATTTCAATAATAAAGAATTAAAGCATCCGAATATAATTAATGCTGTCAACATTGCTAATGGAAAATAGGTGTTGTCAAACAATCCTGATTTCAATCTTTGATGAGATCCAGCCTTAGGGATCAAAGTAACTGCTCAGACAGAATGTACCTTGACTTTGGTACAGTGCTGGGCTCTGTACCACAGGGTATCTCAATTTACACGGGTACCATGAGAGCAAAGCCCCCACAGACTAGATTAAACTGCCAGGGCAGCTCTGCAGAGGAGGGCAGCCAAGCTGCACTCAGCTTTTTCATCGGCACTTAGGAAAGAAATATACAGTCACTTGCTGCAAGATTTATGGAATGACAAAGTTTTCCAGAGTGATTAAAGGGAGGGAAAGAGGGACAGAACTGCTGCACACTTGCATTTGGAGGAACACATCCCTACACTCAGGACCTGGGTAACAGCTGATGATGCTCCAGCATAAAAGAAGCACCAAACTCAAACTCAGGTTTGGGCCAGAGCAATCGGCTGCCACCACTGCCTGCTGGCAGCCAGTGACACAGAGCACATCAGTGCTTTCTTGAGCTCTGGGCTGCTGCCATTCATCACAGCCCCAATGATGGGCTGTGGTGCTCTACAAGCACAAAACAAGTCCTCATCTCCAAGAGCTGGCAGCCAGGACAGGCACTACCAAACCCCGGCACAGCCTCTGAAAGTGAGATCACCGAGATAACACCAGCATCAGTCTGCTTTACTGTACATCTGTTTTTCCAGTGCTATGGGTAAACACCATGAATTTTCCTTTCTGCATTCATCTCCTATACATTGTGTTTTCACCCAGCTCCCAGCACCAGCCCTAGTGGCTGCCTCCCTGTCTGTCAGCTCCCTGCTCCCCAGATAATCTTCCATCCTCATGCTGCCAGGCAAGCTCAGGCAATCACAGTCAGCCCATTTCACATGGGTTTTGGGGAGAAAGTGGGACTTTAGCAGGCATTTAAAGAAGGGGAGGGAGAAAGGACAGATGGTAGAGCCAACTCAGGGAGGATGCTTTGCTAGGGTAGAAAGCAAGAGGCATGTGGACATTTGGCCACAAGAGCTATCAGGGCACACTGAGGGGGTTGGGGATACTCAGGGGCTTGGCTTAAACTCTAAACTAGAGGATGAGATCTACTCGGACATGTGAGGATGCAAAGGCAGCCCCAGATCTATACTGGTGCAGCAGCAATCTGCCACGACCTGAAATACTCACATAATTACAGAACTAAGGCAGATTTCCTCTCCAAGGCTATCTCAGAGCAGGAGTTCCATGTACAGGAGCTCTCTGCACCTCCAGCTGGGTCCCCAACACTAGGCATTCCCTTATGTATCTCCAATAATGGCTGGCAACCCTGCAAGATGCTGCACTAAAGAGATGACACAGGAAAAAAGAACAGGAGAAAGGAGGTGTTTGTGCCTACAGCACAGGAACACACGCCTGTGTATATTCCTTTTCCAGGCATAAGCGGCTTTTCCAGGTACAGGCATCACTGCAAAGCAGATTTATCAGCTTGGCTCTCCCAAGCCCCACCAGCTCCTGAACACGGGGGCAGCTGCCTGCACAGCCACCCCCTGCCTTCAGCATCAGCACAGCACCAGCTCTGCACCCCAACACCCTGTCCCTAGGGCCTCCCGTTAGGACTCAGCATTTTGCAAAATGCCTTTTTTTTAATAGTTGCCTTATCCTAGGAAGCACAAAACACCTGAGACACAGTTGCTCCCAGTTCAGAAAAGCCCTCACACGTGCAGTTGCAGGGTCGGTGTAGGTTGAAAGCTGAGTGACTGAGAGAAGGGGGCCAGCCTGGGGCCAGCCTGCAGCAGCCCATGCGCTCCTGGCACAGCCATGCAAGCTCCCAGAACCATCTCGTGGGAAGAGGCTGCTGCCACAAGTACAGACCTGCCCGGCTCTGCTGAAACTTGGGCTGAACTTTTTGCAGGGGGATAGAGCACTGGTAGCAGTGAGCCATTAATTCTGCTGCTTATTTGTCACACAGCCACTTAATGCCACCGTGCCGACCTGACAAACACATCTGGAGACTGCACGTAAACAGCCACAGCATGCATGAGTTTTTAGATGACAAAGAAATTCCTATCCTTGATGTCACTGTAAATTTAATTTAAAACACTGGTGGAACTCAAGTACATTGCTGAAAGTTGTCCTGTGGTTTCAGAGATTTAATCAGGAAACTCACACAGGTTTTAGCAAGAGCAGAACCAAGCCCACTTGATGCATCCCTAAATTGTGGGGAGACAAACGGAGATGCTGCTGGAGTCTTGCCTTTGATATGTTGCAGCTGTGTTAATTATCCTAGAGTGGCAACAGCCTTGCCCTCACAGCTATGGGTGTGATAAAGAGTGAGTTAGCTGGTAGGGAGTCAGTTGGAGTCTGTTTGCTGTGCTGTGAAGAGCTAGGGACAGGAGGTCATGCAAGGGACAGAAAAGGTAAGAGGCCGTATGTAGGACAGACAGGGTTAGGTGGCTGTGGTAGGGACAGGAAGGAGTGAGCCAGAACTGGAGGAGAAAGAGCTAGAGCTATGTGGAGCTGTCTGTAGGGAGTACAGAGAAAAGGTATGGAAGACTCTTGAATAACAAGGTGCTGATGCTTGGAGCTTTCTGATGTTTTTAATGAAGCACCTTGAATGCAGTGTCAGTCTTGACTACCACATATTGACTGAAGTACTCCCCCCTGCCTGCCCCCCTGGGCTCCCGTGCTAGCTCAGTTTCCTTGAGGGGCTTTTGGGGAAAATATTTCAGGGGACAAGATAAAAGATTCAAAAGAGGCTCTTACCTCAGGATTATTCCAAGGCTTTATTCTCAAAGGGGTCCCAGGGCAAAGAGGGCAAAGGAGGAAGGAGAACAAGTTTATCTAGACTCTCTGTCTCAGGACAGATAGCTGGCACTAAGCCATAGGTCAGAGATAAGGGAAGGTAGGGTCAAACTAAATAGTTACAGGCTTTAGGGGGTTCTGGGGAAAAAACATTTCCCCAGATGAGATACATCTCACCCTTTTCTGTTTAAGAAAGTTAAAAGAAAAACATTAGGTTACATGGAATGTGGAGTTTCCAACCACTTAAAATTGGTGGGGAAATCAACCTGCTTTAGATTTGCCAAATCTATGTGATTGACTTCTGAGGTAGAAGGCATGAGACCATTGATAGCTTTAAAAATCAAATAGTGTAGGATCCCAAACGCTATTGTTACAAGGAAAAGGATAACAAGAAATAACAAGATTGTTTTAACTATAGAAACAAACATTTTAAAAACATGTTAAAAGTTTCTGCTTCTGCCGGAAGGAGTCCACACCTAGGAAGATTCTTTTTCCTCCATCCGATGGTGTCTTCTCTTGGAGGCAGTGGCTACTTGCCTTCCATCCCCTTCTGCTGGAGCTGGATTTTTGGGGACAAAAGGTTTCACCCACTTCTGGGGGATCCACCAAGGGCCTCAGGGCATAGCTACGCATGCGTAGCCACGACCCCAGGTCACGAGCTCATAGGGACCCTTGGTTTCCCAAGTTTCTGGATCCCTAATCAAAACCGGTGGACGTTGAGACAATTTGAACTGATTACCACTGTTAAAATGACGTACCACTGGTGGACTCATGTTTTCAAATGAACAGTTTAGAAAACTGATGGTAAACATGGCTTTGCAGAGCTTCTGTTGTGGAGACATCCACACAGTTGAGCTGCTCTGTTTAGCCAAGACCTGCTTGAGCGTCTGGTGTGCACGCTCAACCACAGCTTGGCCTGTGGGGGAGTGAGGGATGCCAGTTTTATGTTCCACTCCCCACTGCTGGACAAATTCCAGGAACTCCTTGGACACGTAGGCTGGGCCGTTATCAGTTTTGATTTATTTTGGGATCCCCAACACTGAAAAAGCTTGCACTAGGTGTTGCTTGGCATGCACAGCTTTTTCTCCTGCATGGGCAGAGGCATACGCTGTGCCTGAATGTGTGTCAATACTTACATGAATGTATTTGAGGCGACTAAAGCTAGGAATGTGTGTGATGTCTGTCTGCCACACCTCACAACTGCCAAAGCCCCGGGGATTAACTCCCATACTCATTGATGGCATGGCCTGGAGCTGGCAGTTGGGACAGGTGGCCACAATAGCTCGAGCCTGACCCCGTATTAGCTGGAACTGATGGATCAGACCTGGCACATTTTGATGATATTGTTGGTGACTCAGCTTTGCCTGATGGAAGAAGTCAGGGAGACGTGCCTTTTCTACTGGTGCAGCAAGGGAGTCTGCTCGACGATTCCCCTCTGCAATTTCACCTGGCAAATCGGTGTGTGACCTTACATGCATCACAAAGAACAGATGTTCTCAATGAGAAACCAAATAAATCAGCTTTGAAAGCAACCTGAAGAGATGCTCATTCTCAATCTCTTTGAGCACAGCCTGCTCCGCTCTGGACACTATCCCAGCCACATATGCAGAGTCGGTCACCAAGTTAATTGGCTCTCAGAACTTCTCAAAAGCTCTTACCACTGCAGCCAGTTCAGCTACCTGGGGGGATCCCTCCACAAACTCCACATCAGCTTCCCAATGCTGAGTCTGAGGATTTCTCCAAGTCATCACCGACTTGTGGGAAGCCCCAGATGCATCCGTGAACACTGTGAGAGCCTTGAGTGGTCTCCAACTCCTTTTCTCACGAGGAATGAGGTGGAATACCTCATTGAACAACTTGTGGGATGGGGCATGGACTGATATTTGTCTTCTGTAGCTGTCCAGAGATAATTGGAGACTGGCATTGCTCTGGAGCAGATGCTCAAACATCTCTTTGGTCAGTTTCTTTGGAGAGTTCTTTCCCTCCTCTGAAAGTTTGACCGGGAGGTGAATACATGCCAAGTCACAACCAGCCAGTTCACACAACCTCATCCTGGCCTTCTGAATCAATTGAGCTATCAACTCTTGTGGCTCAGTGATGGTCTTGGATCTTTGGTGAAAGACGAAGACCCACTCTATGATTAAGAGTGAATCTCTCTGCCCCTCGATCCATTGGTAAATCAAACCATGCAAGTGTGGAAGCTTTCCTAGCACAATGAAATGGAAAGGTACATTTGGCTCACACCTATGAGCTTGCCTCTCTGACAGGGCCTTCTGTACCTTTTCAGTTGCTGTCTTTGCCTCTGGGGTCAGTTCCCTGGGAGAAACCAGCTCCCTCTCCCCTTTCAATAAATTGAAAAGAGGGTCTAGGTCCTCATTTGTGAGGCCTAGCCAGGGTCTCACCCAATTCAAAGACCCACACAGGGAGTGGAGATCTGCTAGGGTTTTAGGATTGCACTCGATTTCCAATTTCTGAGGAACAACGGTCCTCGCTGAAATTTGCAAGCCCAGGTACTTCCAAGGTGGCATCCTTTGAACTTTGTCTTCCTGTAATGGAAATCCAGCAGAGGTTAAAACCTTAACCACTAGGTCAAGCGTGTGTTGGAGTATAGAGTCATTGGGGGCACACACAAGCACATCATCCATGTAGTGAAGGATGATGGCGTCCTGTCTCTCAGCACGTACAGGTGACAGTAATGATGCTTATGTACTGTTGGCATATGAACGGCGATGATTTCAGCCCCTGAGGCAGCACTCGCCAGTGATATCTCTTCATTGGGGCTTCCCGATTGATGGTGGGCACCGAGAATGCGAACCGTGGGGCATCTTCTGGGTGTAGAGGAATTTGGAAGAAACAATCTTTGATATCTAAAACAGCCAATTGCCAATCTCGAGGGAGCATTGTTGGAGAAGGCATCCCTGGTTGGAGTGGTCCCATGTCCTCTATCATTTTATTTCCCTGAGATCATGGAGCAACCTCCACTTGTCCTTTCCCGGTTTCTTTAATTACAAAGACTGGGAAATTCCAAGGGCTTGTTGTTTCTTCTAGGTGGCCTTGAGCCACTTGCTCCTCCACAAGCTCCTCAAGCACCTTGAGCTTTTCTTTGCTCAATGGCCACTGTGCTACCCATCTTGGAGTATTGTCCAACCATGTTAACTTTTGGGTAAGGGTTTGTCACAGCGGCTATTTCTAAAAACCCTAGAGTGTCTTAGGAATGACCAATTGGACTCCCCACTGGGACATGGTGTCTCTTCCCCACAAGGGGGCCTTATAGTCTGCAACAAATGGACGGACACTTTCCAATTTTCCGTCAGGTCCCTCAATTTGCACGATGTTTTTTGAAATTTTTGCCGTTGTGATTCCTCCTATGCCCTAAAGTTTTCCTGCCACAGGTTGCAATTCCCACTGTGATGGCCACATGCTCTCTGGTAAAACTCTTACGTCCACGTCTATATCAAGCAATCCTACAACATGAAGATGATCTGGCCCATGGGCCAAGTTGCAGGCTATAGAAAGTTTGTTCTCTCCCATCACCTCCGCCCAGTAGACTTCCGGTGATTTTCCATCTGCTACGATCTCTGCCAGAACGGGAATGGCCTGGGCAAGGGTTTGCCCCTCTGCCAGTTAGAATGGTAGGTGCATACAGTGTGCCAACAGCATGAGGCATGTTATCTTTCCCTTAATGGTCATGGGAAATACCTCAGTCTCCTCTGGTGTGTGTGCTGTGTCCCCAAAAACAAAATACTCACTTTCCAGTTCCATGTGGTTAACCGTCAGGTCCTGTGAGATGTTTGACAGGTCCACTGTAATGACTGTCCAATCAGTAGATCTGAAATGAAAATCTTTGGTAGTCACGAGCCTATATCGGCCTCACAGCTGCCAAACCTTGTTAGTTGAACATTTGACATTTTCATTTTTCTGCACCCCCACACCCTCCCCCTTTTTTGTTAAGAGAGAGGCATTTGCCGGTGTGGGACCCCGTATATTTACGTTTGCGCGCGTAATTGCATTAACAATGGGGACGTGCTGAGAAGTTAGTTTTTTTGTTTGTTGGACTTGTTTTTCTGGTTCTGGTTCTGTGGGCAGGCTCTTGCAACATGTCCAGGCCGTTTGCAGAGGAGGCAGATGATGTGCTGCAGTCAGTCTGCTGACATCAGTTGCCTCCTTGCTCCTGGTCCCACAGCTGCTGCAGATTTGGGGTGTGCCAGTCCTGGATTTCTTTCAGGTTCACTGAACAGCTCTGCTTTCCTGGTACAAGCTTCAATCATCTGAGCTAGAGTAGGCGATGGGTCGAGGGCAAGGCTAAGGATAATTCTACGACAGGTCTCATTAGCATTCCTCTGAGCCATCTCCTTGATCAGCTCCACCTGCACGGATGGTTCTTGCACTTTTCTTTCCACTTGTGTTCTCAGATGGTCGACAAACTGCAAAAAATTCTCTGAAGGAAACTGTTTAATGTTAACATAACTGCCTATATTTTCAGTTGTTGGTAACTGGTAAAATGTTTTTTCTGCAGCATTATAAATCTTATCTAAAATTGGCTTGGATAACACTCAAGTTTGCTTTTCAGGACAATGCCAGTCACCTTCCCCACACAGATGATCATGTGTCATATCATTGTCTTCATTGACCTTTGCTTCTTCAGGAGTTTGTTGAATCTTCTGTAATACTGTTCTCAAAGCTTTTTTCCACATGCATTCCCATAATTCATACTCTGAGGGTGTTAATAAACATCTGAATAGGTCTTTAATATCACTGGGTACCATTTCATGTGAATTGAAATTATCATGCCTTTAAAAATCTCACTGGATCTCCCAAATTCTCTTTGTATTTTGCAAATCTCCTTTTTATCTTGCTAAGAGAATGGCTGATAATCTCTTCTACCATTTTTCCTGCCAAGATATACGACAGGAGCTACAGAGGGTATGCCTTCATCAAGATCATTTTGAGTTTCTAAAACTCCTGCAGCTGTTCCATTCCCTAGGGAGCCAGGGGGTATTGTGCCCCCCCCCCCCCCCCCCCCGGCGTCCGGCAACAGGCAGCTCCCTTCCCCTCTCCCGGGGTCCTGGGGTAGGCAGCTCCTGTCCCCGTGCCATGAGGAAACCGCCCCCCCCACCACCGCTGCAGGCAGGGAGCCACCCTCCCCCACCTCCCCCCCCATCCGTGCCGGGACTGGGGTTTGCAAGGGGCACGCCCCTCTCCTCCCTGCCGTGGCTGCTCGGAGCAGAGGCGGGGGGAGGAGGGGAGGGGTGGGAGATTGTCGCTGTTGGACACGAAAGAAGAGACACGAGTTTGGTTCAGAAGGCTGCAGACTCCTCACAGGAGGAGCCGGCCGGTTTATTTTCCAAGCCAATTTTATACCTTTCCACAAAGCACTCACCTTAGAGGTGGGGACCCCTGGAACCATTGGTCACTTGCAGAGACCATCACGCAAAGTCCCTCCTTTGGGAAAGCGTGTAGAAAAACATCTTAGTTTAAAATAGCATGACCTTGTTTACCAGTTCTGTCCTGGGAACTGAATTTCCCGAAACCAAAACATGGCAGGCACGAACTGTGGCTACAGGAGATTGAGCAAGGGGTATGGGGTAGGGGCGGGGATATGGGGGAAGAAGGGGTTATGGGAAGAAGGAGAATCGGGCACATGGCATCCGCCATTACCCTCCCCCCCCACGCGGTACCGTGGGGGGTGCAGCAGTGTGTCCTGGTTGGGAACAGAGGACTCAGAGGGAAAAGGATTATTCAGAGGGTTTTTCTGCGACTGTCTGCTGTTTTCCGCTTCTAACAGCTGCTTGCGAGCTTTTAAAAATATTGGAATAAATACAGAAGCTTTTTTATCACCATTTTCAACTTTTAAGGTTAGTAATTGTCCAATTTCATCCCAAAATGAGATCAAATTCATATTTTGCAAGGAAGAATCTGGAAACTCAGCTGACAGCCAGCAAATGAAGTTTATTAGTAACCTTTTAGGAATTTTAAGATCAATTAAAACAGGTTTAAGCTGTTTTAATAAACTCTTTTGATGAACAGATAATTTCACGCCCATGTTTCTGATGTTTTAGAGTGCAATCTGTTCAATATCTACCTTCTACGCAAGAAACACACACACGGCTTCTCCCGTCCCGCTTCCACTCCCGAGAGAGTCAGGACAGGCGGGGGTGCACCACGAGCTAGGGAGACGGCACCCTGCCGCTTTTCCCGGGCTCCGGGGGCTCTAGAGGGGTCCCTCCGCTATCTGGGACCCTTCCTGAACTGTGCACACCCCCCAAAACGCGGGCTCTCCGGGACAGCGCGGAGCCTCACGTCCCGGAGGGAAAAAACCCCTTCAAACCGCGGTTGCGCAACTCCTGCCGCAGCGCGCTGGGTCCTAGAGCCGTCCGCCGCGCTGGGTCGGCGGCGCTGGGTCCTAGTGCCCTCCGTGGCAGAGTTTTTTCCCAATCTCACCGGCGATTCCCTCCCCCAACTAGGTAGCAAACAAGGAGGATCCCGTGATTTCGGGGTGCCGTGCTTGCCGCGTCAGAAGTCCCTATCCCAGACCGACTTGCTTTGGCGTGAAGCAAGCTATCGATCCTTCCCAACACCCACAGCCGCGCAAAAAGCAGCTGATTGGTGGAGGGGATAGTTGATCTGCTCTAAAAGCTTTTGAGATCCCTGGATAAGGGACTCCAGCTTATTGCGTGGGCTTTTTTTACCACGGTGGAGCATCAACTGAAGTACTCCCCGCCCCCCTGGGCTCCCGTGCTAGCTCAGTTTCCTTGAGGGGCTTTTGGGGAAAATATTTCAGGGGACAAGATAAAAGATTCAAAAGAGGCTCTTACCTCAGGATTATTCCAAGGCTTTATTCTCAAAGGGGTCCCAGGGCAAAGAGGGTGAAGGAGGAAGGAGAACAGGTTTATCTAGACTCTCTGTCTCAGGACAGATAGCTGGCACTAAGCCATAGGTCAGAGATAAGGGAAGGTAGGGTCAAACTAAATAGTTACAGGCTTTAGGGGGTTCTGGGGAAAAACCATTTCCCCAGAGGAATACAACAATTGACTACAACACTAAATTAATACAGTCCCTCTCCTAAACAGTTTTATACAAAGAAACACAATAGCTTGGGTTTGAGTTGGTGAAATCCCTTCTGAAATCCACACAACAGCTGCCAGAGTAAATTTATGTAGCCTACACAACATAGTTCAGGAGCGAAGAACACAGTACTACAGCAATATTATACTATAACTCCATGTCCAGAGACTGAAACTGTTCTCCAGAAGATTCTGCTGCAGTGGTGAGGACCTCATATCAGCCTTCTCAGGGGAAAAAGTCCACTAGAGAAGGAAGCAAACCTGAAAGCATTTGCAGAGGGATTTCTCCCTAAAACAGTGATGGTGGAGAAATTGAGTATCACCTCCTGGTGCTTCCCACCTGGCCAGATACAAGGGTACATACCCGACCTAAAATGAGCCATTTGCACCATTACACAAGTCATTTGAAGCAGCAAGGTAATGGGCCCTGCTAGCTGCACATCTTTGAGCATGTATTGCAAAAACGGAGATGCGCAGGGACCTGCTACGTCCCACCAGCCAGAGATGTGGTCCTGTGGGACATGGGTGCTTTGGGGGACATGTCCTCCAAGTGGAGACCTCCTGGTGTGCTCAGGTACAAGAGGGCCACCAGCTCCCCTCAGCTGTGCCATTCTCTGCCCCAGCACCAGCCTGGAGTGAACACATTCAGGCATGTGGGATGCAGCCAACCAAAGGGTTAAAGGCTTTGAAATCCAGCTTCAGTAAGCTACCTGCATTCCTGAAATGCCAGAGAAGCTGGAAAAGGCAGCTGGCACCCCTCCCTGCAGCCTGGGCCAAACATCCAGGCCTTAATATGGCAGAGAGATGCCTTTGCAGCCCCAAACAAGCTGGGGGTCCCAGGACAGTACCCATGCAGGCTTGTCTGCATCCCCACCAAGCTGAAGGGTTGGTGGGCTCGCAGGCAAAAAAAAATCCACCTTCCTCCCATATTCTCCAGTCAGTGCAGAAAAGGAGAAATCTCTGAGCCATCTCGAGCTGTTTTCAGCTCATGCCAATAAAACAGCCCCTTCTGCAGGACACTTGTGCCACTTCATGAAACCCATCTCATGCCTCTGCCATGGTGATTGATACCAGCATGGAACAGCCAATATGCACAGTTCATAAAGTCCCTCACCCTGGTCCCTGGGGGTCTCTGTGTGAAAGGGGTATCAGTGATGCAACATGAGCATGGTCTGGCTCACAGTTCATAAGCAAAGTCCAAAATACTTTTCTCTTTGACAAGTCTCAACATCAGTCAGCAGCATCTCCTTGCCTGGGCTCCCTGGTGTATTGGTTTGGGCAAATTAGAAGACCCTCCGAGAGGAAATCCCCTAAGACAAACCTCCACCACCCCTCCCGGCCCCCAGCCCTGGGTTTGGGAAGGAAATTCTTTGGAGGAGACAAGTGGAAAAAACCGATTTATTGACAAGAACTCTTCCGCCCACAAGAGAAAAGGAAAAGGCTCAAGTTACTGTGGGGGGAGGGCACAGAGCTTCTTCCGCGGGCTCGGAGATCCTCGAAGATCCTCAGGTCAGGTCCTCAGGTCCGGAGCCGGTCCAAATCTTCGGGGGGGGGGGGGGGGGGGGGAGAGAAAGGGAAAAGGGAGAAAAGAAAAAAAAAACCAGAAACAGCGCAAAAACAGGCAGCAGAAAGCAAAAGTGGCTAAGTTAGCAAGCAGGAGCAAGCAAGCAAGCAAGCAAGCAGCCAGTCAGCAGCAAAGCCAAAAGCAGCAAGAGCAGCAGAAGCCACAGCCAGCAAAGCATTGGCTGTTAGACATAACAACACAGTCCAGATATGGGATATAAGGCTCCATCAACCTAGGACACCTGGGTATGGGCTCTTGCTGGGGATGTGGTATTTTCCAAACACGAATGTCACATTGTTAAATGTGCTGATAAGCAGCCCTCATTAAAAATTACTTTAAAGACAACCACCTTATGAAAATACCAATAATCTGAAGTTTTCTGTGGGGATAGTACAACTGCAAACCCTTCCTGCTTCTTCTCATCCACCAGACATAAATGCCAAAGTATGCTGTCAAATTGAGAGATTTTTCCTCTCCTTTCCTCTCCACCATCCACAAATGTCTCCTGTGAATATTTGGTCTTTCCAGTCTAGATGCAGCTCATTCCAAGCTCTCATTTCAGAGCAAAGAAGACAAGATGAAAAATTTTATTTATCACAGAATGACAGAATCACAGAATTTCCAGGTTAGAAGAGACCTTCAAGATCATCAAGTCCAACCCATGCTCTAACACCTCAACTAGACCACGGCACCAAGTGCCACATCCAGTCTTTTCTTAAACACATCCAGAGATGGTGACTCCACTACTTCCCCAGGCAGGCCATTCCAATACTTTATCACTCTTTCTGTGAAAAACTTTTTCCTAATATCCAACCTATATTTCCCCTGACGCAGCTTAAGACTGTGTCCTCTCGTTCTGTCAGTTGTTGCCTGGAGAAAGAGACCAACCCCCAACTGACTGCAACCACCCTTCAGGAAGTTGTAGAGAGTTATAAGATCACCTCAGTCTCCTTTTCTCCAGGCTAAACAACCCCAGCTCCCTTAGTCGTTCCTCATAGGGTTTGTGTTCCAAGCCCCTCACCAGCCTCGTTGCCCTCCTCTGGACACGCTCAAGCATCTCAACATCCTTCCTAAACTGAGGGGCCCAAAACTGGACACAATACTCAAGGTGTGGCCTTACCAGTGCCGAGTACAGGGGAAGAATGACCTCCCTGCTCCTGCTGGCCACACCATTCCTGATACAGGCCAGGATGCCATTGGCCTTCTTGGCCACCAGGGCACACTGCTGGCTCATGTTCAGCCGGCAGTCGACCAGAACACCGAGGTCCCTTTCTGCCTGGGCACTGTCCAGTCACACCATCCCCAGCCTATAACGTTGCAGGGGGTTATTGTGGCCAAAATGCAGGACTCAGCATTTGGATTTCTTAAACTTCATCTTATTGGTCTCTGCCCATCCATCCAACTGATCCAGGTCTCTCTGCAGAGCCCTCCTCCCTTCCGACAGATCAACACAAGCTCCCAGCTTAGTGTCATCTGCAAATTTACTGATGGAGGACTCAATACCCTCATCCATGTCATCAATAAAAATATTGAACAGAACTGGCCCCAGCACAGACCCTTGAGGGACACCACTGGTGACTGGCCGCCAGCTGGATGCAGTACCATTCACCACCACTCTCTGGGCTTGGCCATCCAGCCAGTTCCTAACCCAGCAAAGAGTGCTCCTATCCAAGCCATGGGCTGCCAGCTTATCTAGGAGTATGCTGTGGGAGACAGTGTCAAAAGCCTTGCTGAAGTCCAAATAGACAACATCCACAGCCTTCCCTGCATCCACCAGTCTAGTCACCTGGTCATAAAAGGATATCAGGTTGGTCAAACATGACCTACCCCTCCTAAACCCATGCTGGCTGGGTCTGATACCCTGGCCATCCTGTAAATTTTGTGTGATGGCACTCAGTAAAAACTGTTCCATTATCTTGCCAGGTACCGAAGTCAGGCTGACTGGTCTGTAATTACCAGGATCCTCCTTTGCACCCTTTTTGTGAATGGGTGTCACATTGGCCAGCTTCCAGTCATCCGGAACCTTGCCCGTGAGCCAAGACTGTTGGTAAATGATGGAGAGTGGCTTTGCAAGCTCATCTGCCAGCTCTCTCATCACCCTGGGATGGATCCCATCTGGTCCCATAGATTTATGGATATCCAAGTATTTCAGCAGGTCTCTGACTGCCTCCTCATGGATAATGGGGGAACCATTCTGTTCCCTGACATCATCTACCAACCCAAGAGGACAGTTGTCATGAAGGCAAGTCATCTTCTCACTAAAAACTGAGGCAAAGTAGGCATTAAGCACTTCTGCCTTTTCTGCATCTGCAGTTACTAAGTTCCCTCCCTCGTCCAATAAAGAACAAAGGTTGGTCTTACCCTTCCTTTTACCATTAATATATTTGTAAAAACATTTCTTATTATCCTTTACAGCAGTTGCCATTCTAAGTTCAAACTGAGCTTTGGCCTCCCTAATTTTTTTCCTGCATGCTCTCGCAGTCCCCTTAAATACTTCCTAGGAGACCTGACCGTCCTTCCAAAGATGATACATCCTCTTCTTATTTCTAGAGTTCCTCCAGAACCTCCTTGCCCATCCAGGCTGGACGTTTACCCGTCAACTTATCTTTTGGCACACAGGGACAGTCTGTGCCTGTGCTCTCAAGATCTCTGTTTTTAGGCATGCCCACATTTCCTGAACTCCTTTGTTTTTAAGGGCTGCTTCCCAAGGAACACTCTGGATAAGTCTCCTAAAAAGACCAAAATCTGCCCTCTGGAAGTCCAAGGCAAGAGTCTTACTGGTGCTCATCCTGATTTCACCAAATATTGAGAATTCTATTATTTCATGATCACTCTGTCCCAAGCGACCTCCAACCACCACATCTCCCACCAGCCCATCTCTATTTGCAAACAGCAGATCTAACATAGTCCCTCCCCTGGTGGGTTGACCCACCAGCTGCGACAAAAAGTTGTCCTCCATACACTCTAAAAATTTCCTGGACTGCCTCTTATCTGCTGTATTAAGTTCCCAGCAGATGTCTGGTAGGTTGAAGTCACCCACAAGAACAAGGGCTGATGATCCTGAAACACTCTCCAACTGCTTATAGAATAAGTTGTCCACCTCTTCTTCCTGGTTGGGTGGATGATAACAGACTCCCAGGAGGATGTCAGCCTTGTTGGCCTTCCCCTTAATTCTTACCCATAGGCTTTCAACTCCATCTTCCTTAGTTTCAATTCCTACAACATCAAAAGTCTCCTTAATATGAAGGGCCACCCCTCCACCTCTTCTTCCTTTCCTGTCTCTTCTGAAAGGCCTATAGCCATCCAGAGCAGTTGTTCTGGTTTAGGGCAAAATTGAGAGGGAACCTCCGAAGGGGTTCCTCTGAAAAGCAAACCCAAATGGCCCCTCCCCCCAGCTGGTCCAGGAAAAGAACTTCCTCAGAGAAAAGTGGAAAAAACTATTTATTTAACAAACAAAATGCCCACAAACGCAAAGAATTAATAGTATGAAACAATAAAGCCTCTCGCCGCTCTGAAGAGAGATGGCAAACAGAGACAGTCCTTGCCGTGAGTGCAGCTCAGCTCCCTCAGTCTCTCACCAGCTCCACTCCCTCCGCAGCTCCAGGCCCAGCGGGCCGCAGGTGCCAGCCCGCACTGCTCCTCTGGGTTTTTCAGTCCAGAGCAGATTTAAACAGTCCCAGGGAAAAAAAGAGGAAAAAAGAAAAAAAAAAAAACAGTCCAGGGAGTCTTCTCTGCCCTAGCTAGCTAAACTAACTAAAAGCACAGGAGATCTCTGTCCCACCGTTGTCCGTGCCTCAGAACGAACGCCGGAGAGCCAGCCGTGGGGGAGTCAGGCAGTTTCTCAAAACAAACTGTGTGCTGCTGCTTTCTCCCCCTTCACTCCCAGAACAAGTTTTAAAGGTACAGAACTGAATATACAGCATAAACAGAGCAGACGACTGGGGATACGAGCAGCAAAAGTCACCCTACCCTCCAGCAATGTGAGTCATCCCACCACGTTTCTGTGATGGCAACTACATCAAAGCTCTGCTGATGTACCATGGTCTCCAGCTCCTCGTTTGTTACTCATGCTGCGTGCATTGGTATACATACACCTCAGCTGGGCTACTGACTTCACCCCTAACTTGGCCTTACCACCCTTGGGCCTGCTTCCAGATAGCCCAGCTGCATCCCCTTCCCCCTTCAAACCTAGTTTAAAGCCCTCTCAACGAGGTCTGCCAGTTCATGAGCTAAAAACCTTCTGCCCTTAACAGAGAGATGTACCCCATCTGGTTCCAGCAGAGCACATGCCATAAAAGTTTCCCCATGATCAAAGAATCCAAAATTTTGCCGATGACACCAACCCTTAAGCCACTTGTTGATGATGTGGGATCTCCTGTTTCTTTCGTCATTTTTCTCTGCCACCAAAGGGGCTGAGCAGAACACTACCTGTGCTCCTGCCCTATCAACTACTTGTCCCAGTGCCCTAAAGTCCCTTTTAATTGCCTTGACACTCCTCTTTTCAATGTCATCACTGCCAGCCTGGAGTATCAGCAGTGGGTAATAATCAGAGGGCTGAATCAGCCCAGGAAGTCTCTCAGTGATATCCCTCACCTGGGCCCCAGGGAGGCAGCAGACCTCCCTATGGGATGGGTCCGGGCGACATATGGGGCCCTCAGTTCCCCTGAGAAGGGAGTCACCTACTACGATTACCCTTCTTTTCTTCTTGGTGTTAGAGGTGGTGATCCGTCTTACAGATGAATCATAATTGAGAGGCTCTCTGGGCAGACAATTTTTCTTCTAAATTATCTGGCAAGCTCTCTAGATCCAGGGCCTCATACCTATTCTGAAGTGGCACCTGGCTGGGGGATGGGGAGGAGTTTTTGTTATTACCTGCCCGAGCGGGGACCCATTTCCACTCCTCTTCATCTACCAGGTGCCCTTCTGTTGCCTGAGAGTGGGAGGCATGTGAGTCCTCAGACTCCCGGTCAGAGAACTCCCTTAAAAATGGAAGGGTTGAGCTCCACCAGTCTATTTCCCTTTCACTTTCCCTGATACTCCTTAATCTTTCAACTTCTTCCCTAAGCTCAGCCACCAGGGATAGGAGGTCATTCACCTGTTCACACCGCAGGCAGGCCTCATCCACTACACCCCCTGAAGCCACCAATAGGCTCAAACACTCTGGGCAGGAATGGGTCTGTACAGACACATCCTTTCTGGAGGGCTCCACTTGGTCACATACACTTACATCAACTGCAGTTTTTGACCTTGTAAAAACCATTACTAACAGAAACCAAAAGGAAGCAACCAGAAGAAGTAACACCTAAAACAACACAGAGGACACCTTACTAGCAAGAACACTTGCAACCCAGACTGCTTGCCCTGCCTGCGTGAACTGCCACGCAAACTGCCTTCTCCAAGGCCCTGAGATGAGCCACACCCCTGTTTGCCCACTCCTGTTCGCTGCGCTCCCCAGAGACCTCTTATAAGCAGCCACCCATCAGCAAGGAAACTCCACCCCTAGTTCCTGGATGGCTCACAAATTTAAATACATGGCAATGAGTGTAAAATGTGTGTTCATCCTACTCGGCCCTGCTAGGCTTTGAGATGAGTTGCTACAGTAGCCTGACGTGATTTAGAGAAAGTAATCCTGAAAGTCAAACATAAAGAATTACACCTTTTAGAAAAAGGAAAGTATGTCATTCAAATAACAATTAATTTATGCCTGCCTTCCAGTTGCAAATTATTTATTCAAACACATCTCCAGTTTAAACAGCACAGTATCCCTCACAGGCTCGCTCTCTACTACCTGTGTTCACTGAATTATACTTGTCAGAGAGAGTGGGTGAGGGACAAACACAACACAGAGGTTTCATTGCACAAGAGTTAACTGAGTTTGAGAGCAACATTCCCCCAGACCCCCAAAGCTGCTCTACATTTCAAGATGTGACTTACTACAGATCATATGGACTGGTGACACCGAGTCCTCACCACATAGGAGGCAAAAGAGATGAAAAAGAGGAGAAAGAGAAGTTTTGCCTCCACACACCCCCCTCCTTACAGGAACCCAGCTCTTACCTCCAGCTGGTTTTCATGGGTCAGTCAAGGTGGGTGCAGTGGTGAAGCCAACATTTTACTCTATGACCCTGCTAATTTCTGGTTTAGTGAGACAACCTCAGTGTCACAGCAGCAGTGGAAGCAGTGGGGGCCAAAAGGCTTGAAAAGCTGTTTCCAACCCACTCATCCTGCCCTGCGGTCAGGGTGTAACTGCTGGATGTGCCCACAAGCCTCCAAGAAGAGGTGACAATTCTTTCCCTGATAGTTTCCTCTCTAAAGAAAATTGTCCATAGACATCTGGCCAGTTATACCCCATCCCAGACATAGGCTGCATGTGGGGTGCAGGTCCACCCCAGCTGTTCTCCTCCATTTGGGGTGCATGCCCCCACCATCCCATGACCATATGCAGGCATCTGTTTCATGGGAATGCAAGAGGTAGGGGAGAGGTGGGGTGTATGGCTCTCAGGTGCCTTCCTGGATTTGTTTGCTTGCTTGCAGAGTCCTTGCAGTCACTGCAAGAGCTCGTGATGCTGCAGTCAATTTACACCACCAGCAGCTCCAAACAAGCTGCTTCAAAAGCAATCAGGAGGATCCAATGCTCTCAGTGGGGAGTTTTCTCACCTAAGGAAAAAGGAACCATTTTCTGCTGGATTTCCAAATATCAACACCTGGAAGCCTCTGAGAGCACCCTCAGATCCTGCTGTCTCAGTTCCCTGCCAAGAGAAGTGCTGCTTCTTCCCATTTGCCCCACACAAAGCTCTACAGCCAGTGAGTGTGCTGCAGATGATGGCTTGGTCATAAATGTGAAGTCTCAGGTAATCACCTGGCTCTGGGAGATGAGACTTCAGAATGAGCAGCAAAAACTGTAATATTCATAGCAAAACAATGTGAGTTTATAAACGGCCTGAAGCCTCCCTCTATTCTTATTTCAGTTCAAGACAAATCGATTATGGAAAAATTAGCTAAACCAGAGACCAAGCAGCAGGATAGAGGAAGATTCATGATCTTCATTTCTGAAATACTCTGGAAACAAACATGGACACCCAATAACCCACTGAATTTGCCTACTATCCTTTCATTATAGCTTATATTTGCTACAAAGCTGTGTTTTACGGGCTTGGAAAGTTATACAGCCCCCTCATTGGGGATTCCATTGGATCAGATATTTTGCAGCACTGCCAGAAATAACAAAACCCTTCATGAACGAAAGGGTTGTTGCTGGCATGGAATTTCCTTTGTTCCAATTACAGAATCTCATTTTTTTTCTGTCTTGCTTCCAATTGTGCTTTCATTGTTTATGATTTGTATGATTGTCTTAGTTTGGAAAGACAGGTATCTGCCAGAGAAAGCTGGAGTTTCCCTTGGAATGGAGAATGTAAGCTTTTCACCCTCACTAAATTATAATTTTACAATTAAGGGCTTTCAGGCAAAGATTTGGGAATAGGAATAGCAGCTCTTTACTAGGAATATTAATAATACAAATGTAGTAGAAAAACAAAACCACCCAGCCAAGCCAGCAAACAAACAAACAACAATCCTGAAAAACCCTGACAAAGTCAGAGCTACAACCTGACACCCTGTTGGTCAGGGTGTTGGAAGCAGTCTAAAAGTATGTCCTCCTGGAGTGGCAGATGTGGTTCTGTTGGAGTAGAGATGATCCTGTAGAAAAGGGTCTAGCAATGGTGAGAAGGGGTCCAGTCTTCCTCCGGGAATCGAGTGAAGCTAGATGCCTTCGTGTTCCTGTGTCTTAGTTTTATGCAGGTGGGAATGGTTGGCTCCCCCCCCCAGGTGGAGCATCTCACAATAGGATGATGGAATGTGGATGTACTGCTTTGGGGAGGGTATAGTTTGGGGATGTGTTAATAGCCCATTAGCAGAAAAATATCCCCCTGGAGGGAGGACTGGCAGTGAAAGAGATAAGAAACAATGACCCACCTGGCTTTAACAGCTGGCCCATTATCAGAAGGCATCCAGTCCCCCCCCCCCCGCCCCCCCCCCCCCCCCCCCCCCCGCTTCTCCCAGAGTTACAAGAGATAAAGAAAAAAAAAAATCCCCAAATGCTTTCAACAGATGAAATAAAATACACATTTTTGGTTCCATAACCCAAGATAATGATTAAAACAAACCACAGTATGTTGGCAACAGCAGGGAAATATGAGACTTCTAGCTTGAAGAAGAGAATCTGGCAAGGTGCTAATAATATATTAAATTTGAATTGGTACAAACAAAACGAGTTATGCTGGTGATTTAGATTAATGTGCGCGTTTGTCTTGAGAAATTTGGAAATGGCAGCATCTAACAGTAAGGCTTAATGTGTTTACAAGTTTTGCAGTGGGCAGATGTTGCTGTCATTCTATTCAGAACAGCTTGAAAAGAATATATTCATGTAAGCAGATTATTAAACTCTGAGAAGATTTAATAGGCTTTTAGTATTAATTGCTGCAAAACCCTGATACTATATATAAAGTTCGAATCACCTTTGAGATTCCAATGCTGAGCTCCCATAGAAACTGATGTGAGTTTGATATCTCAACACCTACTTGACTTAAGCTGAAGGCTTTAAATGAGCTAATTACTCAGGACTTCAGTGATAAGAATCGACCTCTGTTTTTTCTCTGCTTGGGATGGAGATAAGAGAGGCTGGACAACATTTCACCACCTAACACCACCCAGCAGGAGGTCTGGTGAGAGGATGGGGCATGAAGACAGAGGAAAGGAGGGGCATCACAGAAATCCTCACTTAGGCAGGTTTAAGCTGTTGCACATCCACCCTGCCTACATGCCTGTCTCAGGGAAATGCCTGGAACTGAGCCCAGGAAAGCTGCAAAGAGGTGCACAGGGATGCACAGAGACAGAGGAAGATCCAGCAGGTCTGGTCCTCAGCTACCACAAACTCCCAAGCACCGTGACTTCTCAACAAGCTCTTTGCAAGTGGTGAAATGTGCCACTTGTGGCTTTTGCTATGAACCTTTGTGGCATCCCATAAAAGCACAGTGTGTTTTTGCACACTCTGAAAAGTGTGAAAAACAGGAATGTGTTGCCTTTTACTTTTTCTTCCCACTTTGGCTTATGTTCTTCAACCACGCAAAAGCACAGCAAAAGACACAAGGCACTGTTTTGCATTACAGAAAAATCAACCTTTCTTGTGTGGTTGCCACTGTTTGCAAGCAGTCATTTTGAGGCACCATGTCCTAAAATCCACAGTAGGGATGACAATCAAACTATTAACCCACAGATCAAACCTCAGGAAGGAGGATGAATTCTTGCCATTAGACAGGCCAACGTGGAGAGCAAATGATCACAGAGTAAGATTCAGTTTAAAAAAAAAAAAAAAAAAAACAAAAAAAACCCACAGGGATTAAAAGCAGGATAAAATGCTCCAGCCAGCTGCATTGCACTGGAGCCCCAAGCATGCCACCTTCAGTCAGGGCAGAGTGGCTTAAGAGCAAGGAGGAAGTAGAGGATGGTTCAAGGCTCAAATTGGGAAGTGAGACCCAGTGGAAAGACATTGAGCACATCCAGTCCATGGGGAGGAGAAACACTCTTGTTGACTGTGGGTAACAAAGCACTGGGATAAACAGGACAGAGTAAATACCAAGCCAGAAAAACCACAGGAGAAGGATTGCAGGGTGCAGAAGGGACTGTTTGCATCAAATAGCAGGATACAGAGTTGTGATGGTTTAAGGCCAATTTGGGAGGAGAGCTCCGAGGGAAACCCTCCCCCCCTCCCCTCTCCCAGCCGGTTCGGGAGAAAACTCGTCAGAGAGAGAAAGTGGAAAGAAACCTGTTTATTAAACCAGCAAAACACTCCCCTAGCACAATAGATTGAACAATACCAGATGATGAATTAAGGAAAGCAAAGTCCCTCTTGTAGATGGTCTGAAAGCAAAGTCCCTCTTGTAGATGGTCTCTGCTCTCGGTTCTTTTCAGCAGTGGTGGATGTTGCTGCGAAGGGTAGCTTCTAGTGGGTCCAGGTGTCAGCTCCCCCGGCGCCCCCCGGGTCCTCAGTATGGGGGAGGTTTGAACCGTTCCAAAAAACAGGCGGAAAAAAAAGGAAAAAAAGAAAAAGGGTAAAAAAAAGAAAGAAAAAACATGCAAAGCTTTTCAGCCCTAACTAAGCTAAACTAGCTACAAGCAAAGCAAAGTGAGAGCTGCAAGGAAAAAAAACTGCGTCTCGGTGCCAGTGACTCACGCTTCTCAAGGCCAGTCTTCGAGATTTCTGAAAACAAACTGTGCACTTTCTCCTCATTTACTCTCAGATCCAACATAAACCAAACAGACAATTGGGGATACATTGTAACGTCAACCCAGGACAACATTGTTGGTATTATCAAGTCCTTGGGCGCACTGGCAAGGGCTGTGAAGTTGCTATTCCAGGCTTGATTTAACGTGTTATAGGAAAAGGGTTGTATTGGTTTAGCATGGATGGTAAAAACCAATTAGTGACTGACTTGTAAGATTGATGGCCAGATTGGCCAATTAAATACAGGTATACACCTCTGGGTAACACAGCCTTAAATTAGCCCGGGAAGCCCAGTGCCTTCCTTTTCCTTCCGGCCAGTTGAACAGGTAAAATCGAGTCGGGCCATTCTGTTGGCCAGCCAAGCCTGCCGCTCCCCCCCGGTGGGGGAGCTGGCCCCGAGGCCTGGTCGAGCTCCATCAGCTCCTGAAGGGGAGGAGAGGCTGCAGCTTAACATCAGCTAATTTTAAAGCCTATCCTGGAGCCCGCCGAGCTGGGAAGGAGTCGGCCGAGCCAAGCCCCTGATAACAGATAACAGCTATGGGCCCAGTTTGGCCGAGCCCACCCCGATTGTCACTGAGGGGTTGGCAGGGTGCCCCCCCCCCCCCCCCCCCTCCTCCGGTGACTCCCGGGCAGAGAGGAAAGGAGTAGGGGGAGAAGCTGTGCCACTCTGAGGTGCAGGGACCGGAGAAGCTGCTGCCCGGCAGGGATCACATGACCACCACAGGCCTGGGCAGATTTAACCCTTTCTTGACAAAATGAAGCTTCCAAGGCTTAACTCTTCCCTGAGGGAAAGAAGAAAGGAGCAGAGTGAACGTGGAGAAGACCCAGCATGACAGTCAGATGGTGAGAGAAAGCGAAAGACTAATTAGAGGAAGGATGGAGGAGTCTCCTGCTGACTGGACTTCTTATTGAGCCATGGAAATGAACTCTATGTGTAGATTATCCCTTCAAATCATGGAAAGATATGCATTTGGGGACATGATTGTAGATTCGTGTGTGAATCTGAGCAGAGGTGTCTGTGATAGACTAAGTGATATTGATCTTATGAGATGTTTGAACAGAGATAGAGATGAGAAGTCCTCTGCGCCAGTGAAGAAGTGAGAAGATATCTCTATTCCTTGAGAGGAAAAATCCTTTGTCTTTGGAGTTACTCATCTTTAAAAGGTGACACCCCAATAATGCAGAAGTCTAAAACCCATGACCCATAAGCAGCTTGGGAAACTGCTAATAGGAGGAGTAATGGAAGCAGATTTCCCTGAGTGGCTGTTTCTGTGACAGTTAAAACCCACAAGAGAACTGTTCTAAGTTGTCAGTGGGATCCATGACTCTAAGAGAGACTCCTCTCCTAAATAATTGATGAAAAACTATTTTCAAATGGTGAAACTGACTGAAAATCACAGGTTGTGTCTATGTTGTTTGTGAGAAAGTGAACACTTGTGGGGGGAAGGAAGAGTGTTTTGAAGGTTTCATTTTTTTCCTTTTCCATTCTTTTAGTGTGCGTAAATAAACTATGTAACTTTAAGATAAACCTATTTTGCCTTTTTCCTCCTAATTCTCTCACAGCAGAAAAGACACTCAAACCACTACACTGAATTTGGCAAACAGAATTTGCCGAACGTGAAACCACTACAAAGGCTTAGAATAACTAACAAATTTTGTTGTGACAGGGAGGTCTGGAAATGGATAAGTAGAGCTCTTTTCTAACTCAATGAGCACTCAGGTACTACATTAGAAATGCAAGAGGTAAATAGCCACAATCTCTACAAGAACATGATCAAATCCTGGACATGCTCATACAAATGCTCACACTGACCTTACAGACTCAACAATGTTCAAACAGTTTTATCCATTGCCCACACAGCACCAGACATGGAAACACATGGAAACATAGAATCCACCCAACCATCGCTCTGCCCTGGTTTTCATCTGACCAGCAGATTCAGCAGGAGCTTTCTAGTTTATCCAGGAACCCAGGGATTGCTTATGCCCTGCTGTGTTGTCCCTCCAACAGAGACCAGGGTTGAAGTCACTCATGAGGGCCAGGGCTTGTGAATGTGAGGCTGCTCGTGTCTGTCTCTAAAAGGCCTCATCCACCTAGTCTTCCAGGTTGGGTGGCTTGAAGCAGAACTAGACTATAACATCACCTGTCTCTGCCCTCCCTTTAATCCTGACCCAAAAACTCTTGGTCAGCTCCTCATCCATCCCCAGGTGGAACTTCAGGCACTCCAGCTAGTCACTGACATAGACACCCCATCCTTGTCTCCCCTGCTTGTCCTTTCAAAGAGCCTGTGCCCTTCCATGCCAACAGGAACCATCCCACCATGTCTCCACCATCCTTTCTGGCAGCCACCACATATGTGAGACAAGCACCAGGACAGCACTCTGAAATTAATACTAGATATTCAAACCACACCAAATTTCTTGCAAAAAGTGGCAAGATGGAGTCTGATCACCATCAGACACACACCAGTCCAGCAGGAGAACAGAATTTCTCCAGTACATAACACACATTCTCAGAACAGCTTGAGTAAGAGCTGCTACACCATGAACAGCTCCTTGACTCCCTCTTGGGGAAAACACTGAAATAAAATAACTGGCAGCTTGGGGTAGTCGAGCACTGTTACCTTATATGCTCCTGATTTTCAGGAATCCTCCTAGACACCCTGAAAGAGATGTCAAGCTGGGAAGTCCAAGCACATGAAGCAGCCAGCATAGAGATCATTTTAATTACATGTTTGCTTCTATTTGAAACATTCTGCAAGTGGGTCCTGGGAGAAGAGCACCCTTGACCATTATCTTAGCTCAGCTTTATTTAGCTGAGGTCTCCCTTCTCACAGCAAAAATCTCTAATATCTGCCTGCAAGGGAGCTGTCACTAATATTTCATAGGAGCTGGCAGAGATGGCAACATCTGTGCAACAGATCAGAGGGGGCAAGGAGAGGAGTGGAAAGGCACATGCTCTTCAAGCGCAGTAGAGAGTTTTAGAGCCTGTCTGTTGTGGCAGGGGGATAAGTTTTGTTTGTCTCCACAGGTACAGACTCAGTTCCTGCAAAAGATGTGAAGTCACAGCAACAGAAGAAAGGAAAAAGCAGCAGAAAACACCAATGGAAGACCACGCAAAAAACATTGAGTGATGGCTGACTGTGTTTCCAGAGAGACTCTACATCTTCATGCTGATCAGCAATGTGGACATTAAAATATTATAAAAAGAGAGACTGCTTTATTATAAAGTTTGCTCTAGTTAAAAGGTATTCAAATAAGTTTTTGCACTAAAAAGTTTTATATTTACTGTAATTAATTTGTTTTTAGTTTACAAGTTCTAGTAGCCCAAATCCTGTACAGAAGACAAAGGAAAATTTGGAAAAATCTCCCTAAATAGAAGGTAAAGTAATATTCATAAGCAATTAGAAATTAAATTTTAATTTTAAAATATTAATAATCAAAATAATTAACTAGAAAAGAAGAGAAAGTACCAAATTCAAAATTAGTGAACTCATAAGACTACAGTTTAATTATAGAGCCAAATTATTGAGTAGCCATGGGTTATTGGCATAATTGTAATTATTAACAAAGGTGAGAATTTTTTCAAAATGACCATTTTTCTTCTTTTTTGCAATAAAGAAAGGGTGAGATGTAGTAATGCACCCCCCACTCCTGAGTGGGTAGTTCTGTATAAGGAAAGGGTTTCAGTTTCCCTTTGGACATTTTAGGAAGTTTAGCCAGAAAGTTCTGTGTTTCTCTCTTTGTAATTGGCTCAGTGCCAGGAGAGGAGCACCTGTTGGCCCTTGTCACTGCTTGTCAAAACCTGTACCTCTTTCTATTGGCAATTTGCCAATAGATCCATCCCCTACCATTAGGTAGAAAAGGTGACAGAACAAAGGGTCTCGTGGCATTTTCGGGGTGTTGTAGCAGGTGTAGGATCTGTCCTTACACTGTGCACTGCTTCTATCTTTGATTGCTGTTTTGTATTATTTTACATTCTTTTATTAAAACTTTCTGAGTTACAAGGCACACTGATCATGCGTTCCCACTAATTTTTTTTAAGCCAGCACTCCTGAACAGGGCTGGACCCTCGGAGATTATGTGGGTGCAAACTCACACCCTTCATGCGCACAGACTATCCTCTCCCTGCCTTGCCCCCATACATGCCATGGCACCTACATGACGTGCCATATTGTGCTCACGATGGTCCCCTGGTATTCTTAGCAGAAAGCTGAAGGCCATCTATCAACTGAAGTCATGTTTAATCTGCAAATAGCTCTGAACTTACATTGCAGGAGGATCTGGACTCAATACCCATCCATTGCTACCACTTCACCCAGCTGTGGCATCAGCAGGACCCAGACCAGGGCCACTGGCCATGACCCCAGTGAACTGTTATAAGCCAAGACCTCACCCTAGGTCCCCTTCTCCAGAGCTGCAGTGTTTATAGCCCTGCTTCAGAAGTTTTAATTAACAATCAGTGAGACAATATTGAAATAATCTTTTTCTTTCCAATTGAGTGTCTCAGGCATGGAAACTCAAGATTTTCCAGAAATAAGTACTAATGGAGGACACATTTTTCCTTAGGCAACATAAGTACATTCTACTAAGCGTGTAATCTTAGATGTTGAGTAATATTTTTTTTTAATAGAGTTTGATGCTATTTTGGTCTATTCAGTGTTTCAGGTCAGTATTGCAAGTACAGGCTAATTACCACCTGAAGTTACTGATCAAGAAGTCATAATTAATATCTCAACATTTCACTACTTCCTGATTTTATTTCTATTTCTTCCCTTATGCAAACTACTTAATAGCAAAGGATGCTTTGCAAAGTAGTGATTAGAGGAGATTTATGTATAATTATAAAAAACATTCCCAAGTTCTATTTCCACATTATTTAACATTCCCAAGGGGCATTTTTTTGCAAGAAAAATCTCCATTTCTTTTAACCTTTCCTCTTTATGGTACGAATCCTGCACATGTCTGCCTTTGTTAACCTGAGTTACCACCAGTATATCCTCCAAAATTATGAGTGAGGCAGGGCAAAGTAGCCACAGCACAAGCTGGACCTTGGTGGGAATGGCTTCATCCAGAGAGGACAGCCAGGACTTGGTGGTGGGAAGGTGGTCAGAGGGCAGCAGTGGCACCACCAGAGTTCAGTGGTCCTCACCTCCAGCTGAGAGCTATAGCAAGGAGAAATTCAACAAGGGAGTCTTCCTTGACCCTCCCTGACTGGGGCAGGGGATGCCAATCATGATGTCCTGCTACCACTGCACAGAGCCCAGCTGGAGACATCCCCACCCCGTGCAGTGCATGGGGGCAACTCCCTTGCTGCTGCTGCAGAGGAGCCATACCTGGACTGTGGTGCACTCTCCCATGGGAGCAGTGTCAAGCTGCTGCTCCTCTCCTGGCTCTGGCCCACCCTGACCAAATCCCATCATGGATGCAAAGTTTTCACTACATAGAAAACTCAGTGGAGGGCAGCACACAACCACTTCTCTCTGTAAAGACATGACACATCCATCTGAGCTGCAGCGCAGTTGGACACTTGCTCTGCACAAAGTCCTTAAGGGAGCAAGTAATGTCCTGGCAAGACTGCTCCTGTGCCTGGTTAACAAAAGATAAGCAGGATGGGGGAGAAGGAGGGCAATGGAGATGACTCGCCTCTCCATGACTTCTTGTCCGTTCCAGCAAAGGGTGTCATTCTGAACAGCAGAGCTGTGGTTGCAGATATACTCTGGCAAACTGCTGTAAAAACTGCTGTGAGACTTCAGCTTTGCAATCAGTTCCCTGGAAGAAAGGGAAAGAAAAGGGTGCTCAGTTAAAAGAAGAAGAGAAGATGAGGTTGGTGCATTTTAACCAGTGAAGGTAGTCACACAAAGACAACATTAAAGCAGCTAGGTGCAAACAAACCATGAAGCATCAGTTTTATTTCAGAACCAAAGTAGCTTTTTGTGTTTTTCCTTGATGTTATTCAGTCAAAGGCTAAACCCATGTTTCCTAGGGCAAAACGGCTGGTGATGGGGAGGAATGTGGAGGCAGCAGAACCTCACCCCAAGTTTGCACCAGGCAAAAGTCATACACAGTCTCTTCACTCTCACAGCACCTAAGGAAAGGTGCCCCTGGCTCAGGCCACGCATCCATGGTGTACATCTGAGCAGCAAGGGCTCAGGCTGTAGTGTCCCCTCTGCTTTGCAGAAGGCAACAAAGGCCCTTGAGGGGCTTTGTCTGGCTGACATTGGCCATCCAGTATTGCTGCAAGGGCAGGTGACATTTTTGGTGGTAGACCAGAGGTGACATTCTCAGCACGGATATGTACACATGACTAAGGCTGTGTTTCATGCTGCACCAGCAAAAGGACATGATTTCAAGGGATGCACTGGGTTGGCCATGGAGTCACAGTCTGCATTCAAAGGGGCAGGTTACACTCATCAAAATGGCTCTGTTGCAGGAAGGCAGGAGGAGCTGTAGGAGCAGTGCTTGCACCACACAGAGAGGATGTGAATCAGGTTGCATCCCAACCCTGTGCCCTCCCTTCCCAGCAACAAGGATCTCCAGTTGGTCACCTGCAGCAGTGGTCCAGAGGGCCAGAATACAGGCTGACCATGGGATCTCTGATGTTGCCAGAGAGGTGACAGAGGCTCTGGGAATGGGATGTAACATCCCCCCAGCTGAGGTACGATCCCTCAGGGACACTCAGCAGCTGTCACCAGGGAATAGTAGCAGATTTAATTAGGTAAATAGCACCAAAAGTAAGATAATATGTGTTGCCACGCTTCGTGCCTGCCATGTTTTGGTTTTGGGAAATTCTGTTCCCAGGCACTTTTTGGTACACAAGGTCACAGAATGTAAACTACCTTGTTTTTCCACATTTGTTCCCAGAGGAGGGACTTCGTGTGGTGGTCTCTGGAACTGACCAATGGTTCCCAAAGGTCCCACCTCTAAGGTGGGCACATCTGAAAAAGTATAAAAATAGCCGGAGAAATAAACCGGGGTCTCCTTCGTGCAAGGGGACCACGCAGCCCTTCTGAATCACTCCCTGCCTCCATTATTGTGTCCCACAGTGACAAATATGAATAGCAGGGACTGAAGGCAGTAAGACTTGGCCTCACAGTCGTCTTGTTTGGTTTCAGCACATTTCCCCCTTTGGCAAGGGGTTATTGCTCAGCCTTCTTGCTCCCTGGGAGGAATGATGAGGAATTAGCACCTGGAGCAGGGAGCACTCTCAGGAGCATCCCCCGTGTGCTATACCAAGGGTTGTCCATGCCCTGCCAGTTGTGAGGAGCTGCCCTGCAGTCTTATGTAGTCTGGTGTGCAGAGGGGTGTCCAGCTACCTCCATCCCTCCTTGCTTTGGGATTCCGTGGGGTTCCCTCTCCAACCAGAGCCCGCGACAGCCAGCTGGGGGCAGGCGACACAAAGAGGAGAAAGCCTGTGCTCTGCGCTGCCTTTTTGCTGCCAAGGAGCATGTTCCTGCCATGCTGGGGCTGACAGCCCCCGCAGGGAGAGCCGCAGCCCGTGGAGGAAGAGGGTCACTCAAGTCCTGACTCTGACCACCACAGCACATCCTGCCCGGGCATCGCATGCACCAACTCGTCTGTCACTGCCCATGCAAATGAGCAAGGGCTTGTCTGATGAGTCAAAGCCCCTCTGTCCTAGGTTACAATGTAAAATTGTGCCCAAAGGTGTATTCTATCCCCATGAGCCGTTGGAGCCAAGGTGGGGAAGCGTTCTCCTTATCTTCTGTTAACGAGCCCAACAATGCCTTCCTGGAAGACATTATCTCTGTTTAATGGGCCATCAAGGATCCATTTGCATGACTGATAAGATGAAATCGTACCATTGTGAGATGCTCTGCCCAGGGGGAGGAGCCAAGCATTCCCACCTGGATATAATCCAGGGTTTGAGACCTCACTAGCAGCTTCTATCCACTGGACTCTCAGAGGAGACGAGCTACCAGACATTTCTACAGGGATCACTGCTTTGGATCATCTCTGCTCCAGCGGAACCACATCTGCTGCTCCAGGAGGATTCCCGGACTGCTTCAAACACCCTGACCAACAGGGTGTTAGGTTGTATCATTCCATTTATTTCACCTTTTTTCCTCTCTTCTTCTATTAAATTGTATCTCTGACTGGGAGTCTCACTGGTTTTTGCTTTCAAACCAGCACACCCTCCAAAGGGTGGGAATTCAGCCTACAGCCCCCTGCACAAATCCAAGGGATGCTTCAGGCAGTCACCTCCTGCGTGAACCACCTCCTACATCCATCTCTTGCAGTGGGGCAGAGGTCCAACCAACATCATTTGGAAAGCCAAAATGAGGTGAGACCTGGATCATCAGATATGGCAAACCCCAAGCAGGAGCCTCACTGCCCATGGCACTCAGCTCCTTACATCCTAGACACTGCCTTGCTCCTCTTCCACAAATCCCAGCAGAGCTGGGGAGAACAGGTAGAAGGAAACTTTCCTGGGGAGCAGAGCTCCCTGCAGGGCAGGGAGGAACTCTTCCGTATCTGCAGGTATGAACCCATGTAATTCATCTAGGCAGATTTCATTAGCCTTTAAAGTCTTCAAAGGACATCTCTGTCAGAGTCTGGGCTGTGTAACCTCTGACGTGTTGAGACACTGGAGGAATGCAAGCCCTGGTGCTGTATCTCATGGGAACTGTATCAAGAATATGGCCCTGTTAGTCTTCAGAGAGAAATCCACCCAACTTAGTCTATTGCCAGTTTCAAAAATTTCCAAGCTTGCTTGTTTCTCTTCCACAGGGATTTTTCTTTTATTCAAGAGAGAAGTAAAGGCACTGCGTATCTCTGGGTGTACTTTCAAATCCAGAGGGGAAATGCTGCTCCCTGACACATCAGTGTGAGCCCACTTAATTACAGCTTCTACTTACATGGGGAAGGAAGCACAGGGTGCAGTGTCAGCAGAGGAGGCACCTGCTTCCTTTGAAAATATTCAGTAAAAGGCTGTTAACATCTCTGAACTACCATAAAACATTACACAAAAAGCATGAAACGCATTCCCCTTACCTACACGTGGTGTAACACGTAACAATTCAGGCTCGAGTGACCATTTCTATCTATAACTACACCTGTATTTTAGACACTATAGCAGTGTCCAAGAAACCCAGACAAGGCATTTGGTGTATTAACCTGGGTGCACTAGGTGAGAAAACCCATGTAGACACCTCATTGCACTTCAGAGCCTGCCACAGAGCAGCTCTGATGCTCAGAGCCAGGTTTATGGGTGAGGGAAATAAGGAGCTTTCCCATCTGCTTCCACAGGGACATTCCATATGGTGACTGCTCCTGCAGCCCATCCAGCAGGCACCACATTCAGCCTGAGCATTCTCACCTCCTCCTGCTTGACAAAGTTTCTTCTTGCTCAATGTGAGTCACTTTCAGGACATTCTTGTCAATGAAAAGGTCTTCTGGATAATTAGCTGATCGAATCTGCCTCTGCTGAGCGTGGCCACATAACCGGCTGATCTGGAAAACACAAACACAGCTGTGTGAGGAAGTGTTGGGACTGCAGGAAAATAGCTGAGATGCACACTGGCACCTGCACATGAGCTGCTATCGTCCTGTCATCCCCATCTTGCTCATAGCTCAGCAAGCATCTGAAAGCAAACTTCTGTCCTAAGGTTACAACCTGGCTTTTGTATAAATACCCACCTCCTGAGAAGGAATGCAGGGAGCTTCAGGCAAAATGTCAGGGCATTGAAGTGCTCCTGTGGCTATCAAAACCCCTGAGCTGCAGATGTGACAGGCAAATCTTCCTGTGTCAAGTTAACCTTAGGCTGGCAGGAAGGGGCATGAGATGTTCCCTGCTCCTTCCTTCCTGAACACCACAGCATCTCAAGACTCTTCACTCTAGCTCTCTAGTCAGACTTCCAGGAGACACCTCCCCTAAAGTCAGAGAACCCCTTATAACATGGGAAAGCCGGACAGAGCAACGTAGATACAACCAATGTGGTCAACATACGTTCTCTGTTTATCTCTAAATGGTGGGTTAAATACAGTTCCAAATAGTTTAGAGTTACAAGTGTTTTCTAATTGGCATTCAGTGTGAAGAAAAATGCAAACAATCTCAATCTTAAGGTAGCTACCGTGATCACACTATAACTATTCTATCTAATGCCTAAACACACCTTAACCTGAATTTTTGCTGTGCCACAGGCTTATCCACTTCCACACAGGCCTGAATCTGAGGCCCAGACTGGGATAGCTCAGATCTCATTCCAGAACCCATCATGCCCACGTTCCCTAAGAAATTCTGCTACAGAGACACCTCCCCTCTGAAAGAAAATCCTAAGGCCCTGGTTCTGCATCTTGAGTAGCTCAGCATCTGCACAGACTGCACTGCAGATGCCCAGGGATGAGCACCATACACATCACTACTAATTAAAAACCCAGGGCCTAAAATACAGCAAGCATTGGGGCTACAGCCCAGTCATATCGTGGGAGGCCCTGATTAACAGGGCTCTGCTAATGGCACAAATTAGCTCATTAGCATACAGATAATTCGGAACTGGCTGCAGCAGTGAGGGAAGGAATCCAAAGTGCCTCGTTCAAGCTCTCTCAAGTCCTGAGACTCATCCAGCATTGGCCACTGCTGCAGCCCCTGCCATGGATGGGTTTGCCACCATTTCCTTCTCTGGGACACTACCAAGGGATATCTGTCCCCCTGTGGCACCACTGCCACTGTGAAAGTCTCCTTTTTATTCACCCTGTGCTGCTCTTGCAGGACTCATCCATGCTGGGTTGTGAAAGGAGCTTGGCTGATTGCTGGGACCACAAAGGCACCACAGTTAACACCACCCTCACTTTCTCTGAGCCTCATCCCACCACCCACATCCAGGCTTGGGACCAACCACACAGCCATAAAATGCTCGTTCCTTGCAGCACCTCATTTATCTCCACACCACACTGAATCAAGGCAATCCCAGTAAGCTGCACACCAGAGGTTAAAAGCACACCCGCTGCCCAAAGCTACAGGCATCTGATGTGTAAAGAGAAGAGATTAATTCTGTTCTATTACATCCTACATTTGGGTGGGTATATAAATTAGTAATGTCACCTCTTTCATTATCAAGAGCAGCAGTTTGTTTGCTCAGGCTTCCATACAACAAAGAGTAAAATAGAAACCTCCTGGGAGCTAGGCACTGCAGTTTCTGTTCACATCACGGTGGGAAAAGATGCTGCCACTGGTCCTTCTGCACCTGCAGTTTCTTCTGCCAAAGCAGTTCCTCCTGCAGCTGCCAGGGGAGCAGTTTCTGCAGCATCTTACCTGTTTTTTTCTCTCCTGTCCTCCCTTGGCTGTGCCTCCTCTCTGCCTTGCCAAAACCAAGTTTTGCATAAGAATCTATCAGTCCTACTGCCCTCCCTAAATCACTTGGCAGGCTTCAAAAACAGAGGGAGGAATTCAGAAAATGGACCACATTTTGGGCTATTTTCTTTGCCTTTTGGGCTTTCTGTTAGCACTCATCCCTCTCATAACATTTACAGGTAATCCCCTGGTGCAAGCAGACAGGAATAGGAGGAAATCACAGGACAGCAGGAGACCTGGAGAAGGGCATTTAGGATCTGAGACCCCCCCCATTGTGGAATGGGTCTGGATGTCCCACGGTCTCTCTATACTGGCTGGTGCCACTGTCCCTGCAAAGGGCAGACCAGCAGGAGAGCATCAGGATGCTCGGGGGTCTGTGGGCTTTTCCTCTGCCCAAGTCAGAGATGAGACCTGCCATGAAACCTCCAGGGAAACACAAGATACACAAAAGCTCCAGGACAGTGGGTATAGAGGAAGCAATGCCACAAAGCAGCATCACTGCACCCATGCTCTGCACGGACATGCAGAGTGGAGGAGAGAAGTGGGAAAAGGTCAGGTATTTTAAGCTGCTGTTTGTGATGACTCCCTTTGATTCTCCCTAGCTCTGTGAAAATCCCCCCAATCCCTTTCCAAAGCCCAGCTTTCAGCTGGCAAAACCTATCAGACCCTGAGAGAAGAGCAAATCCAGGATCAAGGCTTTTTCCTAAGGATGCAGAGAGGCGCTGAGTGGGAGGGGAGGACCTGAACGACATCGTGAACAATGGTAGCACCCGAGAGTGTGCTTCAAACAGCAAAGGGACCCGGCAAAGTGGGGATGCTTCATCTCCCACCCAGCACTAGAGCAAGCTCAGCCCCTCTGCTCCCAAGTCCTACGCAGGTGATGCGGCTCAGCTGCATCCTCACAGCCCCACACGGCATCTGGGTATCAAGGCTCCAAGATTCATCGAATCAATAAGGCTGAAAAAGACCTTTACAGTCATGGAACTCAACAGTTGATCATCAAGTCAAATCATTGATCACTGAGTCCAGCCATCCCTCCTGTGTGGGACAAAACCACAAATGGGATTGTGTTAGCTGTGACATGGGACAGCAGATTAAATCTTTATGGATAGAAGGATGCAGTGCTCAAACTTTCCACCAAGTTTTTACTTATTTATTCAAGCACCAACTAACCTTTTCAGAAAAAAAGCCCAGCCCTGCAGCCCATCTTGTGAAGTCACAGTGAAATAGTTGTCACCCTTTAGTCAAACAAAAACCCGGCTGAGATTTGAACTTAAAATAAAGTGAGCAAAAGTAGAAGTAACAGATTGCCTGCTCATTTGCAAGGGCGGCATTCTGTATGCTTTTTGGGGGAGGGAAGGATTTCACAAACCATCTGCCAAAGTCTGCTTGGCCACAAGCAGTCCTAAGACAACAGCTCAGAAATCCTATTTCAATCTTTCCCTCTTTTTGAGTCCTCACTGCAGGCTCAGGAACACATGAACACAGCTTCCCAGTCTCTTCCTAACCACTGTCATTTTAAAGCAGGCTCCAAAAAGAAAAAATGCTACTATAGGGCAGTCAGAGAAGGGACAGATACAAGCTCAGACCTTGAGGAGAAACAAGTGTGATGATTCAGCTCTCCAGGTATTGCTTGCTCTAGCAGGAGCAAGGACAATCAGCTCCCCAGCACGGTGGTGTGTCTGTAAGAGGGAGAGCAAAAGGAAGGGAGCATCTCTAATCCAGTGGCCAAACTTGTATCAAGCAACAGTGTTTGATATATGGTTTCCTCTCAACTCACAAATATAAATGTGAAATTGAAAGCAAATTGACAGAACAGAACCACTGGCTCTTCTCTGGCTCCCCATGCTACCAGGGGGATTGTAAATATACACCAGCCCTTATCTAAAGTATAGTCAGTGCAAGAGCTGTGCCTGAATTCAAAATAGGCTGAAGTTTGACACATTAAGCCACAAAAAAATGACTAAGTAAATCAAATGCCAGTGTGTTTTTTAGGCAACAGGAGTTGGACTTTGTTTTTAAAAGAATCTGCCAGGCCACTGAAAAATTACTGCAAGGGGACACCAGGCAAGAAAAACCTTACCAAAGCCCTGAGCTTTTACAAACCCCCAAAGCTACTGGCACTGTAACAGCCTAAGCAAAAATTTCCCTGCCCCAGCTCATTAACAGACTGCTGGTTTTGCACGAAAGTGATTTTTCTAAGAAAGCTGTGGCAAAACCAACCATTGACTAGCTTTAAATATTGACAACCTGATTAACCAATTAAATATGGAGATACGCCTCTGTGAAAACACAGGCTAAAAATCAGGAAAAATCCTGGAAAGTTCTCTTTCCTTCCAGCCTGAGAAGAGGTAACAAGCGGACCCCCTCCTTGCTGTGGGGGCCGGACTGGGCGGGCCTTGCCGAGGGGCCAGGCCCCTTCCTGGGAAGCCCGCCAGGCCCCGTCCCAAGCCAGAGCCAGGCCCGGTGGCTACTGGGCAGGGGGAGGGGAGAAGAGAATGCCCCATCCCGGCCGGATTGGGCCCAAGTGGCTGCTAGCATTCTGCCGCTAAAGCCATCCCCCCAGCGTGGCCCCAGGAGGCCTAGCCAGGCTGGGCAGGCCCTGCCGAAGGGCCAGGCCCCTTCCTCCCCGCCCCAGCGCGGCATTCTGAAAAATCCTTCACCATAAACAGCTCTGGCCACTGCTACCAAGTCATCTGGCCGACAGGGGGAGCCCAGCCATGTGCATGTGGAGTGGCCCCGCAGCTGGGGCCCCCAGGATTCTGGTGCAGCCCCGGTGCAGCTTGAATTTACCACCTTTGGCCACTGCCCAGGAAATACCATCATGACCCTCTGCAGACCTAGGAGAAATATTAACTCTTTCTTTGCACAGATGAAACTTGCAAGGCACTAATCCTCTCTTAAGTGAGAGAAAAGGACAGAGTGAAGCAGGTAGAGAGACAACAGGAAGATATCAAAGTCAGTGAAGGAGGAGTTGAATTTTAGATGGAAAGAGAATGAGAAGATGCCTCGGGTTTAGGCTGAAATTCTTTTCTAAGCCATGGTAATGGACTGTGATATACTAGAATATCCCTCAAAGTCGTGGAAGGCATGGATGGGGAGATGAGAGTATTCAAATTGTAGATCTGAGCAAAGGCATTTGTGGTGAGCTAAGTAAATATTGAAGTAGTTGTGATTGTATGAGAAGCTTGAACAGAGAGAGACAGATGAGATGAAGATCTGCCCCCAGAAAGAGAAAAGATCTCTGTTCCTGGAGATGAAGAAAACCTTTGCTTTTGAACCATTCATCTCTAAAATTGTACCCCATGAGTTTACATGGCCCATTATGCAGCTGTGGGAAGGCTGCATGATATGGAAGGGACTTTGTTGGAGTCCAGAGCACGTGGAAAATTCCTCGTGCTGCCCTGGGGGGTCCGAGACCCCGTCTGGGACCCCAGGAAAGCACTGCCTTTGACCTTAGTCCATGGGAAAAACTTCCAACACTTAAGAGATGAGTTGAAAGCAATGAAGGTGGAAAAGAAATAGTAGTTTAGTTTGTCACAGGGTGAAAATTTGTAGTTTTGGGTTTTTAGTATGGAGACAGAGGACAGCAAGATGGAGAATTTTGGGCAGTGTCTCTTCTTCTTCTTCTTCTTCTTCTTCTTCTTCTTCTTCTTCTTCTTCTTCTTCTTCTGCTCTATTTTCTGCTGTGACTGTGGCACAGAGACATTGGTAGAATGGGTTTGACACAGAGGTTGTGTGTTTAGAATAGGTAGTGATTATTGGTACCGAATTGTAAACATGGCACATTTTAGGAGTTAATTGGATTAGAAACCTTTAAGAACCCTGGGATCTTCTCTCGGGGGGAGGGGGGGGGGGGGGGAGGTTCACTGTGTTTCTGGCGCATTAAGCCAGGTTTCAGTGGTGCGCAGAACTTGAGATAAAAAATAGAATAAACAGCTCTGAAGACCGAAGCTGCGAGTCTCATTTATCTTTTTAACCCTGGTACTGGACTTTTGGAGGAAAAAGATCCCCTCACAAGCGGGGACTCCTGAAAGGGAGTTTCCTGCAGGACTTCACAAATGCAGATTCCTGGGCGGCTGCTTTTGTGAGAATAAAAAAGCCACAAGAGAACTGTGCTTTCTTGTGGAGAAGTTTCCATGGCAGACCAAAAGAGATGTCTTTCTCTGAGAGAACTAAGGAAAGAGTATTTTAGAGGTGGTAACTGACCTAAGGTCTAAGTTTTGTCTCTGCAGGTTGTCAGAGAGAAAGAAAGGAGTTTGTGGGGAAGAGGAGAGGTATTTTGAAGGTTTTATTCTGATTTTTATTAATTTTTTCTCTCTTGTAGTTTTGTTAATAAACCTTTCTTTATATCCTTTAAATGTGAACCTGCTTTGCTTTTTCTCCTAATCCTATCTCACAGCAGAAACAGAGTAAATAATTCTAGTAGGCACTCAAATCACTACACTAATTAGTGCTGTGAGTCGGATACAGAAATTGGAGAACCTGAAACCACTACACAGACTCACTAATTACCCGATTTAATTAGCCTCCTCCATGCAAGTGTGACCCAGGCCACAAGGGGAACACTTTGCCTTCTGAGTACCACTACCCCCACTCCACTTCTTTATTCCAGCCACAGGGAGATCCCATATCCAAGCTGGGCAGAGCTCCTGGGGACTGTCTGGGGCCAGCAGTCCCCATGCCTGATGGGGAAGCAGCTGGCTCCCCACACCCGTGGGAGCTGCACTCCTGTAATGGCTCCACTTTAGAGGGAACATTGATTTGAGAGGAGCACAGGGACAAGGCTAATGGAGTAGCACTATCAGCCCACTTTAATGCTTCCCCATTAATTTAAGGTTTGAGGTGCCTGAGGACTGCAGGGAACGATGCACTGCAAGCAGCCAGGGACCAGATCCACCACGGCTGCTTGCAACTGAGTTGATGCATGGGTGTAAAGCACAGCACTGATCCATGTGGGTACCTGCCAGCCCACGGAAACTGGGATGACTGGGGTTAATTATCAAAGAAATAGTGACCACAGTAGCAGGTTCTGTGCAAAGCATCACAGCCTCCGTGCAGCTGATGGAGGGGCACTTCCAGCCTGGCTATGGCAGGATGGCATTGCTGACACCACTGGGGCTTCTGATGAACCTGCTCTGGTGCCAAGGCATGAGGCAGCATAGCCACAGGGGGCAAAAATATCTTACCTTGCACATCAGCAAGGAAATCCAGGGGTGAAAAGATTGGAAAGCAGCACACTGGAATCCTCAGTGCCAATCTGAGCTTTGCTTCTGTCTTGGTTTGGAAAGACAGGTGTCTGCCAGGGAAAAGCCAGAGCTTCTCTTGGAATGGAGACTGTAAACTCCCTCCCTCTGAATTATTATAATTTTAAAATTAAGGGGCTTTTAGGCAAAGATATGGTAATAGGAAAAACAGTTCTTTACTAGGAATATTAAAAATAAAAATGTAGTAGTACAAAAAAGCAAATGAACAAAAAAAGAAAAACACTGACAGAACACAACCTGACACTGTGTTGGTCAGGGTGTTGGTAGCAGTCCAATTAAGTCCTCCTGGAGTGACAGATGAGGTTCTGTTGGAGTAGAGATGATCCTGTAGAACTGTCCAGTGGTGGCAAGATGGGTCCAGTCTTCCTCTGGGAATCCAGTGGAAAACAGACTGTCCTGGTGTTCTGAATCTCAGGTTTTATCCAGGTAGAAATGCTTGGCTCCTCCCACTGGGTGGAGCATCTCACAATGGGATGATGTAATTTTATCAGTCATGCAGTGAGCCTTAATGGCCCATTAACAGCAGATATCCCCTGGAGGGAGGCTGGGTTGTGGAAGAGATAAAGAAACACTGCCCCACCTGGTTTTAACAGCTGGCCCATTAACAGAAAGATACCCAACCCCTCCCCCCCTGGAGTTATGAGATAAAGAAAAACACCTCTTCAACCAGTTTCAACAGATGGGAATAGAATACATCTTGCATTGCAACCCAAGACAGCTTTTAAGAGTAAGAACATTTTAAAAGTAATTTTCTAGATGATTTAGAAGGAAAAAAAAAAAGACAAAAAAAAGAAGTTAGTCAGCTTCTCCTTGGACAAGAAGAGAGTGCATTAGACACTGCTGGATACCTGCTGCTGCCACTTCTGATTCAGCCCAGAAGCTCCACTCTGCTCTAAAGCAGAGTTTGCTATATTTGACCGTTGCTTAAACTTTCCATGGAGTTTCCATTTGTCTTTTCTATGAACTCTTCTGCTTATAGATTCATTCTCGAGGAAGACACAGTATTTTTTCCCCTCAAGGGGATGGCCTCATTTTTGAAGATTTCCTCCTGCAACCTCCTTTGCTCTCTGGAGTTCACATAAGTCATTTTATACTTATTTGTGAGTTTCCTTTGGGAGAAGCCACACATTAAACTGAAAAGAGATTACTATTATAATTGATTTGAACACAGCTTCTGAAAGTGATTTGCTACAGTATGCACAAAACATCAAGAGACCACAGACATGTTGTCTTTGGAGGAACCAAATGGTGCCCACTAAACCCCAAGCACCCTTCAGTGATGGAACCCAGTTTGACCAGTGAGGCTGAAAGCCTCAGTAAGGCAGCTGCTTGAATTGGTGTTTCTTCCCCAATTCTTTTTAGCAACCTGCTCCATTACACATCACAAGTCTTATTAGCATTATAAAGATTGCATTTGTGCCCCATTTATCTTCAAAGTCACCATAAAATTGAACCTGAAGTCTATTACTCAAGTGCTGCTACATAATTCCACTTAATGAAATTCTAAAGGGCTTAAACCAAAAATATACATTGTGATGATGTGGGATAAAACATAAACTTTTTAATATTAGTAACCAAGCACAATTACCATTTCTACAGGTATAATAAAAATGCTAATATATGTTAATGTTTAGTCTGTGGTTAATGTTTTGTCTTGTTAATTTCCCCAGGGCTTTTATTACTGATTTTAATCTGCCACAATGCCCCAGTGATTGCATCGCCTTCCACAAACAGCGCTGGGCTCTCAAATGAACACTGATTAACAGGAGTGGAGAAACATTTGGCTAGGACAAACACTCTTACTGTATGCTTCTAATCATTAGATACATTTTGTCAGGAAGATGTGAAAGACAATTCCCAGCTCCCTCACTCTTCTCATAGCAGAAAAAAATGTGATTATGGGCATAAAAATGAATTTACAAGCCTTTATTTTAGGAAGCACATCATTATTAACTAAGTAATGGTTGTTCTTCTGGTTCCAGGCACCCAAGCAAAAAGAACAAACTGAGTATGGTAACACAGCTGTGTTCAATGAACATTCCAACAAAATTCCTCATTACTGGAGTACTAAATGTTATTAATCAGCTCTATAGTATTACGATCTCCATTATTCAGACTGCAAGGATTACATAAGAGACAGCATCCTAACTCATTCATGCAGAGACAGGAATCCAAGGAAGTGACCTACTCTCTGTGCTGAGGAGAACATTTAATAATGCATCACCCTTAAATAGTGCAACACTATAATGTGTAAAATGCACACAAACACTAATGCTTAAAATAACAGTGCCTGTCACACCAGTGCCCACCGTGACACCCAACACATGCTGCAAACATGCACGACAAATGCTCAGGGACCCCTGCAGCCACCAGACCAGGTTGTGCTGAAGGCCATTGCCACCTGGTTTGAAGACCAGGTCCTTCAAACTGCTACAGAACCACAGAGGCATTAAGGAGGCATTTTTCAAAGTAAATATAACTTAATTTTTCCTAGAATGGTTTGGGTTGGAAGGGACCTTAAAGATCATCTAGTTCTAGATCCCGATTGCCACCTTTCATATAGAGGATCACAAAATACTTTGCAGAGGGTCAGTGTCACAGCAGAAACACAGGGCCCAAAGACTGATGGGACTGGTTCTCAGGGCAAGGAGCAGGATGTGCTCCACACACAGCCACATTTGTCAGAGGATGTGACAGAGTTGACACATCAGCTGACAGGTCTGACACATGGCATGGTTACACCAACACTACCTCAGAGACTGTGTAAGGATGAAGGTGCACCAGCTCAGCAGAGAAGTGGGGAGCACAAGGGACTTTTTATGGGTTTCAGTCCTTGGTGCCAATTGCTGAAGCTGGATGATTTCTACCTGCACATCCCTCTGCTGTGTTCAGGGTTCACATGCCTTAAACTGAAAAGAGACAACCACTTCAGCTCCAATCACTGCTCCCGTTAGGGCATGCCACCCTGTCCCCAGGAGGATGTGATGGCCAATGTATCACACATGCTGCAGCACACAAGACACCTCCACAGTGTCCCACCACGTCCTGACCCTTGCACTGACCTAGCACAGGATGCCCTTTCTCTCAAAGGAACCGTGACCTTGGCTTGAGTTGAGCCCTTTCAAACCTACATAAAATAATGCAAACAAGATATTTTTTCTCTCTGGCATCCCCAGAATGGAGTGTTTAATCCACCAAAGAAAGCAGCTCTGTGTTTCAGCAAAAGCCTGTTTATTGTTATTTATAGGTAGAGAGGAAGTCAGACTACATGATCATAGTTGTTCCTTCTGTCTTCATAATCCATGATATATAATTAAAGCACAACTTCTCAAGTCAGCCTTTCCCTCCAGTATTTCTGTAAATTCCATATTTAACACAAAATTTGGTATTTCAGTTCGGGTGGTTGGGCCTTGGCAGCAAACTGCAGGGTAGGTGGCTGTACCCTCAGCCAGGGCTCAGACCCAACCCAGCCAACCAACTGGGAGAGTCAAGAAAAAAGGATTTGCTTAATTTTTGGCACACATTTAAGCAGTTTTCCCATGTGGAGACATTTCCTGGAACAGGGCCCTGTAGCATACTAATACACCATTATGGTTTTAAGTTAGATCTGCGCAATATATTTCTAAGACAACCAAACTCAGACTTTATTCTTGGAAGGAGAAATCAGCCTTGCCTGGAGGGTTACAGCAGAGCAAAAGGGAAGATGGAGCAAAATCCAGAGAAAACCAGAACATGTTAGACTGACTAAAGCCAGGTTCAGGAGCAGAACGTGGCAGTACCCAGAGTTCATCTCCTGGCGAAGCCCCATGCCCCCAACATGCTTCATGGCTAACGAGGCAGCACAGCAGAGAAGGGGAACAGGGCTGCTCCTGACCCCAGGCTGCTTCTCTGCCTTTGGGACTGATTCCCCGAGGATGCTGAAGATGCTCCAAATTCAAACAGCTGGTTTCAACATTAGCACTGATTCACCTCGCCTGACAGAAAATTAGGACTCAAGGTAGCAAAGCCCACTTTTGCTAAGGATGCTAAATACAGTTTAATTATACAACTTCATTCCGTGCATGTTCTAACACACAATTGCTACTACGGGTCCTGAGAAGACCCTCCTATTGTAGGGAATTAAATCTACCCCATCCCAACACACTGAGAAACAAGGAATTGGCTTGAGGGATAACCAGTTTTTACCAAGATCTTAAAAAAACCCTCACTGGGCAAAGCCAGGCAGCATGACAGCTCCAGGCAATTGCCATGCGCTTGTTATTTTCCTTCCATGGGTTAATCGGTTTTCTTGGTAGATTTCTGTGGGTTTTAATGTTGCACCGTGTTTGTGCCTACAGCACTACAGAAAGGAACAATCTGAGAAAAATAAATTCCTAGTAGCTTAATTTAGAGAGGAAAAAGAGATACCTGCCATCAGTCTGGAACACAAGCCAGAGTCAGAGCTTGTAACAGGGTATTTAACAGCAGCTGTGTCAGCTGGGTTGCAAATGTGGTCAATACCTACCAGTCTCTCTTCCCCCCTGCATCTATGAGCTCAGATTCAATTATTCTTTGAGAAATAGTTTGTTAAATAATTTAAAAGTTACTGCATTACTTGTCCTCTTTTTTTTCCTTAAACCAGACCGGTTCAAATTTGGAAGTATAAAGCCATTATAATGTGGCAGCTAGCAATTAGATACTGTACACTGTTTATTTAATATAATCTTGGAGTAGAAGAGCAATATTCTCAGAAACACAGCATTAACTTGTTTCTCAATGACTTTAATATGGCTCTTTTCAAATTACTGCTTATAAAATCTAAGGGAAGAAAAATTTAGTGATGAAATCCCATCTCCTTAATTAGTTCTCTCTCTTTCAGCAATCCAATAGCAAGTGTAATATTTATTTAAAATAGAGTGCACAGGGCTTACCACTAAATCTGCTGTAAATGGTGATATCAAAACAAGCAGGTAAAAGACAATGCCTGTTTTGCAGCCTGCACAGACCATGCTCACAGGTACACACAGTTTTTCAGATTTATATTTTAATAATGATCGTACTGAAACCATCCCAAAGGTTTTTACACCACTGAGTACTTTTTGCTATAGAACACCCTTCTCCCTTCCTGTGGTGAATGGAAACCCTTCCTATCCCAAAGGGTTTGGTACTCATCATTCCTCCCCACTCACCATCCCTTACCATCACTGTGAAAAATGAGGTTTATTTTTTGGTCAAATTTAAAAAGTTTAATAAAAGATAGTAGGAGACAGAGATAATAAAGCAAAGGGTTAATGGCTGGGTGTTTGGCATTCAGCCAAGAGCACACCTACTATCTTTGGAGATACTCCTTAAATACCTTTTCTATTACATCAGCCTGTTGCATATTCATAAACTACTATGCATATTTATACTTTTCTACAAACTAGTTTGCATATTCTAGGAACGGTTTAGCATGGCCCCTCCCTGGGTCTGCTTTTTTAGAGCATGTGTGTTTTTTGGCTGTGGTTTTAATCCATCTTTATTATTACCTCTAGTTTGGACCTTGGTCCATACTTTCTACAGATGGTAAGGGTTGATAGTTGGCATGTCAGCAGCAGGGTCCCCATCATATGTTTACTGGATGTTATCTCAACCAAGCAGGCAGTTTAAGCATACTATATCAGCTATCACTACTATGCCTAATTTTGCTAATAGCAGAAATAAAAACTATATCCATACAGCAAAGCCATTTTAACATTATACATATAGCATTTATCTTAGTATTCACAAAAAGCCAACAATATAATATGTATTTATAACAATCACCCTACTTATTTTAACCTTCAGATAGGACTAATCCCCCCAGCAGCAACTTCTTTCTCCCTCCATCCACCTTTCTCTTTCCAAACACCAGTCTCTATGAAGACAACAAGGCTGGAGCCACCAAAACTCTCCAAACCATTTCTACAGTTAAGTTGCTGAATTTCGTCAGCAGAAAAATTACGAGCATTTGTTTTCCAGCAAAGCTCAGAACAACCTCACTCCTTATGCAGCTCCTGGCAAAGGGGGCATGAGGCTTTCTCCATGGCCATGCCATAAACTTCCCCAGTGAAAGTCTAAAAGAGAAGTATAATAAATATCATTAAGGGAAAATGGTAAAAGCATCTTCATGCAGCAGAGATTAGCTGCTGGTAAAATTAATCCATTCAAGGACAACAAAAGGCTTGGGAAGGCCCTGTGTTCTTTTTTCTTTTTCTTTTTCTTTTTCTTTTTCTTTTTCTTTTTCTTTTTCTTTTAACTTAATCTGTTGATTTTTTTTCTTAGTTTTGAAGCTACCAGATCCATAGCAATTTTTTCTCCCTGTCAGGCCTAACCTAATCCAATTAAGGGTCAGCACCAAGATAATATACCCAAAACATGGCAAACAAGGTAAAAAGGGTCCCATTAGATTTTTGCTCAATAAAGGAATTACATTTTTTCCCAAAGACAAATTAGGCTTATTGAAAATGTAAATAATTATTTTCTATAAAGATATAAATATATGCAGGGCTTTTTTGAGACTTTGTTGTAAGACATCTTGTTTTTACATATATGTGGTTAGAACAATCGAATTACAGAATGACTTACAATGTTAGATTAGTTTCAGCCTGTTTGAGAATATCTTTATAATAGAAATCGGTGTGCACTTTTAACCTTGTTACAATGCTATATGTCTGATTAATGTATTAAAGGGACTGATTCAACAATAGGTTTTGCAGACAGAAATTAAATTAATTTGACTTTATCGCAACACTATTAACAGCATCAAACAGAAGACTTGTATTTGATTATGAGATGTGAATTTCAATAAATTGATGTACAACAATTCCAAAATGAGGTAGTATGGGTTTGCAAGAAATGTTTTATAAGCTTTAGTTTATGAATATAGTATAGGTTTTTTTATATTGTAAGTTTAGTATAGTTTAAACACCTTGAAAGGGTCTTTTGTTTTAGAATGTATTCTTATCATAGTTTGATAAGGGTTTCTAGGACAACTGGAGTCTCTGCCTGGAGACTCTTCTTTATTGGCTCCTTCTTGTTTCATCCTTGTGTTATGCATAATTTTTCCCTTTGTCCATCATGGAATTCTTATCTTTGAGGTCCAAGAGCTTTGGCCACTAGTTGGCAAGACTCTCCTGAGACCACTCCCAAACCTGTATTAGATTTGTTAGAATTTAGGTAACTTAGTTGGCATGTAGTGTTTGGATTGTTTTATTGGTTTGTATAATTTTGTACCCACCTACCAGATTGTGTTGTACAAAACCGCCCTGCAGCCCAGGCTCGGGGTCTCTCTCGGAGGCACCCACCTAAGGCTGGGGGATCCCCTGACCCCCCCAAATAAAGCCTCTGTTTCCTGAAAGCCTCTGGAGAGTCCCCTCTTTTTACCACAGCCATGACAGTGTGAGCCAACTGCCTGTGAGCCAAGACCCCACAGACGAGTATTGCTGTAGCATATCGGAGCAGCCGGGAGCCCAAGCTGAAGACCAAGCTGGGCCAGAACCAGGTACGCACCGCAGCAAGGTAGGAGAATAATTAGATGGGAAAAAAATTGACTAAACACTTGCAATGCATTTTTGTTTATCGTCATTACTTTCCACTCACCTTGCAAGTTGCAAGCTGGGCATTCCCCCAGCTCATGGAAAGATAAACATCTTGCACCAAAATCTACCGGTGGAGTTACCAATTTCCTTCTGGTTCCAAACAATGGGAAGTGCATGAAGCAAGGCTCAGAGATGACCTTCCTGGATGTTTTTTTGCCTCCGCTGGGCAAATCCTTTTGGGCCCATCTGCACTGAGCGCATGGTGCCATTTTGCTCATCAGAGCCACTCCAGCATCAACTCCTGCAGCCCCCACTGCCCTCAAGTGTCCTCTGCTCCATGGCTTTTGGGCTGTCCCTCAGTGAGGAGACAGAGGATGGATGACTTAGATATCAGCACAGGCAGTTGGGTATCTACAGAAATACCTGCACTCTGCTCTCTGGAGAGCAGCAGCATGAGGTTTATTTGTACAGTGCTACAGATCAATATGTGCAATCCAGGAGTTTATAAGCTTTAGAAAGACATAACTTAGAGCACATCAGTCACCCCCAAGTTATCCTCAGTAACCACCCAGCTCTCCAGGTGGTTCTCTCCAGGTCACTGGCTCAGAGCATCCTCTCAACCTTTCCCAGTAGCATGGAAGAGAATTGGGTGTGAAAAGTGATTAGGTTAGAAAGATACACCTGCATAAAGAATTGCAAAATTTGCCAACAGCTGCCTTGCTTTTTCTTTTATTTTTCTTTTTAAACAGAAATAACTCTGCCCAAGTAGCTGTAGGCTATCAGCACAGCTTTCTGCAGCCAGCCTGCTCTTGCTTAAACAAGTCTTTGGAAGAATAATGCAGTTAGCAGCAAACTTCACCTACTGAAAGCAGGCTCTGTGCCCTTGGGGGCTCATTAATGGGGCAAAACAACAGGTAGGGATGGAAAAGGACACCAGTTCTTTTTGTAGTAGCCTGATAAGGCAGTGAGGACTTGGCAATGAGGGGTGCACTGCTGCAGCAGATGGATGAAGAATCTGCCTCAATTGCTTGTTGGATTTTTTTTTTCCCAGCAAAGCGAAGCATATTTAGCATCTTTCATGCATGGTACCTCAAAGCAACTTTACAATAAAATGCAAAAATAATATAATTCACAGCACCACACACAGGCAGAGAATTCAAAGTGAAGCAAACTACTCATTGCAACCCAGCCCTTCATCCTCTCCAGTGCAAAACAAAACACCACTGCTCCGCCCAGGCAGCTCTGGGCACTATTTCTGCTTTACAGACGGTCGCTTTTAAGTTTCTGGTTTGTTCTTGGCTCATCCATCAGCATTGCTAATGGGAGAGATAGTTCTGGTTTTAAGGCAGTAACACTCACGGGGGTTTCTGTCACTGGAAGTAAACTCAGCACTGTTAAGAGAAAGGATACCCGGTGAATAACCCCGGATGGAGGTCTGAGTGGAAACTGCAGTCACGGATAATGAGGCCAAAAGAGGATTTAGTGTAAAAAGCAGAGCGAGATGGATATTGGTGAGTACAACTCTGGTGTTGCAAAGATGCAGGTCTAAGCAAGGATAAAAATCTTCAGGAAAGGAAATGGGCCAGAATGTATTTTGCTAATAAAGCATCTATGTTAATAGGGGTTGCAGGAGGCTGCAGCAATCTGGGCAGCAAGCAGGGAGCCATGTCTGCAGGGCTGATGCTCAGCGGTTTAATCTCTCTGGTAAAAGAAAGATGTGTGGGCAGTTTTAACAGAGAATTCCACAGGCAGCTCCACCATTCCACAGTAAGTGTACAGGGCAATGGCACATCTGGAGGGACTGAGTTAAATAAGAATAAAGGTAGTTCATGGCATGGATATCACTTCTCTGCAGGCTCCTCAAAAGCCAGGGGGATCAGCCCACACCTAACAGTCTCCTGTTTGTGTCATGCACCATCCTTCAGGTAAACCAAATTTAAATCTCAGCAAGGACCCAGAGCATGAAGCTGGTTTAACTCTGAAGGAAGTTCAGCTGCAAAGCTCATTTGCAAATACAGCCCCAGTGAAAGGGCTGTGTCCCAGCCTTCCCCTTTCAGAGGGGCAGCTCCTCCCTGGCCAGCACTCTCACACAGTTTTTTATGAAGATGAAGCCTCAAGACACCCAGAGGGAACTTTCTGATGCTGTGATCTTTGGTACAGAATGAAACTCAGTTTTTTTCTGCTTAAATTCAATCTCTTTCAAGACCTCCCATTATGTCCTTGTCCATTACAATTTATTAAAAAATCAGACAGACTGAAATTTCAAAGCTTGAAGCTCAGAGATGAAGGAAAAGGCACACCATACATCCCCTCCCACAATGCTTTGCATGGCATGACCACCAGCTCCCTCCTCTCCTACATCCCAAAGCATCCCAGGTCCAGCTGTCCAAGCCAGCTGTGATGGGAACCAGGAAAAAGAAAAGAGATTAGGAAAAAAAGAAACTGTTCTATGCAGTGAAGAAAGCTGTAAAACATTGCAAAGCTGTTGTCTTGGGTTATGGAACCAAAAATGTGTATTCTATTTCATTTGTTAAAAGCAGTTAGAAAGATGTTTTTCTTTATCTCTTGTAACTCTAGGAGAAGGGGGGCGGATGCCTTCTGATAATGAGCCAACTGTTAAAACCAGGTGGGGCAGTGTTTCTTATCTCTTTCACCACCTGTCCTCCCTCCAGGGGGATATTTTTTGCCAATGGGCCATAAACACATCCCCAAGCAGTCATCCCCAAGCTATATATCCACATTCCATCATCCCATTATGAAATGCTCCACCCAGTGGGGGGAGCCAACCATTCCTACCTAGGTAAAAACTAAGACATAGGAACACAAGTATCTGGCTTCACCCGATTCCCAGAAGACTGGACCCCTTCTCACCATCACTAGACCCTTTTCTACAGGATCCTCTCTACACCAACAGAACCACATTGGCCACTCCAGGAAGACTTACTTCTAGACTGCTTCCAACACCCTGACCAACAGGGTGTCAGGTTGTAGCTCTGACTCTGTCAAGGTTTTTCCAAAATTGTTGTTTATTTGCTTGTTTGTTTAGTTAGTTTTGTTTTCTACTACATTTGCATTGTTACTATTCCTAGGAAAGAACTGTTATTCCTATTCCCAAATCTTTGCCTAAAAGCCCTTAATTGCAAAATTATAATTTAGAGAGGGTGAGAGGTTTACATGCTCCATTCCAAGAGAAACTCCAGCTTTCCCTAGCAGATACCTGTCTTTCCAAACCAAGACAGCTGTGTACCCTCATTTCCAGCTGTTAGGACTGTATCCTGCCCCACTAACTCTGGGAGTTCTTTGTACTGATGCCAGGGCATCTCAGAATCAAATATCTTTTTAAACACTCAGAAGCTAGTTGCAAAACAACAAATTAGCTCCTCCACTAAAACAAGGAACCTGCCAAGCCACAGTACATGCAGACAGCTACACAGAACCAGTAATTAATCTGCATGAGGTTTTTAGGCTTGTTCTGACTTCAGCTTGGAAAAGATGCAAGACATCCCATCACACGCAAATCTTTGTGCATCTCATTTGCAATACAGCCAACATGTGATCTGAAGGGAGGTTGAGCCAGGCTCAATGGATGGTCTATGATATTCCCACCCATAAAATGCAGCAGCCTTAAAAAGTTCTTTTTAAGCTGCAGAGTAGTGAGAATGAAGTTGCCACCAGATGAGTGATCTGTCTCAAGACTGAAGTCATCAAACAGATTCACGTGATATTCAGTACAAAGTTGGGTTGGACATCAAACACACTGTCAAAGGATGTTCCATGTGCTGCCATGTGTGCATGCAGGGAGGAAGGGGCACTGTCAGCAGCTACCTTCTACTTTTTATTTAAAAAAGGCCTCACTTCAAATTCCCTTGAAATGACACATCTCAGAGGCCAGAACACGTCCAGTTAAAAGGACAAAGGGAGACCAAAAAAGAAGAGTATAATATAAAAATTTACAAATAGAAGCAAAATCAAATGCTATTTTTAAATTAAACCTCTGCTGATGTTCAGTGCCACCTCCTCTGGCTTTGCAGTGACAGGTTTGAGCATCACTGGCCACTGCTTCCACCCAGCAGCTCTGCAGAGCCCCACTCACTCCGTCTGCTTCATCCAGACCCAATTCAGTGACAAACTGACTCAAAGCCTTGCCATGCCACCAGGACAAGAAGGAGGGCACACCAGTGTGCCACTTTGCCCACACTGGAAAAGGACAATCCTGACCAAAGACATGCTATGGATGCTGACAGCCTAGTCAGAGAGGAATTTTCAAGTATCAGACAGCAGCAGAGCCTGTGAGAGAGAAAGTTAAAGTCTCTCTCTGTGCTCAGCACCCCGCCCCTCCATCCCCCCCCGCAGTGCCACGGACACCGTGGGCGCTGCGGGCAGAGGTGCCGCCGCTGCAGTGTTAACAAAGAGCAAGTGGCGAGCTGGGCACGGAGAGCCGGGCGCAGCCCCTGCCGCTCCTGGGCTCTCGGCAGACGAGCAGCGGGGGTCTGCGAGCCGGCTCCGCCTGGGAGAAGCAGCAGCGGCAAAGGATGGCTGCGGGGGGGCCAAGGGGAACAGCAGCTCGAGTTGCTCCTCTTCCCCCCTTTATTTTCTTCTTAGGGCATCTCTAGTTAATAGAGTCTAAGAATTTTTTTTTCCGTTAAATTTCATCTATATTGAGTTATTTAAACTGTTTCATTTTAAATTATTCTAAGTTTTGTTAAAAGTTGCTTGTTTAAATCTCAAAGTATAGTTGTCTTCTAGAGATAATACGACTCCGACTGAAACAGCTGTGATGAAGCACCGATTAAACACCTGTTTGTGAATAGAAGAAGCTTCAGAATCTCTGCTGCTTTATCTTCTACAGATAATACAGACTAGTCAGTGATAATTCTATATAGTAACTGTAATTGGTTGTAAGACGTATTAGTGTTTTTCTGTGTTTCATTTTAAGGTCATAAGTGCATGAGTGTTTAGAAGAGTGTTCTCTCGACTTTTTAAGATGGTTGCTACTGATATATTGATTGCATTATGTGAGTTTATTGCTTTTATAATAAGTATTATTTATAAGATATTATTAGTGTATTGTTCTGGGTTGTGGAGCCGGGTTTTGTATATTCTATTTACATCTGTTTTGAGGCCTGATGACCCACCTTGATAGGCCATTGTTACCTTCCCCAGCCTGTGCGGTGCATTTGCATTTCTATACATCTCATGCCCTGGCGGTGGGGGGTGGGGGGGGGAGGGGGGGGTGGCCGGGGGTTGGCGGTTCGGCCCTGCTGCAGGAGTGGTTCGGCCCTGCTGCAGGAGTGGTTCGGCCCTGCTGCAGGAGTGGTCTGGCCCTGCTGCAGGAGCGGGGTGCTCGGCGCTTCCTTCGCGCGGTGTGGCAAGAGCTTCTTTTGTCTCCTGTGCTCGCCATCCTGTCTCCCTCCTCACCGTCCCTGAACTGGTTTCTTCGCAGAATCATCTCTGCTCCAACAGGATCACGTCTGCCACTCCAGAAGTGTTTGGACTGTTTACGTTTGGACTGTTATCAACATCCTGAATCACAGGGTCAGATTGAAACTCTGACTTTGTCAGGGTTTTCTTCTAAAATTATTGTTTATTTGTTTATTTGTTTGGTTGGTTGGGTGGTTTTGTTTCCTATCATATTTGTATTGTTAATACCTCCTAGTAAAGAACTGTTATTCCTATTCCCAACATTTTTGCCTGAGAGCCCTTGATTGCAAAATTATAATTCGTCGGGGTGCGAGGGGTTGGTATTCTCCATCCTAGGGGAACCTCAGTTTCCCTGGCAGATACCTGTCTTTCCAAACCAAGACAGATTTTGGCGCCCAAGGGTGGGGCACGAGGGCATTGAGAGAGAGGAATAACAGTTCTTGAGTATTAGATAAAAGCCCACTGGCCAGAATAATGTGGTCTAGCTTTCCCTGGTTTGGGTGGCACGTGGTGGTGGCTGTATTTCTGCCATTTGCTACTCCTTATGTAAATATGGGTCCTATGACTAAGGCTACTGTGGCTGGCATTCAGTTTGTTTTGTGGATTAATAAGGTGAGAAATTCATGGATTTTTAACTTCCTCTGGAAAGCAAGCACATGGATTCATAGCTATCATAGGCTAACTCTGTGCTTCTGGGGTTACTTTAACAATGGTACCTATTGTAAGGAAATGGCACCGGGGGAAATTTTCTCCCAGCCCTTCACACAGTTTTTTGGGTCCACCCCACCAGTTTTTGAAGGGTTGAAATCTCTGAGTGCTAATGATATCATACAGTGGCTGGTGTTGCTGGTATGCCTGTTCTGTTTGGCATTCAGAGATAAGGGGAAATTGGCCTGGGTAAGCACCTTAATAAGTACCCCAGAGAATAAGAATGCAGCCCAAGAGTCCGCTCCTGCCCCACAGCCTGCCTCAGAGATAAACCACCCGGTTTGGGTGGGGGCTCTGATGAAGGAGATGCAGGAGAAGATGGGCCAGATGCTGAGGGAGTACATTTCCCCAGCTAGTGGGAAATCCTTCCCCTGCCCTGACAAAAGAGAGCCTGATGGTGCAGCAATGAAACCCACAGAGATTACAACTGCTCAGGTCCCAGCTGAACCACAGGGGCAGTCACAGCCAGCGGCAGTTGCCCCTGTGGAAACAAAGAAATCTAAGGTGAAAACAGCAAACCCAGACAATAAGAAAGGAGGGCCCTCACAACCTGCAGGGGAATCACATGTTCAGATCATCACCGAGTCCCTGTCGTATGAAAGTCTCCGTAACCTGCAAAAAGATATCGTACGGCGGGGGCGTGAGGCTTACACAGCCTGGCTACTTCGGGTATGGGACCTCATGGGTACTGGTGTGCAATTGGACAGTGGTGAGGCAAGGAATTTGGGACCCTTGACCCAGGACTCAGGTATAAATCAGGTATTTGTAAGAGAGCCAGGACCCCTTTCCCTTTGGGAGCGGCTTTTAATGAGTGTGAGAGAGAGATTTATCCACAAAGAAAGAATGCAGGAGCACCACCATAGAATGCGCTGGAAAACTCTGGAGGAAGGGATCCAACAGCTGAGGGAAGTGGCGGTGCTGGAGGTACTTTTTGGGAGGAGTGGACAGCATGATAATGACCCTGACAAGGTTAAATACACAGGGCAGATGTTGTGGAATCTGGCAAATCTAGGGCCATCTCAGTACACCACCTTTATTGCAACAATTAATGCTGAGGACAATCGAGAGACAGTGGGGTCTGTTGCCAATAAGCTTAGGAACTATGAAAGTATGATCAATGGCCCGATGCAGGCTCATATCTCTGCCGTGGTTAAAGAACTCAAAGAAGAGATAAGGGGGGTGAGGGAGGAGATGAGGACAAACAGTTCCAATGTGGCACCAGTGCGAGTCACAGGCCCCAGAGTTAGAGCCCAACGACCCCCAGCTCGAGAGAGAGGGTACACCCCAAGAGCTGACCTGTGGTTTTATCTGCGTGACCATGGGGAAGACATGGGAATGTGGGATGGGAAACCCACTTCTGTCCTGGCAGCACGGGTGCGTGAGCTCAAGGAGAGGAACAATCACCAAGGGGGATCTACGAAAATGAAAGTAGCCTCAGCCTCCTATAACCAAGCTGCCAATGCTGTGTTGAATCCCCTTGAAGGAACCTCTAGTATGTATGCTCAGGAAGGGGATAACCAGTGCTAGAGGGGCCCTGCCTCTAGCCAGGTAGAGGAAAGGGATAATCGGATCTATTGGACTGTGTGGATCCGATGGCCTGGCACATCTGACCCACAAAAATACACGGCTTTGGTTGACACTGGTGCCCAATGTACCCTGATGCCATCAGGGTATGTAGGAACAGAACCCATTTCTATTTCTGGGGTGACAGGAGGGTCCCAGCAGCTGACTGTAGTGGAAGCCGAAGTGAGTTTAACTGGGAATGGGTGGCAGAAACACCCCATTGTGACTGGCCCAGAGGCCCCGTGCATCCTCGGCATAGACTATCTCAGTAATGGATATTTCAAAGACCCAAAGGGATATCGTTGGGCTTTTGGAGTAGCTGCTGTAGAGACGGAAGAGATCAAACAACTGAATACCTTGCCTGGTCTCTCAGATGACCCTTCTGCTGTGGGACTGCTAAGAGTTGAAGAACAACAGGTACCAATTGCCACAGCAACAGTGCACCGTCGGCAATACCGCACTGACAGAGACTCTGTGACCCCGATCCATGAGATGATTCGTAAACTGGAGAGCCAAGGGGTGGTCAGTAAGGCTCATTCACCTTTTAACAGCCCCATCTGGCCTGTGCGTAAGCCCAGTGGGGAATGGAGACTGACTGTAGATTATCGTGGTCTGAATGAGGTCACGCCACCACTGAGCGCTGCTGTGCCAGACATGTTGGAGTTGCAGTATGAGCTGGAGTCCAAGGCAGCAAAGTGGTACGCGACCATTGACATTGCCAATGCCTTCTTCTCCATTCCTGTGGCAGCAGAGTGCAGACCCCAGTTTGCTTTCACCTGGAGGGGTGTGCAGTACACCTGGAATCGGCTGCCCCAGGGGTGGAAGCACAGTCCCACCATCTGCCATGGACTGATCCAGGATGCACTGGAAAAGGGTGAGGCTCCGGACCATCTACAGTACATAGATGACATCATTGTGTGGGGGAACACGGCAATGGAAGTCTTTGAGAAAGGAGAGAAGATCATCCAAATTCTCCTGGAAGCCGGTTTTGCCATCAAGAAGAGCAAAGTCAAGGGACCTGCCCAAGAGATCCAGTTCCTGGGAGTGAAGTGGCAAGATGGACGGCGTCAGATTCCCACTGAGGTCATCAATAAGATCACTGCCATGTCCCCACCAACCAACAAGAAGGAAACACAAGCTTTCCTAGGGGCCATTGGCTTTTGGAGGATGCACATCCCTGAGTACAGTCAGATTGTGAGCCCTCTCTACCTGGTTACCCGCAAGAAGAACGATTTCCACTGGGGCCCTGAACAGCAACACGCCTTTGCCCAGATCAAGCAGGAGATCGCTCATGCGGTAGCCCTTGGCCCAGTCAGGACGGGACCAGAGGTAAAGAACGTGCTCTTACTCTGCAGCCGGGAGCCATGGTCTGTCCTGGAGCCTGTGGCAGAAGGTGCCAGGTGAGACTCGAGGCCGGCCACTGGGATTCTGGAGCCGAAGCTACAGAGGGTCTGAAGCCAACTACACTCCCACAGAGAAGGAGATCTTGGCCGCCTACGAAGGAGTTCAAGCTGCCTCAGAGGTGATTGGCACTGAAGCACAACTCCTCCTGGCACCCCGACTACCGGTGCTGGGGTGGATGTTTAAAGGAAAGGTTCCCTCCACCCACCATGCCACCGATGCTACATGGAGCAAATGGATCGCCCTCATCACTCAGCGCGCCCGTATTGGTAACCCGAATCGCCCTGGGATTTTGGAAGTAATCACCAACTGGCCAGAAGCTGAGAACTTCAGTCTCACTGACGAAGAAGAACAAGTAACCCGGGCTGAAGAAGCTCCACCATACAACCAACTGCCAGCAGAAGAAACACGCTACGCTCTTTTCACTGATGGTTCCTGTCGCATCGTAGGGATGAACCGGAAGTGGAAAGCAGCCGTATGGAGCCCCACAAGACAAGTTGCACACGCCACTGAAGGAGAAGGTGGGTCAAGCCAGCTTGCTGAACTCAAAGCTGTTCAATTGGCCCTGGACATTGCTGAAAGAGAGAAGTGGCCGAAGCTCTACCTCTACACTGATTCGTGGATGGTGGCTAATGCTCTGTGGGGCTGGCTGGAAAGGTGGAAAAAAGCCAACTGGCAGCGTAGGGGAAAACCAATCTGGGCTGCTGATGAGTGGAAGGACATTGCCATCAGGGTAGGGAAACTACCTGTGAAAGTCCGTCATGTGGATGCCCATGTCCCCAAGAGTCGGGCTAATGAGGAGCACCGGAACAACGAGCAAGTAGATCAAGCTGCGAGGATAAAGGTATCCAAGGTAGACTTGGATTGGCAACACAAGGGAGAGTTGTTCCTAGCTCGGTGGGCCCATGATGCTTCAGGTCATCAGGGCAGAGATGCCACCTATAAGTGGGCACGAGACCGAGGGGTGGATCTAACCATGAACAGTATTTCACAGGTTATCCACGACTGTGAGACGTGTGCTGCCATCAAGCAGGCCAAGCGGGTGAAGCCCCTCTGGTACGGTGGACGGTGGTCCAAGTACAAGTATGGGGAGGCCTGGCAGATTGATTACATCACACTGCCCCAAACCCGCCAAGGCAAGCGCTACGTGCTGACCATGGTGGAAGCCACCACTGGGTGGCTGGAGACCTATCCTGTGCCTCATGCCACCGCCCGGAACACCATCCTGGGCCTGGAAAAACAAGTCCTGTGGAGACATGGCACCCCTGAGAGAATTGAGTCGGACAACGGGACTCATTTCAAGAACAGCCTCATAAACACCTGGGCTAAGGAACACGGCATTGAATGGATATATCACATCCCTTATCATGCACCAGCTGCCGGGAAAGTTGAACGGTGCAATGGACTGCTTAAGACCACCCTGAAAGCACTTGGCGGGGGGACCTTCAGAAATTGGGAAGTGAACTTAGCAAAGGCCACCTGGATGGTCAACACCCGAGGGTCTATTAATCGAGCTGGTCCTGCCCAGTCTACCCCTTTGCACACAGTGGATGGAGACAAAGTCCCTGTAGTACATATGAGAGGTATCTTAGGAAAGACTGTTTGGGTAAACCCCACCTTGGGCAAAGGTGAACCCACCCGTGGGATTGTTTTTGCTCAAGGACCTGGTAACACTTGGTGGGTGATGCAGAAAGATGGGAAAACCAGTTGTGTACCACAGGAAAACCTAATCCTAAGTGAGAACTGAGTGTGAGGGTTCATTCTGTATAGTGGAGTTTATTAATTTAGGTATGATACAGATGGTAATAGAATAAGGGGTGGATAATGTTCTGGGTTGTGGAGCCGGGTTTTGTATATTCTATTTACATCTGTTTTGAGGCCTGATGACCCACCTTGATAGGCCATTGTTACCTTCCCCAGCCTGTGCGGTGCATTTGCATTTCTATACATCTCATGCCCTGGCGGTGGGGGGTGGGGGGGGAGGGGGGGGTGGCCGGGGGTTGGCGGTTCGGCCCTGCTGCAGGAGTGGTTCGGCCCTGCTGCAGGAGTGGTTCGGCCCTGCTGCAGGAGTGGTCTGGCCCTGCTGCAGGAGCGGGGTGCTCGGCGCTTCCTTCGCGCGGTGTGGCAAGAGCTTCTTTTGTCTCCTGTGCTCGCCATCCTGTCTCCCTCCTCACCGTCCCTGAACTGGTTTCTTCGCAGAATCATCTCTGCTCCAACAGGATCACGTCTGCCACTCCAGAAGTGTTTGGACTGTTTACGTTTGGACTGTTATCAACATCCTGAATCACAGGGTCAGATTGAAACTCTGACTTTGTCAGGGTTTTCTTCTAAAATTATTGTTTATTTGTTTATTTGTTTGGTTGGTTGGGTGGTTTTGTTTCCTATCATATTTGTATTGTTAATACCTCCTAGTAAAGAACTGTTATTCCTATTCCCAACATTTTTGCCTGAGAGCCCTTGATTGCAAAATTATAATTCGTCGGGGTGCGAGGGGTTGGTATTCTCCATCCTAGGGGAACCTCAGTTTCCCTGGCAGATACCTGTCTTTCCAAACCAAGACAGATTTTGGCGCCCAAGGGTGGGGCACGAGGGCATTGAGAGAGAGGAATAACAGTTCTTGAGTATTAGATAAAAGCCCACTGGCCAGAATAATGTGGTCTAGCTTTCCCTGGTTTGGGTGGCACGTGGTGGTGGCTGTATTTCTGCCATTTGCTACTCCTTATGTAAATATGGGTCCTATGACTAAGGCTACTGTGGCTGGCATTCAGTTTGTTTTGTGGATTAATAAGGTGAGAAATTCATGGATTTTTAACTTCCTCTGGAAAGCAAGCACATGGATTCATAGCTATCATAGGCTAACTCTGTGCTTCTGGGGTTACTTTAACAATGGTACCTATTGTAAGGAAATGGCACCGGGGGAAATTTTCTCCCAGCCCTTCACACAGTTTTTTGGGTCCACCCCACCAGTTTTTGAAGGGTTGAAATCTCTGAGTGCTAATGATATCATACAGTGGCTGGTGTTGCTGGTATGCCTGTTCTGTTTGGCATTCAGAGATAAGGGGAAATTGGCCTGGGTAAGCACCTTAATAAGTACCCCAGAGAATAAGAATGCAGCCCAAGAGTCCGCTCCTGCCCCACAGCCTGCCTCAGAGATAAACCACCCGGTTTGGGTGGGGGCTCTGATGAAGGAGATGCAGGAGAAGATGGGCCAGATGCTGAGGGAGTACATTTCCCCAGCTAGTGGGAAATCCTTCCCCTGCCCTGACAAAAGAGAGCCTGATGGTGCAGCAATGAAACCCACAGAGATTACAACTGCTCAGGTCCCAGCTGAACCACAGGGGCAGTCACAGCCAGCGGCAGTTGCCCCTGTGGAAACAAAGAAATCTAAGGTGAAAACAGCAAACCCAGACAATAAGAAAGGAGGGCCCTCACAACCTGCAGGGGAATCACATGTTCAGATCATCACCGAGTCCCTGTCGTATGAAAGTCTCCGTAACCTGCAAAAAGATATCGTACGGCGGGGGCGTGAGGCTTACACAGCCTGGCTACTTCGGGTATGGGACCTCATGGGTACTGGTGTGCAATTGGACAGTGGTGAGGCAAGGAATTTGGGACCCTTGACCCAGGACTCAGGTATAAATCAGGTATTTGTAAGAGAGCCAGGACCCCTTTCCCTTTGGGAGCGGCTTTTAATGAGTGTGAGAGAGAGATTTATCCACAAAGAAAGAATGCAGGAGCACCACCATAGAATGCGCTGGAAAACTCTGGAGGAAGGGATCCAACAGCTGAGGGAAGTGGCGGTGCTGGAGGTACTTTTTGGGAGGAGTGGACAGCATGATAATGACCCTGACAAGGTTAAATACACAGGGCAGATGTTGTGGAATCTGGCAAATCTAGGGCCATCTCAGTACACCACCTTTATTGCAACAATTAATGCTGAGGACAATCGAGAGACAGTGGGGTCTGTTGCCAATAAGCTTAGGAACTATGAAAGTATGATCAATGGCCCGATGCAGGCTCATATCTCTGCCGTGGTTAAAGAACTCAAAGAAGAGATAAGGGGGGTGAGGGAGGAGATGAGGACAAACAGTTCCAATGTGGCACCAGTGCGAGTCACAGGCCCCAGAGTTAGAGCCCAACGACCCCCAGCTCGAGAGAGAGGGTACACCCCAAGAGCTGACCTGTGGTTTTATCTGCGTGACCATGGGGAAGACATGGGAATGTGGGATGGGAAACCCACTTCTGTCCTGGCAGCACGGGTGCGTGAGCTCAAGGAGAGGAACAATCACCAAGGGGGATCTACGAAAATGAAAGTAGCCTCAGCCTCCTATAACCAAGCTGCCAATGCTGTGTTGAATCCCCTTGAAGGAACCTCTAGTATGTATGCTCAGGAAGGGGATAACCAGTGCTAGAGGGGCCCTGCCTCTAGCCAGGTAGAGGAAAGGGATAATCGGATCTATTGGACTGTGTGGATCCGATGGCCTGGCACATCTGACCCACAAAAATACACGGCTTTGGTTGACACTGGTGCCCAATGTACCCTGATGCCATCAGGGTATGTAGGAACAGAACCCATTTCTATTTCTGGGGTGACAGGAGGGTCCCAGCAGCTGACTGTAGTGGAAGCCGAAGTGAGTTTAACTGGGAATGGGTGGCAGAAACACCCCATTGTGACTGGCCCAGAGGCCCCGTGCATCCTCGGCATAGACTATCTCAGAAATGGATATTTCAAAGACCCAAAGGGATATCGTTGGGCTTTTGGAGTAGCTGCTGTAGAGACGGAAGAGATCAAACAACTGAATACCTTGCCTGGTCTCTCAGATGACCCTTCTGCTGTGGGACTGCTAAGAGTTGAAGAACAACAGGTACCAATTGCCACAGCAACAGTGCACCGTCGGCAATACCGCACTGACAGAGACTCTGTGACCCCGATCCATGAGATGATTCGTAAACTGGAGAGCCAAGGGGTGGTCAGTAAGGCTCATTCACCTTTTAACAGCCCCATCTGGCCTGTGCGTAAGCCCAGTGGGGAATGGAGACTGACTGTAGATTATCGTGGTCTGAATGAGGTCACGCCACCACTGAGCGCTGCTGTGCCAGACATGTTGGAGTTGCAGTATGAGCTGGAGTCCAAGGCAGCAAAGTGGTACGCGACCATTGACATTGCCAATGCCTTCTTCTCCATTCCTGTGGCAGCAGAGTGCAGACCCCAGTTTGCTTTCACCTGGAGGGGTGTGCAGTACACCTGGAATCGGCTGCCCCAGGGGTGGAAGCACAGTCCCACCATCTGCCATGGACTGATCCAGGATGCACTGGAAAAGGGTGAGGCTCCGGACCATCTACAGTACATAGATGACATCATTGTGTGGGGGAACACGGCAATGGAAGTCTTTGAGAAAGGAGAGAAGATCATCCAAATTCTCCTGGAAGCCGGTTTTGCCATCAAGAAGAGCAAAGTCAAGGGACCTGCCCAAGAGATCCAGTTCCTGGGAGTGAAGTGGCAAGATGGACGGCGTCAGATTCCCACTGAGGTCATCAATAAGATCACTGCCATGTCCCCACCAACCAACAAGAAGGAAACACAAGCTTTCCTAGGGGCCATTGGCTTTTGGAGGATGCACATCCCTGAGTACAGTCAGATTGTGAGCCCTCTCTACCTGGTTACCCGCAAGAAGAACGATTTCCACTGGGGCCCTGAACAGCAACACGCCTTTGCCCAGATCAAGCAGGAGATCGCTCATGCGGTAGCCCTTGGCCCAGTCAGGACGGGACCAGAGGTAAAGAACGTGCTCTACTCTGCAGCCGGGAGCCATGGTCTGTCCTGGAGCCTGTGGCAGAAGGTGCCAGGTGAGACTCGAGGCCGGCCACTGGGATTCTGGAGCCGAAGCTACAGAGGGTCTGAAGCCAACTACACTCCCACAGAGAAGGAGATCTTGGCCGCCTACGAAGGAGTTCAAGCTGCCTCAGAGGTGATTGGCACTGAAGCACAACTCCTCCTGGCACCCCGACTACCGGTGCTGGGGTGGATGTTTAAAGGAAAGGTTCCCTCCACCCACCATGCCACCGATGCTACATGGAGCAAATGGATCGCCCTCATCACTCAGCGCGCCCGTATTGGTAACCCGAATCGCCCTGGGATTTTGGAAGTAATCACCAACTGGCCAGAAGCTGAGAACTTCAGTCTCACTGACGAAGAAGAACAAGTAACCCGGGCTGAAGAAGCTCCACCATACAACCAACTGCCAGCAGAAGAAACACGCTACGCTCTTTTCACTGATGGTTCCTGTCGCATCGTAGGGATGAACCGGAAGTGGAAAGCAGCCGTATGGAGCCCCACAAGACAAGTTGCACACGCCACTGAAGGAGAAGGTGGGTCAAGCCAGCTTGCTGAACTCAAAGCTGTTCAATTGGCCCTGGACATTGCTGAAAGAGAGAAGTGGCCGAAGCTCTACCTCTACACTGATTCGTGGATGGTGGCTAATGCTCTGTGGGGCTGGCTGGAAAGGTGGAAAAAAGCCAACTGGCAGCGTAGGGGAAAACCAATCTGGGCTGCTGATGAGTGGAAGGACATTGCCATCAGGGTAGGGAAACTACCTGTGAAAGTCCGTCATGTGGATGCCCATGTCCCCAAGAGTCGGGCTAATGAGGAGCACCGGAACAACGAGCAAGTAGATCAAGCTGCGAGGATAAAGGTATCCAAGGTAGACTTGGATTGGCAACACAAGGGAGAGTTGTTCCTAGCTCGGTGGGCCCATGATGCTTCAGGTCATCAGGGCAGAGATGCCACCTATAAGTGGGCACGAGACCGAGGGGTGGATCTAACCATGAACAGTATTTCACAGGTTATCCACGACTGTGAGACGTGTGCTGCCATCAAGCAGGCCAAGCGGGTGAAGCCCCTCTGGTACGGTGGACGGTGGTCCAAGTACAAGTATGGGGAGGCCTGGCAGATTGATTACATCACACTGCCCCAAACCCGCCAAGGCAAGCGCTACGTGCTGACCATGGTGGAAGCCACCACTGGGTGGCTGGAGACCTATCCTGTGCCTCATGCCACCGCCCGGAACACCATCCTGGGCCTGGAAAAACAAGTCCTGTGGAGACATGGCACCCCTGAGAGAATTGAGTCGGACAACGGGACTCATTTCAAGAACAGCCTCATAAACACCTGGGCTAAGGAACACGGCATTGAATGGATATATCACATCCCTTATCATGCACCAGCTGCCGGGAAAGTTGAACGGTGCAATGGACTGCTTAAGACCACCCTGAAAGCACTTGGCGGGGGGACCTTCAGAAATTGGGAAGTGAACTTAGCAAAGGCCACCTGGATGGTCAACACCCGAGGGTCTATTAATCGAGCTGGTCCTGCCCAGTCTACCCCTTTGCACACAGTGGATGGAGACAAAGTCCCTGTAGTACATATGAGAGGTATCTTAGGAAAGACTGTTTGGGTAAACCCCACCTTGGGCAAAGGTGAACCCACCCGTGGGATTGTTTTTGCTCAAGGACCTGGTAACACTTGGTGGGTGATGCAGAAAGATGGGAAAACCAGTTGTGTACCACAGGAAAACCTAATCCTAAGTGAGAACTGAGTGTGAGGGTTCATTCTGTATAGTGGAGTTTATTAATTTAGGTATGATACAGATGGTAATAGAATAAGGGGTGGATAATGTTCTGGGTTGTGGAGCCGGGTTTTGTATATTCTATTTACATCTGTTTTGAGGCCTGATGACCCACCTTGATAGGCCATTGTTACCTTCCCCAGCCTGTGCGGTGCATTTGCATTTCTATACATCTCATGCCCTGGCGGTGGGGGGTGGGGGGGGAGGGGGGGGTGGCCGGGGGTTGGCGGTTCGGCCCTGCTGCAGGAGTGGTTCGGCCCTGCTGCAGGAGTGGTTCGGCCCTGCTGCAGGAGTGGTCTGGCCCTGCTGCAGGAGCGGGGTGCTCGGCGCTTCCTTCGCGCGGTGTGGCAAGAGCTTCTTTTGTCTCCTGTGCTCGCCATCCTGTCTCCCTCCTCACCGTCCCTGAACTGGTTTCTTCGCAGAATCATCTCTGCTCCAACAGGATCACGTCTGCCACTCCAGAAGTGTTTGGACTGTTTACGTTTGGACTGTTATCAACATCCTGAATCACAGGGTCAGATTGAAACTCTGACTTTGTCAGGGTTTTCTTCTAAAATTATTGTTTATTTGTTTATTTGTTTGGTTGGTTGGGTGGTTTTGTTTCCTATCATATTTGTATTGTTAATACCTCCTAGTAAAGAACTGTTATTCCTATTCCCAACATTTTTGCCTGAGAGCCCTTGATTGCAAAATTATAATTCGTCGGGGTGCGAGGGGTTGGTATTCTCCATCCTAGGGGAACCTCAGTTTCCCTGGCAGATACCTGTCTTTCCAAACCAAGACATGTATTTATAGCCGGGTTATATACTTTGCCATCTTTTTGTGTGTCTATAAGACACGTGCCGTTCCAGGACCTTTCCTTGTTTTCTAACTGCCTATGCTAGTGTCTTCACTAGCTCAGTGGTTTGACTCAGTGCTGTCTCATGATTTTTAAGTATTTTTCAGAGTTCCAAGAAATGTTATCTGAGCTTTGTAGAAGGCCTCCTCTGAAGTGATGGTGTTGTGATGCAGTTTCAATTCTGGTTACAGAACCACTCCAACAGTTTGCTGAGTTCAAAGCATCCCTATCCTGAAAGAATTTTGGAGGAGACCAGCTATCAGATGGTTCACTTAGTCCTTCACCCTAAGATTCTTAAGTGTCTTGTTTGAAAATATGTTTAGGGAATCCTCTCCCAGTTAGAGCTTGGGCAGTGGCCATGCCTTAGCTTTTCCTGGATGGGAAATTTGCCAACAGGCCCAGATGTTTTCTGCACCAAAAACTGGATGCAAGTCACTTTGACTTGGCGATTTGACCCTATAAATATGACAGCTGAACCAATTTTTGGAGTGAACCTAGACACCTTGCCCAGGAATGGATGTCTGGATCCTCACTGAAATGAGGTTTATCAGCTGTTTGCAGTTTCTGGGCTGATGGTACAGTGTTTAGCGATTGGTAATAATTTAATTTCACATGTGTTATTGATTGCTTATTACCTGACTAATTTCTGATTATTATAAATTTTGTTTGTTACATGTATTATTTTGCCTTGATGTTTTATCATATTCATAACCAAAGACATACATCTCATTAAAAAAAAAAAAAGAAGGGGACTTTAGGTCCTTAAGAATGTTTGAATGATGTAAGATGTACATTAGAACTTAAGACAACAGATAATTCTGAATAATGCAACATTTATATTAGAAATTTGGAAAAAGAGTTATCAAATCTAAATTTCAATTGTGTAACAACAGTAAAGCCTAATTTATTTATTAACTTAAGAAGATAGGCCTGTATTTTATCATCAGCAGGTTCAAAGCAGTCACCTGTTCAATTCGATCAGACACCGATCACCTCTGAAGAATGAGGCCCAGTGAAAAGGAAAATCATTGTACAGCCTCTGTGGCCAGAACAAGATCAGAAGAGGGACTGCCAAGACATAGTTATATCTGGAAACTACAGGGACAATTTGACAACAAAAGCCCTATGTCAACATCATGGTATTGTGTTCCGACTGATCTTCTTCAGATATTCCTTGTTTCATGAAGTGTTCCCCTTCCCTCTGCCCCCCGAGGGCAGCTGCTAGCTCAGATTTAGGGAGGTTAGGGTGAGGGGAATCTTCAGGATAGGGACATAAAACCAAAAGAGGCTCTTGCCCTGAGATGTGTTCCAAGGTTTTATTCCAAGAAGGGGATCCCAAGGTGAAAGAGGGCCAACCCCGGAGGGAAAGGGGGTTTTATGCATTTCAGGGTAGGGGGCGGGGTTACCTATGGCCAAAGGCCATAGGTCAGAGTCAAGGGGCAGGTAGGGTTTCACAAGGAGGGGATACCAGAGAGATACAACAGTTTCAGGATTCAAGAAGATATCCAGTGATGTCAAGGATCAACATCTTCAGCTGATGGATTTTCTCCTGAGTTTCAATTATTTGGACTTTAAAGCAATAATCATTTATCTCAATCTCCCTAAAAGACATTAGACACATATAGAAATGCAAGCTGTTTCTGCTCGTCAGGTTCCTCGAGTAGATCCCTCCATTGATATCACTGTTTTCATTGCCAATCCAGATTTTCATCCTACAGGTATCATTGGCCAATGGAGTGAACAATGGTCCGATCCTTTGCACATCTTGGAACGGGCCTTCTTGCTCCATCAACCAAAAAAGACAGCACCCATGTTGTTTGAATTGATCGCTCTTTTGATAATCAAATGCCATCAGCAGTGTTTGCAATTAATGGCAGCTGATCCTGCAAAAATTATTCTTCCAGTACAGCAGGAAAACTTTGAATGGAACTCTGTTAACAGCGCTCCTCTGCAAAGTGCGCTGCAAAACTTTTCAGGGCAGATTGCTTATCAGCTGCCCAGTCATAAGTTATTGCAGTTGGCAAAATCAACAAACTTGTTTTTGCGGCCAAAAAATAGTCAGGTGCCAGTGCAAGGACCCACTGTCTTCACTGACAGTTCAGGAAAAACAGGAAAAGCCATTGTTTCTTGGAAGGATGAATCTGAGTGGCAGGTGCTCGAAGGCCACGAATCAGGCTCAGCCCCGTTGGTTGAATTAAGGGCTGTTGCCATGGCATTCCAGTGATTTCCTCAGGTACTTCTGAATTTAGTCACTGATTCTGCTTATGTAGCAGACATAACCAAACGTTTGGATTGTTCACTTTTGAAAGAAGTTAATAATGCAGTTTTATTTTAATTATTGAAAACTTTGTGGTATGCAATTCAGGCCCAAGTTCATCCATATTACATCCTGCACATTCGGAGTCACACCAATTTGCCAGGTTTCATGACAGAAGGTAATGCCAGGGCTGACAGGTTCGCTAACTCTACGTGGGTAGCACCTCAGCCTGACAAAATTGCACAGGCCAAAGCGTCACATGATTTCTTCCATCAAAGTGCACATACTCTGCAGAAGCAGTTTCAGTTAACGCCAACTGAGGCTCATGACATTGTCAGTTCTTGCGCTGTCATGGACTTGCTGCACCTTTACTAGTGGGGGTAAACCCCAGAGGCCTAAAAGCCTTGCAACTTTGGCAAACGGATGTCACTCATATTGCCGAATTTGGCCAACTTAAGTATGTGCACGTGTCTAGTGACATTTTCTCTTCTGTTATGTGGGCATCTGCTCATACTAGGGAAAAGGGTCATGATGCTATTGCCCACTGGAATCTAGCTTCTGAGATCTTAGGTATACCTTCTGTGAAAACTGATAATGGTCCTGCCTACGTCTCACAGATGATGTGGCAGTTTTTATGATTATGGGGAGTGTCACATGAATTTGGCATTCCGCATTCTCCAACTGGTCAAGCTATTGTTGAATGCACTCATGGCACTTTAAAGCGTGTTCTGTTAAAACAAAAAGGGGGGAATGCCTGGAGAAACCCTGCACAGTCAATTGGAAAAGGCTCTATATACAATTAATCACCTTACAGTGTGTCTTGGTTTAGGGCAAAATTGAGAGGGACTTTTTGAAGGGGTTTTTTTGGAAAGCAAACTTAAACGGCCCCTCCCCCCTAGCTGGTTTAGGAAAAGAATTTTTTCAGAGAAAAGTGGAAAAAACTATTTATTTAACAAACAAAATGCTTACAAACGCAAAGAATTAATAGTATGAAACAATAAAGCTTTTTGCCGCTCTGAAGAGAGATGGCAAACAGAGACAGTTTTTGCTGTGAGTGCAGCTCAGTTTTCTTAGTTTTTTACTAGCTCTACTTTTTCTGCAGCTTTAGGCCTGGCGGGCCGCAGGTGCCAGCCCTCACTGCTTTTTTGGGTTTTTTAGTCTAGAGCAGATTTAAACAGTTTCAGGGGAAAAAAAAAAGAGGAAAAAAGGAAAAAAAACAGTCTAGGGAGTCTTCTCTGCTCTAGCTAGCTAAACTAACTAAAAGCACAGGAGATTTCTGTCTTACTGCTGTCTATGCTTTAGAACGAACGCCGGAGAGTTAGTTGTGGGGGAGTTAGGCAGTTTCTCAAAACAAACTGCGCGCTGCTGTTTTTTTCTCTTTTGTTTTTAGAACAAGTTTTAAAGGTACAGAACTAAATATACAGCACAAACAGAGCAGACGATTGGGGATACGAGCAGCAAAAGTCACCTTACTACATTCTACCTTTTATCTTCATATCGTCAACTTACTACTAAAACTAAAATTTTAACTTTACACACACATACTTTATACATATATATATATACAGCTATATACAGAAAATGGTAGTAACACCTAGACTGTGAGTAAATGATATTTACTCATAGTCTTTACTCAACAATCAGATCTCTCTGAGGTACACATCGTGTTGTTTTATCTTTCTGCATTATTTACTACGTGCAACTTGGTCTTTGAGCAAAAACTATTTCACGGATGGGTTTGTTTGTACTTGAGGCAGATTTAATCTAAACTGTCTTCTCTAACAAACTTTTTACATGTACTACTGGGACTTTATCTCTGTCTACTGTAGATAGGAGCTCAGACTGGGCTGGGCCTGCTCTGTTGGTGGAATTTCGGGTGTTAACTAACTAGGTGGCTTTTGCTAAGTGTTGTTTTTAATTTTTGAAAGATTTTTTACTTAATGCTTTTAAGGTGGTTTTTAACAGTTTATTGCACTTTTTTACTTTGCTTGCAGCTGGTGCATGGTAGGGGATATGGTACACTTACTCAATGCTATGTTTTTTAGCTTAGGTGTTGATAAGGCTATTTTTGAAATGAGTCTCATTGTCTGACTCAATTTTCTTAGGGGTACTATGCTTTTAAAGAACTTGCTTTTCCAGGCCCAGGATGGTGTTTTGGGCTGTGGCATGAGGCACAGGATAGGTTTCTAGCCACCCAGTGGTGGCTTTTACTATGGTTAGCACGTAGCGCTTACCTTGGCGGGTTTGGGGTAGAGTGATGTAGTTAATTTGCTAGGTTTTTTAATGCTTATATTTGGACTACTGTCTACTGTACTAGAGGGGTTTGACTCGCTTGGCTTGCTTGATGGTAGCACACGTCTTACAGTCATGGATAATTTGAGAAATACTATTTATGGTTAGATTTACTTTTCGGTTTTGTGCTTACTTATAGGTGGTATCTCTGCCCTGATGACCTGAGGCATCATGGGCTTACCGAGTTAGGAACAACTCTTTTTTATGTTGTTAATTTAAGTTTATTTTTGATACTTTTATTTTTGCAGCTTGATTTACTTGCTCATTGTTTTGGTGGGTTTTTTTAGCTTGACTCTTGGGAACATGGGTGTTTACATGACGAACTTTTACAGGTAGTTTTTTTATTTTGGTGGCAATGTCTTTTTACTCATCAGCAGCTTAGATTGGGTTTTTTTTACGCTGTTAGTTGGGTTTTTTTCACTTTTCTAGCTAGCTCTACAGAGCATTGGCTACTATCTAGGAATCAGTGTAGAGGTAGAGCTTTGGCTACTTCTTTTTTTCAGCAATGTCTAGGGCTAATTGAACAGCTTTGAGTTTGGCAAGCTGGCTTGACTTACTTTTTTTTTTAGTGGCTTGTGCAACTTGTCTTGTGGGGCTTTATACTGCTGCTTTTTACTTTTGTTTTATCTTTACAATGCGGCAGGAACTGTTAGTGAAAAGAGCGTAGCATTTTTTTTTTGCTGGCAGTTGGTTATACGGTGGAGCTTTTTTAGCTCGGGTTATTTGCTTTTGTTTTTCTTTATTAATGAGACTAAAGTGTTTACTTTCAGGCTAGTTTGTAATTATTTCTAAAATTTTAGGACGATTTAGTTTTTTAATACAGGCATGCTGTGTGATAAGAGCAATCTACTTACTCTATGTGGTATTGGTCGCGTGGTGGGTAGCGGGAACTTTTGTTTTGAACATTTACTTTAGCACTGGTAGTTGGGGTGCTAAGAAGAGTTGTGTTTTAGTGCTTATTACTTCTGAGGCAGCTTGAATTTTTTTATAGGCTGCTAAAATTTTTTTTTCTGTAGGAGTGTAGTTGGCTTTAGACTCTCGGTAGCTTTGATTTTAGAATTTCAGTGGTTGGTCACGCGTTTTACTAGGTATTTTCTGCTAAAGGCTTTAGGACAGACTATGGCTCTTGGCTGCAGAGTAGAGCACATTTTTTACATCTGGTTTTGTCTTAACTGGGCTAAGGGCTACTGCATGAGCAATTTCTTGCTTGATCTGGGCAAAGGCGTGTTGTTGTTCTGGGCTTTAGTGGAAATTGTTCTTTTTACGAGTAATTAGGTAGAGAGGGCTCACAATCTGGCTATACTCAGGGATGTGCATTTTTTTAAAAGTTTATGGCGCTTAGGAAAGCTTGTGTTTTTTTCTTGTTGGTCGGTGGAGACATTGCTGTGATCTTGTTAATGACATTGGTGGGAATTTGGTGCTGCTTATCTTCTTACTTTATTCTCAAGAACTGGATTTCTTGAGCAGGTCTCTTAACTTTGTTTTTTTTGATAGCAAAACTAGCTTTTAGGAGAATCTGGATGATTTTTTCTTTTTTCTCAAACACTAGCTGCAGTGTTTCTTTATACAATGATGTTATTAATGTACTGCAGATGTTTTGGAGCTTTACTTTTTTCTAATGTAGTTTGAATGAGTCTATGGCAGATGGTGGGGCTGTGCTTTCACTTTTGGGGTAGTCGGTTTTAGGTGTACTGCACTCTCTTCTATGTGAAGGCAAACTGCGGCCTGCATTTTGCAGCCAGAGGGATGGAGAAAAACGCATTGGCAATGTCAATGGTGGCGTACCACCTCGCTGCCTTGGACTCCAGCTCGTACTGGAGTTCCAGCATGTCCGGTACGGCAGCGCTCAGCGGCGAAGTCACTTCATTCAATGCACGATAGTCCACAGTCAGTCTCCAATCTCCGTCAGACTTATGCACAGGCCAAATGGGGCTGTTGAAGGGTGAGTGGGTTTTGCTGACTGCCCCTTGGCTCTCCAGCTCACGGATCATCTTGTGGATGGGAATCACAGCACCTCTAGTGGTTCTGTACTGTTGGCGATGCACCGTCGAAGTGGCAATTGGTACTCGTTGCTCTTCCCCCTTCAGAAGTCTTACTGCAGATGGGTTCTCTGATAGCTCAGGCAAAGTGTTCAACTGCTTAACACTTTCTGTCTCTACAGCTGCTATCCTGAATGCTCACTTGAGTTTTTTTGGGTCTTTGAAATATCTATTTTGGAGGAAGTCTATGCTCAAAATGCATGGGGCCTCTGGGCTTGTCACAATAGGGTGTTTTTTCTACTCGTTTTTAGTCAGGCTCACATCGGCTTTTACTAAAGTAAAATGTTGTGATCTCCTTGTCACACTAGCAATAGAAACAGATTCTTTCCCCACGTCTTGATGGGATTATTGTGCACTGCGCACCAGTGTCAACCAAGGCTTCATATTCTTGTGGTTTAGATGTGCTAGGCCAACGAATTTACACAGTCTAAAAAACACGGTTTTCCCTAGTCTCTACCTGGCTAGAGGCAGGGCCCCTCTAAGCTTGGTTATCTGTCTTTCTCTGGGTAACTGGAGCTACTTTTTTCTTGGTGGAACTACTCTGAGTCTTGCCTTCTAACAATTTACGCAGCTGTTGTGCCAAATCGTCAGTAGATTTTCTATCTCATTTTTTCATGTCTTCCCCAGAATCATGCAGAAAGGACTACAGCTTAGTTCGTGGGATACTTTTTTTTCCCTCTATCTGGAGAACGTCTGTGCTTGGTACCAGAACCTCTGACTTGTACTGCAGAGGTTTGGAGAATGTCTTCTCTGAGTTGTTTGTGGTTCTTTTCTATTTTGTCTTCTAATGTCTGCATACGCGTTTCCAGAGCTGCAATTCTGGCATGTGTCGGGCCATGCACAGCATCTGCATATGCTCGGAGCTTCTTCGCTATATCTCGCACGGTCTCTTTCGTGTTATCTCGCTTTATTATTGCTAAAGCAGATGAGTATTCTTGTGGCTCAAGTCGTACAAGTTTTCGCCACATCATGGGTGTGCATGGTATTAGGTCTGGGTTCTTAGTGTTTAGGTTATCTGAGAAGACAATCTCTGCCACTGCTATTTCTCGTAAGCGTTGAATTTTTTGTTTTATGGTCTTCTACTGGGTTTCCTGAATATAGAGATTGTCTGCACACAGATATCTTTGTTCTACACTTCTCAGGACTTGTTCCTAGAGACTGTGTGGATTAGCTTTTCTCATCATTCTTTGGTCAATAACTGGATCTTGTGACAGGGATCTCAGATGCCTTGCTTCGGTGCTGTTTAGAATTGTAGCCTCACCTGCAGCATCTCAAAGACGGACTAACCAACTGATTATAGATTCATCAGGTCGAGTGTAATCTTTTCTTAGGCTTCGAAGGTCTTTCAGGGAAAAGGACTCAATAGTAGCTTCTGGTTTTCTGTTAGTTGGTTGGGCTTCTGATTTTATGTCAGTCTGTTCAGTTTCTGATTGTGTATTAGTTGGTTCAGCATTTGATTGGGTGTCAGTCGGTTGGGTGTTGGGAGGCACTGAGGGTCCTTCACCTGGATCATCATCCACTGGTTGATCAGTTTTGTATGTGCGCTTCTTTGCTGGGGCGACTGCCAGTGTCTTAGGTTCACTTTCTGGTTTAGCTGCTGTCTGAGTAGCTACGGTATTGGCTGCAGCCCGAGTGACTGGGGTAGCTGCTGATTTATCTCCCTGCCCCCCTGCCTCTATCTGCTGCCTTACAGTATCTAGCAGTGTACGATAAGCATATGTCAGGGCTCAGCTTATTGCAATGAGCTTTTTCTCTTTAGAATTCTCATGGCAGTTCTCCTCCAGATATTTCCCCACTTCGTCTGGGTTCTGAATTTGTTCGTGTGAAAATTCCCAAGCTGAGGGATCAGAAAATTTTTTCAAGGTTTGGCCCATTCTCTCCTATTTTCTACGCCATTCAGGATTTTTCACACTTGGGTCTACTTCTAGGTCAGCAGTCTCATCAGCCCCTCTGGAGAACTCAGACTTCATTCTAGACAAGCTGTAGAACATATAGAGGAAGCCTACCAGATTAAATACCAGGAAGGTGGTCTCTTTAATAGTCAGGGGACACTGAACATTCTCTAAAAGTGATGTAACTGGTTCAAAAGAGAACGAACAAAGAAACGACTGAAAAGCTTCATCCCCTCTAACAAACTGGGTGCAATTATTAATAAATTCTCAAAACATGCTACTGGAACTAGGATGCAGGGTAGGACGAAGAAGCCATAAACTAAACATACCAGGCATAAACTCTAGTACTTGTATAAGCTTCTTATAAATCATGATTGCTAAACCCAGGACAATAGCAATCTTGACTCGTGCACCTCTAGTGTAAAAGCTACGTGTTAGAGACAACATTGGAGCTATTGCTGAATAAGAAAACAAACCTAGGGACCAGAGAGGTATTAAAACCTCAAAAAAGCCTAGGGAACAGAAACAGAGAAAGGACTTCATCCCAAGAGACATTAGGAATTCAATGAGCAACATAGCTACTAAATACTCTATCCCCACACAAAGTAAAACCAAAAATGCAGTCAATGTAAGTTTTTTCCACTCTCTCAAGCCCCACGTTGGGCACCAAATAAATATATGTTCTGGTTTAGGGCAAAATTGAGAGGGAACCTCCGAAGGGGTTCCTCTGAAAAGCAAACCCAAACGGCCCCTCCCCCCAGCTGGTCCAGGAAAAGAACTTCCTCAGAGAAAAGTGGAAAAAACTATTTATTTAACAAACAAAATGCCCACAAACGCAAAGAATTAATAGTATGAAACAATAAAGCCTCTCGCCGCTCTGAAGAGAGATGGCAAACAGAGACAGTCCTTGCCGTGAGTGCAGCTCAGCTTTCTCAGTCTCTCACCAGCTCCACTTCCTCCGCAGCTCCAGGCCCGGCGGGCCGCAGGTGCCAGCCCTCACTGCTCTTCTGGGTTTTTCAGTCCAGAGCAGATTTAAACAGTCCCAGGGAAAAAAAAGAGGAAGAAAGGAAAAAAAACAGTCTAGGGAGTCTTCTCTGCCCTAGCTAGCTAAACTAACTAAAAGCACAGGAGATCTCTGTCCCACCGCTGTCCGTGCCTCAGAACGAACGCCGGAGAGCCAGCCGTGGGGGAGTCAGGCAGTTTCTCAAAACAAACTGTGTGCTGCTGCTTTCTCCCCCTTCACTCCCAGAACAAGTTTTAAAGGTACAGAACTGAATATACAGCACAAACAGAGCAGACGATTGGGGATACGAGCAGCAAAAGTCACCCTACCACACAGTGCCACAAAATTCAAACAATCCTGTCATTTTGCATCACTTTCTTTTGTTGCAGTCTTAGGCCAGATGCACCTGCCTCAAGTGAAAGTCTGGATATGGGATCTAACCACTAATAAGTGGGAGGGCCTGTGTGAGCTTATCGCTCGCGGTCGTGGGTATGCATGCGTTTCCAAAGATACTGGGGTACGGTGGATACCTGCAAGGTGTGTTCACCCTGACTTGCGACACCAAAAGCAGAATGTAGTCAACAGGCAATCTTCAAATGATAATCAGGATGCCGATCATCAATCAGATGGTCCTTCTACAAGTAGAGAATGAGCATTCTATCTTTTCCTTTGTTTCTAGAGTAGTGAGTGTTGACAAGTTAGACTGCCAGTTCTTTGAACAGACTAACAATGTTTTGTTTACTGTATTAGAATTAGTAACTGACTCCTTGCAAGAATGAACAGCAAGACTTGATGTTGGTGCATGGATGTGATTGTGAAGAATTTAATAGCATGTGCTAGAGAATCTCCCTGATCAATCTAAGTCAGTGTCTGATTGAGGTTCTGTTTAGTAACCAGCAAATTACTAAAGGGACCTCTTGTGCTGTGTTTGTTCTCCTTCCTGCAAAGGGCCCTGCAGGGGATTACAAATGCTGCCTTCTGCTTTAAAACAAAAAGAGGGAATTGTGGATGCTGACAGCCTGGTCAGAGAGGAATTTTCAAGCATCCGACAGCAGCAGAGTCTGTGAGAGAGAAAGTTAAGTAACTTTCCCATACACTGGTCTGGGAAGTTGTGAGAAAACTCATGAAAGAATTAAAAAACAATCCTTACACCTGGTGTTTTTGCACTCGTTGATTTGCAAGATGTTTACGAAGGAGTGTTGTTTCTAATTAGCCAATGATGGTGAGGGGTGTTAATTGGAAGATCAATCCTGTCCAGCTGTCTCAGAACAGTCTATAAAAGATGTGATTCCTAATAAACTGTGCTCTATGCCTTCTGAGAAGACTTTGGAGTTTGTGTCGTTATTCAGCCATTCCTAATACAATAGCAACAACGTGCTACCCTGCATCTTCACAGGCAAAATTCTTGCTAGCAGTGAATTAATTAATTAATTGTGACACCAATGGTCTCCCTCCCCAGGCCAGACAAGAGATAAAGCTTTCACTAGGCTGAGAATAACCTCTGAGTCTCACTCCCCTAGACAGACAAGTGATGGTCAAGAGCATTCATGCCAAAGTCCCTTCCAAGAATGAGATGCAGGCCCCTAATTTGCTACTGCATATTTGAATACTCAACCAGAGATTTAAGTCCTGCAGCAGTATGCCAAAATAGCTGGATTAAAATTGTTGATACTGGGTTACAAAAGTGCAGGCATGAATAACTTTTGCCCTTATTCTTTCGGCACCAGCCAAGCCATCAACTTGGGGATTTCTAGCTCAAAATCAACACCTTGAAATTCAGTGCTTTGCCATATGCTTCCCCTAATGTCAGAAAATCTTTACTACCTGAAAATTCTTCAGACAGCTAATCATAGTACTCCCAAGGTCTTTACACAGGAATAGGAATGCTGCTGATACTGTCCTCATAATAAAGTTTATTTTCATCCTGCAGGGGGAACAGATGCTTGCTTTAACATGCTTATCAAGCCCTTTACACTGCCTATCACAAAACAGATAACAAAATACACAGTACACACACCTTGGGATAGTTCTGAGGGGGTCTGAGATCACTGAAGACCAAAATTTCACCTGTATTTCTAGCTTTAAGTGGAAAATGGAGCTAGCTACCAGTGAGTATTAGTGAATAGCCTGAGGATTAAACTTTTCCAATAAAGAACTTGAAAATACAGAGGCTGTGCATCCAGCTGACTCTCCCAGGGGTAATGACAACAAAAAGCAACCCACATTAAAAGTACAAAGAAACTGATCTCGGTATATGAGAAGGAAGGACTTTGCAAACAGTGCTGTAATTTCAAAGCTTTCCCCAAAAATCTCTTACCAGCTCTAGTACAGACAGAAAAATCCATTAGCAGATAAGAAAACTCATTGGCGCTCCATGCCAGTGCAACCTGCTGAGCAAAGCAGCTTCCAGCAAGTCTCCAGGTGAGATGGCCCCAAAAGCAGCTCCTGGGCAGTACTTGGGGAAAACCAGCCTCGCATCACTGTGCTGACAAATGTACTAAATCACTGTGTATGGCAACGGGTGACATTTTCATTCCTGGGTGCCAAAATTCCCTTTATTCACATATTCTTGTTTTTCAACCCTGTGTATCTGCTGGAACTGCCATTTTGAACACACACTGCAGCAATGTTTCTGTGGTGCTACAATCAACCAAAGTACCTGGTTATCTTTACAACATGCTCATGAACTCCCTGCCAGGATTCCCTAAAAATCTAGGGAAGCAAGTGTCACACACGACACAAAGAAATGACACCCACACCCTGAGATGTCCAAGGCAAAAAAAAAGGGGCAGTTTATTTACAGACTTCAACATTTATAGAATTCCAGCAGTGACCATGGATTGGAGGAAGAAAATCTTCCTCTTCAACCACATTGGGCAACCCAACAGTCCATAAACAGTCTCCTCCTTATGAGAAGAATGTAAACATGCATATACAGTTATCATAACAAGGAAGTTGTTTAAATAAAATCGTGAGAGACTCCATTGCAAAAGGTAAACACAGAAGGCTGAAATAGAACTTTAGAAAAACTTCTTAAAGAGACAGAGGAGAACAGCAAAAATCCAGACAACAAGCAAGGGTCCAGTTTTCCTGACTCTGAGGCTTCCCAAGGCCATCAGAGCTGGGTTCACACCAAGCACTGTCCCTGAGCCAGGTGAGATGAGCACTTCAGCTTTGGGATAACATCAAACCCAGCCTGCTCAATGGCATCACCTCCACAGCATCCCAGCAGCATAGCTGTATAACCTAGTTAACCCAGACCTAAACAATCTTTTAAAGGTGTTTGCAGGAAAGTTAAGCAGCAGGGATCTACTCACAGGACAAGCACACTGGGAATTGCATGCTGTTCCCATATAGCACTGGGACCTTTCTGCTTCCCTCCTTCTGACACATGCAAGTGGTTGAACTAAGCTCTGGTTAATTTTGCAATTTACTAGGATTTTCTAGAAACTCAGTCATCAGTTCTGAGTGGGAAAAAAAAAAGACTGCTGATGTCTTGGTTTGAAAAGACAGGTATCTGCCAGGGAAAGCTGGAGTTTCTCTTAGAATGGAGAATGTAAACCCCTCACCCCCACCAAATTATAATTTTGCAATCAAGGGCTTTCAGGCAAAGATTTGGGAATAGGAATAACAGTTCTTTACTAGGAATATTAACAATACAAATGTAGTAGGAAAAAAACAACAAAACAAACAAAACCACCCAACTAAACCAGCAAACAAACAACAATTTTGGAAAACCCTGACAGAGTCAGAGGGAATAACCTGACACCCTGTTGGTCAGGGTGTTGGAAGCAGTCCAAAAGTGAGTCCTCCTGGAGTGGCAGATGTGGTTCTGTTGAAGTAGAGATGATCCTGTAGAAAAAGGGTCCAGTGGTGGTGAGAAGGGGTCCAGTCTTCGTCCCAGAAATCGGGTGAAGCTAGATGCCTTTGTGTTCCTGTGTCCCAGTTTTACCCAGGTAGGAATGGTTGGCTCCCCCCACTGGGTGGGGTATCTCACAATAGGATGATGGAATGTGGATGGGTTAGTTTGGGGAGGTGTTAATGGTCCATTAGCAGAAAATATCCCCCTGGAGGGAGGACCGGAGGTGAAAGAGATAAGAAACAATGCCCCACCTAGTTTTAACAGTTGGCCCATTATCAGAAGGCATCCACCCTACCCCTCCTCCCAGAGCCACAAGAGAGAAAGAAAAACATCTCCCCAACTGCTTTCAACAGATGAAATAGAATACACACCCCTGGCTCCACAAGCCAAGAGAGCTGAGCTCCCTGGTCTTTTCTTTCTAGGCAATGCTCTGCAGGTCAAGTTGCACCAACAACTGCAAGGGGAGCAGAAGGGGCTGGGCAGCAGCAAAAATGGGGTAGGCAGCAGGTTGAGGGAGGGGATTCTGTCCCTCTACTCCACTCTAGTGACACCCCACCTGAAGTATTTCCTCCAGCTCCAAGGCCCCCCAAGATAAGGAGGACACGGACCTGTTGGAGTGAGGGTGACAAAGTTGATCAGAGGTCTGGAGCATCTCTGCTATGGAGACAGGCTGAGAGTTAGGGCTGTTCAGCCTGGAGAAGAGAAAGCTACCTGGAGACTTTACTGCACCTTCCAGTGCCTAATGGGGCTCCAAGAGAGCTGGAGTGTGACTCACTACAAGGGTATGGAGTGATAGGACAAGGAGGAATGGCTTTCAGCTGACAGGTTTAGATTAGATAGAAGGAAGAAATTCTTGACTGTGAGGATGGTGAGGCCCTGGCACAGGTTGCCCAGAGAAGCTGTGGCTGCCTCATCCCTGACAGTGTTCAAGGCCAGGGTGGATGGGGCTTGGAGCAACCTGGGACAGTGAAAGGTGTCCCTGCCATGGCAGGGGGGTCAGGACCAGATGATCTTTAAGGTCCCTTCCTGTAGTAATGCACCCCCCACTCCCGAGTGGGTAGTTCTACATAAAGAAAGGGTTTCAGTTTACCTTTGGACATTTTAGGAAGTTTAATCAGAAATTTCTGTGTTTCTCTCTTTGTAATTGGCTTAGTGCCAGGAGAGGAGCACCTGTTGGACCTTGTCACTGCTTGTCAAAAGCTGTACCTCTTTCTATTGGCAGTTTGCCAATAGATCCATCCTCAATCATTAGGCAGAAAAGGTGACAGAACAAAGGGTCTGGGGGCATTCTCGGGGTGTTGTAGCAGGTGTGGGATCTGTCCCTACACTGTGCTTGGCTTTGATCTTTGTTTGTTGTTTTGTATTATTTTCACTATTTTATTAAACCTTTTTGAGTTTCAAAACACACCTGACCATGCTGTCTCACTAATTATTATTAAGCCAGTACTCTGAACAGGGCTGGACCCTCGGAGAATATTGGGGTAACCTGATATCTTCCAACTTAAACCATTCTATGATTCTAACCTCAGAGGAGATCAACTTTTATCTATGTAAGACCCCTTGACTGTCTCCCTTGCAATTCCAATAACAGAGAAAGCATTAACTTTTGGAGGTGCTGGGGTTGAATATTTTATTAAGCTTATTTGTACTGTATCTGTCCCAGTTGTCTTGGTTTGTGGTAAAAAGCACAAACAGACTAAAATCATTCTTCCCTACACTCATGATTAAAATATCTACAAGAGGTGGACATACTAGGCAGATTTTCAACCAGGGAAAAGGTAGGAGATTAGAAAATTAATATAGATATAGGCCTAGACAGAAAATTTTTTTCCCAGTGTGCCCTGAGAGCCAGCCTCCTTGATAAAGTATTTTAATAGCAGGTTTTAGGGGTGAAGTTTTTAAGCAGACAAATTGTAGAAATAATAAAGCCCTAACACACACCACGGCTGACAAATTAGCTACTAAAGCAAGGCTTGGGATGGGAACTGTTTACTGCCACATTACTGAATTCACTCTTCTGCACTACTGTTTACAGACCAGGAACAACACACAGGCTCCTATTTAAATGCATGCCTGGAGGCAGTTTCCAAAAGCAGATTTACAGCAGTATGACTTCCTCCTCTTGGGGACTGTAGAGCTCCTCAGAAACCTACCTGGAGGCTCTGCAACACCTCTGGAGCTCAAGTTCATGTGCCCTTTGTAGCCAGGTCTGCTCCAAGCTACAAATGGGTCCAGGTCTGTGTGTGAAAGCCCACACCCACTCTAGGGGTGGGGGCAAGGGGGAATAAGGAACAACCTCATGGAGAAAAGATGCTCAGTCAGGTAACACACCTGAGGAACTGAAATACCAGAAGGCAAAACCACTGCTGCAGAAATGCTGCTGATGCTGTGAAAAACAAAAGAAGCCCAAAGGACAGGCAAGTGCAGTAGTGGTGTTATTCATGGTATAATCACTATGGGCATGGAAGATGAATTTTCCATAATTCCAGAGGATTTTAATGACAATTAAATAACCTGTCATTATTCTTAATACCATGCAGGTGAACTGTACTTTGCCTACAGAAGCAGTGGTGGCCAAGGTCAGTAATAAAAGAGGTAAATATGAGAAGCCAGAGCAAGTGTAAAAACCCACATTTCAAAGACAACCCCTTTGGCATTTCATACTTTGATATGACTACAGTGTCTAAAAAGAATCATATTTAACAGAATAACAGTAAATATAACTGTTTCTTTGAAACTCAATATGTGCTGATAAGTTTAACAGAAAAACTTTCATCATAGCACAGCTAAATAAAAAAAGTTGTATTCTGTCATTTACAAAGTGATATCTTACAAAGATATTTACTCCAGATTACCCCAGGTCTGATGCAGCTCAGCTATTAGTCAGCCCTCTGCAATACTGTAGTTAAGACTGTCAGTGCTTCCACTACTTCCACTATTGCCTTATTTCTCCACTGAACAGCTAATATCCTCATTTGTAAAAAAAAAAAAAAAAAAAAAAAGTTGCTCTGGGCTCAGGTCTGACATAAAACCCTTAGCTGAGCAACATCAGTGCTTTAAAAACAAACTTCAAAAACCCTGTGGCCATTCTTTTTTGGTGACAATTGCCAGGCAACTGGCTTGTTTGGCTTGGATTTTTTTCTTCTTCACTCCAATAATGCAAAAATGTCTCTAGAGCAAATAAACAAATCACTGAAGTATTAAATAATCAAGAAGAGTTATGTTTAAGTAAGTACCTAGCTACATATGGCACTAATGAATTCCAACAGCTTTACCAAATACAAAAGCACTGAATGGTTTTGTAATGCCCAGTAATTTTTTTTATTGTAAAGGAAGTCAATTTATGTTCTGGTTTGGCAGAGGATGGGCAGATTGTAGCTCTACTGCTTTGTGTTGACTTTAGTGGTGCTCCATCTACTTGTCCTCCCACAAACATATTCTCTGTAGACAGATCAAGGTATCAATATTCAGTAATGTAAGGGACAATCATGTTTGTTCACTATATACATGGACATCTCTAAGAAAAAGTGCATTTTTGTTGTTGTGCCAATAAATGAAAGATATGGGAGAACAAACACTGATCCTTTCAGGACCCTACAGCAATGCCCAGGTCTATGCTCACAAAACCTGGCACACGGCCCACATGCACAATGCTTCTGCTCTGCTTTAGCACCTACAAGCATGGTGGGTTCACTGATGCAAAACATGTTGGATGCTTTTGCTCACAGTTGAATATGTCAACAAATCTTTTGAGATTAAACAGGCTCACTCTACATATAGAAGTAAGTTTTGTTTCTTACTGCCCTGGAAATTCCAACTGGGCTTAGAGTTGAGCTGGGTTTTCTCTCATTATCAACTGTAACATGAATTCTCCATTTAATCTGAACTCAAGGTAAACCTACGGTTACGTCTCTGCTCCTTTGCTGTTCCTGAGAGGGTTGACTGATGGTTCTGGCTGATATGAGAACAACTTCCCCTGGCTCTGTGGTAGCAGAGCTGCTGCTCCTGACAGTCAGCTGGAACCTCCCTGCACAAGTAGTGCGTGGCAGGCTGCTGTAATACAGTGATTTTCTGCAGAAAGGGACTCAGGCAAGTTAAAAGCCAATGTCCTGCACTTGTGCCCAGGAGCTTAACATGCTGCCCACAAGTCCTGCCTGGGCCCATCTGCCCAGGTGACCAACACCCAGCCCAGCCACAGACTCCTCCTGGTCACTGCAATAAAAGAGCAATCCAACTCAGTGTAATTTGGTCCATAATCCTTTCTGGAGAAAGCTTGCTCCATGTGAGCCAAACTACCTGGGGTGGGAAACCACCCAAGTGCCACCATGTTATTTCACAGCCCACACAAGTGTGGTGGCTGAACAAAGCCAGCACAGAGAACAGCACAAAGTGCTGCTGGCTTAGTGTCACTGTCTTGGTTTGGAAAGACAGGTATCTGCCAGGGAAAACTGGGGTTTCCCTTAGAATGGAGAATGTAAACCCTCACCCCCGCCAAATTATAATTTTGCAATCAAGGGCTTTCAGGCAAAGATTTGGGAATAGGAATAACAGTTCTTTACTAGGAATATTAACAATACAAATGTAGAAAAAACAAAACCACCCAACCAAACCAGCAAACAAACAAACAACAATTTTGGAAAACCCTGACAGAGTCAGAGGGAATAACCTGACACCCTGTTGGTCAGGGTGTTGGAAGCAGTCCAAAAGTGAGTCCTCCTGGAGTGGCAGATGTGGTTCTGTTGAAGTAGAGATGATCCTGTAGCAAAAGGGTCCAGGGGTGGTGAAGAGGGGTCCAGTGATGGTGAGAAGGGGTCTGGTGATGGTGCGATGGGGTCCAGTCTTCCTCCCAGAAATCAGGTGAAGCTAGATGTTTTCGTGTTCCTGTGTCTCAGTTTTATCCAGGTAGGAATGGTTGGCTCCCCGTGGAGCATCTCACAATAGGATGATGGAATGTGGATGTACTGTTTTGGGGAGGGTATAGTTTGGGGAGGTGTTAATGGCCCAGTAGCAGAAAAATATCCCCCTGGAGGGAGGACCGGAGGTGAAAGAGATAAGAAACAATGCCCCACCTAGTTTTAACAGTTGGCCCATTATCAGAAGGCATCTGCCCCTCTCCCCCCTTGAGTTACAAGAGATAAAGAAAAACATCTCCCCAACTGCTTTTAACAAATGAAATAGAATACACACCCCTGGCTCCACAACCCAAGACAGTCACACAGCTCAAAGCCCATAAACCGATATATTTCCATGGTGTCCCCCTAAAAAAGATAAGAGTTACTTGCAGTGCAAGTAGTACAGTGACCTACACAAACACAGTTCTTTTTTTAACAGGAGTCAAGAATGGCAGGAACAAGCAGCTAACAGGGAAACAATGTCAGATTTTAATCATCGTTGGCTTTAAGCAAACTATTACAACACTCCCGCACTTTTGCCCCACCCCAACTCTTCCCTACCAACATGGAGCAGCTCAATTGCGTCTCAAGAAAAATCTCCTCTGCAGAACAAGCATCATAGTATCACAGTACATTTGTCCTTGGTGTTCAAATGGAGCAGCGGGATTTTCAGAACAAGACAGCCTCCGTTTCTCAGGAGGCTCAGAAATTCACACGATGTGTTTTTGAAGAGTCAAGTAAAAATAAGAAATAATCTCAGTAAATGCATCCCAAAACTGGAACGAGTTACTAAAAGATGGAGAATCAACTCTTCTTCGGTAAATCAGGGGATGCTACAGCACATGCCTCTGCTTGGCATCTATCTATTTGGAGGTACATTTTTGTGATGTTAAAGGAGGCAGGAGATACCTGGAGAGTAGGACCAGCCTTTCAGAGATACCCAGGGCAAGCACAGCACTCGGAAAAGTGAAGATGCTGGGACATCTCAGCTCCCAACCTCACACTCCAGGGCGAGTCCAGACCCTTCTGCTCTGACAAACCTGAAAAGAGGCAAAGCCCTTAATGAAAACCCAAGCCCTGCAAACACCAGTTTCAAATGCTACCAAAAGGTTTTTTGAAGATCAGAGGGTGTGGTGGTGTGTTTTTGTTAAGTTATTTTTAAGTCATTGTTAAGTTATTATCCCAATGGTTTGTTCCTGTTACACACCCCCCCCCCCCCTGGTTTGGTTTTACCCCAGCTTTTCCCCTCCCCTGCCCAGTTATCATTCACCTCCCAGACAAACTTGTTACATTATTCTTCTAGTGTCAATCTCCCCAAACCCCTGCCCTTATTTCCAGAGACTTCCCTGTCAATCCCTGTTGTCCGCCTGGGAATTCCCTGTTTCCTTGATGCCCCGTTGGTGCACGTGACCCTTTCCGCTCCCCTTGCCTTCCCTATATATAGGCTGTTAGATTGTGGGACCCTCCTCACTCCCCTCCCCGCTGTATCCCTGGTTGGCTGGAAATCTGTAACCTCCCCTCGTTCCTCCCTCGTTTAAAAGAGAGTGTAAGCGCGGGCTTTTTCGATTTTCTGCTGCGGCACCGCTTGGGGGAATAAATCCTTTGAGAAGCACACGGGAAACCCTCTCTCTGTCCTTTGCTCCGATCCGAGGCGCATCACAACTGAGAGCTGTTGAGAACAGCCACCCTGCTGCGATATCGGTAGCGCTGCTCCACTGCTACCTGAGCCCAAGAAACTGCCGGGCATGGGAACGGCCACTCCAGGCACGAGAGCTGGAGGTGTGTGAGCTAGCCAGGCATTTCCAGCCCTTGTGTCAAGAGGGGGTAGGAAGGGGTTGGTAATTGGAGCATTTGGGTTTTGTTGGCAGGAGGAAAGGGACAGCTTGGTTTCAACACACAGAGTTTGTGTACAAGCCACGGCAGAGAGCCTGGGGAACTGCAGAGAACTACTCACAGCTGTCAAGAGCTTCTCTTTGTTCTTCTGCACATGGACGACAGCATTGCGCACCACGGAGAACAGGCTCAGTGTTGCGTCTCAGCCCCAGGGCGCTGGGTGCTGCGACAGTGCGTATCTGGTTTTGGCCCAGCTCGGTATTCAGGCTGGGCCCCCGGCTGCTTTTTGGATACGCTTCAGTAAAGTTCGTTGGTGGGGTTTTTGGCCTGCAGGCAGCTCAGCTCACGCTGACATGGCGGTGGTAAAAGAGGGGACTTTTAGAGGCTTTGAAAAAAGAGGCTTTATTTGGTGGGGGGGGGGTCAGGGGTCCCCCCAGCCTCAGGCCAGTGCCTCTAAAAAGACCCTGGACCTGGGCTGCAGGGCGTTTTTGTACAAAGAATCTAAGGGGTGGGTACAACGTGTTTAAACCAATAAAACAATTAAAACGATACATGCCAGCTAGATTACATAAACACTAACAAATCCTGAATAGGTCGGGGGGTGGTCTCTCAGGGTTTTGCCAACCACGGGCCAAAGCTCTTGGACCTTGAAGATAAAGATTTTGTGATGGACAAAGGGAAAAGATCATACATGAAACAGGGATGTAACAAAAAGGGAACCAATAGGGAAGAGACTCTGTACAGAGACTCTGGTTGTCTTAGAAACTTTATCAGCTACCTTGAAACAAAGGGGCTCTTTCACGGTATCTACTATACTAAAACTTACAATATAAAAAAAACTATACTACATTTATAACTAAAACTTAAAAAACATTTTTACACAGCCACACTTCCCCCTTTTTTTTTTTTATTTTGTTACTGTTCCGGAGTGTAAATTTCTGAGCTGTTTTCACTGCTTGAGGCATCATCTGGTGGAAATTCGATGGCTGGCACTACTGAGTGCACAGAGGGGGTGGAAGTGGGAAAAATTGCATGCATAATTAAATTTTTTACTAAACTAAAAGCAATGGCTACAACTAAAACAATGAACAAAACTAACAGTCCTGTTTTGATCCATGAGCTGGCAATGCTAGAAGGTCCAACACCTGAAAAGATGTTGTCAAACCAGTCTCCTGTTTCTTTTTTGATGGAGTTGACCATTTCTCGCAGCTGGTGGACAGATTTTTTGACGTCTTCTGCTTTGGACGATAGATTGAAGCAACACAGTCCTTCAAACTCCTCGCATGAATGCTGATTTAACAAAAGCAGGTAGTCAATGGCAGCTCTGTTTTGGAGGGTTGCTTGCCTGGTGACTTCGTCGTCTGAAAGGAGGTCACTTATAGCTTGTGTTGTTAAATTTGCTTGCTTGGCCACCCAGCATTCTAGACGGCTCAATTCTCCCATAGATTTTGCAATTGAAACCCATGGTAAAAAAACTGTCAGGGCTGTAGTTTTTGCTCTGGACCAATGAATAATTTCTGAATTACAGTCAGGGTCGAGACTTGTTAGGTCTCTTTTCTGAATTTGAAGAGAGGAATTTCTCTTGTGCCAATTGAAAATTTGAGTCATGTTTGGGGTGAACAGGCTTAACTTGCCTAATGTGCATGGGCCTCCAATCAGACGAGCCGGAACGCCTGTGAATGCTCTGTCACCACAAATGAAAAAAAAACCTTTAGGAAGGGAACGGGGAAAAGTGACGTCAGTAGAAGAAACTTTAACATGCACAATTCTTGTGCACCAATTTGCTGCCATATATGAACTTTTGACTTGCAGCAAATTGTAAAATGACTTCTCTTGTTCTTTGGAAGGAGTATACAGAAATTGAACACAAAAGGGAGCTTTAGAGGACCCAAGGAGTTCTAATTCTTGGGGCTCTTGGTGGGCACGCAAAAGAGTTTGTGACCACTCTTTCCAAAAAGCAAGGGGATTCATGACAAAAGTCGACGGGGGTTCACCTATTTCTTCAAAATGATGAACTGTGCTGGGCTTTCGATTAAATCTTTGTTGCCATTGGAGGAGTGAGTATGGATACTCTTCTTCTTTCACAGGGATTCCCACCAGGCAGGAGGATATGGGATCTTGGGCTGCTGCTGAGGCTAGGCAAATGTGGTCTTGGCCTAGACTCCGTGCGAGGGTTTTCCACACATTGGTTTTTGGCTGTGGAACGATCCAGGGGATGGTTATTGATGGCAAACTGAGCAGCACCACAAGGGTAAACACTGTCGTGCTGTGAATTTTCATGTTGAACACCAGGCCTGTGGTTCTGTAACTCAAAAGAAAATTCAGTTAAACAAACACTGAACACAATCATCTGGAGGAAGCAGCTCTTCTGCTTCTTCCTCTTGCCAAAACATCCAGGAGGGAAGAGTAACTGGGCAAGGAGGCTTTGCCTCTGAATTTTTCTCTTCTCCTCTCTTTTTTTTCCTTCTCCAGGAGGCCACAGTGGCCTGGGGCACTTTTGTTTCTGAAGGTTTTGGGACATAGGGTCTCACGCATCGGGAGGGAATCCACCGCAAGCCAGTGGGAGTGGAGACGCAGGCGTACCCACGCCCCCAGGTGACCAAATCGTGAGGACCCTGTATTTTCAAAGTTTCTGGATCTTTGACAAGAACTTTTGGCCTTTCATGGGGCTCTAACTGTGAGCTCCCCTGAAAATGCCTTTTCACCGGCGGCTTCATGGACTCAAAAGAGCAATTAAGAAAATTTAAAGTGAACAAAGCACGGGCCAATCTTACAGATGGTGGTTCAATTTTGAGAACTGGTTGCTGCTGACTGAGGACTCTTTTGAGATTCTGATGAGTCCTCTCTACAATTGCTTGACCTGTCGGAGAGTGGGGAATCCCAGTTTTGTGTTCCACTCCCCATTGCTGTAAAAAGCTGCGGAATTCTTTGGATTTATAAGCTGGTCCGTTGTCGGTTTTCAAAGACTTTGGGATGCCTAAAACAGCGAAAGCTTGGATAAAATGCTTGATAGCATCTCCAGCTTTCTCTCCTGTGTGGGCAGAAGCAAAAACAGCTCCTGAGAACGTGTCGACAGAGACATGCACGTACTTCTGCTTTCCAAAGGGGGCGAAGTGCGTGACGTCTGATTGCCACACTTCACAGCTGGACAAACCACGGGGATTCACGCCTGTGGGCATGGATGGAATGGCACTTTTGTGACATTGTGAACAGCTATTTACAATCGCTTTGGCTTGGTCACGGGTTAAGTTAAACTGCCGGACCAAACCTGGTGCGTTTTGGTGATGGAGTTGGTGACTGATTCTTGCCTGCTCAAAACGATTTGGCAGCGGGGTCACCTCAACAGGGGCAGCGAGAGCATCAGCTCTCCTGTTTCCTTCTGCAATGGATCCTGGGAGCTCTGTGTGTGATCTGGTGTGCATCACGTAAAAGGGATGTTCTCTGTGAGAAATCAGTTTCACAAGCTTAGAAAGCAACTGAAAAAGAGTGATGTTGGAAACTTCTTGCAGCACAGAATGTTCTGCTCTAGAAACTATCCCTGCAACATAACTTGAATCGGTTACCAAATTGAAAGGTCCAGAGAACTTCTCAAATGCTCTAACGACTGCAGCCAACTCAGCGACTTGAGGCGATCCTTCTACCTCTGCAACATCTGATTCCCACTGCTGGGAAAGAGGGTCTTGCCAAGTCATGACTGACTTGTGTGACTTTCCTGAAGCGTCTGTAAATACAGTTAGAGAGTCAAGAGGCACTTTGCTTTGGATACTTTCTAGCTCTAATTGAAATGGAACATCGGCATTGAACAGTTTGTGGGCAGGCCGATGAACTGAAATTTGGCCGGGGTAGCTATCTAGAGCAAACTGCAGTGCTTCGTTCTCCTGGAGCAAATGCTCCAGCATGGCTTTTGTAATTTGGCCTTGTTGCCCGATCCGAAGAAAACACAAACAACCGAAGTCGTTTATGCGGTGCTTTATTGAGGGCCCGGGAGCCTGTGGACTAGTGTCCAAAGACAGAGCCCCAACTCCCAGAGAAATCACAGGGTTTTTATACGTTTCTTTACATGATTTCTTCATCTTAACCAATTCTTGCTTCATTTTCACTACTTGGTACAAGTTCTTCTTTGACATTTAAATGTCCTGCCAAAAAGGTATCCTCCTTAAGATAAACATACATTCTTTACGATAAGTAATTATCTCTTATATCCTCCCTAAGATAAGCTACATTCCTAAGAGATAAATAATTATCTTTTTAGTTACATTGCTTATATTGCAAAATCTACTAGAACAGTTCATCTACAGGTTACATGAGGCCTATCAAGCCTTAGCATAACTACTACTAATGTCAACTATTGATGTTTTGCTATCCCCTTAATACAGTGCAGTATAGTTTATTGAATCAAAATGGCAACAATTCCCCCCTTTTGAGCATTCTTCAGTCTTCTGCAAGGATGCTCAATTCTTAGTTTCATCAATTCCTTCGAATGCCAGATTTTCTTGTCCTGTGGCAACCTCATATTTCGGAGGGAGCGGGTACATCTCGTTGGTTCTTGTCAGAGCCTTTATCACTCTCCTGGTGCGTTTTGTTTCTTTTTCAATGGCTCCTAAAACACACTTATAAGCTATCCAAATAATTAACAAAAGAATTGCAAACAGTAGAATATATTGTATTGCTGACGAAACCCATCCAGAAACCTGAAGTCCCAAAGACTCAAATATTGTTCCGATCCAATTTTGTTGTGCCTCTTTTTCAACTTCTTTAGTTTTCAATTCAATTGTTTCTAATTGAGAAATATCTTTTTCTACTTCGATAGTCATGTTTGGGATATGGATGCAGCAATGATCAATCTTCCTCTTCAAATACTGACACACCCCATGCTCTTTTAACAACAGCATATCTAGTGCCATCCTATTCTGCAAAGTCATCCGGGATGTGGCTTGTAGTTGCAAATTTATATCCTTAAACCCTTTCTTGGTAGCTGCTGCTAATCTCTCAGTCTGTCCTAACAATTTATACAGCATTTCCCTGTTCCTATATGAAGCTATAGGTGCAAATAAGGATTCTAAAGCCCATCCGAACTTAACCCCACCATCAGGTTCATGCCATTCATTCTCTAACTCTGTAAATTCATCTATCTCCCTCTTCTTTCGGTTTGATTTTAGTTTTGATTGTTTCCACAGGGGACAAAGGGTTGGAACTCCTAAAGTAATTTGTGTTATAGGTCCATCTATTGGAATGTGTGTTGTCCACTGTCCATGTCCCATCACCCAAACTAGATTTCCTGGACTTCTAATTGTAGTATCTTGACAACTTACGGCCCTTTTAATTCCATTATTTCTGCTCAATGCATATATCTTCCCTGTAATTGTATGATTGAATTTTCTACATTCACATCCCCACTTGAGTAACACTCTAAGAGGAGCTAGGCTAATCTGATTCTCAGGGGTGTCACATGTAATTACTTTAGTACAATTCCAGCTCTCTCCAGTTGCCTTGATTTCTCTTGTGGAGGTTTCTGTCTTATAGACTTCTACAAGAGTTTGGTTCTTGGTTCCTATCCACTGAATACACCAGTTTACTGCCCCGATGTAACTATAATGTTCCAGTATACTTGGTCCCCATATAGCTTTCCAATCATCCCAAATCACGTGCTGTTGACTTATATTTTGACACTTAACCTCCTGATAAGGTTGTTTCGTTTTTACCTCTACGTCTCTAACACCATACAGTGCAGCATACCGTACCTTTTTAACAGTTACTATTTCTCTTTCTCTCATTTCTATTTGGCACACTGTGGATATGTTTTCTGGTGCCCGTGGTGGTAATGGAATAGGAATTATTCCCCATGGAATTGGTTCTCCTGCTGCTTGTGGAAGTGGCAAACATGCTGTGATTTGGGATACATTCTGCACCATCCCAAAATCTCTAATTAATCCTACTACTAAATTCTCTTGTTCATGACTTTGACGTGCAGCTACTTCTGTATCTCTCAGCTCTCTGTACCTCTTTTCTATTGGGGGTACAGTGTAATTGGGTCCGATTCCTTGTCCTTGCAACTTAGCTTCTACTATTCTTACCCCATAGTCTGCATCAATTTCACATATCACCAAACACAAATATTTTCCTTCAGAAGAGCCATTTTGAGGGTTACTAATATTCAGCCATCCCACACCTTTTCCAGACTTTTCCCACCAGCTAGTTCCTTGATCTATTCTATCCCACTGCTTCGGCTTATTTTCTTTCCACCATTTAACTTGCAGTGTCTGATTACATTCTTGTTTTAACACGAATGAACAACTTATCTTCAAAGGAAGTCCATCCCACATATTTTGCACAGCCCAGGGAGGATGTATTTCTACTAATTCTTGGGATGGAGTATCTTTCATCAATTTCCAGGGTACCACTCTTAATTTAATTTGTTTGTGATCAAAGCTGTCTCGAGATTTAACGACACACATGTATATATCTATATCATCTTGTCCGACTCGCTTCAATTGTACTGTGGTATTTCCTTTCTGTGCATCTTTATCCCAAACTGTGACAATATTTGCCCTTGGATAGTCAGCACCCTTACCCCAGGTTGCCTGCACGTTCCGGAGTTCAGATTTCTGGTCATTTGTTATGAGACAGGTCAGGTTCACATCCATTCCATCCATAACACCAACCACTGGTTCGGTCACTGCAACTACAACAGAGCCATTAACAAAGAGTGGTTTTATCAGTAACAATATAATCAAACATGCTATTTTCCGCGAAAAATCATCCGGGTTGGAGAGACCAACTGAGTCTCCCATTGTACGGGGACTTTCTTGACTCGTGTGTAATGGATCCATGAGTCGACTCCTTCGACTTTCACTGCGGTGTAAGTTGTCAGGATCACTTGACGTGGGCCCTCCCATGCTTCTTGCAAGGGGTGGGTGGACCAATTCTTCACATATACTTTGTCTCCCGGTTGAATGTCATGCACCGGATTTTCCAGGGGCAAAGGTCTGTTCCACTGCAGGGTTCCCCTTAAGGCATTAAGAGTTTTGTTTAATGACATGACATAACCAAATATCGCCTGATCACCGTGTACGTGCAAATCCCCTTTCAACACATTAGCATGGTATGGTTTCCCATATAGAATTTCATATGGGCTGACTCCCAATCGCTCCCTGGGTTTGATTCTGATTCTGAGTAATGCTAGAGGCAGCGCCTGCGGCCACTGTATCTTTGCCTCTTGGCAAATCTTCTTAACTTGCCCCTTAATTGTTTGATTCATGCGTTCTACCTGTCCACTTGATTGAGGTCGCCAAGGGGTATGTAGATCCCAGGATATATCTAGCGCCCTGGCCACTTCTTGTACGATTCCTGCTATAAAATGTGGGCCTCTATCTGATGACAATCCCAACGGTACCCCAAACCTTGGAATAATCTCTTTCAACAGTGTTTTGACCACTTCCTTTGCTTGATTTGTCCGACAAGGGAAAGCTTCAGGCCAACCTGAAAAAGTGCATACATACACTAAAAGGTACTTAAAGTTCTGTGCTTTTGGTAACTCTGAAAAATCTACCTGCCAGTAATCTCCCGGTTCTGGTCCCACTTGTAATTTTCCTAACTGAATCTGTTTCCTAACTATTGGATTGTTTTTCAAGCAAGTTGGACACATGGCATTCACCCGTTTTGCTAATGTTAACATCTGGTTAGAAATTACTTCTCCTTTTAGAAATTTCACCAATGTCTCTGCTCCCCAATGGCATTTATTATGTTCAGTCTCTAAGATGGTTCTCATAATTCGTGTGGGAACTACAACTTGTCCCATGGCTGTTACATACCATCCGGTTGCATTCTTCTGCGCTTTCAGGAGCACGGCTAGTTTTTCATCATCCGGAGAATATTTCGGTTCCTGAGTCAAATGTGGAGTTACAGGACTCACCTTAACAGGTACCAAAGCCATTTGGGTCCACACTTCTTTGGCTACTTCTCGTGCCGTTATATCAGCCAACCTGTTTCCTTGATATATTTTTCCTTCTTCTTTTTGGTGACCTCTCACATGCATCACTGCAACCTTTTCCGGCTGATGTACTGCATCTAGCAAAGCTAGAATTTCAGTTCTGTATTTGATAGTAGTTCCTTGAGAATTCAGCAACCCTCGTTCCTTCCACAAAGCGCCATGAATATGCACAACCCCAAAAGCATATTTAGAATCAGTCCATATGTTCACTTTCTTTCCTGAACTTAGCATTAGGGCTCTAGTGAGTCCAATGATTTCAGCTCGCTGAGCTGATGTTCCAGGGGTCAAAGCCTTTGCTTCCACTACGGTTGTAACTGTTACCACCGCATACCCCGCATACCTGGTACCATTCTCTACGAAGCTGGACCCGTCGGTAAACAATTCCCAATCCGGGTTTTCCATTGGGACGTCTTTCAAATCAATTCGGCTGGCATACACTTGTTCAATCACCTCCATGCAGTCATGTGTTAATTCTCCTTCTTCCTGCTCACTGCGGAGAAATTCTGCTGGGTTAACATGGTTAGTCATTTTCAAATCCACATCATCTTGTTCTCTCAGAATTGCTTGGTATTGTAGCATTCTGCTGGAAGAAAGCCAGTGACCCCCCTTTTGTTCCAAAACTGCCAGTACCATGTGAGGCACGAATACCTCTATTTTCCTTCCCAAGGTCAGTTTCCTGGCCTCTTGGATGAGGATCACCGTGGCCGTAACTGCCCGCAAGCATGACGGCCATCCAGCACTTACTGTATCTAATTGTTTTGAAAAATACCCTACCGGGCGTTTCCAGGAGCCAAGTCTCTGGACTAGCACTCCCAGTGCCAGTTTCTGCCTCTCATTCACATATAATTGAAAATCTTTATTTAGATCTGGGAGGCCCAATGCTGGAGCTTCTCTCAAGGCCTGTTTCAAATCCTCGAAGGCCTTTTTCCTCTGTCGATCCCACTTCAACTGAGGTTCTTTCAGAGCTTCGTATAATGGCTTAGCTAAAAGTCCAAAATTCAAAATCCACAGCCTGCACCATCCTACCATCCCCAGAAAAGACCTTAGTTCCTGATGGTTTCTGGGAAGGGGAATAGCACAAATAGCTTCCACTCGATTAACTCCCAATCGTCTCTGGCCTTGAGTGATTTCACATCCCAGGTATATTACACTTTCCTTTATTAGTTGTGCTTTTTCTTTTGACACTCGGTAGCCAGCCTGGCCCAGCATATTTAACAGAGCAATGGTTAATTTCAGACACATTCCTTTTTCTTCTGTTGCTAGAAAGATGTCATCTACATACTGGAGAATGACATAAGAAAAAGGTGATTCTCTTACCTCAGCAGTTTTCCATTCTTCTAACTCTTTTGCCAGTTGGTTTCCGAATATTGTGGGACTGTTTTTGAAACCCTGCGGCAATCGAGACCAGGTGAGCTGTCTTTTTCTTCCAGTGTCAGGACTTTCCCATTCGAATGCAAAATATTTTCTACTCTCCAATGCCAGAGGGATGCAGAAGAAAGCATCTTTCAAATCAACAACTGAAAACCATTTAAATTTTTCTGACACAGATGTTAATAAAGTATATGGATTGGCAACTACTGGGTGAATGTCTTTAACAATATTATTGATTGCCCTTAAATCCTGCACTAACCGATACTTACCATTTGGTTTCCTAACTGGAAAAATAGGAGTGTTAAAGTCCGACTCACATTCCTGCAAAATTCCTTGAGCTAAAAACTGAGTAATCAGAGGGGCAACACCCCTCTTAGCTTCTAATTTAATTGGATATTGTTTTATCCTGACTGGCTGTGCTCCTTCTTTTAATTCCACCACTACTGGCTGAGCAGCTTTTGATTTTCCAGGGTTCCCTGTCTCCCATACCCAGGGTACTACTGCTTGATCGACTTCAGTGGGAATAGGAGAGGGATCAATTTCTTTTATCACAAACAATTTAGCAATTTCTTCTCCTGGGACTTCCAATTTCACCCTTCCATCTTCGAATATGATTTTAACATTTAATAATGACAATAAATCTCTGCCAAGCAATGGCTCGGGACAATTAGGCATATACAAAAATTGGTGATCTAATTCTTTCCCTCCAAATCTCAGATTTAATGGCTGCAAAAAGGGTCTTTCTTCCAATTGTCCAGTTGCCCCTATTACCTGTATGGTAGTATTGCTAATAGGTCCTAACCTCTTATTCAAAACCGAATGAGCTGCCCCCGTGTCTACAATAAATTCTTGTTCTTTCCCATCTATATCAATTATCACCTTCAGATCCCGTTCTAGTCAACTTTGATTCTGGTAATTTCCCAAAACAAATGCTTGAGCGACACCTTCTGGATTCATGGGGTATCCTGCAGATGTATTCACTGGTACTCCTGACGCTCCTCCTGGCATCCCTCCCAGTCCAGCTTTCACTGGACACTCGTTCTTCCAGTGTCCTATCTGGCGACAAAACGCGCACTGATTGGGAGCGATTCCTCCCTGCCGGGGACCAGGAGGGGCCATCCCCCGTCCTCCAAATCCAGCATTCTGAAATCCTGCTCGGCCACGACCGAAGCCCCGACCGCGCCCAAAACCACCTCTGCCCCTTCCTCTATTACCAGCCTGCTGCATTATAGCTAAGATGTTTGCCCGCTGTTTCCTGACAGCTTCTTTTTCTCTGTTGTTATAAACTTTCCAAGCCACCTCTAGCATTTTATTCAAATCCCGAGTATCCTGCCCTTCTAGTTTCTGCAGTTTCTTACGTATATCTTCCTGCGTCTGTCCCAAAAAGATTAAAGCAAGCTGCAATTTTCCTGCTTCGCTGTCAACGTCCAAGTCTGTGAAGCGTCTAGCTGTTTCCTTAAGTCGTTCTAAAAATGCCGAAGGTGATTCGTCCTTCTCCTGCCTAACTGAATATAATTTTGACCAATTTAATGTTTTAGGCATCCCCGTCCTGATTCCCTCTACCAACAAATCCTGATACCCCTTAATAGATTCCATTCCTGCAACCCCATTCGGATCCCATCCCGGATCATCACAAGGAACTAAATCATTCACAGTCCCCCTGGTCAAATGCATTCTAATCATTTCCCGGGCACGCTCTCTCATTGCTCGCAGCACCATTTCTTTCTCAGTAGAATCCATCAGGGTATCTAACAAAACCTGCATATCATTCCAATCTGGATTCTGGGTTTTAATTATCATTTTAACCACCCGTGCCACCCTTTCAGGATTCTCACGGTAACTTCCTGCTGACTGCTTCCAGATTACCAAATCTCCTGGGGAGAAAGGTACTTTCACAAGTACTTTATCTCCCTGGGGTCCCATTGCTTCCCTTAAGGGAGCAATGAGCTGGGGTTCCCCCTGATTCTTACGTCCCTTTCTAGTCCGTGCCGCAAGTGGAGTGTTTCGCCGATTTCGAGGAGAAGCAGGGGAAGGGGTCGGAGGACGCACAACAACCTTCTTAGCATTTCCTGGCACCACTGTTATGTCTGCTACCTCCTCATCCTCTTCCTCCTCCTCCTCCTCCTCAGCACTACTTTCTGGTAACGGCGGATACAGCGAGGGGCGAGGCGAAGCAGGGGGAAGGGGTGAGGGGAGAGAAGGTACCGGGGATAAGACAGGAGGGGCGCTTGGTGACACCATTAAAGACAGATCCTCTTCTGCTCGAGGGGTTAACGCTAAGCACTGAACACACTTAGATTTCTCTTTACAACCCCCACACCCAGATTCTTTCACCTCCAACACCATTATTCCACATTCAGCCTGCCACTCCTTTTTACGGGACAGTAAATTAAACAAGTCCAAATACTGTATTTCATCCCATTTCTCATTTTCTTCCAAATACTGCAACAATGACCTTATAGTATTATAGTCCACCGTACCATTCTTCGGCCACGCCGGCCCTTCCCGCTCATATTCTGGCCACCAATGATTACAATAATCAATCATCTTATCCTTACTCATCTCCTGGAAAAATCCTTCGCTTTTCCACCTTTTTAACAAGCATCCTAGCGGAGTATTTTCGGGTATATCCTTATTGAACATAGACTTAAGTGCCCTGAATGGCATTTTGAATCGGTTTCAATTACAACGGTACAGCAATTCAACAACCGATCGCAACAGCCAATATGCAGCAACGTATAAAACAATAATAACCACGATCAATATTGACAATTTGACAGAATCAGTCATGCCACATACACATATTCACACACCAATATAAACAGATACCAGATAAATACCAGACCAATCCAACTTGCCACTTCTCGACGCCGCGAGGGGCAAGCACCGGACCTGCGCAGCTTTCGCCGCGTCTGACAGCCGGTACCTAGGCTTTACCAGACCAACCAGACGTCTTAGCCCAACCCTGCGAGGACCGCCGCCTCGGCTTACGGGCAGGCACCTAAACCAAAAACCAGAAAATAAAGCACCTTCGGGCTTACCTTTCGCAGTCGTCCGCCAGGCGCAGGGGTCGGGCACGAACCGATGACTCCCCGAGAATCACTCGGTGCTAGCGTGGAGTGGATCAGAACGCGAACCGCCCCAGCCACCTTCGGAGTCCTGCCGCGGTCGCCAGAAAACTGTTGCCCGATCCGAAGAAAACACAAACAACCGAAGTCGTTTATGCGGTGCTTTATTGAGGGCCCGGGAGCCTGTGGACTAGTGTCCAAAGACAGAGCCCCAACTCCCAGAGAAATCACAGGGGTTTTATACGTTTCTTTACATGATTTCTTCATCTTAACCAATTCTTGCTTCACTTTCACTACTTGGTACAAGTTCTTCTTTGACATTTAAATGTCCTGCCAAAAAGGTATCCTCCTTAAGATAAACATACATTCTTTACGATAAGTAATTATCTCTTATATCCTCCCTAAGATAAGCTACATTCCTAAGAGATAAATAATTATCTTTTTAGTTACATTGCTTATATTGCAAAATCTACTAGAACAGTTCATCTACAGGTTACATGAGGCCTATCAAGCCTTAGCATAACTACTACTAATGTCAACTATTGATGTTTTGCTATCCCCTTAATACAGTGCAGTATAGTTTATTGAATCAAAATGGCAACAGCCTGATTTTAATTTGATTGGCATGTGAATGAACTCAAAGTCACAGCCAGCCAGTTCCCGAAGGCGAATTCTGGCTTTCCGAATCAAATCAGCCATCAATTCTTGTGGCTTTGTCATTCGTTTGGACCTGTGGTGACTCAGAAAGACCCACTCTATAATAGAGAGGGGATCTTCATTGTCTTGGACTTTCTTTCATTTCTGGATGGTTTTTTTGTCCCATTGAAAAATTATTCCATGAAGATGTGGCAGCTTTCCCAAAATGATAAATCGAAAAGGCAGGTCAGGCTTGCACCTGTTGGCCTGTCTGGTGGACATTGCGTGCTGAATGTTTTCAAGCGCAATTTTTGCTTCTGGAGTGAGGGTCCTGGGGGAACTGAGCCCCTCTCCCCCTTTTAACAAATCAAAAAGGGGGGCTAGATCTTCAGTAGAAAGACCGAGCCAAGGTCTCACCCAGTTTAAAGTTCCACACAGTTGATGAACATCTGCAAGGGTCTGAATTTGGGTTCTAATTTTCAATTTTTGAGGAACAATGGTCCTCTTTCCGATTTCAAGCCCTAAATATTTCCAGGGCGGCATTTGTTGAATTTTGGACTCTTGCAGCTCAAAACCTGCATCAACCAGTGAAGACACTGTGAGGTCGAGTGCATGTTTCAACAGGTCATCTGTTGGCGCGGAAATCAAAACATCATCGATGTAATGATAAATGATCGCTTGGGGCACTGCTGCACGCACGGGTTCGAGCAGGGAGGAAACGTACCGTTGGCAGACCATGGGAGAGACCTTCAGGCCTTGGGGAAGGACTCTCCACTGGTACCTCTTCCCCGGTGCGTCTTGGTTCAGGGTGGGCACAGAGAAAGCAAAGCGTGGTGCATCATCGGGGTGAAGAGGAATGTGAAAAAAACAATCTTTTATGTCAATCACAGTCAAATTCCAATTTTCAGGGAGCATAGTTGGGGAAGGCATCCCTGGTTGCAGTGATCCCATGTCCTCAACTACCTCGTTAATTTTGCGAAGATCGTGGAGAAGCCTCCATCTGGTCTTGTCTGCTTTTTGAATGACAAACACTGGAGAGTTCCACGGTGAAGTGGTCTCTTCAATGTGGCCTTTTTTCAATTGCTCTTCTACCAATTCATTGAGCGCCTTTAATTTGTGCTTAGAAAGCGGCCACTGCTCTACCCAAACTGGTTCATCTGTCAGCCAATTCAGTTTTTGGATAGGGCGCTCCTCAGTGACCGCAACTTGAAAAACCTTTGAAGGGTCAGGAATGTTGATTGTGACTCCCCATTGGGACATCAAATCTCTTCCCCACAGGGGTTCGTCAAAATCTAACACAAAAGGGCGTAAAGTTGCCAATTGCCCATCTGGTCCCTCAAATGTGATTGCTTTCTTTGACTGTTTGGCCAATTGCAAACCTCTAATGCCATTTACATGTTTGACATAATCTTGTAATTCCCAGTGTGACGGCCACACCTTTTCTGGTACAATTGTGACATCTGCAGCTGTGTCCCAGGCTCCTTCAAGGAGTCTGGATTCGCCACCCATGGAGAGTTTACAGTAATCTTTTGGCCTGTCAGAGCTTATCTTTTTTTATCACAGCGACTGTGGTGTCTGTGTCGCTTTCTTCTTTGTCATCTTCTGTGGCAGTGTTCTCTAAATCTGTTCTCACTGCAAGCTCTTGGAGAGATGGAATGGCTTGGGCGATGATTTGCCCTTTTGGTAAAAATGTGGGTGGGTTATCACTGCCCAACCACACTACAAATCGCCCTGGGTCTGTTCTCACAATCCCAGGAGCAATCTTTATGTCTTTGGGGGTGTACTTACAGTCTCCGACAACAACCCATTTGGTACCTATCAAATGCCACGTGCCTGGTTCTTTTGAGACCACGGCTGTGTGCCATTGACTGTCCCGCAGGTGAAGAGGCTCAGCCAGCTTGAGCCTGAAAGGCTCATACCTGTCTGTCGTTGTCAAGGATCCTGTTGGTTCAGGCAAGATTATGTGCCTCGGTTTGTCTGGTTTTGTCAAATCCTGTGAAAAGAAAGACAAATTTGATTTAAATGACTTTTTTCCTTTTTTGGTGTTTACAGCAGCCCGATTTGGATCAACACGATGGGCTGTCCCACGCTCGTCACTCAGTTTTTTGACTCTTTGTTGTTCTCTGTGTTCTCATTCTCCCCACTTCCCCTTTCTTTTAAAAAATTGTCAAATTGTTTTTTCATTGGACACCGGTTTGTCCAGTGATTGTTTTGACCACAGAGGAAACAGGGGCGTTCTGGTTGTGCAGAACTGTTTTTCTTTTGTGGCTCTGATGTCTTCTGGGCTTTCGAAGTTTCAGCAGCAGCAGCAGTGACTTTCGGGCGTGTTTTTGCTTCTTTGGGAGCTGGCTTCTTGCTCCTTGGAACTGTGACACTCACGGCTTGCAGCATCTGCCTGAGCTGAGGGATGGTCCCTGGTTCTCTTGGAATGAGGTTGATGGCAGCTGTGCACTCTTCGTTTGCATGGGAAAATGCCAGCTGCTGGATCACTTGTTTCTGGGCTTCTTCTGCTACAACTTGCTGCTGGACAGCCATCGAGAGGCGGTCTACAAAGTCAACGTATGATTCTTGTGGTTCCTGAAAAATTTCTAAATAACATTGAACAGATCCAGCAGGTTGCATTTTTAAAAAGGCTTTGCAAGCTAGCTCAGTTACAAATTCTAAAACATTTTGTGGGATATTATTTGCTTGGTCAGTGGCTAGTTTCCAATCTCCCTCGCCTATTAAATGGTTGAGGGTGATTGGGTTGCCTGCGTTATCTGTTGCGGTGTCTGGGTTTTCTAACAAAGCTGGGAGTGCATCTTTCAACATGTTTGCCCATGTGCCTTCCCAAAGCTCAAACTGAGCTTTTTTTGACAAACATTTGAAAAGCTGCTTTAAATCTGAGGGAACAGCTGTGATTCCAGCAAAGGAAGAATACAACATTCCTTCAAAATATGAGCTTTCTCGGCCAAATTCCTTTAAAGCTTTCATTAAATCTTTAATGAGTGACTGAGGAAAGGCACGCCACATCGCAAAGGTATTTCCGTTCCCACGAGTCCTGCGATAGGTAACTGGTGTAATTGTGGGCACTTTTTCTTTGTTTTGCATTTGATCTGCTTCATCTGGGACTTTTTTCTCAGTGGCTGCTGTCATGATTGCAGGAACTCCGAGCTCACAGTGTGTTTGCCTGTTACTATGACAACAGGCTGGGGGCGGTGCCGCGCTGACGCTGCGGGGAGGGGGAAGGAGGCTGCCCGGGACGGCTCCCGGCTCCGCCCCTCTTCTCAGCAATGGCGGCGAAGGCTGGAACAGCAACTCGGACCTGCAGCAAAAATGAGGAAAAACACTTCCCGGGGCTGGCTCCCCTGCCGTGCATTTTGATTGCGGCGTGGGGGCCAGTGTGGGCTGATTTTCGGCAAACGGAAAAGAACGCGAGTCGGCTTGAATTGGCTGCGGGGACACGAACTGCACGGGGTCTTTTCTTGCTGAGTGTTCGGGTTCGGGAATTGGAAACGCCGGCGGCGCCTGCTGGGGGGTTTGAAACCAAAGGGGCGCCGGCGCCGGCGGCGTTTCGCCGCGTGCTCCGCGCTCTGCTGCCATTTCGGCAGGAACGAGTGGGGGGGGCGGCCACGCGGCGTTGGAAGATGGCGGCGCAGCAAAAAGAGCTGAAAATTGTACGGGAACGGGACAGGGAGCGAGCGGGGCTGGCTCGAGGAGAGGTTGGAGCTGACCCGCGCGGAACGGCGGACCTGTGACTGGGGCTGGGGCTGCGGCTGCGGCGGGAGCCGGGGCGGCCGGGGCCGCCGGCGCGGGGACCGGGGCCACTGGCGCGGGGACCGCGGCCGCCGGGGCGGGGACCGGAGCGGCCGGCGCGGGGACCGGGGCCCAGGGGAAGGGCCAATCACATTTTTGGCTTTGAGTGGGCGGGGAAAAGGGCGGGGGCAAGTTCGAGGACAAAGAAAAAGACAAACAGGGAGGGGAAAAGGGCGGGGGGAGCGAAGCTCTCTGGGAAAAAGAAACTGGAGGAGACAAAGAACAAAGAGCAGATGGCCTCGGCACATGGCATCCGCCATCTTTGGGGCTCTTTTCTTTGTTCTCCGGGAAAGGAAAAGTTTCAGGATTGGGGGTGCATAGGTTACCGGAGCTGTCTTCATCAGCAGGAGGGGCTGAAGGAGTTTCGTTCTCCGCAAACGAAAAACGAACTCTGGGTTTGTTTTCTCGGGAAACCGAAGGAGAGAGAGGGGGGGTTTTTTTCCGTTTAGACCTGCTAAACGGCTTTGGGGTGCCGCGGCAGCTCGGCCGTTACTGCCTTGGCTTAAAGGAGCAAGGTTTTCGGTTTTGGAAATGGTTTTTGAATTTTTAAAAATTTTAAAAGGGTCTTTTGGGGATTTGGAAACTTTGGGTATGGAGGGAGGGGTGGGAGAAGGAGAAAACGCAGGGGGGGGAAAAAGAAGAAGCATTAGAAGGAAACAAAGGGGAAGAAGCTGAAAAACATTTTTGCAAAGATGCAATATTTTTTTCTTGCATTTTTTCAATTTCTTTCAAGGCAGATATCAGCTGCCAAGGCCAAAACATGAATTTTGAAGCTAAAACATCTCCTGACTGTGCTAGCTTTTGTAACTTTTTTAAAACTTCTTCCCAAAACAAAATACAATTTACTTGGTTTGAATTAACATTTGAAAAGTGCAAAAACAAAAACTTAATAAATTTTTTCAATTCTTTCTTTGAATGCTTTACTTTAGCAACAAGTAAAATCCCAATTAAACTTTTAAGAACCTCTTTTTGAGTGATGGATTTTGTATTTCCCATTTTTTAGCTGTTATTTGTTCCACCACTTTCTCAGCTCCCCCCCTCACTTCTCCACGGGTTTTCCTTTCCTGAGGAGGGTGCCTTTGCACGAAGAAGGACTCACAGCCCTCCCTCTTTCCTCTCTCAGGGGTTGCGCAACCTTAAGATTGTGCGGCTCTTTCAAGCCTGCACTGTGGGTATTTCCCTCCCCTTCTTTGAGGAAAATATACTCACCAAACCCAGGGGACAGCAGGGGGTAGGATGCTGATACAACCACACGCCGAAGAGGACTCCTTTGGGGCAGGAGCTGTTCTCTTCGTCCACCAGGGCGTCACCCTGATGGCTCGTGAATTTGAGAGTCTCTGCAGACCTCTCACAGGGTCCACTCTGGCCCACTGTGTCAAACACACGACTCAGCGTGCTAAACTGCGGCTGCAGCCCCACGTTCTGGGCACCAGTTTGTTGCGTCTCAGCCCCAGGGCGCTGGGTGCTGCGACAGTGCGTATCTGGTTTTGGCCCAGCTCGGTATTCAGGCTGGGCCCCCGGCTGCTTTTTGGATACGCTTCAGTAAAGTTCGTTGGTGGGGTTTTTGGCCTGCAGGCAGCTCAGCTCACGCTGACATGGCGGTGGTAAAAGAGGGGACTTTTAGAGGCTTTGAAAAAAGAGGCTTTATTTGGTGGGGGGGGGGGGGGTCAGGGGTCCCCCCAGCCTCAGGCCAGTGCCTCTAAAAAGACCCTGGACCTGGGCTGCAGGGCGTTTTTGTACAAAGAATCTAAGGGGTGGGTACAACGTGTTTAAACCAATAAAACAATTAAAACGATACATGCCAGCTAGATTACATAAACACTAACAAATCCTGAATAGGTCGGGGGGTGGTCTCTCAGGGCTTTGCCAACCACGGGCCAAAGCTCTTGGACCTTGAAGATAAAGATTTTGTGATGGACAAAGGGAAAAGATCATACATGAAACAGGGATGTAACAAAAAGGGAACCAATAGGGAAGAGACTCTGTACAGAGACTCTGGTTGTCTTAGAAACTTTATCAGCTACCTTGAAACAAAGGGGCTCTTTCAGGGTATCTACTATACTAAAACTTACAATATAAAAAAAACTATACTACATTTATAACTAAAACTTAAAAAACATTTTTACACAGCCACAGCTCAGGAGGACGTGCTCCATGTCATAGATGCCGTACATGCCTCTGGTCAGCTCCTCCAGAGACCCGATGTACTCCTTCCAGAGGTTATGGATCTGCAGGATGCCCGCCAGGCATCCCTGCATCACCGCCCCACAGTAGCTGGCACAGGGCTTGGCCAGGAGCAGCCCCTGGCAGTGGGAGCAGTACCACATCTTCAGCAGTGCCCGCCCACAGTCCTTGCTGAATTTCAGGTGGTCAGTAGTGTTTATCACCTCGATCCCCAGGTTCAGCACCTGCAGAGACTCGTGTGGCCTGCAGGGACTTGGATACCTGTGTCATCATCGTCTTCAGGTAGTTCCCAAAGACTTTGAGGTCTCTCCTGGCTGCCCACAGACATTCAGTCGTTTCCACAGAGGGATCGGGGAAGCCAGGATTAATCAAGTGAGAGTAAACCAAAGGGAATAAACTGTCAAAAACTTCATTTATCATGTAATTGACACTGATGTCAGAGCCCAATATGTACAGCGAGATATCAGTAAAAAGTTCTCCAACAAATTTAAGAACTTTGGGCCCCATGCTCTGGTAGTAGGTCCTAAACATGCTGTTGGTGAAGTTTCTTGCATGCTGCACTACAATTTCAAAGGCTTCTGCAAAAAACAACAACAACAAAATGTTATTAAGAGGTGGTGAGCTCAGAAACAGAGAGGATAATGTTCTACCACATCACTGTTGCCAGGGCTGGCCCCATCCAGCCTGCCTTGGTCAAACACCTGCTGGCAGCCATGCCTGCTGCAAAACAACAGCATCAGCAGTTTCCAGGGGAAATGCATAAATTCTTTAAACAGAAGCTACACATCAAAATGGCAAAAAAAAAACCCCTATGATCTAGTTAACATTTCAGCTTTTAATGAAAATATTGATTCAAGAAAAGGACTAGACTGCAATTTCTTTCTCTCCCCCCTTTAATATTGATTTGAAATTAGCAGGAATTCTATCTCCAGACTTAATTTAAGACAGAGATAAATGTTTGACAAACTGTATAGTGTTTAAAATCAGGAAACAGTAAATGCTGACATTCCATTATAAAAAGGAAAATACTTATAGGAGTTTAATCACAGACAATATTCTGACTCAACCCCCAGCAGGTACCCTGCACCAAGTGTCCTCAAAGCCACTGGGAAAGCCCCCACAGTGCTGCAGTTTTTCCAAATGCACCAGGCTCACTTCATCTGCAGATCCAATGTTTCATTTGCCCTGGCTGTGAGCTGCTCCATTGTCCAAAGCGATGCTGAGAGCCAGTGGTGCCATGTCCACCTGTGAGTGCCCAGCCAGGAACATTCTCATACGTATCAAGTTGTCCCACACTGTCCTATGAAATTCAAGTTTTAGACAGAGACTGTCATTTTGCTAGGAAAAATCACGGTGCATTTTCCCATCTCTGCCTTCAAGGACTTGAGGACTTTCAGCCCACATCTCCTTCACAAGGTGAGCAGGGAAGCCCCCACAGTTACTGCACAGTTATTGCACAGTTATTCCTTTAATTATAGCCCTCCTCATCAGGAGGCTTCCAAAATATCCATACCCCACTATATAAGGACAATATACCTACATACACACCAGTTTGCACCTTAAAGCATTAGAAGGGGAGGCCATCAGTACAAACTAAAGTCTTTTTCTTTGGCTAGCTTGCTCTACCAGCCCATGTGCCACCCTCCAGGGTGGCATTTCAGAATTCATAAAATGCTAAAATTAATGAACAGCCTTTCAGTTCACAGGTCACTTAAACCCTGTAGCCCTGGTTCGTGCCTGAGATGTTTTGGTTTTCTGAAATTCTTTTCCCAGGGAATTTTCTGTAAACAAGAGACATGTTTTTCTAACTGTAACTTTGTTTACATTCCTTTCCCTAGGAGGGACTTCTTGATGTCCCTCTGGTCTGACCAGTGTGATTGAAGAGGTTGGTCTTTGTTTCACCAATCAAATTGGTCTATGTAGAATAGTATAAAAAGGGAGACATCCCCAGAAATAGAGTCATTTTCAGTCTTCTGAAGTTGGAGTCTGTGTTGTTGTGATGTACAACAGCGTCAACACCCCACGATGTAACTGCTCTCAGCTCTGTCACTCTGGAAACACACATCCTGGCTCAATTTGCATGAAAAATATTCATGTTCAATAATTAAAGGGAATGTTTAATTTTTAAAGCCATAAGAGTTATTTCCCCCATTTGTTAAGGGTGGAATGCAGCTGAGCATGGCCTGACACATCTCCATCCACAGGAGTTCAGTATCAACACTGTCACAAGCAATGTTGGGCCTTGCTGCTCACCCTGCATAACCTCTTGCATCACTCAAGAGTTTTAAGACCATCACATCTCCAGGACTTCCAGCTTTCTTCCTGGGTGCACCCTATTCAGGGATTCCTGGAAGAACAGGGCGCTGTTGCTGCACCCCACCCCAGCATGCAGAAAGCTGTGGTGTAAGCAGTGATCAGAGCTAATCAGAAATTACTGGTATACTTCTGCAGACAGTGTGTCCATCCCATCTTGTGCCTGCACACCTCCCAGGCATGCTGCTTAAGCATTTTGCCCACAGCTCCAGACACTCACACCAGGACTATCCCGGCAAGCCAAGAACAGCCATCTGTGTTCCCAGGTGACAGCAATCCCTCCTTCCTCAAAGCACAGTCCGAGGGATGCAACGGTGCAAAAACACAGGGCCCCTGCGTCTGATGCCTTATGAGGCTGACCTGAAACAGAGGCTGGACAGATCTGGAGAATAAAGTAGATATTTATTAAAAGGTTTCCAAGACCCACCCTGGGCATTACAGCCTGACCAAGGCTGCACCCTGGGTGGGTCAGAGAGCCACACAAAATGGCTGCCCAATCACGAGATTTTACATTTTTATAAGTTTTGGTCCATTTGCATATTGGGGTTTAATTGTCCAATTACAGCTTCAGGTTGTGAGGTCTTATCCTTCTTGCTCTTCCCTTCAGTCCACTGTTGTTTATGCTTTTTGGGCTGAAAGTTGTCCTTGGTCCTCAGCAGGAAAAGATTTGTTTTGTCTACTTGTTCTGTGAAGAGAGCTTACTAGCACTTAATATGAGGCTTAAAACTACATCCTTAGGCATCACAGAATCTAAAACTATGAAAGCTAAAATCTAAGGCATCACCTCTCTCACCATGACAGCCGGCATACCGCTCCTCACCCCTAGATAGAGGATGGCAAGGCTCTCCAGGCAAGATAACAGCAAGTGTAACAGATTGGGGTCTGCAAGCAGAGCAGTTGCACTATTGCACTGTATGAAATGTTGGTTGCACTATTATTACAAGTTTTAAAACAACAACAACAACAAAGTCTCTTTAAAGAGGACACATGAATTACAGAAATTTTTCCCCTCCTCTTTATTCTCAAGAACACCTGAAACTTCCAGGGGTCCGAGCCTGGATGATTGGACCCCTTTGAGTTTCCTCGGGACTCTGCCCTGATGGCGACTTGATAGAGAAAGGCAGCCCTGGTCCAATTGTCCAGAAACAGAATTTTAATAAAGCAAAAATAACAAACAATAAGATGTACACTATATTTGGAGCGAACTGGAAAAAGGCAGTAACAAGGGGCAAAAGGTCCAGGGTCAGACAGGGGTACTTATACATCCTGGTGTGGGGAGGAGTTAAGGCGGGGTCTGAGGGAAGGATCCAATAGGGGAGAACGATTAGGAATATTAAAATTTCTGCACCAAAAATCAACCTATGGTAACACAAAGAACTAGGAACCTTCTAGCAACGATTTGCATACTTGAACTGAGGGAACATGGGAGTAAACCTCTTGCTTACTATACTTAGAAAGGGGTTTCCCAGGGCATTAAGCCAAGGTTTTCCTCTTCCCCAGGGAAACCACTCTCTACAAATATCAGAATAGTTTTTTCCTCAAAAAGCGCAAAGAACTTTTTGGACCATTGATTTTTTTGACAGCAGTGGAGACGGTGCCAAGATTTTCATGCTGTGCCTCACCATTCGCCTTTACCCTCTTCTCTGTTAGTCCCCTTTAGAAAAAGTCATCACTCTTCTGTTTTCTTCCTCCTCTGTGCTTTGCCAGTTATCATCAGAGCCAAAAGACTCTTTGCTGATTAGAAAAATATTCCAAGCTCCTATGCAAACCTCCTACGGTAAGAAGGGCTTCAGAAAGGACTGGAGAACAGTGACCTATGAGAAGAGCATGCACACACAGTCCCACTGCTTTAAAGGTCATGACATGCACATAATTTTTATTGTAATAACTGGCTGAGAGTGTCTATTTCATGTGCCTTGGAGCTTTTGCATATATCCATTAGAAAGCGCAACAGGGATTATAAAAGCATATGGAGACTCCTGCTGCCCTATTAATAGATGCAAGAAATAATAAAACTTAGTAAAAAAGAAAACTTACATATTCAAAATCTCTCCCACCCAGCTCCCACAGTAGATGCTTATTCTGAAATATTCCTCGGAAAGTTCTGGCTGCAGGAATTCTAAATCCCCAGCTGCCAGCAGCTGCAATGACCCTCAGCCAGACTCTGAGCGCTTCAAAGGGGAGGAAACTTTGCGGGTCAGTTCCCTGTGCTCCCACGAGGGAACCTCACAGGGACAAGGGGGGATGCTGCATTACAGACATGACACAGGCTTCTGATCCCCCATAAAATCCCACAGCCTGGACTTGCTGCTGGTAGAATCTGCCCCACTCATAACATGGCATTATTGAAACTCATTGCTGGAGGATAATTCAATCTTTTCTCTCTTTTATTTTTTATTTCAAGGATATTTTCAAAAGCTGCCATTTAAGGCAGCTGTTTTGCAGGTCTGGCTGAAGCAGTGTGAATACAAAGCAAAGCATCAGATTTACCCCCAACTTCAGCAGGCAAAAACACTGCACGGCTTAGCAGGGCTCATTTTTCAATCTCCATCACTGTAGAGTACACACACAGATGCACACACAGCAGAGTATAAGACATGTTCCTTTAAGCACATTAGCAACAAAAGAAAGGCTCAGAATAATCCCCGTCCTTTATTAGATGCGGGGAGAAACACAGTGGCAAAGGATGAGGAAAAGGCAGATGTACTTAGCGCTTTCTTGGCCTCAGTCTTTAGTAAAACCATGTTTTCTCCAGGTACCCAGCACCCTGAGCTGGAAGACAGGGATGGGGAGTAGAACAAAGTCCCCATAATCCAGGAGAAAATGGTCAGGGCTCTGCTACACCACTTAGATACACACAAATGGGGCTGGATGAGATCTACCCAAGGGTACTGAGGGAGCAGGCAGAAGAACTCACGAGGCCACTGTCCATCATTTACCAGCAGTCCTGGTTACCCAGGGAGGTCCCAAGTAACTGGAGGCTGGCAAATGTGACAGGACCTGGGAGGGTGAGATCATCTTGAGTGCTATCACATGGCACATACAAGACAACTAGGGCATCAGGCCCAGCCCCACATGGGTTCATAGTCCTGCTTGACCAATCTCATCTCCTTCTATGAGAAGGTGAGCAGCTTGGTGGATCAAAGAAAGGTTGCGGATGTTGTTTACCAGGACTTTAGAAAAGACTTTGGCCCAGTTTCCCATGGCATTTCTCTTGGAGAAACTGTCTGCTTGTGGCTTAGACACCTGTCCAGGAAAGAGAAACCAAGGAAACAAGGCCAGAGCATCATCACCAACCAAGAACTGGTGTCCTTGATAGTATAGGGTTAAAATGATTTCTGTAGAACTGCAGGCGGGTAACTAAGGGGGTGGTGGTGGTTAGGAAGGGTAACGGTTGGGAGGGGAAAGGCCTGGGCTTGCTGGTCAACAGGGCCTTGAGAATAGAACATTAGCTTTGCTGTAGTTGCTGTAGCTACAGCCATTGTTTTAACTAAATCAAGTATGACTTTGTTTGGGGGAATTGAATATGATCACTGTTTGGCTAAATTACAAGAAATTTTTGCTTGGGTAAAATCAATAGAACAATCTAAAGTAAATAATCAGTACATAGCTGTGTAGCAGAAGGGTATAAAAACGTGTGTGTCGCGAATCACTGTTGGAGTCAGATTTGGGTCTGCGTACCCCGGCTCCCGGAGCTTCTCAATAAAAGCACCTGCATATAATCATTTCGTGATTATGTGTTTCCAAGGTCAACACCCTGATACTGTACATCTGTTGACTGCCTCAGTCAAAGGCAGTTTATCAGGACTCCCAAAGGATGAATGAAACAGATGAACCTACTCTAGACCACAGATATCAGTCACTAGTTGAAAAGCACAGGCTATTACTTATTTTTCAGGCTGGAATCTTGCTGAAGTACCTGGAGAGGAATTGCTGTCAGATTCCAGCAGCCAGAAGGGAAGGACTAAGCTCTTTCAAAGTGCAAAAATTCCCCAGAACACAGCCCAGGGAGAGCTGTGTGGCCGCTGCAAACCGGCAATTAGAGAAAATAAATTGTAAAAGAGCATAACAGTGCCCTGAGTGGGGATTACTGGCAGGAGAAGGAAATCGCTGTGTTCTCAGCCCAGATAATAAGAGTGCTGCTTAGTAAAAATGCCAGCTTTCCTGAGAAAGTGCATTGGCTCCTAAGCTGCAGCAAACTTCAAAGAGGTTGGCAGCAGGGCCGGAGGAGCTCCAGATTAACCTACTGGCTACCCCAGGCTGCAGGAGACTACAGCCCAGTCTGCCACTTGATAGGTTTATTTAAGAGATTATGTGATGCAGTTGCTTGAGCCACAAGGAGCTGGTACAAATGACTCCAGCAAGCCATTCCCATACAGCATCCCGCTGGAGAGGAGAGGAGAGAGCCAAAACCTGATGGCAGCTGCAGAGCTGGGGCAGCTACAGACATGCACCTCCAATTCCAAGCTCAGCAAGTGCTGCTTCACAAACAACTGAAGGTGTTTGGAAAGGTGAAACAAAGTCTGTCCTCCTTCTGCCTCCCATGCCAGCTCACCAAAGACCAGCACTACAGGAACCACATGGAGCCACCTCCACACACCACTGTGACCACTGGGAGGAGGGACAGCAGAGTCCACTGTGGCAGTCAGGCACCAGGACATGCCATAGGCTTCATGCTGCCCCTCCAGTAATGTGCTGCTCTGGTTTTGCTGTAAAGACAAACTTTCAACAGGGATAGCTGCCCTTCTCTGGGTGTCACACAGCACAGCAATCAAGTCCTCTTTGGCAAAGGCTCAGCAAAGGTGAAGGGGCTGCACAGCAAAACCTGCTGCACCAACAGCTCATCATCCATGGGCACCTGGGAAGGGAGCAAAGACAGGTGGAGGTGCAGGTATGTGTGATCCATGCACCCCATAGCACATGCTGAGCATTAGAAGGCATTAGAACTGCACCTACAACATTGATTTTCCTGTTTCTTGACATCTAGACACATAAATCCTGCAACCATAAACTCTGATCAGGGAAGCTCCCACCATGGCTACTCTCATTTACTCTTGGGAGCTGAGCTCACAAGTCCCATTTTCACTTTTGCGAAGGATTGTTTAAAAACTTGCCTCCCCACACACAGTCTTATCTCGACCACCCAGATATCTCTTCACAGTGGAGGAACTACAACCTTTGTTATTCCACTACCAAGAGCCAGTAACAGCAAGGCTTAGGGATTTTTGAGGTGAGAAAACCAGGCAAGTAATTCTAGACAAGGTCATGATGTCACCACCATTTCCCTACGTCCTGAGAAAACTCCAGGGCCATTTCCTCCAGGAGTGTGTGGCAGAGTGGTGAATCCTCATGCACTATCCTGTCGCTGTGGGACACACAGGAACGAGGCAGGGAGTGCATCAAAGAGGCTGTGTGGAGCTCTTGCTAGCAAGAGACCACTCCTTTATTTTCCTGACTCCTTTTGTACATTTACAGATGTGCCCACCCCAGAGGTGGGACCCTTGGGAACCACTGGTCGTTTTCCAGAGACCATCACCGAAGCCCCTCCTCTGGGAACAGATGTGGGAACTTCGGTATTTACAGAACGTGACCTTGTTTACCAAGACCATGCCTGGGAATGGAATTTCCCAAAACCAAAACAGGCAGGCACGAAGCATGGCAACACTATCCCAAACTTCAAAATGAACAGAAAACTGATTTCCATGCAGAAGAAACCTCCCTTGAGGTCAACACAGATCACTGGCAGTCAGCTGAATTTCCCTCCACAGATGATGATGCATTTTGTGATTTCCTGCACCTTCCCCAGGATGCTGCTGCTTGGGAGCACTACAGGCCGCAAATGTGGCACAGAGTGATTTCCTGTCCTGCACATGGGACCATTTTCAAATCTTACCAGCTCCACAAAATGCACTTTAAATGTCTTTTAGGTATGAATGTGCTCCTCCTCCCACAATGAATCTAATCTATGATGCAACTGCTCCAGGGCAGCAAGTGACCCACCTCCTGAAGCTCAGTGGATTTGCTGAAGTCTCTCTTTTAGGCTTCGATGGCTCTCCTCATGTCCCTGAATTTGCTCCCCAGGCCTGTCCCTGGAGGGTCTCTGCTCACAGGGTCTGACACCAAACTCTTTGCACAAGTCACAGCAATAACTTCCGGGGTCAGAGAGCCTCTGGTCCGGCCAGACTTCACCTGTCTTGGCTCCACCTGATCTCTGGCACTTCCCTGCTTATGGCAAAACTTCTCCCTTCTCTTCTCAGGACGCAAATAGCAAATCATCAGGAGAGAGCTCAGCACTGGAATCTCTCAGCCCACAAGAATAATTTTCACCCTGAGACAAAAGCATGGGTGTCCAGGCAGGACACTGGAAAATTAATCAGTTCATTAATGTGTTCCCAATGCAATCACTGCATTTCCTGCAGGCCCAAGGTTCCCAAATCTTTAAAAATCCTTTACATCTAAAAGCCAAAACTGCTCAGCCCCTCAAAAACACTACCAGCCTTCATGGACTGGAATTCAAATGTTCATCAAGGAAATGCTAAAAGTTTGGGTGTTTGTAAGTTCAACCAAGTATTTTTTGACCTGACTCTTGCTGTGACACTGCTCAGAAGTGGCAAAAGAAGCCAGAGGAATCCTCATGTGAGTGAGCTCTAAAAAGAGGAAATGCTTCTTTAATATCTCCAATGAATTAGACAACTTCAGCCTCATCACAAGAGCCTGTGTACCCAAAACACAACAGAGCTCACCAAGAAACAACTGTTTGCAATAATGGCCTGGCTGCCACAGGCACTACTGGTGAGATGAACCCGAAGTCATTTTTCAAACAGCAGGTAATACTTATTTACCAACTTGGAAAAGCTTTGCAATATATTGAGCAGAAAGAAAACAAAATCTAAGAGAATTTCCCCTGGCAGCAATGAGAGCAGCCTCCAGATTTGTTCCGTTATGATTTACACTACACTGCAAGTTTTTTACAACATTATCTGAAGACAAATGCTCTTCTAAGCAGTATAACTAATTTTGTCTATGGCATTACAAAACCCATCAGATGGTGCCACTGCTGCTCTTACAGGGTTTGTTTCACTGGGCACATTTGGGTTTAAAGCTTAGGAAATGCTTTTTTTCCAACTTTGACACAGCCTTTTGGATTACTTTTACAATATTGTCACCATAAAAATTACGGTCTCAAGCTCCCAAGCTTATGAGATTAGCTTCAAAGCATTAGTAATAAAAAGTAGAACAATTCTGTTATTCTCTCTTCTTAATTTTAAGCCATCAAGGTTTGCACTTTCTACCTTTTGCTCCATCAGCACCAGTCCGAGAGGAAAGGTCCAGTCTTTAAATGAGATAGGGCTCCTTCCAGCTCCATGCCCACTGTCTTCACTCCCACAGGAGCCAAGTTACAAGTTTCTAAGACAGTGTTGCTCACCAGCCAATGTCAAATCCTTTTGCTTTTGTCATTAAAAGCATCTTCTACTAATTATCTGTTTCTATCAAAATGCCAAGCTCCAAAGCAATTTGTTTTAAATTGTTCAACTTATATAGTGCCCTGGCAGTTTGAAATACACTCCCTGAAGTTTCTAATAAAAATACTGTATGATCCATCTCATTATACCCACTCACATTGCCCTGAAAACACACTCCTGTTCCAGTCCAGGTAACAGTCCAACTGTTACACAATTAGTCACACTGTGCTTCTCCCATTTAATATTTATATCCTGCACACAAAATCTTTGTTAATGCAGACAGCAGAGCTCACCAACACAAGCTGCTACTAGCCCAGAAGCAAGGAAACAAGAAATGCTGGTGCTCAAAGCTCCCCATTTCCAACCTGGACCAGACCCTACCTGGAGGGAGTTCAGTGCAGTGCTCTGTACCTCACACTGGCATCCACAAGTCATGACAGCAAAAGGCACGGTCAGGGGTGCTGGAATGGACCACAGACAAGCAATATTTTTTGAGGGGTACCAGGATGCCTTGAAAGATCCCTAGAGACTCTTAGGAGTACCCAAGTCAACACAGGAAACCTATACTTCAAGTGAAAATAATAATAATAATAAAAAAAAAATCTCACAGCAAACACCTCACAAGAATGACTCTGCAGTAAAATCTTTTCTGGGACTTCATCACTGAACACATGGCTTTGGCATTTTTGATTAAACATTGGTTGCATATCTATTGTATAATTTGTTTTCCCGAGCATCAAGAAAGATAATGCTTCATGCCATGACAGATGTGTGAAGGCTTAACAAATTCCTGAAAATTTAATAAAGACAAAGTTAAAAATGCAAACAGTCAAGACTGGTGCAAGTGGTGGGTGAACATGATTCTTTATCAAAATCAAAGGGCAAGAGGAATAAGGGCCTGGAGAAGCAGGCTGAAATCAAGCCCTGGGAACACAAGATGGAAAAGTTGAGAAAGAGGATGCAAGAGGCTTCTGCAGCTAAAAGGTCGCTCTGGTAGAGGTAAAGGTTGTGCTGTAACCTGTCAGATGAGAGAAAGCTAAACTTCTCTCCATGCCCCCCATGCCTCCATCCTGATGCTGAAACCCACATAAGGCCTGGGGTTCAAGTTCACCTTCCCCATTTTTTTATCCCAAATGTTATAAATGAAAAAGGCCAATTATAATAAAATAGAATTTATTGTCAGATTGCCAGCGAAAAAGCTACAAATTGACTAAGCCAATACCGAAATTGACCAGAGTCACGGAGCGAGGAAACAGGCAGTGCGCACTGGGTGAGACCTACCCCGTGTGTGTCCCGCAACACAGCACCCCCAGGTCTCACACTCCTCTGCGCCCCTGCTTGCCAGTCTTATACTTTTTCCCCTCCGAACATGTCAAGACATGTTAGGTAGCACAGTGGATTAGTCTGAACATGTTTGGAAGTCCCGGTATCAGGGGGACTTGGGGAATGTGGAGCTGGCGCCTTTTATCCAGTCTTGCATTTCCATAGTTCTTTTCTGATGCTGATCTCCTTGGCCGGTCTGAGCGTGGTTTTCTTGGGTGCCTGATCGCTTTCGATGGCTCGGCTGGGGCCTATTCTTCTGAGATGTGGCACACTTGGTTTTCCTCTACTGATATGGTGATCCCTTTGTCTTCCCGGATCTGGAGGCCCTGGGCTGAGACCTGCTTTTCTGACAGAAGCTGTGTAACTTTTACCATCACCCACACCCGTGAATATTAAATGTATAAAATACAATTTGTGAACTTAAATCAACAGAAACACCGGGATAAAAAAGGTTTTTTGTGAGGCTGCCATTCAGTTCCTGCCTGAGCGGGCAGCCCCTGAAAACACACAGTTTCTAAAACATTTTACTATAGGGAATGCATCTTCCCCTCCCCATCACCAATATTACTTAAACTATTATTATTATATTCTAGGAACACGGATTAAAATTTACCACACCAAATACTTATTTTCTTTGCTCCTAGTCTCTCTTACCTCTCCAGTTTTCTGCAGAGACAACAGACTCCATCTACAACTCTTATTTTAAGCCAGGTGCTCAGCCAGGGAGCACAGCCTAGTGCAGCAGGAATAGCTACAAAAACCTTAGGAAAAAGACCTCTCTGCCCTAACTGAGAAGATATCACAGACCCAAGCATTTTACCATTGCAAAAGCACATCTAGGATTGAAAGAAATTAGCCCCAGGTTATGCACTCCCGAGTTGTACTGTTACATTGTTTTGCTGTAAAATTAAAGTTGCACTGTTACTTGCCTGTTTTAAACTGTTCATGTGGAATCTGTACCCTGAATTTCTGTTCGTTATGTCCAAGTTCTGTACCCTTTCTCCCTAAATCCTGGGCTTTCCCCTCTCCATTGAAAGCCCGCATGCCGCTGTCTAGTAGTCCCTCCCTGCTGCTTCCTGCCTCGGCCATCGAGCTGTGGGCTCCGCCCAATATGGAGATGAAAGAACTCCCATGGTGCCTGGCTGCGGCCGAAAGTCCAGTTGGAGCTAGAAAAACCCCTGGGACAGCGAGCCGACACAGAAACTGGACCTAAGAAGGACAAAACTGTGCGAGGCACATGTCTAGCTACCTGCAGGCAGCAGGCATTCTTTTGTTACTTTGTCACCATGGCCTGAAAGGAACTGGAGAAAGGTAACGCCCCTGGACCACACGAGCCAAAGGGATTCTATTGGAACCCCCGTGAGGAAGGAATCCCGACTCTGCAGCAGCACCAGCGGCAGCAGATTCGACTGCACCTCCTCCTCCGTGGTGTCTACTGGGAGCAGCGGCGGCGTGCGCAGCCCCTCGGGCCCCCTACCCAGAGCTGATTTCTAATAAAGGCTTTTTCAAAGGAGCTGGTCTCCTGGCCAATTTATAACAAATTGGGGGCTCGTCCGGGATGTGACCACGCCTGAAGAGGACCGAGGACGGGACGGCCGACCGCTCTTTGGATCCCTAGGACAGCTGGTCACACCGGACCCAAGAAGACAGCCTGGGATTGGACAGCACGGAGGAGCGCCGGTAAAGTATAGCCGGTGGCGGGAGTGGAGACGAGCGAATGGTGTGTGAGTGAGACAAAGACCGGTAGCTCGGATCTTTGAAGCGAGTGTGGGCCTCCCAGTACCGCGTTTTCAGTCTCCCGCAAGGGAACTGGCCGGAAACGGAGGGAAGCGAAAGGAGAACGGAGTGAAAGAGGCGTCTCCAGGGGCATAGGCGCCCCCCTCCGGGCGTGCGGAGGTAATTTAGAGGGTGAGTGGCACGTCACAGGGTGTGTGATTGTAGGATAGGCCCGCCTCCATTCTAGAATCTACGGAGGCAGGCTGCTCAGGCTGATCCAAGCGTGCGGAAAGCCTAGAGCTGTGTGTGTAGCACGCACCACACTGGCTGAGGTTACGGCCCGGGGTATCCACGGGTTGGGATACTGGCTGGGGTAGCTAACAGGGTGTGGGGAGTGAGAGAGGGTACTGGCTGAGTTACGGCCTGGGGTGTCCAGCAGCAGTGGTGGTCAGACCCTGAGGGTGGGTAACTGCAACCACTACTGGCTTGGGACACCGGCTGGGGTAACTACCGGGGTACAGGAGTGGGCGCACTGGTTGGGGGTACCTAGAAGTGAGAGGTATGCGTTCCAGGTGCGGAGAGCCTACAGGGCCGGGGGTCTTTTGAGTATACCGCCTGGGTGTAGGATGAATGAAAGTTAGGGAAGTCCCAAGGTGCGAGGGATTTAACGATAGGGAGAGTGAGTGAGTCGCACACTGTATGTCCGAGTCCTGGCTGTAAGTGGTGACTGGAACTCTGGGCCCAGGTTGACCGGCCACTAATGGAAACTCGATAGATATACAGGAGAGGAAGAGGGGTGCTGGCTGGGGTAGTGGCTGAATCTCTAAGGGCGGGATATCAGGCTACCGACAGGGTACTCTGAGCACTGGCAGGAGTGGTGCCACTGGGGCCACTGACGGGTGTTCGTGGAGTGAGTGAAGATTACCTAGTGAGAATGGGAGGATACATAAGTAAGCAAAAACCACCTGAGGAGGAAAAGGGGAAGATAAAGAACATTCCCCCAGGTAGTCCATTAGGACAAATGTTGGAACTATGGGATACTGATGAGGCCACTAAAAATTTGAGCAAGGTTAAAATGATTCATTATTGTATTGAGGTTTGGCCCACTTTGAATTTGCCTGGAGGATGGCCGTGGTGTGGAACTAAGGACCCCTGGATGTGCTCGCAATTAAACCAGTATCTGAAATCCCGAGGGGACTCAGATACTGAGCAGATCCTTTATGCTGCCTGCTGGCAGAGACACAGAACTAAAAGTGAAACAGTTAAGATTTGTAAGCTACAAGAGGGAAAGAGGAAAAATGAAAAAGAGAAAAAGGAGGAAAGCAGTCACCATTGGGACCCTCTTGATTATTTGCCCCCTCCTCCCGTTTACCCTGGGATACCCCAAATTGTCCCTGCTAACCCTCCAGCTTTACCTGTGAACCCCTCCCCATCTCTCCAAACCATGATCCCTATTCCTTCTTCAGCTTGCTCCCCAACCGGATTAACCCCTACAGCTCCACCCTCTCTACCACCTCAGTCTAACCCGACTATCCCGAGTACTAACCCCTTCTACTCTTCAACTCTATCCTCGACCTCTCCTAGCACTGGCCGAGGCCACTCCCCCTCACCATCTACTGTCCCTGCACCCCCAAACAACTGGGAGCTGGACTTGCCAGCCAATAATATAGAAACCCCAAAAGGACCCTACTGTGGCACCAGGTCAAGAACAAAGCTCTTCCCCCTAAGGAAAGTCCCGATAAGTGGGGCAACTGGGGATGCACCTCTGACAGCTTCAGAAGTTGGGGGCTTTAAGAAAGAGCTGGGAGGCCTGGTTGGGGACCTGGTGGGGGTGGCTGGCTGGGTGGATTGGTTCCTGAACCCTAATGTTTGCACCTGGAGTGAGATGAACTCTATTTTGGGTGCCTTGTTCAGCCCCAAGGAGATGGCCATGGTCCATGTCGCGGGGATGCAAGTCTGGGAGCAGGGGAGCAGGTTTGGGCCCTGGGCAGGGGACGGGCTCCCGCGGGCGGATCCAGGGTGGGATCCAGGTGGAAAAGGGGAAGGGCAGAATGTGGGAGACTGTGGAACCCTGGTGGTGAGGGGCATTGGAGGGTCTGTTCCCCAGGGTGGCAGCACCAGGCTGGCCTTTGATGGGACCCAGGGGGAATGGGACCCCAGCCACCTAGTTAAGCAGGGGAGGAGATTTTTGGTTACGTGGATCCTGACAGTCCTGAGGGCCAAGTGCTGTTAGAGATGCAGTTCCTTGCTGGATCCTGGCCTGATATCAGGAAAAAGCTAGAAATTAGTAACCCATGCTGCTGTTTGGACCCAAGAAAAAGAGTGGACTGATGTTTCCCGTGTAAAAGAACCAGTATCGCCTCCTCCTAACTATGGACAAAACCCAGAAAAATCCCCCACGAGTCTCCCCAAGTGGACTGCCATCCAAGATCCTGCCAGCTGACAAAAGAAGAGAACCAATATATGATTAACATGAGTTGAGAGAAATGAAGAAGTTAGGGTTGTACCAAGGGAAGCAAGGGGAATGGTTAACCCCAGATAGATGAAAGTTTTTAAATAAAGCCCTAGCTTGAAAAAATGCTAACAGAAATACAGAGCCTGACCCACTGGGGCACCCAAGGGTTATGTGATCATTTTTTTTTAAGAGAATATTTATGTATTGGGGTATATGGTCTGGCCAAAGCAGTAACTGAAGGATGCCTTATATGCCAAAAGGTAAATCAGAAAGCAATGGGGGGGAGTGCCCCAGGAGGAAGACGCATGGCATTGGGACCCTTTCAAAATGTACAGGTGGATTTTGCCGAGGTGCCTTCAGTACAGGGTTGCAGGTATCTACTTGTTATGGTTGATTGTTTGGCCCATTGGGTGGAAGCCTTTCCTGCTGGGGAGGAGACGGCACAAGTGGTAATAAAGGCATTATTAGAACACATCATCCCCCGGTATGGGCTAGTGAATAGTGTTGGTTCAGACCGAGGCCCTCATTTTGTAGCCAAAATTCTACATGATGTCATTAAAGCCTTAAGAATCGGGTGGTGGTTGCATACACCTTGGCATCCCCAAAGTTCAGGGAGAGTTGAGAGGATGAATAAAACCCTCAAAAACGTATTAACTAAATTGATAACCGAAACAGGAATGAATTGGCTCAAGTGTCTGCCCCTGGCCCTTCTGCGAATCTGGGTCCGACCAAGATCTGACATAGGGGCTTCACCATATGAGATGATGTTTGGACTCCCCTTCTTACTGACCCCCTATAGCACTGGGGATTATTTAGAAGGAGAGGCCGCTACCCAAGAATATGTAAAAACAATTGGAAAGACATTGGCAGATCTTAAAAGAAGAGGGTATCTTCCTCAAACCTCTCCCTTGGACACTGACATGCATCAAATAAAACCAGGAGACTGGGTTTTAATTAAGTCCTGGAATACCACCCCACTAACCCCTAAATTCGAAGGCCCGTTCCAAGTTCTGCTCACTACTCATACTGCAGTGCGAACCCAGGAAAAGGGCTGGACCCACATCACCAGAGTGAAAGGACCATTACCACCCCCGAGTGATCCCTCTGACCGCAACAAGGGGTCAGATCCCTCTGACCCTGCAACCCCAACAAGAGTTCCCTCTGAGTGGACTGCCACTCAAGATCCAGACACCCTCAAAGTAACTCTCAGGAAACAACCAAAAACCAGTTAAAGCCAATAAGGGACAATAACAGTTATTACAAGCTGTCCGTTACCATTGTTAAAAATCCACATTGTTATAAAAAGTTAAAAAGTGTTAATATAAAAGTGTAAAATAATGGTTAAATCCGATGTTATAAATTGTTATAATGAGTCACAATGTGTTAATGTAAAAGTAATAAGTAAAAATTAAATCTCTCATAGGGCACACCCAAAGGGAGCTAACTAAAACTAAGAAAAAGGTGGAAGGTGGGAATAAACAAGGGAGAACTCCACAAATCCAGCCTAAGAACTCCCCGACCCAAGAGGCAAGACCAGGTGAGACCAAAGAGAACCCTCAGAGCGAGATGGGGGCAGGTTCATACTGGACTCTTGGAGGGACTGATAGTAGTCCTATTGATAAGCAAGTTTACAGATGGGGCTTACTCCGAATGCTGTCATTCAGTTTGTGATGGGGAGAATCTATAATCCCTTATGAGAGTTCACACCCATGTGAATCCCACATGTTTTGACATGATCCAATTATCCACCTGTCAAAAAGAGAAAAAACAATATTGGATTGCAAAAAATGCTGCCACATTTAAGCAGTGCCTGACCGGGGAGTGCCCTATCAGAGAGTGGTTCTGTTTTAAAAAGTTAAGAAATACAGAGGGAGTAGCAGACCTGATAAAAAGAAAATACCAAAAGGGGAGGAGGGGCAGCACACAAACATGGAAAAGTAAAATACAGACACCAAAAGGAATAGTAAAAACATATAAGCCAGCAACTTGGACACAAGATAAATCATGGAGGTGCCAAACTCCAATTTGCATGTTGAATAAAATTATCAGATTATCAAACAAAACAGCCCTTGCCCTTGATCATATCAGTAACCAATTGGCGCAGACAAGAGCAGTAGTTCATCAAATCAAACTAGCAGTCGATTATGAAAGTAAGGTAATAAAAAATATTTCCAAAGAAATACAAAAAATTGCATATGTAAGTACCCAAGAATGGAAGCCCTTAATTAATATAGACTGGTGGGACAACTTCTGGTCCTTTGAAGGGACCTGGTGGGAAAAAGTAGTGTTCATTGCAATAAGTGCCTTTGTCAGTCTCTTACTTCTCCCCTGCATACTTCCCTGTCTAATTCGAACTGTAGCCACTACTGTTCCAGCTAGTCTCCAAATCCCTAAAGTAAAGATTCAGAAACCTACAAATACAATTAGATTGGAACCCCAAGAAGAACTGAGCACAGCAAAAAGAATTTATGACCAATACCAAGAATTAAAACAAATTTATTCCCTTGAGTCAGACATGACCAATTGATGCGGGCTAAAGCCCGATCAAAGAAATAGAGGGGGGATTGAAAGAAATTAGCCCCAGGTTATGCACTCCCGAGTTGTACTGTTACATTGTTTTGCTGTAAAATTAAAGTTGCACTGTTACTTGCCTGTTTTAAACTGTTCATGTGGAATCTGTACCCTGAATTTCTGTTCGTTATGTCCAAGTTCTGTACCCTTTCTCCCTAAATCCTGGGCTTTCCCCTCTCCATTGAAAGCCCGCACGCCGCTGTCTAGTAGTCCCTCCCTGCTGCTTCCTGCCTCGGCCGTCGAGCTGTGGGCTCCGCCCAATATGGAGATGAAAGAACTCCCATGGTGCCTGGCTGCGGCCGAAAGTCCAGTTGGAGCTAGAAAAACCCCTGGGACAGCGAGCCGACACAGAAACTGGACCTAAGAAGGACAAAACTGTGCGAGGCACATGTCTAGCTACCTGCAGGCAGCAGGCATTCTTTTGTTACTTTGTCGCCATGGCCTGAAAGGAACTGGAGAAAGGTAACGCCCCTGGACCACACGAGCCAAAGGGATTCTATTGGAACCCCCGTGAGGAAGGAATCCCGACTCTGCAGCAGCACCAGCGGCAGCAGATTCGACCTGCACCTCCTCCTCCGTGGTGTCTACTGGGAGCAGCGGCGGCGTGCGCAGCCCCTCGGGCCCCCTACCCAGAGCTGATTTCTAATAAAGGCTTTTTCAAAGGAGCTGGTCTCCTGGCCCATTTATAACAGGATTGTTTTGTCTTTATATTTAAACACAAAGCTCTTCCCCCCAAAAAAAACCAAACAAAACTCAACAAAACAAACAAACAAAACAACAACCAAAAAAACCAATAAAACCCCATTACTTGGTGTAGCGGTTTCACATTTGCCTGTCTCTGTTTCTGTTTGCCAAATTTAGTGTAGTGGTTTGAGTGCCTTTTCTGCTGTGAGATAGGATTAGGAAAAAAGCAAGCAGGCTCTAATCTTAAAGGGTGCAAAGATTTATTAACACACACTAATAGAAGAAAATGAGAATCAAAATGAAACTTTCAAAACTCTCCTCCTCCCCCCAACTTCTTTCCCCTCTCACAGACAATGTACAAAGACAAAACTCGGAACTCTAGGTCAGAACAACTTATAAAACAGCCCCCCATCAGTCCTTTTAGAGAGAGAAGTCTCTCCTAATTTGTTCTGGTGTTATAAATGAATAAGGCAAATTATAATAAAATAGAATTTATTGCCAGATTGCCAGTGAAAAAGTCACAGGCATGAAATTGACAAAGCCAATACCGAAATTGACCAAAGTCAGTGGAGCAAGGAAATAGACAATGCCGGGCATTGGGTGAGACCCCATGAGGTGCTACGCAGAACCTCACTCCCCAGGTCTCTCAAGGGTCTGCCTCCAGGCCCGCTGGTTTTATACTTTTCAGCTCACTGTACAAGTCTGAACATGTTAAAGAGTCTAGATACAAGTTTGAGCATGTTACAAAGTCCAGGTATCAGGGGAGCATGGAATCTCTCAAGGCTGGTGCCACTGCTTCTTCTGAATTTCTATAGCTTCTTTGTCCCTTGCTTGATGGTTCTTGCTGATAGAATCTCAGTGGTGCTCAGCCAGTAGTGATGGGTTTAGGTGCTTCCCAGTAGTGATGGGTTTAGGTTCTTCCGAGAATCTCTTGATGGCTTAGCCGGATCCATTCTCTTGGGCTATCAGTTCTTATCAGATCTCAGCTGCACGTGGTTTCAGCTTTCTGCTGTTTGTATTGCTATGTTAATGCCTTTGTCTCCTTCCCGGATCCAGGGGGAGGAGGACACACTCTCTGTGCTGGGAAAGTGTCTCTGACATTCTTAAGAACTGTATATTACACCATTACCCACAAAATACATGTATATAAAATATAACTCAAAATACATGTATATAAAATATAACTCATAGACATAAGCCAATATATATCAAGATTATGTGTACAAATTCTCTTGTAAAGCTACTAGTTCAGTGCCCGCCTGAGCTAGTAGCTCCTTCTGAGGCTTTATAGACAAACTTATCACAGAGAACATATTCTTACACCTCACCAATATCACCCTATCAGGAGATTATGAACTATTTTATACCACTATATTTTGGGAACATAAATTAACAAATACTACATCTGGCAACTTTCCACAAGAAAAACAGTCTGCTTGTGGCTTTTCACTTTCACCACAGCAGTCGCCCGGGGAAAAATCTGTAGTTGTGGACCTCCCGTATCACGTCGCCTTTCCTGTGACTACATATGGGCTGTGGACTCATGCATATTGGGGTGTCATTTTAAAAATGAACAGTTCAAGCGCAAAGGATTTCTTAATCTCATGGGACAGAGACATCTTCTCACTTCTTCACTGGCTCAGAGGGCTTAATCTCATCTCTCTCTGTTCAAACATCTCATGGGATCGCATGATCACTGCTACTAATTCAGTATTCACTCAGTCAATCACAAATACCTTTGCTCAAATCCACAAATCTGAATAAACATTTTCCCCAATTCATGTTGTCCACGATTTAAAGGAATATTCTAGCATATTCATATTACAGTCTGTTGCCACAGCTCATAGGAGATTTTCAGCCTAGGACCAAGGCAACTTGTCATCTCTTCCACCTAAAGGGTCACACTTCCTTCACTGACTGATATCTTCATACTGTCTCTTTAAATATCTCCCACTCTGTTTCTCTCCCTCAGAGAAGGGTTAGGCCTTTGGAAGTTTCATATGCGCCAGGAAAGAGTTAAATCTTGCCCAGGGCCTGCGGTGGTCATATGATCTCTGCCTGACTCAAAGCGGCTGGGCTTCTGCCCCTCCTTTTCCTCTCTGCCCCGGAGTCACTGGAGGGAGAGGGGGCCTCCCGCCTACCCCCGATCTGATGGGGTGGGCCTGGCTCGGAGATGCTTCCTGGGGCCCGGGGGACATCTCCCGTGACCTGGCTGGGGGGGGAATTGGCGTTAAAGTTAGCCAGATGTTAAGCTGTAGCCTCCCCTTCACCAGCTGGGAGCTGAGGGGGCCCATGGGCATGGCCAGGCCCGAGCTGGCTCTCCCCAAGTAGGGGGGAGTGGTGGGGGCCTAGCTGGCCTGGGCCGCTCCTCAGAGCAGCCCCAGGGGGCTGGTGTTACCTGCTGGCAAGCCAGAAGGAAGAGAGTTTCCCAGGGTTCAGATTTTTAAGCCTGTGTGTTCCCAGAGGCATGTCATCTTCCTAATTGGTCAACTTCAAGTAACTAATTGATTCTTGCTATCTGTGCTAAACCAGCACACTTGGTCACCCACACAGCCTTCTTTTACTAATTGGAGGCTGCAACATCCACCTAATGGGGTTATCAAGATATCAAAAAAGCAGCATACCTCTTCAAAGATGAATGACAACCCACACATATCAAGCAGAGGGCAAGGGATTTCATGCACTCCCATCCAAATTTACAAGCCAAGCATTTCTAAAGACCAAGACACCAGTTTGCACAGTTCTTCCATTTATTTTAAACTAAAAGTTATAAGCAACTTCTGAAAAAATTCAAGCCTAGCAAATTCCTTTATTCATCAGAATAAATGAAGATAAAGCAAGCTACCAGGTCAAGTTGAGCTTGTATTCACAAAGTCGAAAAAAATTCTTTGGAAGTGCATTGGTCTCAGTAACTTTAGAGCAAGGCAGATCTGAGATGGGCTTTCCAGGCTCCCTTTCATTCCAGAGGGCTTTTATCAGCCTGTTAAGTCTCCAACAATGGAGAGCAGACTATTTAAGCAGCAAATTCCTTCCTTAATAATCTCTCCTGGCCAAATTCTCTTTAAAGTTATCTCAACTGCCTGATGAAAAGTTGTGGGAATACACAAGACAGAGAGTAAAACAGACTTAATTAGCACAGCTGGTTTGATAACCAAGATGCCATGGCAGGAACAAACAGGACTCTGAAGATTACAGAAGATGGGATCAAACCTGCTTACGGGAAGAGAAGACATTCAATCAAACTCTGCAAGCAAAAAATGCTGTAAAATGTATAAGTTGTCTGTATGTTCTTTAACCTGACTATTGTAATGGAAAATTATTAACCTTCCTGAACTGGTATATAAGCTTTTGGAAAATCTGAGTAAAATCGAATTCTGATCACCGAATCAGTCTTCCCATCTCTCTATCAATCATCAATAAAAAGCAAATGGCAGAAGATCAGTTCTTGATCCCTATAGTAACACTTAGGACTTGCACTTATTTCAGGGCACCTGTTGACCATTCTTTAGTCAGTCCAGCCCCTTTATTTCTGTTATCAGTTTCCTACCTGTGCTGGCAGAACTTGGGAAAGCCATTTACTCAGTGACATATAGCAACCAACATTGGTATAACTCTTCCCCCTCAGGAGTGACTGTTTCCAAGACATGGAACAATGTCCAGGTTCTCAAAAGCAATTCAGCGATTTTCAAGCTAGTTTTGTCTCAAGACACCTCAGAGAAAGACAGAGGTTTCCAACATGGTAATAAGACCGTGGATCACCTCAGGACTACATGTGCAACCAGCCACTGCAATGCTCCCTGGCAGCACGTGACCCACTGAGCATATGCAGAATATTTTAGCAGAATCTTGCTCGACAGGGAGCAGGGTACCCAACCCCCTCCTGTCTGAAACACCACAGAGGATGACACAGGACACCACAGCCACAGCAGCACCCCTGTAACAGGACTCAGGGCATGCCAGGCACACAAACCTCAGGCATCATCTCCATACTTTAAAAAAAAAAAAAAAAAAAAAAAAAAAAAGGAAGAAAAGGAAGAAAAGGAAGACCTAACCATGGCCCCAGTTTCCAGCCTTAGCACTTTCCAAAAACTAGACCCACTTCTTCTCTTCCTTCCTCTGTGGTAGCTTGAGTGGAGCCCCCCAAAACACCAGTAGTTTTGCTGGGGGGAGGCTGGGTATTGTTTCGTTTGTTTGTGGGGGAGGGCGGTTTGATTTTTTTGGGGGTTGGGTTTTTTTGGGTCATCTTTCTTTGAGTGGGGGTTGTTTGCTTGGCTTTTTCAGGGGGTTGGTGGTTTGGTGTTTTTTTTTGTGGGTTCTCTTTGTTTGATTGGTTTTGACTTTGTTTTCTAAGTTGGTGCATGGGCAGGTCCCAGCCCAGGGAGGAAGCAGAAGGTGGGGCATCACATTCTCATGGCACCAGCTGAGCCCATGGCTGGTCCATACCCAGCATTCCACATGGCTCCTACATCCTGCTTGTCCTGGCTCAAAGCCCTGGTTTGATTAACATTCATTTTACAAGGAAAATATTTTATCATCTCCTTATTCCCCCCTGTGAGAGCAAGGCAACCATTGTAACAGGAGCATGAGATGATAATTTGGCTCTCGAGCAAGACTCACAAACACAGCTGCCAGGAATCGATCAGAGGCTCCACTGCCTGCTCCAGAGAGGCTTTCCTTCAAGAACATGAATAATCCTCTGCAAAGTAATGGCACTATTCATCTCTGGAAAGTTCCTCACAGGCTTAAATCCCTTGCTGAACACGAGGGCCACATGTTCAGCTGCGTTCCCAGTAAATTAAAATTCAGCTTGTTCTTTTTCTGAAGAGAAACATGGAGAGTATCAATCAATAAATTTACCAAAAGTTTTATGGCAGCTGCTTTTCTCAGTAATAGAGCAACCACTGCTGAGACATAGTTTAACACATAATCTCCAGATCAATATAACTTTTGATTTATAAATAATGCTAACAAAAGGAGCAAGGACAAATATGCCTGGGAAAGAAATAAACAGCTTTTCCAAAGGGTACTTTCATCATAGACCTCTCAAAATAAAGATCATGTATTTCAAAGGCTGCATGTGAAGACCAACACAGAATATATTACCTCCAAAGCTGAAGGTTCATCTTCATCATTACACTGTTCTGACTTATCTGTTCTGCAACTCTTGGCACATGTGACCCTCTTGGTGGCATTTGTTAAGTATTAGCTGCTCATAATTTCAAAATCCCCTTTTTCCCAAGGAAAAGTTACCACCCAGAGAGACCTCCTGTCTGAACACTTCCACACAAGGTCTATGTTCATACTTCAAATGTTATGTCTATTATGGAGTCTTTCCTAGGTATGATAAACACAGGTCAGAAAAGACTGTAAATCCTGACTTTTTTTTCAATTACTGTGCATGTTGAAATGATGCCACCACAAATAGTTTGCAAGAGATATGCTGGAAGATCTATTAATTCACTGTAAATCTATTTAAGTTCGGAATTCATGCCTTGCAGAATTTTACCATTAGTCCCGAGAATTAGTTTATTGCTGGACAGGGAGGGCAGAGCCCATGAGGGTCATTTCAAAGACATACTGCATCATGGCCTGTCTAAAATGTCCCCTCTGCAGTCATTTAATTTTTTAGTGAGCCTTTGAGTAAGTGCTTGCACACTTCCCTCTACAGACATCCTCCACTGAATAAAGGCATCACCCTTTTCTAAACCTTCACATTGCTTCTCCCATCCATAATGTCCTCTTCCAGTGGAAACACTGACATATTTGAGAGGTTATAACAATTTAGGTGCAATTATTCAGTTGCTTTGGGAATCAACACCTGATTTTTTTATATCCATGGAGCAAAACCAAGGGTGAAAAGAGCTCAGGTTCAAATACAGAGAATTCTGATACAAAGACAACTGCCTTCCCCTACCCCAAGCCTACCACTGTTCCTGCCAGAAGAACACTTCCCTTTGAAAAGCCATTTTTCTTTCACTTCTTGTCAAGAACCAAAAATTTCATTTCCTGTCATGTTTGCACTTAACTAATTGGCTGAATCCTTTTTGATAACAAAACAGTCAGAGTTTTAACAGCCTCTAGAAATGAAAAAGCAGAGCAAACCCATTTTCCACTCTCTTAATTGATCATTTGCTGCTTGTGGGAAGTGGTGGAGTCATCATCCCTGAAGTGTTCAAAAGATACATGGACATGACATCTGGTGTAGGAAAGCATCCCCCACCCCTGAGTGGGCATTTCTGTATAAAGGAAAGAGTTTCAGTTTACCTTTAGACATTTTAGGAAGTTTAACTAGAAAGTTCTGTGCCCTTCTCATTGTAACTGGCTGAGTGCCAGCACAGAGGTATTGATTGGTCTTGGAAAGTGTAGCTCAAAGCCTGCTGCCAATTTCATTGGGCCGGGGGCCAAATAGCCCACCTGAACTATCAAGTACTAAAGAGAGAGAACAAAGGTGCTCAGTGCATTCTTGAGGTGTTTTAGCAGGTATATGGGACCTGTCTCTATACTGTGCTCGTCTTTGTTCCTTGTTTTGTGTTATTTTCTTTCTTTTATTAAACCTTTTTGATTTTTCAAGACATACTCAACCATGCCGTCTTGCTAATTATTTTAAGCCATTTCTCTGCAAGGGCTGGACCCTCAGAGGTATTGGGAACCCAAATAATCTGGGTACATGGAGATGACATAGTTTAGTGATGAACATGGAGGTGTTGGGTTAATAGTTGAACTCAATGATCCTGGAAGTCTTTTCAGACCTTAATGATTCTGTGACCTGAGTTCAAACCTCCCTCGTCCAAGACAGAGCTGAGCTCCAGCACCATGCAGCACCATGGCATGGAAAAGATCCTTGGGAAGAGAGAAGGGGAGACCTGTAAGCTTGTGCCTGGCGCCAGGAAAAGAATTTAGTTCTCAACATGGGCAAAGAGGGGTGAGCATCCTCTGCAGACAGTATCCCATATTTATATCAAAATCCATTTTCCTGTTTGAAACAAATAGCATTCTACAAACATTCTTGCTTTTCTCCAAGGTTTTCAGCTTTTCACACAAGACCTAAAGACCTTGGAAGGTCCCTTAGAACAGCCTTACCCTGAGCCAGGACAAAAAGAGCAAAGCACCAGGGTAGTTTGGCCACATTTGATGGGCAGTCTACACTTCCATCTAGGGATACCCTGAGCCCTCAACAGAGGGACCTTTGGAGGTAGGGAAAGAGCTGGAGCCAGCAGAAGAGCAACAATTCTCTATGGCATCCCTGCATCCCCAAAAACATTTGTGGTAAACACTTAACCACAGTCACCTTGCAACACTGTGGCTACCCTTCCCATGCGCTTCTCCACTACAAACACCTCACAGATTCCCTGGAACTTCAAGGCAGCTGAAAGCAGGTGGACAAAGCTGAGACAGGCTCTCAGCAGGCTCACAGAGGCTCAGTCCATGGCTCAGAGAAAAGCTGCCAGCGATCAGATGGGACGAACTCACTCCATTGCTGACACTTCTCTCCAAACTCAGTCCATTCACTGTGTCAGATTTTGGAAAAGCTCCTCCTGATGTCCAGAAGCAGCAGCTTGGAGCAGGTCCCCACAGACATGGACCCAACCTTTCTCTAAAGGCTCCAGAGTGGGGCACAAAACACTCCTTTGATTTTGCCTCGCACACAGCAGCAGCTCTGTTCTTGCTGAGCCCGAGGCTGCGCTGCAAACCTCCCTCCTCCTCCTGTTACCAATTTGACAGCATTTTACATGCTCAAGAAACCTAAAGTGTAATGAAACCACAGTGTCAAAACTCAAACTGGCAAGGGGAAAAGCAGTTCCTGCCCAGGGTGGCTGTGCAAGGAGTGTGTTAAAAGCCTTCTGGAGCAAGAGCCATTAAAATCTGCAAACATGCAGCTCTCTGCTGAATTGCCCCAGACATCAAACTCCCCTCTGCCCAGACAAAGAGTCCATGGACGCCAGGGCTGCAGAATCTCCCCATAAACACTTTGCTTTTAAGCCAGTTTAACTGGGAAAAGGTCAACACCAGTAACAGCACAACATATGTTAGCAGCTATCAGTTAAACAAAGACCACTTAGACAAGCCAAAGCAAAGACCCTCTGTATTCCAGGCACTCAGATGAATCTCTAATACCCTACTAAGCCTCCATGTTTTATGTGCAGTCCCCAGGAAGTCTGCATTGGGTGTTTTTAATTGCACATGAATGAATTAACCATCATTACCATGAATTAAACAGGCTACAACTTTTTAAAAAAACGTTAACAATATAAAATGCTGTAAGTGTTGTTGCGGTTCGGGGTGCAGCAGGACCCAGTCCGGAAGGAACACGGTGGTCTACTCACTTGCCACACAAGACCTGCCGGGCAAATCACTCACATACGCTAATATAGTGGACGGTGAAATGCGTTTATTACTTCTGTGCGCTGCCTTATATAGAGCCAGTGCTCTTACGTCACCAGCACGAGGCAGCAGGTAACAGTGTTACTGGACAGGATAACAGAATAACGAACTGCGTCCCTAGCTGACTACATTTCCCCCCTCTCCATTAACAAAAGGTTTAACAACTAAGTAAACTCTATATTAGTAGTAACTCATGAATGTTAGTTAGTAGTAAAGGTATAAACGAACAAAAGGTTTAACAACCGAGTAAACTTTTGGGTTAGTAACAACTTATAAACAGGTCAGAGGTAAAAGTACGAACTTGTAACTGCAACATGTTAGGTCAACTGACTTTGTTCTAAAACATAACATTAACTGGTTTAAATTTTTGATGCTAACTGGTGGGCCTTCTTTTACTGCTTCTGTGGCCTAATGCTTTTGAGAAGGAGCTTGCGGCTGGTCTCTCTTAAGAAATTGGTTCGGAGCTAGCATAGCAGTAGCTAGTAATTGGGGCCGTTCTGGTGGAGGAATGCTGTTAGTGAACATTTTTGCTCTTTTTTACATCTCTTAATGGCATCTTGCACTTTTCTGGGGGTACCAGATTTGTGTTCTCAGTCTCAGCAGAACTCGTCCCAAAATTAACTCTGTTGCAGGGCTGTGGTTTCCTGCTCCCTGAGGCCCTTTCTGCAGTGTAATAAATTACCATCAGTAATTGTTCACTAAACCATGCTACAGAGAAAACCTTGTTATCTCATCAAGACTATTCCTTCAGACATCTGGCAAAGTAAACAAAAGATAAGCAGAAGCTGACCAACCAGTTTGTGCAGGGATGGGACCTCATTCTCACAACCACTGGGAAGACCCCCCCCCCCCCCCCCCCCCGCAACACTTCACAAACACAAAAGAAACAGAAACGTGTCACAGGAAGCTGCAAAGTATAAAGAGCAGAGACGTTTGGTGGTATGGTGCGAGCTGTGGTGGGACAGGAGATCCCCCGGCCGCCCAGCGCTGTTTTGCTTACTGTTGCTTGCTTAATAAATTCCAATATTATTTTAATTGGGCTTGTGTCCAGTCAATTATTGGGACACACTTATAACATGCAGGAAATAATTGGGATTTGCTCCTGTCAGCAACGATCCCACCTTGCTCTGAGCTCTGAGAGCAATCCAGGAATCCCTCCCCCCCCCCCCCCCCCCCAGCCCTACAGGAGGCCCTGCTCTGGCTCTGAGACTCTACTTGGAGCTCCAGGGGATCCAGAGGTGTTCTCCATGCCCGGGATGTGCCCTGCACTCTCTGCTTGGCTCCAAGGGGCTCTTCCAGCTGTGGCAAGGCCAGGATCTTCACAGGACAGGCAGCTAGAGGAACCCGTGAGTCTTTACAGTGTTTACTTGGGGTGCAGGGACTCGGCCAGGAGTTTTCTTTGTCTCTTTCATCTGCGTGGGGGCTGAGAAGGTGGGGATGGTGGTTTGCCTGGTGCCAGGCTGTGGGAGCAGCACTGGGCTCTGTTTCTTCTTGGGAATTCGGGTGGGTGCTTTGAGCTTGGTGCTGAGGGGCCGCGCCAGGCCCCGCTTCAGCTCGGCCGTGTCTAGCCACACCCCTCAGGTCTCGGCCGGGGCCGCGCCGCCCCCGCGCCGCCGCCTCACCCGGGCCTTCCATGGATGGCTTAGATAAGGTCTCGTCCTCCCTTGGTCTCAGCAAAGCTTGTAGCTCTGCAGCGCGGCGGCGAACAGGCTGCACCGCAGGTCGGCGGCCAACAGGTCCCGCCGCGCCGCCTCCCAGGCGCCCGGGGCTGCCTCGCCGGGGCCGGGGCCCGGCGCTGACATGCCCGGAGGGGGCTGTTGGGCGCTGGCCACTCTGAGAAGGCGGCAGTGACCGCTCTGCCGGCATCGCCCCTTCCGGAGCTGACGGTCCGGAGCTTCTTCTTATTATTTTTTTTTCTTTTTTTTTTCTTTTTTTTTCTTTTTTTTTCTTTTTTTTCTTTTTTTTTTTTTTCCCTTCTTCAGTTTCGGTTTGCAGTGCTTTAGAGTCAGGCTCCGTCCTCTCCGCCTCCCATGGGCAGGCTCCTTCTCCCCCCATCTCTGCCTCCCTCCTGGGGAGCCTCTTTTCTTATGAGGGAGCCTCTTGGGGCGCGCTTTCTGATTGGGCTTTGGGCTCTCCTCTCCCTCACTACTCGCGCTGCCTTCACCCCTACCCTTAAGTCTCTCTGCACCTGTCTGTGACAGGAGGCAGCTCTTTGCTCTGCCCTTCTCCTTCTAGTTTGGTGCCATTTTTCGGCGCGTAAGGTGGAGGCTTTTCTCGAACCCCGTCGGGGCTTACACGGTCAGAACTGGTGTTAAAATCGCCGACATTGGTGTTTTTTCGCTGCCGGCCGTTTTTTTCGGTTGGCTCAGGCGGCGCCGCAGCGGGCGTGCGGGAGGGGGCGTGACCGGTGTCTGTCCGCGTGCTCACTGCTGCCGTGCGTTCCGCAGATGGCAGCGGGCGCCGCGCAGGGCTGAGGGACTGCGATGGTTGGGAGTCGTTAAATAATGGGTCGGGACTCGCAGGGCGGTCCTCGAGCGCAGTCTGAGTGGTTGTGCCAACCTTGATTTTCGGCGTTACTTTTAAGCACGCCTGGGCGGCTTTCCAAGCCACTTGTTCGTCTAGCACTTTGCTGAGCGCTTGTGTAACTTTCTCCCAACTTTTTATATATTTGCTAGAGCCTGTGACTAAAACGTCATTTGCTAAAACTTTCGTACACCTGTCCCAGCATTCCTCATGGAGGATATCAATAGGACTTTTAATAGCACATAATTTAATTAGGCGGACGACTGCACACTCAAAATGCTTGACTTTACAGCCAATTTTCCACTGATGATGCAATTCTGCCACTACCTTGCTCCAGCGCGTCCTCACTGGGCGGTACCAGGAGCATCCTCCCTCGCTGAAGTCGGACCAACTGCTTCAGCCGTTCCTCTCCATCTGGCATGAAACCCGACGGCTCGCCGCTCGAACTCGTGTGTGGGGGAGCGGTCGAGCGTCGGCAGCGCTGAGTCACCCCTTTCCCGGGTTTCGGCACCATTATGTTGCGGTTCGGGGTGCAGCAGGACCCAGTCCGGAAGGAACACGGCGGTCTACTCACTTGCCACACAAGACCTGCCAGGCAAATCACTCACATACGCTAATATAGTGGACGGTGAAATGCGTTTATTACTTCTGTGCGCTGCCTTATATAGAGCCAGTGCTCTTACGTCACCAGCATGAGGCAGCAGGTAACAGTGTTACTGGACAGGATAACAGAATAACGAACTGCGTCCCTAGCAGACTACAAAGTGTCATCTACGTCTCTGCTGCCCAGAGCCACTGCTGTGCTCCTGATTTGCCACCATCAAGCACTACCTAAATTATCAACCAATTTTTATATACAATCAATAGTGTATTTTTCTTCCCCAAAAAGATCAAATAGAGATACCTATTAAACTGACCTTTAATAAAAACAATTGCTTTTTGCAAGGTGAATATTTTCATCTCTTATCATTTAAGGGATATAAATACCATCTGGGCTCCAACTGGCAGACTCCCCACTTCAGTAAGTGACATTTGTAGCAAAGTTTCACTTTTGACAAAGGCTGAATCTATTCCCAACCACTGGAATTGCTCTCAGAGCTTGCACAATCTGGTGTTTTCCTGCAGCCCCAGCTTTGGACAGAGCAGATTACATAAAGACCTCAGTTTACAATTAAAAACCAAAACAATCCAGCCCTTGCTGCTGTGGGAAAAGGCTTGAAACTGTGACCTGTAGCGTTGGCAGACAAGAAAAGTAAATTAAGAAAAACCTCACTGTATCATTTTTCAAAGTTACCAATTTTAATGCCAATCACATTGTTCTTAGGGCTCTAATCATGATTTTGTAATGCCTTGAGGTTATGGGAACTGAAATCCACATGCTTCCACTTAAGTGAGACAGCAAAACATTTTGCAGATTTATCTTTCCTATGAAGACACTCATGTTCCATCCTCATCTTTACTTCTCCATTAAAACAAATATATACCCAAATCTCCCAAAGACTGACTAGCTTAAGATACGGTGCCATAAAATCCCTGAGCATTTTTACTCCTTTTCTTTCCAGGGCATCAGTGTAACCCTACCCTGATTTGAGAGTCTCAGCCTTTATATATTAACAAAGCCAACCAGTTTTAAAACAAGGGCATCTTACCCTTCCCCATTTCCCAGGATGACATGCCATTTATCCCCAGACCGAACGAGCAGTATATAAGCACAAGATGCCATTCCAAACAGCCACAAATCACAAATGACTCCTCCCAGATGCAGTGCTGGAAATTCAGATGCGTTTTCCCCATGGGCTGAGCAGCACTAGAGCCGGGACCCTGCAGGGGCTGGGGCTCCCACCCGCCCCAGCACCGGGGTGTGATGACATCTCCAGAGCCAACCACATTCCACTGTTTGCGTCCAGAGCTGGGAAAGGAAAATTAGGGAGAAAAAGCTAATTTCCTTTGATCTTGAACGAATTATTAGCTACAGTTCCTGTCCTAAAACAAAGCATTTCTGTTGGCTTAAGCAGCATGAAAGGAATGCAAACTGAACAAGAAAAAAAAAGAGTTAGCAAGTGACAGGCTCATGTTTAGCAATGCCAGTACACTGACCCTCATAAAGGAGGGGGGAAAAATAAGAAAAAGAGTATTACAGGAAACATTGAGGGCTTGTCTCTGAGCTTTGCCACCCTCACTTAACAAACAGAACATAATTTTGATTCCTCACTGTTTTTTGTGAAAGGGGACTGGTGTTACGGCGTGTGTTTTAGGAGTGGAGCTGAAGCCTAGACCCAATAGGCCTCTCCGGTGGAAAGGCCGCTTGGGGAAACTCAGGCAAAGCAGTCAAGCTCACACATCCACACATGCAACATGGCTAGCTCAGCAAGGAGAGGCAGAAGGCCCTCGCACTGGATCAGTTCCAGACCGTTTTATTTCTAGGAGCCGAAGGGGAATCCAGAAGCAAAAGGGACAGGGGTCTGCCAGTTCCAAGGTTAAGTATGGGCTTCAGCAGCCAATGACCTTGAGGCACAGGGGCGGAACAAGGGGCATATAAGGTCAGCGATCTATAGGTGAGACAGGGCCGGTCACCAGGGACCTGAAACCAATTGAGACACAGAGGAAAGGAGACACCAAGGGGCCAGGGAATTAGGGAGGGGGGAAACCGGGGCAAACCATTGTGTACAGAGCACCATTGGGGAGTTCTCTCTATCAGGCTGGGAAGGTGACCCTATGATCTGTCCTGCCAAGGCCAGATCCTTGGTATTATGTCAAGGCGCTGCAGGGATTCCACAACTCCCCTGTTTTTTCTTACTAAAAAGACACTCCCAAAGGATCTCTGCAGGCATTTAACTAAGCAGGGAAACATGAGCAAAACTATAAAAACAATGATTATAACCCAAAAGGTCCCTTTAACAAAGGATGAAACCCATCCTGTCAATCCCCATTGTCCAAAAAGTTCATTGATCCAGTCCGAGTTCTCAACCTTTAATTCCTTCACTTGCTCTCTCAGCTTCTGGATGTTAGCGTGGATGGATTCTGAGTGTGAGGAGAGGTTGAAGCAGCACATTCCTTCAAAGTCTTGGCAGCCATGTCCATGGGCAAGCAGCAAAACGTCTATTGCTGCTTGATTTTGCAGTGTTGCATGCCTGGTAATCTCAGTGTCACTGAGCAGATCACTGAGTGCAGAGGAGGTAGCATTAGCCTGCTTACTAAGCCAACACTCCAGGTGAGAAAGCTCACAGAGAGCCTTAGCTGCAGCCACTCAAGGTAAAAACAGTGAGACCACAACTCTCTTTCCTTTATTCCAATTATAAACTTGGCTATCACAATTTTTGTCAAATTCAGTATATGATCTGTTTTGGCTTGCCAATTTCCCTTTTTGTTTCCAATTCTGAAGTAAAGTTATGTTTGGAGTGAGGGTAGTAAGCTGGCCAAGACTGCAGGGACCCCCTTGAAGGCGTGAGAGGATACCGGCCCATACTCAGTCTTCACAGATAAGAAACACTCCCCAGGGCAGCACTTTGGGATGAAGTGTAGGGCTGGTGTAATTGCACCAATTTAGGGGGGTATAATTTTTGTTAAATGGGGTTACATCTTTCCTATGGGCAGACCTAATAAGTTCAAGGTGGGTCAAAAGTTCATTGGGAGGTTGATATTGAAATGGAATGCAGTAATGAGCTTTAGAGGACCCTAACAGCTCTAATTCTTGGGGTTCCTCCAGTGCTTGCATTAAGGTCTTGGTCCACTCATCCCAAGTGTCTACCGGATTGTGTTTCTTATCTGCGTATGGGTATTCATTTGCTGTTAAGGGAACCCCTACTAGGCACATTGACAGTAGGTTGTCCACGCTGCCCATGGACAGGCATAGATTGTCTTGATGTAAAGTCTTGGCTAGTGTGACCCAGATGTTCTGGTTGGGCTGAGGGACAATCCATGCACCAGCTGATGGAAAGGTGAGGAGCATCTGAAATCCTATTTGGAGTAGTTGGGGATTCCCAGCTGCTGGAGACATGACAGGATACTTGGGGATGATGAGTTGATCTGTGAGTTTGAAAAAAAAAGAATTTTTAGACTTATATAACTTTAACAGCCCCTCATATCTTCCCATCCTAATGTCTCCGTTTATACTGAGTAGAAAAGGTGTGGGAGAACAAGAGGGGATAACAGTGCACCAAACTAAAGAGAGGTAGCAGGAAGACCAACTAAAGAGGGGTAACAGTGCAAAACAATTGGTGAATGAAATTCAACAGAGAGTCTTATAATCTTCTTAAGTACTGGAGGGTCATCTTCTTTTGTGATGAACATATGCATTTACACTCCTTTGTCGCTGCTGGACACAAAGGAGGCGACGCTCTCGCAGCGGCCCCCCCATGGGAGGGACTTCGCGTGATGGTCTCTTCAAGTGACCAATGGTTCCAGGGGTCCCCACCTCTAAGGTGGGTGCTTTGTGAAAAGGTATAAAATAGGTTTGGACAATAAACCGCGGGCTCCTCCTGTGAGGGGTCCCAGCCTTCTGAATGGACTTGAGTCTCCATCAGGTGCCATCATAGAAGGGAACAGGAGGGCGGATGCAGTAGAAACTGCTAATGTCCCTGATATCTTTGCCCAGGCAAAATTGTCACATGCATTTTATCATCAAAATGTACCTGCCCTCGCCAAGATGTTCAGGCTCTCGAAAGATCAAGCAAAGGCTATTGTTGCAACATGCCCGAGCTGTCAAAATTACCAGATACCATCCATGGGTACAGGGGTTAACCCATGAGGCCTGAACAGCTGTCAGTTGTGGCAGACTGACGTAACCCACTTCCCATCCTTTGGAAGGTCAAAATATGTGCACGTGTTGGTCGACACGTTTTCTGGGCCAGTATTTGTATCAGCTCACACAGGAGAGGATATCACTCACACCATCAAGCATTTTCTCCTTGCATTTGCCACTCTGGGAGTCCCTGAACAAATTAAAACAGATACTGGGCCTGCCTATGCTTCCCGCAGGTTGAAAGAGTTCTTTGGCCAGTGGGGGGTAAAACACACAAAGGGCATACCCGCAAATCCCACAGGGCAATCCATCATAGAAAGGACCCATCAAACCATCAAAAGAGTCCTCAATCAGCAGTGGAGAGAAACAGAAATCTTGTCTCCCATTGAAAGACCTTGTAAGGCTCTCTATGTCATGAACTTCCTAAACTGTACATCTTCAGAGCTCGACCCCCCAATACTCCGCCACTTCTCAAATTTGACCCAAGCTAAGCTCACTGAGAAACCACCAGTGCTTGTAAAGGACCCAGAAACACATCAGATTTCGGGGCCTTTCCGGTTAATTGTCTGGGGGAGGGGCTATGCCTGTGTTCTACCATCCAGCCCAAAATGGTTCCCAGGGAAAAATATAAAACCATACCTAGGCCCAGCAAACACTGCTCCCACAGACACTAACAAGAATTCTCCCAAGTCAAATACAGGACTTCCTCAAAACCAGACCAGTTCTGCATGGAAACAGAGGCGTCGCCGAACGACCACATACCAGAGAAAAGACTGTCCTGTCACCCGACAGCAGACAAAACAGAAAGATGAAGAAGATACTATGGCATAAGTCAAACCAGAGGCTTGACACAATCTGGCCATAAGTGGCTCTCTGGTTTACATGTTGTCACCCCCTTTACCCCAAAAACCCTAAAATGTCCCCCTCTCTCAACCTTGCCAGAACCTCCCTAAACCTTATACCCTCCCCTCCCACCATAAACCTAACAAATTTTTCTTATATTCCCTATCAGAAGCCCCATTCCTGTCCAAAGATGAAATTTATCTACGTTGGTGCTGTCCTCACTGCTGCCTGGATGCTCCTCGCTGCGCCACATGCCTTCAGCTGGGTTGTCCCACAGCCTAGCCATAATGTTTGGGTGACTTTAGCAAAAACATTAAATCAAGATAACTTGTGCCTGCCCATGGGTAGCTTGAACAACCCACTCTCCACGTGTCTGGTAGGGATTCCCTTGGTAGCAGATGACTTGCCCATCACTAACTCAGATCTCCTACGCACCACAGGTAAGAGGCCCAATCCAGTAGACACTTGGGATGAGTGGACAAAAATGCTGCCAAATGCTCCCGAGGAACCCCAAGAATTGGATCTGCTGGGGTCCTCCAAAGCAACATACTGTGTCAAATTTTACTTTAGACAACCTAGTCAACATTGGCCAGAAATTGACCAGGCAAAAAACACATCCAGAAAAGACATATCACCAATTAACATAGTCTATAATAATCTAATTTGGTGTAATTACATCAGCCCTGTGCTCTCTGTGTCCTCACCACCCGAAAGTGTTGGCCCAGGGAATGTTTCTTATCTGTGGTGACCGAGTATGGGTTGGGATCCCCTCACGTCTCCAGGGGATCTCTGTAGCCTGGGTAAGCTTACTACCCTCACCCCAAACATAACTCTGCTTCAATTTTGGAAAAAAAAGGGGGAATTGGCACACCAAAAGAGATCATATACTGAATTTGATATAAATTGCGATAGCCAAGCCACTAACTGGAATAAAGGAGAGTCACCATCTCATTGTTTCTACCTTGGGTGACCACAGCTAAAACCCTTGGTGAGCTAAATCACCTGGAGTGTTGGCTTAACAAGCAGGTCGATGCAACATCTGCTGCCCTGAGTGATCTTTTAAGGGATGAGGAGACTACTAGATACACATCTTCAAAAAATCGCGTGGCCATAGACTTCCTACTGCTCGCCCATGGACACAGCTGCCAGGACTTTGAGGGGATGTGCTGTTTCAAACTTTCTTCCCACTCAAAATCCATCCACGCAAACATCCAGAAACTGAAGGAAGAAATAAAGGACATAGAAGTGGAAAACAACCCGGACTGGGTCAACGAACTTTTCAGACAATGGGGATTAACAGGATGGGTTTTATCTTTAGTTAAGGGTATTTTCTGGGTTTTTGTTGTGATCCTTATTGTATTACTTACATTCTCATGCCTTTTATGCTGCTTTAAAAGAGCTGTTGGGGATGCCTTTTTACTAAATACAGAAGGGGGAATTATGGAGGTGGATGAGCTTGCCAAGCCCTTGCCCTGGAGGGATATCCCTTGAATAGAATGTGATAAGCTCATCTCAACCCTCCCTCTGGAGAGAGAGGACCTAGATGAGACAGTCCCCTCTCAGGTCAGAACAAGGCACCCATAATGCTTTGTATACCTTTCCAACCCATTGGTTCTTCCTCTTGGTACCACCCCTGCTTTCCCCCATAAATACCCCAGAGTTAACTCTGCTCGAGGGGAGCTGCCGTCCCTGGCCACCCTTTGCAGGGTAATAAAGCTACCCTGGAGAACTGCTACACGGCACTTCTGTCTCTCTGTTCCTGAGTCGGCCTGGGATAACCTTGCAAGGCAGAGATGAAATCACTGCTAAGAGCTGAAACCACTGCTAAGAGCTGAATCACTTGCAGCCACTGGCTGTGCCTTGCTGAGGCCTGCCCAGCGGCCAGAGACTGCCCGAGACCCCCAGAAAGGCTGTCTCTAGCGAGACCTCTCTCTCTGGGAAGATTGCAGCTATCCAGATTGGACTACAGACCCTCCGGTCATCCACAGGCAGCCACCACGTCCATCACAGGGTATCTGTGACTGCCAACATCAGGGCAGGAGAGGCCAGAAATCATCCTTCCTGACTCATGCAGGAAGATCTGCTTGATGCTGCCTAGTTGCATCCTTATCCTCTCCACATCCTGCTTCCCCCGTGCTGGTAAAAGAAAGTCCACCTGCCCAAGATCACCCACCTTTCTGCCCATCCCTACCATGTGCTGTTTCTGTACCTCTCTCAAAGGCTCAATTCAGAAGCAATGCAGAAGACTCTGCCATGAGGAATAAGAGTGTCTTTTACACTCTGGCAAAAAAAAAAAATAAAAAGAGGAAAAGAAGTCTGGCTCCTGTGTTGACACAGGTCTCAGGCACCACTCGTCCAGTTGGCTTTGACTGCTTCATTGTCAGGACTTTCTGAACAGGACAGTGACCCAACACTACAGGTGGCAACTGCAGATCTATTACATTGAAAAATAAATGTTTTTCAGTCTTGCAGGAGAGATGCCAGGGCGATTTTATCCAAGAATGCCCAGGGCTAATAAGCTGCTAAGAGGAATGCTGGAAACCCACCTTGGTAAGAATCTCTTTCTCAGCTCTCCACAAGGAGTTAATGGATAAAAGGGATCCTCAGTGTTGTTGTACAAAGTGGTGTTTAATACCCTTCTGGCTTCGAAAGGGACCTTCAAGCAGATAAGTCAATACCTCACATCCAGCACTTAACTGCTGTGGGGATGTGTCAGCCATCCCAGCTCCAGGTGCTGTGTCCAAAACCCTCCATTGTTGCAATACAACACAAATGAACTACACACACTGAGATGTCTAAGGCAAAAAAAAGGGGCAGTTTATTTACAGACCTCAACATTTATAGAATTCTAACAGTGACCATGGATTGGAGGATGAAAATTGCCCTCTCCAACCACACTGGTCAACCCAACAGTCCATCAGTTCTTTCCTCTTTCAGAAAGGAATGCAAAACAATCATTATTTACATGAAAAATGTGTGTGAAACTCCATCACAAAAAGTAAACATCAGAAGGCTTTAGCAGAACTTCAGAAAAACAGAGCGACACTCCATCCTGCAGCTGGTAAGAGCAACAGAAATGGAGCACAATATCAGAGCAGCCCCCACAAGGGGCTGAACAGAGGGAGGTAAAGCAGCAGGCCAGCAATTATTAGCCAGTTATTGCTAACACTGGGACAATTTATTTTTTCTTAATTTTTAAATTTCTGAACTGTTGTGCTGTAGACCACATCTGTCCCTTGGCAGTACCCACGTTCTGCCCCTGGGACACCTTCAGGTTAGCAAAGGACCAGAACAAGAACCACCAAGGTGCCTTCAACAGAGGTGAGGACAAGAGAAGAGCAAGACAGCAATGGGTGGGTAAAGGGCAAAGGTGAGCAAGGGGAAGGACCAGCAGCAGGAACTCTGTGACCTGTGACTGCAACTGATAATTGTTTTCTCTGCTTTCAGAAAGAGCTGTACCAGAAACTTTTATATGAGGGTTACTAATTTCTGGCTTGTAGTCCCGACTGACAGCTGAGCCCAAAAAGCCTAACACTGCAACAGACACATACTCTAATGAGTCCATCTGGCTGCACCTGGGGAGAAGGAAATTTCCTCCCTTTGCATCCTTTGCAGAATGAGGCATGAGCAGCCTTCACTCCTATCTGCACTCACCACTCTGCTCACAGCTAGTTTAATAGCATAATTCCTAATTCAGGCACACGCATGAAGAGTGAAACATATCCTGCGTGCAGAAAAGTGGTATTTACTGATGGAGATATTTTTTGCAGCTGATTGACTAGAACTGTTTCCACTGTGTGTTCTAATGCTGTACTACTGACAGAGCAGGCATTTTCCTGCTATTCCTATATTTCCTCTAAATCCCAAACAGATGGGTTTGTTGTACAGTTAATTACCCGAATCTGCCACATTAGAAGCAACAGGAATTTCAATCCAGCCCAGCAATCCACCTTGTCCTTTATAAAGCTTCTTTCAACAGACCCCCAGGATCCACCCCTAATACTGACAGGTGAGCAATGCAAGACAGAAGAGCTGTCATAGATATCAATGGGGAAGAGTTATTCAGAAAGACAACATGCCTTCTTCACTTAAAAAAAAATAATGCACAAAACAGCAGTAAGTTCATTCAGTCCAATAAACCCCATATGCTGAGTTTCATCAGTACTTGCAAGTTCCCACAGACAGATCCTCTCCAAGGTATTTTCACACTTCAGGTTTGTTTTCCTTTTAGGAAACAAGTGATTTAGGGCTAAAGCAGACATTTGGCTGCCAGCATTGCTTCTGTATTCTCCATTATCAGATTCAGACACATTTTTTTCTCACTGAGCTAAATGACAAACAGAATATCCGTGATTGCCAATACCCCATCAACTGGTACAAACACCCAGCACCATCCTCCAAAGGAATATGCTGATATCTGTCATTCAGCTGAGAGGAAAAAGGATCTAAAATGTTATTAAGGAAGAACAGCCCTGGATCTTTGGAGGGGGGCTGATGACTGACAAACAGCCGGCTACAGAAACACGTTGAACTTATCAAGACAAAATGTGTAATTGCACACACATGATGCCACATATGGGGCATTCCAGCACAGCAAGCCATCTGCAGGAAGGGAATATTTTAAAGTAATTTTGCTGCTGAGAAAAAAGAAAAAAGATTAGTATTTTTAAGTAAATTTTACAATTGAGTAGAACTTTTTCTTGAGTAGAGAGGTTTTTGCTCTTTCTATTAAACCTATAACATATAAAGAATTTGTTAATACACAATATGAACTTTAGAAAACATGTAGACAGTTGCTTTTTGATTTTGAGATATGGCTTTTAGACTTTTCTAAAATCTAATTTTTACTTTTTGATGTCTGGATTTTGCTATATGGTATGAGGTTCTTAGATTTTCCTGAGCTATTTATAAAAACAAATTGTTTTTAGGGGTTTATGAATTTTAAAAGGTTCCTTAAATTAATTTTTAAAGATTAATTTAATAATTAGAGATTTTTCTTGTAATATTTATAAGGGTAATTTACAAAAGCTTTTTGAATTTTGAAGCAACTATTCCAAATAGATGCATGGGTAAGCAAATAATTTTTGCAAAATCTTTCCCTGTAAAGGAAAAATTATTTAGGAATTAGCTTTGATAGTTAGCTTAGAATATAGTGGGCAAGTTACTTAATTGACAAAACAGAAAAGCTTATTTTAAAATTAGTAGATCGTGTTTTTCTTTAAATTTCACTGAAAGATCAATTTATAAAGTGGGACTTTCTTTTAAAGCTGCAAAAAAAATTTAAAAAGTTTAGGTTAGAATTTAAGGTACCTTTAAGATATTTTGAGTCTTTTGATGAATTCTTGTGATGGTTTTAATATGTGTCCTTTGCCTGGTGCAGGTGTCTGGCTGTGCTTCTCACTGCTGCTTGTTTTGGGACTGAGTTGTTCAGCTTTTGAGATTCATATGTTAATTGATGTGGGTAGAGCTCCATGGCTCCTAGTTGTATGTTGAGTATTATGTAAATGGTTACTTTAAAAGTGTTAAAGACTCTTAATAATACACTGGATGTTCTGTTGATGTTATGCATATTGTTATCTTGAATAGTTTGTACCCAGTTTGTAACCCAAGCCCCAGTTTTGTAAGCTCTTACTAGTTGCTGAGGGTTTTGCTGCTCCCTGCCTGCTCTGTCTGCCTCTCTTCCTGCTTCCTGCTCCCTGCCTGCCTTCCTGCTCCCTGCCTGGCTTCCTGCTTCCTGCCGACCCCCTGCCTGCCGGTGAAGGTGAAACTGACGCCCATTATGGAAATTGCAGAGACCCCCATGAAGCCTTGCTTCATGTTTACTACAATTAACACCAAAAACCCCTAGCAACAACGAGCCAGCACATAATCCAGACCCATAAAGAATGCCACCTGGCTGGGAAGACATGAAGCTATCTGGCCAGCCATCTGTAAACCCTTCTCACCTGCTCGCCATAACCTGAAAGACACTCAGAAAGAAAGACACCCCTGGACTAAACTGAGCTCAATGGAGTTCCTGGGAGCTTCAGTGACGCTGAACTCCTGGCTCTGCAGCGTGAGCAGCAGAATCGACTCAGGCCTCCTCCTCGGCCGTGATTGAGGGAGCAGCAGCAGAGACGTGGGCTATCCCTTGAGCTTTCTCCTTTTAATAAAGGCATTTAAGGAGTTAATAATCATCTCCTGCCCTGTTTATTTATAACAATTTGGGGGCTTGTCCAGGATATAAAAGCCACGTCAGTAGAGGACCACGGAAGGGAAGGCGCCACCCGACTTCGGACCTCCTGGACAGCTGGCCATCCCGGACCAAGAAGACGCCACAGAACACCGCCTAGGAGCATCGGTAAGAAACCGGTGGCAGGAGTGGAGGCGTGCGAGTGGAGTGTGAGTGAGACAGGGACCAGTAGCTCGGATCCCCGAAGTGAGTGTGGACCTCTCAGTACCGCGGTTCCAGTCTCCCGCGAGGGAACTGGCCGGGAACAGAGGGAAGCGAAAGGAGAACAGTGTGAGAGAGGCATCTCCAGGGGCATAGGGGGCCGCCCTCCAGACGTGCGGAGGCAGTTTAGTGTGTGAGTGGCACGTCATAGAGCACGTGAGGGTATAGGTCCCCCCCCGTAGGGTAGGGGGAGATAGCTCGGGTTACCTCAAGCATGCGAGGGATCCAGAGTAGTGTGAGGCACGCACCACACCGAGGTTACAGCCCAGAGTAGGGGTAACTGTAGGGGTGTGGGGAGTGAAAGGGGTACCAGCTGGGGCTACAGTTTAGCATACGCTAACACCTGGGAGTAGCTGCCGGGGTACAGGAGTGGGCGCACTGGTCGGGGGTACCCAGAGGTGAGGGGTACGCTTTCCGGGTGCGGAGAGCCTACAGGGCCGGGGGTCTTTTGTGTATGCTTTCCAGGTGCGAAGAAAGTTCGTACAGGTCGGGGGTGCCCAAGGGAGGGTACGCTTTCCGGGTACGGAGTAGCACTGGTCGGGGGTGCCCAGAAGTACGCTGTCCGGGTGTAGGGGAATGAGAGTTAGGGAAGTCCCAAAGTGCGAGGGACTTAACGATAGGGAGAGTGAGTGAGTCGCACACTGTACGTCCGAGTCCTGGCTGTGGGTGGTAACTGGAACCCTGGGCCCAGGTTGACCGGCTGCTTACGGGGACTTGACTGATATACAGGAGAGGAAGGGGTTCTGGCTGAGGTACTGGCTGAGGCCCTAAGGGTGGGTCATCAGGCTACAGTCAGGGCACTCTGAGCACTGGCAGGGGTGGTGCCCAAACCCTGAGGACGGGTCACTGGGGCCACTGACGGGTGTTCGTGGAGTGAGTGAGGATTAAAATTTGAGTTACCCATCTTTAAATTTACTTTTGTGTAGGGGCACATTAAAGAAGTTTTAGTTAGAAAGAAGGTCAAAATTTTTTGTTTGTGTTGCCCTATATTAAAGTTTCCGTTTGGGTAAGGGCACCGTAAAAAATTTTTAATTTAGACCTAGTAAGAATGGGTTCTTGTGTAAGCAAACCAAGGATTAGTAAAGAGCAGGAGAGAGCTAAAGTAACAAACATCCCACCTGGTAGTCCACTTGGAAAGATGTTAGAACAGTGGGACATAGAATCAGAACAGATACAGTATGCGGCCTGCTGGCAAGAACAAAGTATTAAGATTGAAAAGGTAAAGATCTGTAGATTACAAGGGCAAGAAAAGAAAAGCAGTAAGAAAGAAAAAGAAGAGGTTAGCCCTACCTGGGATCCTCTCAACTATTTACCCTCTCCCCCGGTCCATCCAGAGGTACCTCAGGCCATCTCCCCAAATCCTCAAACCCCACCTGTAAATCCCTCTCAACCTTCCCAACTCATAACCCCTATTCCCTCTCCAGTCAGTCCTCTAACAACTTCACCCCCAATAAGTACTCCTATTTCACAGCCTCAATTTAGCACTAACCCCTTCCATCCTGCAGCAGCATCTTCAGTTTCCCCTAACATCAGTCAAATCTCTTCTCCCTCACCGACCATGGTCCCTGCACCACCTCCCAACTGGGAACTACATACTCCTTGGCACCCGCAAAGCTCCGGCAGGGTGGAGCGAATGAATAAAACCTGAAAAAATGTACTGACCAAATTAATTGAAGAAACTCAAATGAACTGGCTTAAGTGTTTACCACTTGCCCTCCTTCGAATCAGAACAAGACCTCGAGCAGACATAGGGGTCTCTCCCTATGAAATGATGCTCAGGCTCCCTTTCCTCCTAACCCCTCACAGCACCGGAAGCTACATAGAAGGAGAAATTGCAACCCAAAAGTACCTACAGGCAATTAGAAAAACATTAGAAAACCTCAGAAAAAAAGGATACATCCCTCAGACTTCTCCCCTTGACACCAATGCACACCAAATTAACCCTGGGGACTGGGTATTAGTTAAATCCTGGAGTAATGCCCCATTAACCCCAAAATTTGAAGGTCCCTTCCAGGTGCTACTTACCACTCACACCGCGGTCCGGACACAGGAGAAAGGCTGGACACATATCACCAGAGTAAAAGGACCAGTGTCACCCCTGAATAACTTACCAAGCCCAGATCTTCCAAACAACCCTCCTGAGTAGACTGTTGTGCAACACCAGAACCCACTGAAAATAACCCTTAAGAAAGGGCCAAGGGCCAGGTAAAAGGTTATACAAGTGACCTGTAAGTTTAAGCACTGTTGTTAAAAAGTTTTACATAAATTCTGATTGTGTAAGCTGTTGAGTTGCTAATATCACAGAAACAAAATTATAGTTGTTACAATTGTTATGATAAAATGTAACTATTGCTGTTAAAAATTAGCATAAGGTTATTATAAAGAATATTTTAGTTTAGATTTATAAGATTACTAGTATTAAGTAATTATCAAAGAGGAGTTAAAACGTTAAAATATTATAAATCTCTCATAGAACACCCCCCACGAAAGCGAACCAAAATTAACAACCAAGTGGGAACAAGCAGAAGAAGAACTCTGAACACTAAGTCTAAAAAGCTCCTAAACCCAAGAGGCAAGACCAGGTGAGACCAAAGAGAACCCTCAGAGCGAGATGGGGGCGGTTCATACTGGACTCTTGGGAGGACTGATAGTAGTCCTAATGATGAACAAACTTATAGAAGGAGCTTGTTCAAAGTGTTACTCCCCAATCTATGATGGCGAGGATTTACAGTCTCTCATCAGAGTTCATACCAGTGTAAATCCCACTTGCTTTGATGTCAACCAATTATCTACCTGTCAAGAAAATGGAAAAAAGTATTGGATTGCAAGAAATGCTGCTACCTTTAAGCAGTGCTTGACTGGGGAGTGCCCTATAAGAGAATGGTTCTGCCTAGAGGAAATAAATAATTTAGAAGGAGTCGTAGACCTGGTAAAAGAAAAACCCTTAACCGTAAAGAAAGCCAAAATAGATGAATCCCCCAACAAAAACCTATTTATCGATTTAATTGAGAAAATAAGTCATGAATTAAACCTCACTAATTGTTGGATTTGTGGTAGCACCCAAATGTCAAATGTGTGGCCCTGGGAGGGAATCAGTCCAGCTCCTCTAGACATTTTAAGGTGGAAAATAATGAGACAAGAACCTCCAAATAACAAAAAAAGGAAAAAAGAGCAATAGGATTTAAAGTTTAAAATAATTGGGGAAGAATGCATACAAAGAACAGGAGAACGATATAAAACATCCGTAGGAAAGATGGTGTGTAAGAGGTCCCTAATAATAAAAGACTACTCAACTCAAGAATGGATTCCCAGGGAACCTGACACTTCTTGGGCAGTTAGCAAAAAAGAGACAGAGTGTGTTTACAATGAAGGTTATCAGTTACATCAATGCACTGGCAAGGGGATCAACCCCTTTTGGGAAATCAAAGAGATATCCAAATACTGGGAACACCCTTTTGATACCCAAAACACCTCATGGGAAGCCCCAGAGCACTTATTTTGGATATGTGGAGACAAAGCCTACACTCACCTCCCAGGGGACTAGGCAGGTAGCTGCACGGTGGGAATTATAAAACCTACTTTCTTCCTACTACCACGTGAATCTAGAAACAACTTAAGAGTACCACTGTATAACAACCTAGAGAAATATTTCCAAATAAATAAAGAAGGGTGCCTATTATATTGGCACCCAAGAATGGACAGACTGGTGGGACAATTTTTGGTCCCTTAAAGGAGCTTGGTGGAAAAAGATAGGGTTTATAGCCCTAAGTGCAGTAGCGAGCCTCCTCTTAATCCCCTGCATATTCCCCTGCCTCATTTGCATTATAACTTCTACAGTACAAGCAAGTCTCCAACAATCACAGAGTAATACCAAAGACCTCACAAGCATCCCAAAATCCAAATCTGACCCAAAAGAAGTTAGTACAGCTGAAAAAATTTATAACCAGTACCAAGAACTGCAAAACTTGTACTCTCAGAAATAAGAAATTGATGCGGGCCAAGGCGCGATCAAAGAAAAAGAGAGGGGATTGATGTGGGTAGAGCTCCATGGCTCCTAGTTGTATGTTGAATGTTATGTAAATGGTTACTTTAAAAGTGTTAAAGACTCTTAATAATACACTGGATGTTCTGTTGATGTTATGCATATTGTTATCTTGAATAGTTTGTACCCAGTTTGTAACCCAAGCCCCAGTTTTGTAAGCTCTTACTAGTTGCTGAGGGTTTTGCTGCTCCCTGCCTGCTCTGTCTGCCTCTCTTCCTGCTTCCTGCTCCCTGCCTGCCTTCCTGCTTCCTGCCGACCCCCTGCCTGCCGGTGAAGGTGAAACTGACGCCCATTATGGAAATCGCAGAGACCCCCATGAAGCCTTGCTTCATGTTTACTACAATTAACACCAAAACCCCCTAGCAACAACGAGCCAGCACATAATCCAGACCCATAAAGAATGCCACCTGGCTGGGAAGACATGAAGCTATCTGGCCAGCCATCTGTAAACCCTTCTCACCTGCTCGCCATAACCTGAAAGACACGCAGAAAGAAAGACACCCCTGGACTAAACTGAGCTCAATGGAGTTCCTGGGAGCTTCAGTGAGGCTGAACTCCCGGCTCTGCAGCGTGAGCAGCAGAATCGACTCAGGCCTCCTCCTCGGCCGTGATTGAGGGAGCAGCAGCAGAGACGTGGGCTATCCCTTGAGCTTTCTCCTTTTAATAAAGGCATTTAAGGAGTTAATAATCATCTCCTGCCCTGTTTATTTATAACATTAATGAAGCTACTTCTGTCTCAGGGCTTTGTGGAACTGGTCTCTCAGTTTTGTTTCGTTTCTTTTCTTTCTCCTGCTGCTGCTGTCGGTTTCTTGCTCTGGCCCTGCTGGAACTGGGGCTGAGGCTGTGGTTACTGTTTCTTTCTTCCCCGCTTCTTCGGCGCTGGGACTGGCAGTCACCGCTTCACTGTCCGCTCTCGCTGGGCTCCGCCGTCGCAGGCAACACGGGCTGGTGTTTGTTTCTTTGACGGGCACGGCAGGTTGCGGGGGAAGGGAGCCCCCCCCCCCGCCCCCGCCGCTTGTGTTGGCTTCTTCGGGTATTCTCGGGAGGGCTCGGCTCCGCTCGGCCCCGCTTGGCCCCGCTTCTCCTCCCGCTTTGCTGGGGAGGGGGAAGGAGAAGGGCGCAGTGAGTCACAAGTCCTTGTTTCCCACAGTCACCCGAGCTGGGGCAGTACCCAGGGCGGTGTTTGGGACCAGGTCGGCCCGCAGAAGGCGTGTGCTCCGACGCTGACTGGCTGTGCCGTTTGCACTGGGCGTGCTGCCCACGGCTGGATGGTAACCGCCCACGGAGCTAGCTTTGCACTCCGCCTTGCTTACAAAGGACATGTTTTTTCAATTTCTGCGCGGCACGTTCTTGGACTCGCTTTTATTTTTAGGATTATTACTAAGAGAACAACAGGAACATGAAGGAATTTGAGGGATGGAGGGGACGGGAGCTGAGTTCGCCTGGCCAGGGCAGCTCTCTCTCCCGTGCGGTGGAGAAGGAGAGGGGGAAAAGCAGTTCGGGACCTTCCAGATAGGTCCCGATCCGCTTCTCAGGATTAGTGTGAAGAACTGTCCGTTTTTCGGGATTACAGAATCAATGCATGCTTTTTTCCTCTCGCTTCCACTTGGTTGGAGCTGTGGTTTCTTACTTTTTAATTTGCTTTGTTTCGTTTTTTCTGCTACTTCAAGGTATGTTACAGCTCGCTTCCCAAAAACGAGACCAAAGGCAAAATTCCTACGTAAACTGAGGGCACGTTTATGAGAAAAAAAAAAAAAACAACAAAACAAAACAAAAAAAAAAAAAAAAAAAACCAAAACAACCCTGAACAGATTCACTTAATATAAGGCCTCTGTTCCTGGCACCAAATATTGGATTTCTCCAATATATCCTGAGGGTCCAGCCCTGCTCAGAGTAATGGCTTAATAATAATTAGCGAGACAGCATGGTCGGGTGTGTCTTGTGTCTGGATAAATCAAAAAGGTTTAATAAAATAAAGAAAACAATACAAAACAACAAACAAAGATTAAAGCCGAGCACAGTGTAGGGACAGATCCTACACCTGCTACAACACCCTGAGAATGCCCCCTGACCCTTTGTTCTGTCACCTTTTCTACCTAATGATCGAGAATGGATCTATTGGCAAACTGCCAATAGAAAGAGGTACAGGTTTTGACGAACAGTGACAAGGTCCAACAGGTGCTCCTCTCCTGGCACTGAGCCAATTACAAAGAGAAAAGCACAGAAATTTCTGATTAAACTTCCTAAAATGTCCAAAGGTAAACTGAAACCCTTTCCTTATATAGAACTGTCCACTCGGGAGTGGGGGGGGGGGGGGGGGGGGGGGTGTGTGCATTACTACACAAACAGAAAAGTGACCTCATGTTATGCTAATGCAATCAATATTTCATGCGAGGCAGATACAAGTTTAGATGGTCCATCCAAATGCAAATTTGAAATATAAAGCCAAGTTCCCTTCAGAGCCTGGCATTAGCAAGCCATTTCACAAGGAAGGGAATTTTCAGTAAATTGCACATTTAATTTCCATGTTATGGGAAGTGGCTTCCCTTAGTTCTTTCAACAGTCACCTCCTGCTATTAATGACCACAAGCAAAGCAGTGACCCTTATAACGCTTGATTTCACAGCAAATATTTTAATTTCCAAAGGTGAAATATGAAACGTACTATCCTATAACACTTATCTTTATGGCTCTCTTAATTCTTTAGGATTTACCATCTCCACTAAAAGCACACAGAACATAATTGAAATAGATTTTCCAAGATAGACCTGAAGTATTTTACACCTACCTTTCTTTGTTAGCCTTTTATATCATGTTATTCTAACACAGGAAAAAGAAAAACTCTTTTCACACTAAGAGTTCACCATCAGCTTTTTAAACTTTAAGAAAATAATTTTTAAAAGGCTTTAAAAAAAAACAAAACACCACATTGGTTCTGGCAGCAAAGATTTTTAGAAATCAGAACTTGAGGGAGGGCTTTACTCTCCTATTTCATACAAATGGATGAAATCAAGGCATTAACACTCCTTGAAATGTCTCAAAACAAAATATTAAATTTCAGGGCTTCTAGAAAGGTATGGACATGATATTGCAATCTCTCCAGCACATGGAGAACAACTGTGGTCTGAGCCATCCCTGAGGATAGGAAAACAGCATTTTCCAAAATTTTTTCCTGCTTACAGGAGTCCCACTGTGCTCTGGGAGAATCTGCCACACCTCCAAGTTTGAGAACATCAAGGTCAGCTTTGTAGCCCACAAAACTTCTGTTTTTCATTGTTGCTTTATGTGAGTTTTTTTCCTCCAGAAAAACAATACTGAGACAAAAAGCACAGTTTGAAGAATGAATGCCTTCTCCAGTGTTATCACTGCAGCAATAGGCACATATGGAAACTCAAAGCAAGCTCCATTCTGATTTATGTTTGATATTTCATTTAATTGAGTTTTTGCAAGAAAACTGGTTTCATTATTGAGAAATGGACCTCCCATCATGCAAAGAGGGGGGGAATCAAATGCCTAAACTCCGTCTCATTTAGCAGTGACAACTTCAGGAGTGCACAATAGCTTTGTAGATAAATTTGCTTGTGTGGCTGTCACAGATATGAATTGTCAGGGCATTTTAGAACAAAAGAAATGACATGTCAAAGCAAATCTATAGTTTAGCTAATCAAAATGCCGTGTTTTGAACATTCAAGCTGTTTTACACCAAAAGGTGGCATTTATCAGAAAGCACATAAATTGACAGGAAATATAAGATGAAGTGAAATGCAGACAAAATAAGGATTTTCAGATATGTACAAGAAATTTATTTCTCTGTGCACTTTATCAACCAACACCATCCTCCTCAAAAAAACCTCTAAAACCAGCACATCAAAAAAGCATATCCTCTGTCTCTTTTAAGCAATGAAAACATTAAACCCAGCTAAAGCAATTTAGCTATCAAAGCTGGTTCAGTATTTGGCATTGCTCAGAGAGCCCTTACTAGACCAAGGGCTGAGTTTCTTCACAGACTTTCCACTATGGAAAGGCACATTGGGTATATCTGCAAAGCTTCAACTTGTCTTCTGCAGGCAGCTTGGGGAGGAGTGTGAGGGGATGTGTTTGGTGACTCTCACATGCAGACAGTCTTTACCTGTAAGCAGGTAAAGGCACATAGATACCTCCAAGGGTACTGCAGCAAAAACTTGCCTAGCTATGAAAAAAACCTAAAGGAATGAGGCATAAATTGCTCATTTTGTAAGTCCCCTGCAGGACTTTGCTGCTTACAGCCAACCTCCTGGCACCCCCTTGGCACAGATTTCATCAAGCCCCACTCCCCTCGGACCTCTGCTCCTGCCAGCCTGCTCTGAAGTTACAGTAAAACTTGTCAGATCAAAAATCTTATTATGTAGGCACAACAGCTCACTGTGCTTAGCTGCTCCCAGCACAATGCCCAGTTATGGAAGCTTAACATTATCTTTTAATTTAAGCTCAATTCGTTTATCAACTATTGCCAGAACAGTTATTGGGTTGCTAAGAAAACACTCCAAAGGGAGACTTTTACAGCAGTTGGTCTGTTTCCTGCTTCTCTGTGCTTGGGAGGTTAAGTCCACTTCCAAAGTTTTGCCTTTGCAACACAAACATGTTCCAGAGAGCATAAAATCCCCCTAAGCCCACCAAAGGTGTCAGTCCTGTCATGAATCTCACCACTGCCCGTGTTCCACAGCCTAGAAACCTTAATATATGCTTCCTGGAAAAACATTGGCTCTCTCCTAGTCTGCCACAGCACAGAGAGCTGCTACATCCTAGAGGCACACAGAAAAAGCCACAAAAGGTCACAGCCAGGCTTGACAAGAATTTCAGGAGCTGAGCTTCACAGTCCATTAACAAGCTGGGAGCCCAACAAATTAAGCAGAGTTCAGGAAAGTGCAGCTGAGGCCCTTCTCCAGAAGGATGAAGCATTGCCTCACTGCAGCGCTGTTTGCCATAAGGAGAACACACCATGCCATCGGATAGCATGATTCCATCATCGGATAGAACAACAGCGTTCTTCTGTATCTGTCACTTTTAGCTAATCTTCCAGCAGGCCCCAAATCATCCCCCTACCAGCTTCACAACTGACTATTGCACATGAAATAAAGTATGAAAATAATTCCATTGTGAAAAACGAGGTTCACTTTCTTGGTAAATTTTAAGAAATAGGTTTAAAAAAAAAATAAGACAATTAGGAGACAAAAAATCAAGCAATGGATTGATGGCTGGGTGACTTGGCATTCAGCCAAGGGCACGCCTGCTATTTCAGAGAAATTCTTTAAATACCCTTTCTATTGCATCATTCTATTGCATATGCATAAATCTGCATGCATATTCAAACTTTTCCATAAACTAGTTTCCATATTCCAGGAATTGTTTAGCATGATCCCTCCTTGGGTCTGCCTTTTTAGAGCATGCGTGTTTCTTGGCTGTGTCTTCTTTATCACCTCCAGCTTGGGCCTTGGTCCATGCTTTCCACAGACAGTCAGTGTTGATAGTTGGCATGTCAGCAGCAGGGTCCTCATCATATGTTCACTGGATGTTATCCCAACCAAACAGGCCATCCAGTTACAAGCATAATCATATATCAGCTATCCCACTATCATGTCTAAGTTTTGCTAATAGTAAAGTTATTATACATATAGCATTCATCTTAATATTTATGAAAAGCCAACTTTATAATATACATTTATAACAACATCCCCCCTCTTTCTTTTTATAATTCATTTGGCTTGAGCTTTTTTTCTTGTTTTCTAGTTGTCCTAGGGTGACTTTATGATGCTCGTATCAAAAGCCAGGGAACTCTTAATTAAAATGGGAAGCTGGACTGAGCAACGCAGAACAAAAAACCAATGTGGTTGAATCATGCGTTCTCCCTTTATTCTTCCGGAATGGCGGGTTAAATGCAGTTTCAGATAGTTTACAGTTACAAGTGTTTTCTAATTGGCATTCAGTGTGAAGAAAAATGCAAACAATTTCACCCTTAAGGAAACCACCGTAATAATAGCAAAACTAACCTATCTAAAGCTTAAGCACACCTTAACCTAACTTTTTGCTATGCCACAGGTCTGTCCACTTCCAGACAGGCCTGAAACTGAGGCCCAGTCTGGGGTAGTTCAGATCTCATTCCAAAATACATCATGCCCACATTCCCTAAGAAATCCTGCTACATGTATCCCCAATTGTCTGTTCTGTATGTGCTGTATATTAAGTTCTGTACCTTTGAAATGGTTCTGGGAGTGAAGGGGGAGAAAGAAGCAGTGCGCAGTTTGTTTTGAGAAAACTGCCTGACTCCCACACGTCCTTGCTCTGGCGGTTCGTCTGAGGCACGGACAGCGGTGGGACAGAGATCTCCTGTGCTCTTAGTTTTAGCTAGCTGAGGCAGAGAAGTTCCCTGGTCTGTTTTTTTTTCTTTTTCTTGGGACTGTTTAAATGTACTCTGGACTGAAAACCTCAGAGGAGCAGCGAGGGCTCGCACCTGCGGCCTGCTGGGCCTGGACCTCCGGAGGGAGTGGGACTGGTGAGAGACTGAGTGAGCTGAGCTACACCCACAGCAAGGACTTTCTCAGTTTGCCATTTTTCTTTGGAGTGGCAAGAGGTTTTATTGTTTCATATTATTCACTTTTTTGGTTTTTTTTTGTGCTTGTGGGCATCTTCTTTGTTAAATAAATAGTTTTTTCCACTTTTCTCTGAAGAAGTTTCTTCCCAGACTGGCTGGGGGGAGGGGCCATTTGGGTTTGCTTTCCAGAGGAACCCCTTCAGAGGTTTCCTCCCAAATTTGCCCTAAACCAGGACACTAGTCTTTAATATTTGCTCATTTTTTTCACAGATCAATTTTGCTTCTTTAAAGGGGTTTTCTGTATTATTTTGTTTCTTTAGTACCATGATCATTTGTGCCATTCCAGATGTAGTCAATTTTGGGTCTATAAGCATTGTTACTACTTGCATGCCTTGAACTACGCTGGTGATCAGCTGAATAAAACAAGGGATCGAACAAGGAAGAAATATCAGACCAGCGGTAGCACATAAAAGAAAAAATCCTAACTTTTCCCACCATTCTATTCCCAATACGTTATCCCACCAGCTGGTTTTTAGCATCAATTCCCACCTTTGAACCAGTACATGAGCTATTTTTCTGATATCATTGACTATATCCAGAGCGGCATCCCCATCGTTATCTATTTTCAAACAACAATCTGATGTATTAAATTTTCCACAAATGCCCACTTCTTCAGCTAGTAAATAATCTAAAGCTAACCTGTTTTGATACACTGCAGCCTTTGTTTGGGGTTGTTGACTTGATATTAATTCCAACACCTGACCAGTTTTGTTCGTTATTATTTCTACAACAGCCTGGAGTCTGATAATGCGATGCAGCATATAAATTGGGGGTCGATATCCCAACTCCCATCCTGTGCTCAGGTGGCTGGCCCGTATGTTTCCAATATGCTCTCAGGGGGCCATTCTTCATCCCCCCCATTTTTGGAATCCTTCAATCAAATCTCTTTTATTTCTTTTTAAGTCCTCATAAACTGGTACTCCTAATTGATCTCCATTTGGTCCTGGTAAAAGAAAGAACCCTGGCTGTATAATTCTCAAAGTGCAACTCCCTTTCCAACTAGAGGGAAGTCTTGGGTATGCTCTCTTTCCACATATCCAAAATAAGCCATCTGGTGCTTTCCAATAATCATTTTTCAGTTGATTTATAGTCTCCCAAAATTTGGATATTTCTGGGATCCCATAGTAAGGATTTTTGCCTGTATTGTTACATTGAAAAAGTCCAATTTCGTTATTATATTTACAATTTCCCACTTTTGTTTTTCCTTGAGTTCAATACTGAGTTGATTCCTCTGGGATCCACCATGTAAAAGTTCCATTGCTAACTTTATATCTTCTACAGGAAGTATTTCCTACTTCATTAAGAAAATTAATTCCCCTATCACTACTGATCTTAAAATCCACCCTTCTGGTTGGTTTCCCCCCCCCCCCCCCTTATATTTGTCTGATTTTACTTAAGGAGTTCCACCGGGCTTAAGCTACTGCCTTTTTATGGCCATTCTTCTGACATCAAAGCACCTCTGCAGGCCCAACATTTGGTTATGTTGAATTCTTTACTTATCCTTTCCCCTAATTCTACAAACAGATTTTTTTTTCTCAGTCTCAAGATATCTTTCTAGTTGCTGTTCACATTTGTATACAAATCTTTAAGTGAAATTGGCCCAAAGTTAGGTTTCTGTACTGGCTTTGTCTTTTTGCTTACCAGTTGTTCTTTTACTACATCTGGGATTTTATTCCCAATAGCATATGTGTCTTGGTTTGGAAAGACAGGTATCTGCCAGGGAAACTGGAGTTCCCCTAGAATGGAGAATGCCAACCCCTCACACCCCAACGAATTATAATTTTGCAATCAAGGGCTCTCAGGCAAAGATGTTGGGAATAGGAATAACAGTTCTTTACTAGGAAATATTAACAATACAAATGTGATAGGAAACAAAACCACCCAACCACCCAAACAAATAAACAAATAAACAATAATTTTGGAAGAAAACCCTGACAGAGTCAGAGTTTCAATCTGACCCTGTGATTCAGGATGTTGAAAGCAGTCCCAAAGTAAAGTCCTTCTGAAGTGGCAGACGTGATTCTGTTGGAGCAGAGGTGATTCTGTGAAGAAGCAAGTTCAGGGGTGGTGAGGAGGGAAACAGGATGGCGAGCACAGCAGGCGAAGAAACCTCTTGCCACCACGGCAGGGGAGCAAACGCAGAGCTCTCAGCTCCTGCAGCAGCACAGCACTGGCATGGTCTCAGCCTTCTCTCCCGGCCGCCTCCCCTCCCCCCACCCCCCACCGCCAGGGCATGAGATGTATAGAAATGCAAATGCACCGCACAGGCTGGGGAAGGTAACAATGGCCTATCAAGGTGGGACATCAGGCCCCCAAACAGATGTAAATAGAATATACAAAACCCGGCTCCACAACCCAGGACAATATGTGAAACAAATCCGTCTCTCCCCTTTTGGACATTTACTTCCCAACCTGTTACCACTTGTTCCTTAGTTTTCCGTAATCCAGTATTTTTTCCCATTGTGTATGCAATTATCTAATTTGGATGGGTTACAACAGTGACTGTTGATATGTGTGTGTGTAATAAAAAAGGAACCTCAGTGTCTTTCCATATACAGATTTTGGTAACACTTGTGACATGACTTTGACAATATCCCATAAGGGAAAAGACAGAAAATGAGTGACAGGAAAAGGAATAACAGAGGTCCGGTATGGTTTACACCTCCACATCCCATGCCTATGGGGTTGCAACCCATAGCAGGTGTATATGACCTTCTTGGTGGCAAGTACAATGGCCAAGCAGGTCTTGCCCTCTATTTCTTTGTCACTTCCTTTTTGCTAATTTCCAGGCAAATCATCTTTGACACTTCTTAACTGTAGTTTTCTATTGTTCTTCAGGTATCTCTTATTTAACAGGCACTAGTAATTCCCATCCACAAAGCAAAGTTACTATTTCAGCTGTTCTTAGTTCTACTGGGATGGGGAATAGATTTGTCACTCAACACTTCATACAATGAGAGCGTTGCTTTAGTGAACTACAATACCAATTTTTTTCCACAAAATAAACATTTACATTTAGCTCAGCTAGCATGTCCAGTATTGGGATGAATCAGACAGGGTATATGGTATAACTCTGATGGAGGTTGTAACCCCTCTTCTTTGTATAAGTCACAAGCTAAGGCCAGAATATGAGAACTCCCTGACCAAAACAGTCTTGATCCTCCTGTTTGAAGTGGAAGTATTCCTCCACAAGGAGGATATCGAAGGTGTCTCAAAATTTGTCCAGGCGGTACTTGAAACCACTGATATAAGCTTGGCCTTATTTCCCAATTAGGTGCGATTCTTTGTACATTGCTTGGATCATTTGGCTTCTCTCAGTTCATTACCACCCAGTCCCCGTTTAAGAGTCAATTTGGTATCACCCGGTTTAGATGTTATAGTCCACTCCTTCGGTTCTTCCATGGGTCTTTTGATCTTGCTGGTGTGGATCTACCCTCGTTCTCTGGTCCGGATTGCAGCCTTGGTTGTCAGCAATACCTGAAAAGGACTTTCCCATTGTGGAGTTAAAGATTGTTCTTTCCATGATTTCACTAGTACCAGGATGGATATTGTGGATTTTAAAGTCTAAAGGTGCATTTGAGGGATTATCCCTTTTAACCGCAGGTTTTCAAGGGGTTTTGCAATTGTGTTGACATATTTCTTAACACTCATTTCCCCTATGTCATAGGTGGTTGTTTCATGTTGGGTGGTCAGAAAGGGTAACCCAAACATCATCTCATAAGGTGACACTCCCAGGTCTGACCTGGGTTGTGTTTCAACCCTCAATAGAGTCAAAGGTAAGCATTTTACCCACGACATTTGGGTCTCAATTATTAGTTATGTCAAGGTTCTCTTTAAAGTCTGGTTCATCCTCTCTACCTGGCCTGAACTCTGTGGATGCCATGGGGTATGTAATTCCCATTTTATTCTCAAGACTTGAGCTATTTGCTGTAAGACTTTTGATGTAAAATGTGTTCTTCTGTCCAAGTCTATCCTATTAACCATTCCATACCTGGGAATAATTTGTTCCAAAAGGCTTTTACATACCACATTGGCTGTGGCTCTGACAGTGGGAATAGCTTCCACCCAATGAGTCAAATGGTCTGTCATCACTAATAAAAACTTCCATCTTTGTACCTGGGGAAGTTCAGTAAAATCCAATTGGATACTTTGAAATGGTCGAGAAGCTAACTCCCGACCTCCTAATGTTGTTTTCCTCATTACCTTTTTATTTACCTTTTGGCAATTTATACATTTTTCAGTTACTTGTTTTGCCAATCCAAAAATCCCAATACACCTATAATTCCTTAGAAAGTGATCACACAAAGCTTGGGTACCCCAATGAGTTTTTTGATGCATGTTTTCTAATATTTTCCTAGTGAGTGGCTTATTAAGTAACTGTCTTCCATCAGGAAGTTTCCATTTCCCAAATTCATCTGGCTTTCTTCCTATCTTACTTAATTCCTTTTATTCTGCTTCACTGAACTTTGGAGTTTCTAATTCTTCCTTATTTGAAGTCAAAATTAACATAACCCTTTGGATCCCATTCTCTGCTGCATCTTTAACTTCTTGATCTGCCAAATTATTTCCCCTTATTTCTGAGGTCATTCCCTTTTGATGTCTTTTGACATGTACTACAGCTATCTCCTCTGGCAATTTTAATGCCTCTTAGACCTCCAAAATAAGACGCTCATGTACTAATCCTTTTCCTTTTGAATTGGGTAACCTCCTTTCTTCCCAAAATTTTCCAAAAGTGTGTACTACCCCAAAGGCATACTTTGAGTCAGTATATATAGTTCCTTTCGTGTGTGCTAAATATTCCAATGCTCTTTTTAGAGCATATAATTCACAAGATTGAGCCAACCTATTTGAAGGTAATTTTCCTTTTTCAATGGTTTGCATGTCTTTCCCATCAACCAAAGCATATCTTCACATTCTTTTTCCTTGTAAACACTTGGAAGAACCATCCACATATATTGTTTCCCCTTCTGAAAGGGCTTGTTCTTTGAGATTTTCCCGTACTTTACTTTGGTATTGGATAATTTCTAAACAATTATGTGTTAGGTTACTTTTTGGCTTTCCATATAAAAATTGAGCTGGATTTAAACTTTTGTTTACTTCTAGTGTCAAGTCATCACTGTCTATCAGGACTGCTTCATATTATAGCATCCAAGGGTCTGTTAAACATTTTTCAGCCTTCTGGCTTAACACATTTCAGACTGCATGAGGTGTACACACAATTAGTTTACTTCTAAAAGTAAGCTTATGGCTCTCTTCTACCAGAATTTAAGTAGCTGCTATAGCTTGAATGCACACTAGCCTGCCATGGCTCACTGGGTCCAACATTTTTGATAAATAAGCTATTGGTCTTCACCTCCTCCCCACTCCTGAACCAGAACTCCATGAGCTACTCCACATTCCACATTCACATACAGATGAAAAGGTTTTCCTAATGAGGGTGTCTTGGATTATGGAACCAAAAATGTGTATTCTATTTCATCTGTTGAAAGCAGTTAGGAAGATGTTTTTCTCTCTTGTAACTCTAGGGGGAGAGGGGCGGATGCCTCCTAATAATGAGCCAACTGTTAAAACCAGGTGGGGCATTGTTTCTTATCTCTTTCCCCACCTGTCCTCCCTCCAGGAGGATATGTTCTGCTAATAGGCCATAAGACTCCTCAAGCAGTCATCCCCAAGCAGTCATCCCCAAGCAGACATCCACATTCCATCATCCCATTGTAAGATGCTCCACCCAGTGGGGAAAGACAACCATTCCTACCTGGATAAAAACTGAGACGTAAGAACACAAGGTATCTGGCTTCACTGCATTCCCGGAGGAAGACTGTGACACTGTTCAAGATTACAACGACATGGACTCTGAACTTTTTCAGAAGGCTGAAATTACTCCAAATCAATCTTTATTCCCTGGAAATTTCTTCCCTTTATACTATTTTACAAAGAACCACCCAAAAGGGTGGAGTAAAGACAAACTTCTTCACTACATTGGTCAAGTCAGAGGGACATCAAGGAGAAGTCGCTCCTCGGGAAAGGAATGTAAACATAGGTTACAATTAGGAAAACATGTCTCTTGTCGACAGAACAGTGTCTGGGAAAAAGTTTCAGAGAAACCAAAACATCACAGTACGAACCATGGCTACATCTCACCCTTTTCTGTTTAAAAAAAGAAAAAGAAAAGAAAAATGCAAAGTGTTCAGTGTCTGCTTGTGAAGGGGCCATCCGAGTGATCACTCGCATCATCTGCATCTGAGTCATCACTCGAAGGTTCCTCCACTTGATGACTTTCACTCTGGTCACGGTTTTCAGGTTGCCTGTTGGCCCGATTCTGCCTTTGCTGTTGCAGGTCAGGACGAACGCACTTCTCAGGGACCCAGTGTTCCCCAGTATCTGTGGATACACATGCATATCCACGACCCAAAGCAACAAGCTCGAATGGGCCTTCCCACTGCTTAGTGATCAAATTCCGCACCTGAACCTTCGCTCTAGGCTGATGTGTCCCGTCCGGACCCAGCAACGAAAGGTGATGGTTCAAAATAACAGGGTTATTTGAGTTCTGCGGCACCATAAGGCAATTGATAGTGTACAAAGCTTTTGCCAACCGACTCTGCGGGGATTCACCCTGCATTCCCCGTTTTTGTTTTTGAAGAACCTGCTTCAGAGTACCATGAGCACGTTCTACAATAGCTTGACCGGTTGGGGAATGTGGAATGCCAAACTTGTGTGACACACCCCACAATCGCAGGAACTGCCGCACCTTCTGCGAGGCGTAAGCAGGACCATTGTTGGTCTTCACAGTAGAAGGTGTGCCTAAAAGGACAAAAGCCTGCCTCCAGTGGGCAATGACATCACGAGCTTTTTCTCCAGTGTGAGCAGAAGCCCACATAGCAGAAGAAAAGGTATCAACAGACACGAACACATACTTAAGCCGGCCAAATTCGGCAATTTGGGTGACATCTGTCTGCCAAATCTGCAAGGCCTTGAGGCCTCTGGGGTTTACCCCTGCCGGTAAAGGCGCAGCCAGTGTGTGACAGTCGTCACAAGAATTGACAATGTCACGAGCCTCAGTTGGCATCAAATGAAACTGCTTCTGCAAAGTATGCACATTCTGATGAAAGAATTCATGCGATGCCTTGGCTTGCGCGAGTATGTCAGGCTGAGGTGCTACCCATGCTGGGTTAGCCAACTTGTCAGCCATCGCGTTGCCTTCCGCTATGAAACCTGGCAAATTGGTATGACTTCTAACATGCAGAACGTAATATGGATGAACTCGGGCCTGAATAGCACACCACAAGGTTTTCAGCAAATGAAACAAAGCAGGATTACTGACTTCCTTCAAAACTGAATAACCTAATCGTTGCACTATGTCTGCCACATAGGCAGAATCCGTGACCAGATTGAAAGGAACCTGGGAAAATCGCTGAAATGCCATGACAGCAGCTCTCAATTCAACCAACTGGGCTGAGCCAGCCTCATGACTCTTCAGCTCCTGCCACTTGGATCCATCCCGCCAAGTAACAATGGCTTTTCCTGTTCTTCCCGAACCGTCAGTAAAGACAGTGGGTCCTTGCACCGGCTCCGGACTATTTTTGGGCTGCAAAGAAAGTTCAGTTAATTTTGCCACTTTCAGTAGCTCGTGGCTGGGCAAATGATAAGTGATCTGCCCTGAAAAGTTTTCCAGAGCACTCTGCAGGAACACATTGTTTGCAAGGCTCCAGTCAAAGTTTTCCTGCTCTACCGGGATTATGATCTTCGTAGGATCTGCTCCCATCAATTGCAAACACCATAGCCGGCATTTGACTATCAGGTGAGCGATCAATTCAAATAGTGTGGTTGCCGTCTTTTGTGGCTGATGGGGCAAAAAGACCCATTCCAAAATGTGCAAGGAATCAGACCATTTGTCATTCCATTGGCCAATGATACCTGTGGGATGTAAATCTGAAGTGGTAATGAACACAGTGATATCAACAGAAGGATCAATGCGATAAACTTGGCAAGCGGAAACAGCTCGCTGAACCTCCTCCAGCGCTTTTTGCGCCTCAGGGGTCAAGGTGCGAGGTGATCTCAGATCAGAGTCTCCCTTTAACAAATCAAACAGTGGAGACAGTTGTGTCTTGGTCAGTCCCAAATATGGACGTAACCACATGATGACACCTACCAATTTTTGTGCATCATTCAGTGTCTTGATCGAACGCACAAATTGCACCTCTTGGTGTTGGACCGTTCGTTCCAAAATTTTGACCCCCAAATATTTCCAAGGAGATTGCTGTTGAACCTTTTCCGGAGCCACCTGGAGCCCATGAGAATGCAAAGCATTGAGCAGCTGAGGGTGTATCCTCAGCAGCTCATCCTGAGTGTATGCTGCCACCAGGATATCATCCATGTAATGATAGAAATGGGCATCAGGAAATTGTCTGCAAACTCCAGACAAGGCGTGGGCCACATACCATTGGCATATGACAGGAGAATTTCGCATGCCTTGCGGCAAAACCGTCCATTGATATTTCTGCACAGGCTCAGCATTGTTAATTGCTGGCACCGTGAAGGCAAATTGTGGTTTGTCATCAGGATGCAAAGGAATCGTAAAGAAACAATCCTTCAGATCAATGATGAGAACCGGCCAATCTGCAGGAAGCATGGTGGGTGACGGCATACCAGGTTGCAGCGTCCCCATGCTTTCCATCACAGCATTGACTTTCCGGAGGTCTTGTAACAACCTCCATTTCCCAGATTTCTTTTTGATGCAAAAAACAGGAGTGTTCCACGGACTGGTGGAAAACTCAAGATGACCCTGGTCCAATTGCTCCTGGACCAATTTCTGAAGGGCAACAAATTTTTCTTTTGGAAGGGGCCACTGGCTTTCCCAGATGGGTGTGTCGGCCAGCCATCACAAAGGAGGCGTGAGACACAGTGTGCCCTTCGACACAGTGGCCCCCATCAAAAATCCGTCCCGATCCGTACCCCCCAAGCTGCCAGGACATCCCGCCCGCAGAGGCTAGCAGTAGTTCTAGTGACATAAGGTCAAACCACAGCTGACTGTCCCTCTGAGTTCGTGATCATCACAGGTCGCTGGCTCACAAAGCATTGCGTCGTTCCACCCAATCCTGTGACAGGTGACTGCACAGGATCCAGAGGCCACTGCGGAGGCCATGCAGAGAAGGAGAGGATGGTTATGTCTGCCCCCATATCTATCAGACCTCGAAGGTGGATCTCTGATGGGGTGGCATCAGGGAGGTACAGCATACACCACATCTCAAGACGTTTGTCAGTCAGGACTGCAGTCCAGTGAACTTGAGGCAGCCTGGTAGATCCGAAGCAGCCGTTCCCTCGCCACCGGTTCTCAGTCCTAGAAACAGAAGACTTAAAAGGCACAAGTTGAGCAATCTGAGTTTTCTCGGGGATAGTGACGGGGGGGGTGGGTGTGGAAACCATTGCATAAATTTGTCCCGTATAATCTGCATCAATGAGTCCTAGATGCACAATGATACCCTGCAGGGTAGCACTTGACCTCCCCATGAGGAAGGCGCTTTTGCCTTCACCCAAGGGTCCAAAGGCATCCAGGGGGACTTTATGCGGTTTGCAAGAGTCTATGACAACTGTTGCAGCTGTGCAGATGTCAACACCAGCTGAATCACAGGTGCTGGCTGCAAGCTTGCTAAGCAAGCCTGCATTGGCGTCGGGACCTGGGGAAAGCTTTGGGTCTGCGTGCGTTTCCCCTTGGTGCTCGGTTCCTGTTTCCCGAACTTGGCAAAGGCTGACCATTGGCAGCGACTTTCGCCATACAAATATCTGCCGTATGGTTTGGCTTCTGACACCGAGCACAGAGAAACAAGGGAGCTTTTGCTTTCTGCTTTTGCTTTCCTTGCTTCTTCCCAGCCTGTGCTTTTCCCTGTTTCTGCTGTCCACCTTTTTGGCCTTTCCAGGATGACTGCAATGCAGTAGCGAAGGCAGCCATCTTGTGTTCTGTGGTGCCTACATTAGCACACGCTTTGACCATGTCTGTTAGAGAAGTATCTCCAGGGAGGGCCTCAATGAGCTTTCTGCAATCCGCATTGGAATTGCTCCTTGAAAGCTGTTTGAGCAAAAGTGTCCTCATGTCTACATCATCCACCTGCTTCTCAACAGCTGCAGAAAGCTTCTCAACAAAGTCCAAAAATAACTCTTTTGACCCCTGGACTATGGTCACAAATCTCTGTTTTGGAGCAGCTAATTCAATGGTTTTCACCAATGCTGCAATTCCTGTTTTCTGGCACTGCTCCAGCACAAGGTGGTGAAAGGTCGCCTGAAGATCAGAGTCAGTGTATTGGCCAACACCTGTGAACACATCCACTCCAGCTGCACGCCTGGGGTCCTGTGCAACCTATTGACTATTCTGTGCAATCACCTTGATAGCCAATTGATTCCAATTTTGCTCGAACACCTCAAGCTGAACAGGCCGGAACAACACCTGAGTGATGTGCCTAATATCGTATGGTGCCAATAGATCCGCATTCAGGACATGAAACATCTGCATCACCTCAGAAGAACCCAGACCATACTTGGCCACCTTCTCCTGTAGGTCTACTACAGCTTTCCATGATAAGACATGGTAGGTGCCAGGCTGCCCTGTGGTAGGATTACCACTGAGCACAGGAAAAGCCTGAACATCTCCTTGCAAGGTGACAGGATCTGTTTGGATCTGCTCTGTGGATGTCACAGGAACAGACAGAGATACCTGTCCAGGGTTCTCGGCACCTGATATCACATCCCTTTCAGTGCTAACAGAGCCAGAAGGACTCTCTACAGTCCCCACAAGATGCTCTACAATGTCCCAGTGCCCCATTTCCAAAGCTTTTGATTTCACTTCATCCCAGAAACACTTAGGGTCCCTGGGACGGACCGTGACCTGGCATGGGGGGAGGATCCAGTGATTGGCCGAAGAGAGAGCACCAACTCGGGCCCCCCTACTTTGAGCAATCGCAGGTGTCGTGGCAGCTGTGTTGTCCCCTGACCCAATTGTGAATACCGAGGGGGCCATAGACAGACTCACTAGAGGGTGGGGGGTGTGCAGCCACCGGAGCCGCACCAGCCACTATGGAAGTCGCTGGTGCCTGTGACACGGAAACAGCAGATGCATTCAAAACCAATGCAGGGGGAAGGGGCGCCAAAGGAGATTCAGTGCCGCCCACACCCTGCACCGGGGGGAGAGCTGGCATGGGGGGGTTTGCTAGAACTGATAAAGATTCCGCACCAGCCCCACCCGGAGCCAGGAGAGCAGACGCAGGAGGAGCCAGGGCTTGCGCCGCCCCGGCACCATTCCCTGGCATCCCAAACATGGACGGGGTGGGAGGGGGAACGACCGACTGAGCCGCGACCTCACTCCCGCCCGGCGCTGCAGGAGGAGACAGTGGAGCCTTGGTGCGAGGGCGCACTGAAGGCGCTGCTTGCATCGGGCGGAGGGGAGCGGGCTGACCCCCCGCTGCGACAAAATCGGTGAACAAATCCACCAAAACCGTGGGTGCCGGCGTTTCCGCCAACTGCGTGAGTGCTGATGCTCCCGCTGGCTGCGCAGGCGCTGACGCTTCCACCGGCTGCGCAGGCGCAGCGGGCAGCGAGGAGCTGGGAGAGGGCCGGCCTGCCCCCCCCAATGGCAGGGGCTAGTTGAGGTGGGGGTGCAGCGCCGCCACCGACCGAGGTGGTTACCACAACATCGGCAGTGCCCAAAGGGTACCGCATAGACACACTGCAGTGCGGGCACTTCGTTATGACCAATCCCTGCAAACCTGACTCTGGCTGTGCACCCCCCCCCCCACCGCTACAAAGACATGGGGGATGGGCTGTTCTCCGCCTCCACACGGGCTCCCAGGCGCCGCGGGACACGGTGCCTGTGGGGCGAGGTCGAGGGGGGTCCCGGGAGCCCCGAGCCCACCCCACTCTCGCTGGCCATCCGTGCCACAGCGCATGGGGCTCCAAATGCCTCCCCAAAGGTTGAAACCACGGGGAGAAGCAGAAAGCGAACCGAACACGGTGTCTTGGGTGGGCAGGGGAGTTTCGAATCCACGGCTAGGTTCATGGTCTGGCTCCGCTCCTTTGCTGTCTATGTCCACAAGGTTTCCGTCTTCTGTTCCTGCGTCTGACTCCAGATCGCTTAGAGCGCTGTCTCCATTTTCAGAAACTGAAGAACTTGGGTTTGAACTGGAAAGCGAACTAGAAGAACCCCCAGAACTTTTGATCACTGTGACAAATCTCTTCCCGGTTATTATTAAATTTGCCACGTCTGCATTACCAGAATATAGAGTCTCATGCAGACTATCTCCCAGAGAATGCCACAATGTCTTTGACAGTGCTTTCTTTGCATTTGGAAAAATGCTGTGCTCTTTTCCCCAGAGATAAAGAGCTTTAAATTGTTCTCTGGGGATTTTTGCCTCTTGTTGCTCCAAGAGACTTTCCCAGAGCTCCAGGACCAGATCATCTTCTGGGCCTAGCAGAGGAATTATCATTTTGCCAAAATTTCGTCTCCTTAATGGAGAGAAAACGAACTGGCAAGAGCTCACGGGCCGGTTTTTACCGAAAACCCTTATTTTTTCTTTAAATACATGAGAGTACGGTTTTACCTTGTTCCCGCAGCTGCAATCACGTCGGCGACCACCAGATGACGCTGTTCAAGATTACAACGACATGGACTCTGAACTTTTTCAGAAGGCTGAAATTACTCCAAATCAATCTTTATTACCCAGGAATTTCTTCCCTTTATACTATTTTACAAAGAACCACCCAAAAGGGTTGAATAAAGACAAACTTCTTCACTACATTGGTCAAGTCAGAGGGACATGAAGAAGAAGTCCCTCCTAGGGAAAGGAATGTAAACATAGGTTACAATTAGGAAAACATGTCTCTTGTCGACAGAACAGTGTCTGGGAAAAAGTTTCAGAGAAACCAAAACATCACAGCACAAACCATGGCTACAACACTGAACCCTTCTCACCATCACTAGACCCTTTTTTCTACAGGATCATCTCTACTCCAACAAAACCACATCTACCACTCCAAGAAGACTCACTTTTAAACTGCTTCCAACACCCTGACCAACAAAGTGTCAAGTTGTAGCTCTGACTCTGTCAGGGTTTTCTAGGATTGTTGGTTGTTTGCTTGTTTGTTTGTTTTACTACTACATTTGTTAATATTCCTAGTAAAGAACTGTTATTCCTATTTCCAAATCTTTGCCTGAAAGCCCTTAATTGCAAAATTATAATTTGGAGGGGGTGAAAAGTTTACATTCTCCATTCCAAGGGAATGCCCATGTCCCCAAGAGTCGGGCTAATAAAAAACACCAAAAAAACGAGCAAGTAAAACAAGCCGCGAAAATAGAAGTGTCTAAAATAGACTTAGATTGGCAACACAAGAAAGAGTTGTTCCTAGCTCGGTGAGCCCATAATGCCTCAGGTCATCAGGGCAGAGATGCCACCTATAAGTAGGCACAAAACCAAGGGGTGGATCTAACCATAGACTGTATTTCACAAGTTATTCATGACTGTGAGACATGTGCTGCCATCAAGCAGGCCAAGCAGGTAAATCCCCTATAGTACAGTAGACAGTAGTCCAAATATAAGTATGAGGAGGCCTAGCAAATTGATTACATCACCCTGCCCCAAACCGGCCAAAGCAAGCGCTACGTGCTAACCATGGTGGAAGCCACAACTGGGTGGCTGGAGACCTACCCTGTGCCTCATGCCACTGCCCGGAACACCATCCTGGGCCTGGAAAAGCAAGTCCTGTGGAGACATGGCACCCCTGAAAAAATCAAATCAGACAACAGGACCCATTTCAGGAACAGCCTTATAAACACCTGGGCTAAAGAACACGGCATTAAATAAATATATCACATCCCTTATCGTGCACCAGCTGCCGAAAAAAGTTAAACAGTGCAACGGACTACTTAAGACCATCCTGAAAGCACTTGGTGGAGAGACCTTAAAAAATTAAGAAGTGAACTTAGCAAAGGCCACCTGGATAGTCAACACCCAAGGCTCCATCAATCGAGCTAGTCCTGCCCAGTCTGCCCCCTTGCTCACAGTAGATAAAGTCCCTGTAATAGACATGAAAGATATTTTAGAAAAGACTGTTTAAATTAACCCCACCTAAAGCAAAGGCAAACCCATCCGTAGGATTGTTTTTGCTCAAAGACCTGGTTACACTTAGTGAATAATGCAAAAAGATAAAAAAACCAGTTGTGTACCACAGGAAAACCTAATCCTAAGTAAGAATTGAGTGTGACGGTTCATTCTGTATAGCAGAGTTTATTGATTTAAGTATGATACAAATAATAGAATAAGGGGTAGATAATGTCTTGGGTTATGGAACCAAAAATGTGTATTCTATTTCATCTGTTGAAAGCAGCTGGGGAGATGTTTTTCTTTATCTCTTGTAACTCTGGGGGGAGGGGGGGCGGATGCCTTCTGATAATGAGCCAACTGTTAAAACCAAGTGGGGCAGTGTTTCTTATCTCTTTCATCACCCCTCCTCCCTCCGGGGGATATCTTCTGCTAATGGGCCATTAAGGCTCACCAGTGACATGACACATTCCATCATCCCATTGTGAGATGTTCCACCCAGTGGGGGGAGCCAACCATTCCTACCTGGATAAAACTGAGACGTAGGAACACGAGGTATCTGGTTCCACAGGATTCCCAGAGGAAGACTGGGCCCTTCTCACCATCACTGGACCCTTTTTCTCTCAGGATCATCTCTACTCCAACAGAACCACATCTGCCACTCCAGGAGGACTCACTTTTAGACTGCTTCCAACACCCTGACCAACAGGGTGTCAGGTTGTAGCTCTGACTCTGTCAGAGTTTCTAGGATTGTTGTTTGTTTCTACTACTACATTTGTATTGTTAATATTTCTAGTAAAGAACTGTTATTCCTATTTCCAAATCTTTGCCTGAAAGTCCTTAATTGCAAAATTATAATTTGGAGGGGGTGAGGGGTTTACATTCTCCATTCCAAGGGAAACTCCAGCTTCCCTTGGCAAAATACCTGTCTTTCCAAACCAAAACAGAGGGTAAGCTCAAAGCTGGCACTGAAGCTAGTTTTGACTTTAATTCTTCTAATTTATCATCATCTTCCTTGGTCCCCTTTATATTATCTCCCTCTGTCAATTTTCCATGTAAAAAAATTTACTGCCTGTGTATACCCTTCAATCCATAATCTACAATATCCCAGTAATCTGAGTAGCTTTCTAATTTCCTTTAATGAAGGAGGGAGGGAGAGATAAAATTCCTGCAATCCTCACAGGGTTTAGCTTTCGGCTACCTTTGCTTAGTAAGTGTCCAAGATATTTTACTTCTGATTCTACAAATGGCAGTTTCCCTTCTGATACTCTTAATCTTTTTTCTCTGAGAAAATTCAAAAGTTTTATAGTAGCCTCCCTAACTTCAGCTTCCCCTGATAATAAGAGATCATCCACATACTGTATAATTTGTATTCCAGGAGGACTGGAGGAAGTTTGTAATATTGTTTCTAAAACTTGTTTAAATAGGTTTGGAGATTCAGTGAACCCCTGTGGTAATTTCATCCATCTTAGTTGCTGCTTTCTTCCAGTATTTGGATCTTCCCATTCAAAGGCAAAGATATTTTGGCTTTCCTCGGCTAATGGACAAGCCCAAAAAGCATCTTTTAGATCCACCACACTAAACCACTGATGCTGTGGTGGGACCTTAGAAGAGTATAAGGATTGGGTACCACTGGGTAACGGGTCTGAGTTCTTTTGTTAACTTCCCGTAAGTCTTGTACTAATCTATAATTCCCATCAGGCTTTTTTACTGGCAGGATAGGGGTATTATGAGGAGACATACAAGGTTCTAATATCCCATCCTTTATTAGTCCTTCTATTACCAGCTTCAAACCTTCTCACCCTTCTAAGGATATAGGGTACTGGCGCACACGTATGGGACATTCCTCTCTCTCAATCGTGACTCTTATAGGGTCAATGTCCAGTCCTCGACTATTCCCTTCCCCAGACCAAACTTCTTTGTTAATTCTATTTTCATCTTCTTGGCCAAGTTTTAAAACTTTAGCTGTCATTTTCCCTTCTTGTGGTATGACCCCTATCCCCAGCTTTACCTGCAAGTCTCTTGTAGCAGAATTTCTTAGGGAATATGGACATGATGTGTTCTGGAATGAGATCTGAGCTATCCCAGGCTGGGCCTCAGTTTCAGGCCTGTCTGGATGTGGACAGGCCTGTGGCGCAGCAAAAATTCAGGTAAAGGTGTGTTTAGGCATTAGATAGGTTAGTTACACTGTGATCACAGTGGCTTCCTTGAGGGTGAAATTGTTTGCATTTTTCTTCACACTGAATGCCAATTAGAAAACACTTGTAACCATAAACTATCTGAAACTGTATTTAACCCGCCATTTCAAGATAATAAACGGAGAACGCATGATCTAACTATATTGGTTGTATGTGTGTTGCTCAGTCCAGCTTCCCATGTAATTAAGGGGTTCCCTGGTTTCTGTCTCTCCCTACTAAGTTGCTACCTACCCCAGGAACCAATAAGACATTTCCCATCCAAATACTAGTTTTACCTTCAATCACCACATTTTTAATGACAGGAACTGTAAAACCTTCTCCTTTTGCCCCTGTTACCTTTACAGTGTCTTTACTTACACTATAACCTTCTGGAATATTTAATAAGCATGTTCTTTCTGCTCCTGTGTCTACTACAAATTCTAATTCCTCCTCCTGGGGACCCACTTTTAAGGTTATCACAGGCTCTAGATGGTATTTGTCCCCTAAAAAATAGAGCCTATGACTTCCCTATTCTTCTTGGTCTATCTCTTGGAAGATTTTCAGGTCCTTTTTTAGGTGAGGTCACTCACGCCTGTAATGTCCCTCCTTCCCACAATAGAAACAGGCATTCTTAGGGTGCTCCTGGTATTTTGTTCATACCGGAGCTCTGTTTCTCTCTTTTTCCCTATTTCTAAGACCTGAATGTCTAGAAGTGGTACTTTGGAGTTTGGGATTTCTTTGGAAGTTCCCTTCTCACATAGTGGCTACCATAATCTTTGCTTGCACCTTGGCTTTTTCTTCATCTCTTCTGACATAGACTTTTTGGGCTTCCTTTAATAAATCATTTAGTGACCTATCGTGCCAATCTTCCATTTTTTCCACCTTTTTTTCTAATATCTGGCCAGGCATGAGTAACAAAATTAACTCTTAATAAAGCCTGTCTGGCAGTTGTTTCAGGATCTATTCCAGAATATTGTTTCATATTTTTCTTAAGTCTTTCTAACCATTCTGTTGGTGTCTCTTCTTTTTCTTGGTGTCCTTCAAAAGCCTTTCTAACATTATGCCCTTGAGGTACTGCCTCTTTTATTCCTTTGATTATCAAATTATGATAATAATTCATGTGTTTCTGCCCTCCCTCTTCATTTTGTTTCCAATTAGGAGGCGCTATTGGCATTTTTTGATCCCCTGGGGGCCCCTGCTGGTTTTCCCTTTCCCAAATTTTTATTCCAGCAGCCCTAATCATCTGCCATTCTTCTTGCAAAAAAATTATTCTGAGTATGGATTGCATCTCTTCCCAAGTAAAAATATTCAGACCTAAGAACTGGTCTAACTATTCAGCTGTACCTACAGGATCTTCTAATAATCCTTTCATCTCCTTTTTAAAATTTCTGACTTCTGAAGAAGTCAAAGGGTCATTGACGAACCCCATCTCCCTCTTCCCATTTGAACTTCTTAAAGTGGGAATAAACTAATCTCTTCATCCCACCCTCCTTGTTCTTTATCCTTTATAACCTTCTTCCCTTGTTTTGAGGAAAGGTCAGGGGAGGGCTGTTTTTTAACTGAGCTTCTAGTATTTCAGTAGGGTGCTTCTTCTTTAAGAAGAAAGTTCTCTTGAACAGCAGGCGCTGTAGTTACCAAGGGAACGAGACCCAGGGCTGGGGCTGATGGGATTGTCGGAGGAAAGGGGGTGGGGGCAGGGGTCCGCGCCGAGGCTAGGTCCTCCAAGGGGGGGAGGGCGTAGGCGGGGACTGCTGCCGTAACTGCCGAAGGAGCGGGATCTTCCGGCAGAAACCAAACAGGGGCGTGCAGAGCCCGCACATAGCCCATGGTGGCCAGATTGGCAGCCCCCAGCATGGCCGGCACAGATAAAGCAGGCAGGGCGGGGACAGCTGGAGAGGCGGCGCCCAGAGCAGCCGGGGGTGGGACAGTCCGAGCAGCCACAGAAAAAGCAATCAGGGGTGGGGCGGCCAGAACAAACAAGACCTCCCGTGTGGCTGGCGTGGCGACCACAGACCATGCGGCAGGCGAGACCCCCCGGTGTGGCCAGCGGAGTGGCCGCAGGCCAGGCAGCTGAGACTGGGGCAGACGAATCCCCCAGCAGAGCAGGGGCCAGCATGGGGGCTGGGGCGAGCGGGGTGGTTGGCAGGAGCCAGGGAAAAGCTGGCACAGGAGCGAGGGCAGGCAGGGCAGCTGGCAGGAGTGGGGGAGGCAACATTTTTAGGCGATCCCAGCCTTTTTCTTTATTTTTCTCATCTTGCTCTGTCTCTGGGGTTTTTGATATTTTAAAAATTCTTATCCCCATAGGGTCTGTGTTTCCTATGCAGCATATTTTTTTTCCTCTAGATTAAACAGTTCTCTTGAATTTACAAATATGTTTAAAGCCTGACAAATCCACACTTCAGAAGAGCCATATTTAGGCCAACAAACATGGTCAGATCTTATTTCCTTTTTGTCCATTCTATCATACAATAATGGATAATCTTTACCTTGTTCTTTTTTCTTGTACAAGGATCTATTTCCCAATTTGCTAACATAACTCCCAAAGAGCTATCTTGGGGTATTTTTGCTGGCACCTTTTTATTCCCTTTTTTCCCTGATCCCTGATTTTCTGTCCCATTTTTCAGGATTTTATCTATTTGTCCCTGGTCTGTTTCTCACTTTCCCTAACAACCTGAACACCACCTTCCCCCTTTCCCCCCACCAAGGACACAGAAAACTCTTTCTCTCAACAGTACAATACAATACAATACACCTCCTTAATTTAAAAATTCAACAGTCTATATCACATATACATTCATTCATCCTCACTTACTCAATTTTATTTCTTCAATATGCTTTTCTCACTCTCCCCCCCAAGACAACCAGAGAACACAACCAGACAACACAAGAAAATGGTACCCTTCCCTTTTTAATATTTACCCATACGTATTTGGCCAACCCCCAGATGCTCTTGGATTATCACATTTTTAAGCCTCTAGTGTTTCTCAACCTGGCAGGTTTTTAAAGCCCAGGTGTCTTGAACCTTACACCTCTGAGCCTTTTTGTGTTTTTTTCCTCAATCTGGCAAAAGATACATATATAGCCCGCCCCCCCCCCCCCCCCTTTTTATCCCATTTACCAGTGGATTGTACTGGAAAACCCTCAGCTCCTTTCCTTAAAAGGGGTCCAACCCCTTTCCCCTGGGACCTCATCCCAGCCACCCTGGGGGGCTCTCTCTCACTCCTTTAATCTTTCGCTTTGTCCTTTTCCCGGCCATTTTTCTCACGAAAGAACGGAAACAGTACTGGAGACTCCCAATCACTTCACCAGTCTGGGGATAGCCAGCCAGTGTCTCATCCACACACCTCCACACCTTGCAAACTCCCCCCCCCCACCCTCCCCGTACCCGCTCCCCCGAAAAAATACTCACAGTCCTTCTTTTCTTTTTCCAGGTCTTCGTGCACAAATTTTTACGGAGCAAAAATACCGCAGTTTTAGGGAGCTTTTTCCCTTTCCTTTGCTTTATTGTCTCCTTGCCCTCAGGGTATTTAACCTGTGATCTCAAATCCACACCAGAAGAAGCAGAGCAATGCCGCCAAAATTAGGCGGGGGTGCCCCCGCCTCTGGATCCCTTGGGGTTTTGGTGATGAGGTGTATATCCCGGCAAAGAGCCCCCAAATTTTGAAAAACAAGGTTCACTTTCTTGGTAAATTTTAAGAAATAGGTTTAATAAAAAAATAAGACAATTAGGAGACAAAAATCAAGCAATGGATTGATGGCCAGGTGACTTGGCATTCAGCCAAGAGCACAACCTGCTATTTCAGAGAAATTCTTCAAATACCCTCTCTATTGCATCATTCTGTTGCATATGCATAAATCTGCATGCATATTCAAACTTTTCCATAAACTAGTTTCCATATTCCAGGAACTGTTTAGCATGGTCCCTCCTTGGGTCCACCTTTTTAGAGCATGCATGTTTCTTGGCTGTGTCTTCTTTATCACCTCCAGCTTGGGCCTTGGTCCATACTTTCCACAGACAGTCAGTGTTGATAGTTGGCATGTCAGCAGCAGGGTCCCCATCATATGTTCGCTGGATGTTATCCCAACCAAACAGGCCATCCAGCTACAAGCATAATCATATATCAGCTATCCCACTATCATGTCTAAGTTTTGCTAATAGTAAAGTTATTATACATATAGCATTCATCTTAATATTTGTGAAAAGCCAACTTTATAATATACATTTATAACACCATTTTCCAAAGCCCCCACATAAGACAGGTTTTTGCATACCTGCCCAGGATTTCTGCTCCACAGCAGGTACAGCACTGATTTTGGAAGTAAGGGATTTGCACAGACCACAGTCCCCAGCCCAGGGACCAGCAGATGTGCAAGAAGAGCTGCAGAATGAGGGTTCAGAAGAGGCAGCACCTGCCTGCAGAAGAGACACCTTTTTTTTGCGCTAAAAGACCAGGGTGTTTTCTACAAGAGGCTTTATTTAGAGTCACTGCATTCTCGATTCAGCAACAATAATTTGTGACAGCCTGTGCTGGTTTGAAAGCAAAACCAGTGAAAAACTCCAAGTCAGAAACACAATTTAATAAGAGGAAAAGAAAAGAAATAAAAGAAAGTAAAATAAAATAAAAGTAATAGTACAAAAAAACCACCACTGACAGAGTCAGAATACAACCTGACACCCTGTTAGTTAGGGTAGTATTATCAGTCCAGCAGAGATGTTCTTGTCAAAGCAGTGATTCCTGTAGAAACATCTCATAGCTCTTGTCTCCTCTGGGAGTCCAGTAGATAAAAGCTGCTTGTGATGTCTCAAACCCTGGATTATATCCAGGTGGGAATGCTTGGCTCCTCCCCTGGGCAGAGCATCTCATAATGGGATGATTTCATTCTATGAGTCATGCAGTGGGTCCTTGATGGCCCATTTAACAGAGATAACTCCCAGAGGAAGTTATCTATGAGTCATGTGGCAAGGCATTGTTAGGCTCGTTAACAGAAGATAAGGAAAACACTGCCCCACCTTGGCTCCAAGGGCTCATGGGGATAGAATACATATCTTGGGCACAATTTTACATTGTAACCTAGGACACAGCCTAAACTCACAGACAGCAAAGTGACTTCATCACAGAAAGGACTTGCTGAAACTGCAGAAGAACGCTGCGGGAGCAGCATCACCCTGCTAATGCCAAGCTCCAGCAGCACTGCAAGTTCCTGCTGATTTCCTGAGAGGCTGAACTCCTGTGGCATTTCTAGTATGTGGCTGGACTGGTAAACATTTAAGCTTAAGACAAAAGAAATCCAAAGATATTGCTGTATTTAGTGCTGCTGGGTGATGATGCCAACTGGAGTTGAAAACAAATGGCACCCAGAGCTGTGTGTACAAGTGTCTCATTTCTCTGACTCCCCAAGAAGCTATCCCTTAGCAATCTGACAAACCTGGTGATTCCAAATGACTAAACACTTGCTGATCCCTTAAAGTGACAGCTAAAAAGCACCATCTAACTTTGGGGCTTTACTTCAGCTACAGCTACAAGAAAAGCCATTCATAAGATCTTAAACTGCAGTTAAGAACCCTTTAAATGTTTCTTCTCACCAATTTGAATAACCAACATTTCCAGAAGTACCTCTCCAGCAAGGGCTCAGGCAGATGGCATACCTGCTCAGAAGAAGCTTCTATTTTCTACTTTGAAGAAGGGCACAAGACTGACAAAATCTCTGTTCTCTGCATGCCCAGGGCTCTCCTGCCCTAAACCCACCCTACCCAATCTTCCACCATCCAAACCAGGTGCCTCTGCCTGCAGCGCCATCCACCCAAACAGAGCAATGAGTGGTGAAACTGCTCTGGTGGTGATGCAAAACAGAACTTCAGACATAATGTAAAATCACAGGTTTCCAACACCTGCCATGAATATATTGCAGTGTTTTATTATTTGCACTGGACACATGGCAAGAAGGGCACCACCACCAGATGCATTTCACTGGGGTTCTTGATCTCCCATTTCAAATGACTAAAAGTTCTCTGTTACTGGTAACTACATCATTTTTTAAATTCTGAACCTGTCTCCCACAGAAGGAGTTCAGTAACAAAGACATTGCTGTAAGTCACTGTGAAGCTACAACACTGTCACACCTCCCAGACTGGACTGGGGTTTGGACAAAAGATTGCACTCGCCTAAAACAGTGAAGCTATGCTACATTTGGAAACATTATTAGATTATTTAGTTCTTTATTAGTAGAGTCATTGAGATTTATAGCCTACAGAAAAGGGTTGTTCAACCAACAAGGAGCAAGTGAAAAAACATTAATGTTACCACTGAGGCAATTATTGTAGCATGATCACAATTCCTATGCATCTTTATTTTTTTTTGCCAACACAACAGATTCTCTAATACATGGATCCCTGTTCCATTAAAACATTATTTGTAGCAATAATATGAGGTGGGTGAAACATAATCCAGTCTCTTAACACTTGAGCATTGCTTTCCCTTGGAGAATATCAGTACACAAAATGGGGGTTCCAGTAAAGTGCTTGTAATCCCAGAAGCTGGTGCACCTATTAAATGCTTAGCAGGGCTCCAGCAGAAAGACAATCCCAGAGAAGAGTCTCAACTGAGACAAAAATCCCAGTCCTGGCTCTCAGGAGCAGAATGCTGGTTTAGCTCCATTTAACATCTTATCTATCCAGAAATCCAAACAGGCAAGAAAATGTCATCACCCTCCAAAGAACACAGCAGTGATTCCCCAATCCCACGTAGCTCCAGCAATGCAGGCTTGGGCAGGTGACAATTTGCATGACAAATTGGAAAACCAACTCCCTGGAGCCAGGTCTCCTTCCACATCTCTCCTGTTAAAGGGTGATGCTTTCCTTTGGTAGTCTTGAAATGCAAGGAAATTCCCATCCGAAGGGATGGGAACGCCTTGATACAAGAAACCAATCTGAACTACTGCTTCAAAATTTTGTGGGGTATTTTTTTCCCTTCTCCTTTTTGGGGAAAGGAAGGGAAAGACAGAAGCAGGCACTAAGAAGACAGATTGTTCTAACTACAACACAAAAAAAAAAAAAAAAAAAGCAAGATGAAGAAGATTTCTACTAATGGAAAAGTCTACTGCACTGTAATGATCGCTTTACTAAAGGATCAGATCCTATCAGGACACTAGTTATATCCATCCATCTCCCGATGCAAGTTTATCTGAGGACTGTGGAAGATCTGGTCATGGACCCTTCTCCTAGCACAGCACAGAGTTTGAGACAAACTTTAAAACTTGTAAGATTCTTCATTTAATATTTCACCAGGTTGTAGAAAGGACCCAGTCTTGTCAGGAAGAGACAGAACAGTTGCAGCAGAGAGAGGAATGTTTGTGCTGTGTAGAGTCAGAGGTGTGTAAGCCACAAGATGAGTTTCAGAGCAATGTAAAAGAGAAGGGAAAAGTGAGTCCCTTTCAGGACCAGTGCTGAGCTCTGCATGGAGGCAAAGAGGGAAGAAAGAGTGATTAAAAAAAATTAGAGAGGAGAAAAAAAACTTCAAAACACAATTTGCTCATTATGCTTTAGAGTGAACATGGCCATTTTCATGCATCAGGGCAGCTGCTGACCCTATGCATGCCAACCCCTGGCTGCAGCACCACAACAAATGAACACGGTCCTGTCCCATCCCTCTTCAGGTCCCCTCTTTGACAGCCAGATTTTTGCAACATGCACACCTCTGACATGCCGCTGGTCTTGTACAAAGCCACAAACCCCCATAAAAGTCACACCAGTGTCCTAGCACCTGCTTTGACCCCCAAAGGAAAGAGCAATCAGAGGGACACCATTGCTGTGCCACTGCCTCTGGAGGTATTGTCCCCTTCACACCACTTCCAGAGGGTATCATGCAATAAAGCAAGAAAGGAAAACAAGCATGCATAAGGCTCAGCATCAAGGAAAACTGTTCATGAATCAAGTACCCAGGCAAGAGTCAGGTACCCATCCACAGACCTCCTTGGTTCATGATAGCTGAAAGGTGACAGCTTGGGCTTATGAAAAATGGAAGCTGTGACATTTGGGTTTTTTTTTCTGAAACAGATGTTTTTAGTTAGCAGACATTTTTCTGTCCAGCTCTCAAATTGATTTTTCCTGGATTCTCTACACAGTGCCACTATTGCTGCATTATGCACTGAAAATATTTACAAAGACATCAAAACTAACTATGGCTAGGACTTTGGCAAGCAGGGGAGGGAGGCCAAAAGAAAGCAATTCTATATGTGCAGAAGAAGCTGCTTCATTTCACTATAAACAAAGAAACAGAGCAACTGGAAGACCAGCTCTGAAGTCAAATAAGATGAATAACAACCACAGCAAGGGCCATAAAAACAACAATAAAAAGTAAGTTGCCATAAGGAAAATACCCAGCTCAACACCTTTCCAACGGGGTAAGCATAATAAACTCACTCCTAACATGGACACCAGTTTATTTTTTTCAGGTGCAACCTAAATACAAAACCAGGGAGAGAGAGATGCAGGAGAAGCAGCACTTAAATTCCATCTGCTATGTAAACAGTCTTGCTTGTTGATGGAATTAGTTGCATGATTTAGATCAACATAATCTGACCTCAAACAATGAAATTAACTCCAAAGGCCAATGCTGCTCCTTCTCTGGGGGCTGCAGAAGTTTCTCGGCAAATCCCTTTCTCAGACCCTCAGAGGAGAGATTCCTCCCATGCTTGTCTTGGCACCTGTCGGAGACCATGTTTTAGTTTACTTTGCACCAATGCAAAGAGGTCTTAAAGAGCTGACCTGTGGTTTTATCTGCGTGACCATGGGGAAGACATGGGAATGTGGGATGGGAAACCCACTTCTGTCCTGGCAGCACGGGTGCGTGAGGTCAAGGAGAGGAACACTCGCCAAGGGGGATCTACAAAAATGAAAGTAACCTCAGCCTCCTATAACCAAGCTGCCAATGCTGTGTTGAATCCCCTTGAAGGAACCTCTAGTATGTATGCTCAGGAAGGGGACAACCAGTGCTAGAGGAGCCCTGCCTCTAGCCAGGTAGAGGAAAGGGATAATCGGATCTATTGGACTGTGTGGATCCGATGGCCTGGCACATCTGACCCACAAAAATACACGGCTTTGGTTGACACTGGTGCCCAATGTACCCTGATGCCATCAGGGTATGTAGGAACAGAACCCATTTCTATTTCTGGGGTGACAGGAGGGTCCCAGCAGCTGACTGTAGTGGAGGCTGAAGTGAGTTTAACTGGGAATGGGTGGCAGAAACACCCGATTGTGACTGGCCCAGAGGCCCCGTGCATCCTCGGCATAGACTATCTCAGAAAGGGATATTTCAAAGACCCAAAAGGATATCATTGGGCTTTTGGAGTAGCTGCTGTAGAGACGGAAGAGATCAAACAACTGAATACCTTGCCTGGTCTCTCAGATGACCCTTCTGCTGTGGGACTGCTAAGAGTTGAAGAACAACAGGTACCAATTGCCACAGCAACAGTGCACCGTCGGCAATACCGCACTGACAGAGACTCTGTGACCTCGATCCATGAGATGATTTGTAAACTGGAGAGCCAAGGGGTGGTCAGTAAGGCTCATTCACCTTGCAACAGCCCCATCTGACCTGTGCGTAAGCCCAGTGGGGAATGGAGACTGACAGTGTATTACCGTGGTCTGAATGAGGTCACGCCACCACTGAGCGCTGCTGTGCCAGACATGTTGGAGTTGCAGTATGAGCTGGAGTCCAAGGCAGCAAAGTGGTACACAACCATCGACATTGCCAATGCCTTCTTCTCCATTCCTGTGGCAGCAGAGGGCAGGCCCCAGTTTGCTTTCACCTGGAGGGGTGTGCAGTACACCTGGAATCGACTGCCCCAGGGGTGGAAGCACAGTCCCACCATCTGCCATGGACTGATCCAGGATGCACTGGAAAAGGGTGAGGCTCCGGACCATCTACAGTACATAGATGACATCATTGTGTGGGGGAACACGGCAATGGAAGTCTTTGAGAAAGGAGAGAAGATCATGCAGATACTGCTGGAAGCCGGTTTTGCCATCAAGAAGAGCAAAGTCAAGGGACCTGCCCAAGAGATCCAGTTCCTGGGAGTGAAGTGGCAAGATGGACTGCGTCAGATTCCCACTGAGGTCATCAATAAGATCACCGCCATGTCCCCACCGACCAACAAGAAGGAAACACAAGCTTTCCTAGGGGCCATTGGCTTTTGGAGGATGCACATCCCTGAGTACAGTCAGATTGTGAGCCCTCTCTACCTGGTTACCCGCAAGAAGAATGATTTCCACTGGGGCCCAGAACAGCAACACGCCTTTGCCCAGATCAAGCAGGAAATCGCACATGCAGTAGCCCTTGGCCCAGTCAGGACGGGACCAGAGGTAAAGAATGTGCTCTACTCTGCAGCCGGGAGCCATGGTCTGTCCTGGAGCCTGTGGCAGAAGGTGCCAGGTGAGACTCGAGGCCGGCCACTGGGATTCTGGAGCCAAAGCTACAGAGGGTCTGAAGCCAATTACACTCCCACAGAGAAGGAGATCTTGGCCGCCTACGAAGGAGTTCAAGCTGCCTCAGAGGTGATTGGCACTGAAGCACAACTTCTACTGGCACCCCGACTACCGGTGCTGGGGTGGATGTTTAAAGGAAAGGTTCCCTCCACCCACCATGCCACCGATGCCACATGGAGCAAATGGATCGCCCTCATCACTCAGCGCACCCGTATTGGTAACCCGAATCGCCCTGGGATTTTGGAAGTAATCACCAACTGGCCAGAAGCTGAGAACCTCAGTCTCACTGATGAAGAAGAACAAGAGCAAGTAACCCGGGCTGAAGAAGCTCCACCATACAACCAACTGCCAGCAGAAGAAACACGCTATGCTCTTTTCACTGACGGTTCCTGTCACATCGTAGGGATGAACCGGAAGTGGAAAGCAGCCATATGGAGCCCCACACGACAGGTTGCACACGCCACTGAAGGAGAAGGTGGGTCAAGCCAGCTTGCTGAACTCAAAGCTGTTCAATTGGCCCTGGACATTGCTGAAAGAGAGAAGTGGCCGAAGCTCTACCTCTACACTGATTCGTGGATGGTAGCTAATGCTCTGTGGGGCTGGCTGGAAAGGTGGAAAAAAGCCAACTGGCAGCGTAGGGGAAAACCAATCTGGGCTGCTGATGAGTGGAAGGACATTGCCATCAGGGTAGGGAAACTACCTGTGAAAGTCCGCCATGTGGATGCCCATGTCCCCAAGAGTCGGGCTAATGAGGAGCACCGGAACAACGAGCAAGTAGATCAAGCTGCGAGGATAAAGGTATCCAAGGTAGACTTGGATTGGCAACACAAGGGAGAGTTGTTCCTAGCTCGGTGGGCCCATGATGCTTCAGGTCACCAGGGCAGAGATGCCACCTATAACTGGGCATGAGACCGAGGGGTGGATCTAACCATGAACAGTATTTCACAGGTTATCCATGACTGTGAGACATGTGCTGCCATCAAGCAGGCCAAGCGGGTGAAGCCCCTCTGGTACGGTGGACGGTGGTCCAAGTATAAGTATGGGGAGGCCTGGCAGATTGATTACATCACACTGCCCCAAACCCGCCAAGGCAAGCGCTATGTGCTGACCATGGTGGAAGCCACCACTGGGTGGCTGGAGACCTATCCTGTGCCTCATGCCACCGCCCGGAACACCATCCTGGGCCTGGAAAAACAAGTCCTGTGGAGACATGGCACCCCTGAGAGAATTGAGTCGGACAACGGGACTCATTTCAAGAACAGCCTCATAAACACCTGGGCTAAGGAACACAGCATTGAATGGATATATCACATCCCTTATCATGCACCAGCTGCCGGGAAAGCTGAACGGTGCAATGGACTGCTTAAGACCATCCTGAAAGCACTTGGCGGGGGGACCTTCAAAAATTGGGAAGTGAACTTAGCAAAGGCCACCTGGATGGTCAACACCCGAGGCTCTATTAATCGAGCTGGTCCTGCCCAGTCTACCCCTTTGCACACAGTGGATGGAGACAAAGTCCCTGTGGTACATATGAGAGGTATCTTAGGAAAGACTGTTTGGGTAAACCCCACCTTGGGCAAAGGTGAACCCACCCGTGGGATTGTTTTTGCTCAAGGACCTGGTAACACTTGGTGGGTAATGCAGAAAGATGGGAAAACCAGTTGTGTACCACAGGAAAACCTAATCCTAAGTGAGAACTGAGTGTGAGGGTTCATTCTGTATAGTGGAGTTTATTAATTTAGGTATGATACAGATGATAATAGAATAAGGGGTGGATAATGTCCTGGGTTGTGGAGCCGGGTTTTGTATATTCTATTTACATCTGTTTGGGGGCCTGATGTCCCACCTTGATAGGCCATTGTTACCTTCCCCAGCCTGTGCGGTGCATTTGCATTTCTATACATCTCATGCCCTGGCGGTGGGGGGTGGGGGGGAGGGGAGGCGGCCGGGAGAGAAGGCTGGGAGCGCGCCGGTGCTGTGCTGCTGCAGGAGCTGAGAGCTCTGCGTTTGCTCCCCTGCCGTGGTGGCAAGAGGTTTCTTCGCCTGCTGTGCTCGCCATCCTGTTTCCCTCCTCGCCGCCCCTGAACCGGCTTCTTCGCAGAATCACCTCTGCTCCAACAGAATCACGTCTGCCACTTCAGAAGGACTTTACTTTTGGACTGCTTTCAACATCCTGAATCACAGGGTCAGATTGAAACTCTGACTCTGTCAGGGTTTTCTTCCAAATTTATTGTTTATTTGTTTATTTGTTTGTTTGGTTGAGTGGTTTTGTTTCCTATCATATTTGTATTGTTAATATCTCCTAGTAAAGAACTGTTATTCCTATCCCCAACATCTTTGCCTGAGAGCCCTTGATTGCAAAATTATAATTCGTCGGGGTGTGAGGGGTTGGCATTCTCCATTCTAGGGGAACTCCAGCTTCCCTGGCAGATACCTGTCTTTCCAAACCAAGACATTACCTTAATGCAGATTTCCTCTCCCTAATGTTCCTGCTGTCCTTCCACACTTCACCCTTGCCACCTAATGTCAGTGGCTTTGTCCTCTGATAGAAGCCCACCACAATGGGAAAAGTGCCAACATAATTAATTTTTCAGTAAAAGACAAATTGTTGTTTTTTCAGAAACATTTTACACTTCAGAAAATGTCAGAAATGTCAGAGTCCATAAGCAGAAACAAAATCAGAGATCTGCTTCCCTGTTAATACTGCATGACCTCCTCAACCATCTCACTATGGAAGACAGGGCACTGACAGGGAATGGGAGGGGGACAGGGAACCAAGCAGTGTCAGACACTGGCTGGTTATAAAAGCAAACAAGAATTAAATATAAAGAGCACCAAACCAAATGCCTCTGCCTTGAGACTGGGCTGAAAAGCAGCATGCTGTTCAGAAGAAGGGGCATGCAAAGCCCAGAGGAGAGCAGAGGGGCAAGGCTTGATCCTCAGTGCTCAATCAGCCTTAAATTCTTTCTTTGACACTTCAGCATGCAGAGGTGGCAACCCAAAATTATATCTGTCTGTAGAGAGGATGAAGAAAAGTGCTGTATTGACTCTACTTGTCTCTCAGAGGGATCCCTGAAGCCTCCCCTCAGTGCTTGCCCAAGACAAGGCAGGGGGTCATCTTGAGAAAAAAAAACATGTGGGAGTCCTGATTTCTGTCCCCTTTCACCCCTGAGCTCAGCTGCTGCTGTTTTACTGCAACCTCAGCTCCAGTACGTGCACAAACACCCTTCCTGAAGCCTGCAAACACATCACAGTGAGTTATGTGCACTTTCAGACCTCTACAAAAACACAAAGGGAGATATATCTCTGCTTCCCCAGGAGAGCCTCAGCAGAAAGGCTGGGACAAAACAGGCATTACCTGTGCAAGACACCAAACCCATTTCCACAGGAGTTTTACAGCCCTAAAGATCTAAGGGATCAGGTCACCACCCAATTTCATAGTTTGTTGTAGCTGATGGCCAGTAGAACCAAAATGTGTATAAACAGGGCAGATTGTCTCTTACCCGGAGCAACTCAACATTTTGGTATTGCTGAAAAATCACAGAATTACAGAACCATTGTAGCCCTGGTTCGTGCCTGAGATGTTTTGGTTTTCTGAAATTCTTTTCCGAGGGAATTTTCTGTAAACAAGAGACATGTTTTTGTAACTGTAACTTTGTTTACATTCCTTTCCCTAGGAGAGATGACTTCTTGATGTCCCTCTGGTCTGACCAATGTGATTGAAGAGGTTTGTCTTTGTTTCACCAATCGATTTGGTCTGTGTAGAATAGTATAAAAAGGGATGTTGGAGTCCAGGGCATTCCTTTGGATACCCTGGACAGTCAGAAACCTGTACAGGGGGGTTTAAAACCTGTACAGGGGGGTCTGGGATATGTACAGGGGGGTTGGAGACCCTGGCACAGAGCCCAGAAAGGCAAGGGCTTTGACTTCAGTCCATGGGAGAAACTTCCAACATTGGGAGAGGAATTACAAGCCACAAAGTGTAATAAAGAATAGTATAGTTTTCACATTTGGGTTCCTAGAATAGGGGTGAATGGGGACAAGATGGAGGATTCTGGGCGGTGCCCTGGGGTCTTCTTCTTCGTCTCCATCTTCTGCTGTGATGGTGGCACAAAGTAGCTTTAGAGGGATTGGGTTAGTGTAGAAATAACCTGTTTAGTATAAAATGTAGATATTGGTTTGTAATTGTAAATAATCTGTACGTAAAAATCTGTATAAGAGATGACGAGCCTTCATCAGAAGCAGGAGTCTTCGCCTGGTGTCCGTGCTGTGAAGACCTTGGCCGGGCACAGGGAAAAAGGAAAAGATAAAAAATAATAAACAATAAGAAGAACCTTGAAAAAAGAACATCTGAAGACTCCAGTTCATTTCTACGTCCAGCTTGGGGCTTTCAGAGGGCAAAGGACACTTAACCACCCTAATCTCGGGTGACCAGCCAAACCCGAGAGGGAGACACATCTCAAAAATAAAGGAGTCATTTTTAGCCTTCTGAAGTCGGAGTCTGTGTCGCTGTGGTGTACAACAGCGTCAAACCATTTAGGCTGGAAAAGCCCTAAGATCAAGTCCAACTGCTGAGCCAGCAATGACAAGTCCAGCACTAAACCATGTCCCCCAAGCACCACATCTACATGATTCTTAAATCCCTCAGGGGATAGTGATTCAAACACTCCCCTGGACCACCTGTTCCAAATGAAACTTTGCTCCAGCCTGCTGGGAGTCCTTACACTTTTTATCATCCCATGAACCACAAGCATCAATGTTACTGACCAAATTGAGCAGTGCTTTCTCCACCAAAGGGTAACATGAGGCTCCACTTGGGCTACTGCAGCATCTTCTCTGCAGCTCCTGTTACAGATAAAATCACATATTTTCTTTCTTTTCTTCCTCCATTTCTCCTCTCCTCTGAGCACACTAAGGAATTCTAAACATTTTCTGGCACATTCATAGTTTTTAGAGTCAAGTCCTTGAACAGGTGATCATTTTTCAGCCCATAAATAAAGTTCCCTTGCTGAGTCAGTCCCCAAAGGGTTTAGAAAATGGTATTGAATAGAAAAATATCCACACATTCCTTTATTTGCTTACACTGACTCCTGCAGCATCATGAACACAAATGAAAAAAGAGGCAGAGCCATTTACAAGATTGGAACAAAACTTTCCATTACAAATGCATCAGCAAATAAGTAATAAACTCAAACTTATGAAAGATTTGCTTATGATCAAGGTTTGTTTTGTTTGTCTATTACACAGACTGATTACAGGATGAATAAAACAACAACACAGGCACCTGAGTTCTACATGGCCACAGCAGGTACAGCTCACACAGATCCAGCTGAGAGGAAGTGACACATTCCTAACATCATACATCCAGGGCATAAAAAACCCTCTCACATTCCACAAGCAAACTACAGCTTTGAGTCCCTTCCAAATCTCTGAATGAATGATCACACTTCAGAACAGCATAAGAGCTTTCTGCAAGACACATTTAGATTAAATATCATAACTGATTACAGAAAGAGCTGGTAGCCCTGTTTATTACAGTTGCCTAATGCTTCTGATCTTTAGACCCTCTTCCTACTTACCTATAATTTTGCCAAGCTCTAGCCATCTAGACTGCAACTCCACGTGCCTTTTGTCTGCCTCAGGCAATTTTTAATTTCAGCTGAAATGGTTTGACTACTTCTAGGGAAAAGGCAGAGAAGAAAGATGTATCTTTCCCTTTTTTGCCTACAGTAATAAATCCTGCTGACCTTTTCTTTAATTAGCTAAAGCACTTACCAGACTTTTAAACAGAACTCAGCTTTTGACAGGATTTTGTTCAAGTCTGTTTAAACATGAACTTTTTGTTCACAATTCAGGGGTCTGGTTAAGTTTGGTGCGTTTTTTTGCTGTATCTGCAGGAACAGACCCAGATCCAAATCATTTTTGCCTTGAGAGGTGGGAGATACAATAAGAGTTGAATTTTTTTTATATTTACAACCTTAAAAGCTCCCGCTTTTTAAAAGAGAGCCCAGGGCCTGGTGCATTAATGCTTCTTTTTATTAACTTGAAGACCAAGTGAAAATACTCAAAGCTGGACACTGCCCCTCCAGCTCTTTGCCTTGCCAGTTGTCCTGGGTTAACGTTACACTGCATCCCCAATCGTCTGTTTAGTTTATGTTGGATCTGAGAGTAAATGGGGAGAAAGTGCACAGTTTGTTTTCAGGAATCTCCAGACTGGCCTTGAGAACGTGAGTCACTGGCTCCGAGATGCAGTTTTGTTTTGTTTTTTTTTTCCCCTGGCAGCACTCACTTTCACTTTGCTTTTGCTTGTAGATAGTTTAGCTTAGTTAGGGCTGAGAAGCTTTGCTCTTTTTTTCCCCCCTTTTTTCCCTTTTTGCTTTTTTTCCTTTTATTCCTGCCTGGTTTTTATTGGAACTGTTCAAACCTCCCCCCAGACTGAGGACCGGGGGGGCGCCGGGGGAGCTGGCACCAGACCCCACCGGGACCGGCGCAGCAACGTCCACCAGCGCTGGAAAGAATTGAGAGCAAAAACCACCTGCAGGAGGGACTTTGTTTTTCCCTAATTCATCATCCGGTATTGTTCAATTTATTGTGCTGGGGGAGTGTTCTGCTGGTCTAATAAACAGGCTTCTTTCCATTCTCTCTCTGAGGAGTTTTTTTCTCCCAAACCGAGTGGGGGGGGAGGGTTTCCCTCGGAGTTCTCCTCCCAAATTGGCCTTAAACCATCACACCAGTTTCAGAGGACAAAAGGTGTGTGGTGTAAAAGCCAGCTTTAACCAAAGAAGCTGAACCCAAGCCCAAGACCTAGAACTTGAATATCTATTGTTACACTGCACTGAACACAAAAGGAAACCCTTCATTAGGGTCCTTCTGAATTCTAGCTTTCCTGTCTGTGAAAGAAATGTGCTTCTGCTCAGTGTTGAGCATTATGAAGCAGCATGAAAATAAAGTACTTACATGTAATTGAAAATTTTGAATTCTGTCTTCAGGTGTCATTTAAAAGTATTCAAAAACAGACATCAAGCAACAAGGAGAAAAAATGACTCATTAAGGGACATTCTTTCAGTGCCTTTACACAAGGGAAGAAGCTTGTGGGAAAACACATGATGCTATAATTAAAGGCTGTATTCCAATGCACAAGAAACCAAATTGAGGTTGTAGAGATTGGCTGGTTTGTTCATAACCTTAATAAACTTTTCACCCTTAATAATGTCATTCTGATGTAGTTTCCTGGACACAATTTTGTGATCTAGCTGTTGGTGTGAGACGAATCCAGGAGGATCAACATGCATCTGGAGAAGTTACTTTCTTCTAGCTCTGTATCTTCAAGATGCATTTCAGGACCAAATATTTACTTACTAGTGAGTCTAATTATTTTTCATGCTTATGTCACAGTGAAGCATCACAAGCTAGACAAAGAAATGGGTTTCAACCTCTCTCCAGTTCAAACACTACCTTCTCATTTGATATGAAGCATTTGCTTTTATTTAACACTAGTAATGCAGTGCACTTTATAGAGCATCTTCAAGGTTAAAATTTATGCAACCTAGTAAAAAATTAGCATTATACTGTCCATTAGTTCAAGAAGCAGATTCTGAATCACATCCCTTAGAAAATGAACCATTTCTTCAAATGTCAAATGCACTGTTTACTCCTCACTGGTAGCAAAATGTGATCTACAAGGTTACTAATATAATTTCCAGGCCATTATCTAAACAAACAACCTATGAACAAAGCAAGAAAGGGGGGAAAGTAGCTTATCACCTCCAGATTTAAAGCTGCTGCAAATTCCAATATACAAGTGCCATCTCTCAACAAACACAGAAGAGCTGCTCAGTATGGAAGCATACCTTTAGTCTTTCTTCAGATATCACAAAGCTCATTCCCAAGGACAATGAAGGCTCCATCAGTGCAGTGCTGCTCTTCAATGCCAATCTTTCCCCCTTTTCAAGGCTACCTCTCTAAATGCAGACACTCTCTTCATTTATTCCAGCTCTGCAGCCTCACAGGAGTTGCAGCAGGAGTGTGACCTCCTGGTCCCTGCAGTGTGTGGTTTCCCCTCTGTGCCAGCTGACAGGAGCACCCCAGCCCCATCCTGGGTCCCACCTCCAGGGGAGCTGCCAGAGGAACCCAGCACAGCTGGGCAGATGTGAACCTACAGCAAGCCAGGAGGTGCTGGGCTGTTCCTACAGGCACCTGCAGAGCCTACCAGTATTCAGTGCATCCCTCAGCAGCACACCATCAGCCCAGAGGCCAGGCATCCTCCTCCTGCTGTCCCTCATTTCCACAAAGGGTAAAGTCCAGCACACAGCTCACCAAGCAGCCATGTTATCCTCCTGGTGGACCACAGGCAAGAGTAACCATCTCTCTCCCTAATCTCCCCCAAAACCAGCTCTCTGCTTTAGCTGGGACAGCCATGGGTCAGTCTCACTGCTCCTGTGTGCCCATGGCAGTGCTTTGGCAGGGCCCAGCCTGATGGTCAAACACCATCCTCCCTCCAAGCAGCACACACAGCTCTTCTGCAAAGGCAGAGATAGTCACCAGCCATGGCCCTGCCCTCCACAAGAAGCTGAGCAGAAGACCACTATCCACTGCTAGGCTCCTGTATTTCCTCAGCCAAAAAAAGTCCAAGTTTTCAATGTGTCTTACTGACATTAACAGCAGAGGCAAACTCCTCATGACTGAAGTGTTTGCTGGAAGCAGAAATGCTGTGCAAGAGATTCAGCACTCTTCTTGTCATTTTTCTCTTTAGACAACATTTTGTTTTATTTATTTTTTTTTTTTTTTATGTCTTATCTGCACAAGAGGAGGCTTAGCTGCAGAACCACCCACCAGCTGTTCTCCACAGCCCCACTGAGGAGGGGGCAATGCCTTACATCACATGTGAAAATCCTTCTCAGGCCACCTCAGAGGCCTCCATCCAGTTCTCACTAAGCACATAACCATTCCCACAGGTCTCATAAGAAGGTGGATCATGGCTGTGCAGCCGGACACTGGAGACCAAGTGCTCCCCTGACAAACGACAGCATAAATAACAACCTAAAAAGCTTCGTCCAGAGGGAAGCTGTGCACCTAAATCAAGCAGCACAGATTTCCCCAGTACAAATGACCCTGTCATGATCTGGGCTGGCATTCTCAGCTGAAGGACCAGGGATGCTATTTTCTTCCATTTAAAGAACTATTTAGATTTTATGAGCCAATATTTAAGAACAGTTGATAGCTCACTTACATGGCAGACTCAAGCAGATTGAAATAATTTCATAATTAAAAGGCAGGAAAAGCATGTGTGTCATTTCAATATATATCCTATAATTCAGTAGCAATTTGATTTTATTTTTTTATGAGATAGATTAGAGAATATGCATTGATCTGATTAGTCTTCACATTCTTTCCTCCTTTTAATGTAAACCAATCTCCTTACATGGATTACTAGGCCTATTTAATTTCCTTTCCCTAGAAAAAGGAACATCAGTTTTCACTGTGATTATAATAGGAATTTGACCAATACAAATACACTGCATTACTGCAATCTGTTACCAATTTCCTTCAAAAGGAGTGAATTCCAAAGCTGTGAGCTGTAATCCTAGAGGCAGCCTTACTGTTCTCTACTGCTTTTAAAATTCCTTCTTTATGGCACTCGGACATAGATTTTTTGACTTGAAGATGACAAATTTGGGAAGAGCTAATCAGCAAAAGAATTCATTTTCAATTGATCGACACTGCTCTTTGTTTTGCCTTGTCTCAGAGGGTTAGTTTTTTTAATCTTCACTTGCTAACCAACAGGTTTGTGATTTTTTTTTCTCCCAAGCACACATTCAGAGGATTTTTTTCCTATTAACTTTTGGGGATTTTTTTAATAGTAGCAGATTAAACATGCAGCGCTTCCTACATTTAATCTGTCATAGAAGATGCATTAATTCCTAAATGCCATACTTCATGAAAATGGCTTTACTTTCACACATTAGAATTTTCACTCATCTCCTGTGCATCCCTGGTTGCCACACACAAACCCAGATGTCCTTCTCTGACCAACCAGTGTGACACAGGACACAATCCAGCACCCATCAAAAACACCTAAATAAGCCCAGCCATTATTCACACCACAGCAATCACAGATTCAATCTAACACTCTCTCTGGAAGTGTTCAAAAACCACATGGATATGGCACTTGGAGACAAGGTTTAGTGGTGGGCTTGGCAGTGCTGGGTTAAGGGTTGGATTCAATTAACTTAAAGGTCTTTTCCAACCTAAATGATTCCATGATTCCTATGACACCTGCACTCTGAGTGCTGCAAGTAGACACAGCACCAGGTACTGCATCCCAGTGTAGCTGGATGGAAGGGGTTTTTCCAGGTAGTCCTAATCAGACACAGTCCAGCTTGCATCCCCTTCACAGCTGCAGGATAAAAACCTAAACTCAAACCTTCAGACACTGCTGTCACAGAAATAAACACAGAAGATCCCACATCCCTCAGCACCTCTCCATCCATGCCAGATGTATCTGCTTTACTTTCTAGTGAGCAGTAATACCACAAATCTGCCACAAGCACTTCTTTAATACCAAAAGCAATATGGAGAGCTCTGCCTCTTCTGGGCTGAGGGAATAAAGCCAATTTCAAACTACTCAATTTCACATGAGTAGAGAAAAGTTTGCCCAAGGTGCTGCTATGATTTTTTGAACATTTTAAGGATAAAGCCCCATGCTTGAAAACTGGATTGTCAGTGCCTCCAGAGTGTCCAAAAGTTACACTGGTTCCATGCACCAGGTAATCCAAGAGGCACTGCCAGCCGTACACACTTGTGAGGAAAGCTGTCATCTGTCCTCACTGTCTGAGTGGTGTTTTTCACAGATTAATATACTTTCACAGTAGAACGAAAGATTATAAATTGCTAAAATTGATTTCACATCAGCGGTGGTCAGAGTGAGTAACACACCTGAGGTGACCCAGTCTGCTCAGAGGAATGTGAAACCACAGTGTATTGACAGTTTAATTGGTTCAGCAAGAATTCATTTCCCTCAGATGAAATGCACTATTGGTCATTTTATCGCTATATCTTTTGCTGCTTTAAAAGTGAAGCAGATGACAATCTAGCAAAATGTTTTTGTTACAGAGACAGCCCCTGTCTTTACTGCTGGGTGCTGGCTTCATTCTCCCTTTCCTCCCCAGCAAATGCAAACTAGCTCTTGTTTGCATTTTAAGCACTTTGCAGGATGAGAATGCCTCTATATATCCTTTCAGGACAAGTGATGGAACATGCTGCTGTGCCCGTTTCTGTACTGGAACTACAAAGGATAAAACACAAATATTCAACAGCACCAAGCAGTTCTACAAATACCACATTCAAGGGTAACATGACATTTATATCACCTTACTGCAAGCTAAAGTGATGTCATTTGACTGCTTTATAGCATCAGGAGGCATTTAAAGAACGTTAGTACTTGTACTATCAAAAGATGATAACTTGGAGCTCAAAAGGTAATTACAGAAAACAGCCCACTTGTGGAAGCAGGAGACGCAAAGGAACAGGGAGCTCTCACTCCCTGGTTGTCTCACAGCTCACACTCAGAATGCAGGCAGGGCATCACGTTCTGCCAGCGTGGTTCAGAGCAGATGGGACAGAGGCAGCACCACCATGCGGACGTGGAGAAGCTGCAGGAAATGCCACAGGCACCACCCCAGCAAGGCTGTGATCCTCCTGCAGACCCCCAGCCCAGACACCTCCCCATCCAAAAGGTCTACATTCCCTATGGAGCTGCAGCATTAATTCCAGGGAGCAGCCCCAGGGTGCACACAGTCAGCTCCTCCCTTACCCCTCAGAAGCAGGAAAGCACCATCCCCTTCCACAGCAGAAAAGCAGCATCAGAGCTGGCAGGGGACAGCACCCCAGCAGCAGAAGGCACAAGCACCCAGGAGTTCCTCCACATACTTTGAACTGGGGGCCCCTAGGCCCAGACAGCAAGTGCAGTGCTTAAAAACTGCTGAAGCAGCACGCAGGCAGTTACAAAAAGCCCCTTATTAACCCCCAAGCCTCATTTCACCAATGAGGGGAAGGACATCAGCAGTGTTTAATTGCAGGGCAGAAACAGGAAGGATGCAGGGAGGGATCTCAACCACACACAGCTCCCCACTGCTGCACCCCTCAAGCCATAAAGGCCCCAAAAGCAAGGACTGGGGCACCAGGGGTGTCTCCTACTACACATTTTACTCCCCTGTGGACCTGCCAGAGGGTTGCTGCTAACTCTCAGCAAAGGGCATAACACAGAATCTTCCTGCAGCAGTCAACAGATACATGGAAATGCAGGTGGAAGCATGAGAGGCTATCGGTGTGGGGATGTATTGCAGAGCTCAAGGGGGGATGCAGGGAAACAGCAGCAAAAGCCAACGAGGCCCCTCCTGCAAGGAGACACCCCAGAGACACATGCCAAGCTCTCCAACTATGAGCAAGGCTGTCCAAGATGCACCAGGATTTTGGGAAATTGTGGGAAATGGGACCACTCTGGTAGTGGCAGAGAGGGAGCCCAGGCAGGAGGGGAGCCCCACAACTCAGGCTCAGCATCATGAGAGGCACTGAGAGGCTCCTCTGAGGGAAGACCCACCCAGCACCCACAGAGCCCAGTGAGCTGCATGCCAGTGCTGTGCTATCAGTGAAACTTCAAGCAATGAGAGGAAGAAATAAAAGCAAAACCAAACATCTTTCAAAATATCCCTTCCCAGTAGCATGCACTGTCGTGCAATTCTTCCAAAGCTTGGTTTATGTGGCTCAGGAGGGCAGTTTCATGCCCTAACTCCTGCATGATGGATTTCACAATTTGTTAAAGAAACTCATCAATCCTCAGCAGTCATTTTTAATGCCCAGAGCCTCCACAAACTCCCACATTTTGCTGATCCCCCAATTTCAAATAATTTGAAATTGCTGCTACTATTACACGTCTGCTCCTAAAGCTAAGCATTATGGCACACTCCAGACTTCCAGCTTTGTCTGCTGGTGTAATAAACAGATTAACTGTGATTTATGAACAATAAGTTTTGGTTATTTGAAAGGAAACATTACCTCCTTAGACCAATTCTGACAACCAGAGATCTCTAATTATACAGACATTATTTCCACCTACCTGTAATCATTGGTTTAGATCATCATTTTCAACCTGGTAAATGTATCACCATAGTTTTCCACTATAAACTTTGTGCATCCAAAGTATCTGGCAGGAAGCCCCACCAAAGGCAGAACACCAGCCTGAATTGATGCAGTGAGACAATTCCTATTTTAAATTCAAGTTATTAAAAAAAGAAAATATTAAAGCAGCAACAAATTACAAAGCTTCTGTAGAGAAGGACCACCTTCTATCTTGTGGAGATAGGTGCATCACAGAAGGATGCAGCAAGACTCCAGTTAGCAGAGGACTATTTAGGAAGAGGAATGATAAGATGATACAGAGATCTGTTTCTTGACCTTATTTACTTGTAAAGTCTAATAAGAGTTTTAATATTCTCTTCCAAGAAATGGATTCATTCTTTGAGTCCACTCTAAAATATCAGCTTAATATTTTACAAGCCCACAAGCAGGAGTTGACATTTTCACATGCACTTTTCACTTGAAGCTACTAAACTGACCACCCCACTCAGGACACTTTCAAGTCCTGCTAAGCATCATTTTATACATTTATTCAGTTAATTGTAATCACTTCCTTCCTGTTTAGAAAAGCTGTGCAGCCCTGCACACTGGTTAGACAGCCAAGCCCGTCCACACACCACAGCTGTAACCTGTTGGTCATATCTCCCCTCTGCAGGGCTGGTTCAACTCCAAGACCTGAGTCCCAGCACCTCTCACCTCCACATTCAGAAATAGTTATTAACTTTCCAAGCTAGAGACTTCTCCCACTTGCCCCATATCACCTCCTCCCTCCCCGCATACACTAAGGGCAACAATCTGCAGAACAACGCAGTGCTGAAGTCCACCCAAGGCTCTTCCTACTGCCAACACCTGGAAGACCTTCCTGAATTATCAAAACTTAATTTGCTTAAAGACACTGGAGTATTAAACTATTCCAAATGATAAGAGATAAGCTCTGCTGGGCAGTGCTGGTATCAATGGACCTGTCTTGGTGATTAACATGCAAAAGCTCTCACCACACAGCCCATCTCTTCTCACATAATTGCTACGTGTATCTTGGACTTACCTGTGCCAAGACATAATTAGTAAAGATAAAATTCTTTATATATACTTAAACCTCTAATAGAATAAAAGAAATCTCAGCTCCCTCACCTTGACTCTAAAGTAGTAACAGAGGCTCATGAAAAATGAAAAGCCTTGAAGGATTTGGAATAAGAAACTTGGAGAGACAATCGCTAATCTTTTATCTTCTAGACTTCAAGCAGAATCAAGTTCTCCAAAGAAAACCCAATAAAGCCCAGACATTTTCATCGTAACAAAATAAATAATTCAGTCATACTTTAGAGGACTCCAACATTAGGATCAGCTATTTGATATATTTGTGGCTTAGGTGCCTCTAAACTGATTAAAGATAACCTGATAGAAGCCTGCAATGTCAAAACTGCCTTCATTCCTGACAGATAGGAATGGATAGTGTAAATAACTATAAATTACCAAAAAAGCTGCATTTATGCCTAATAGAGGATTTACAGCCTTCAGAGATGCCTGGTAGGACTGAGTTACAGCTCTGCCTTTATCCTACCACAGCACACAAGGGGAGATGAATCGACATCCTCCCCACAGCACCTGCTCTGCCAGAACCACCAAGGGCCCTATCCAGAGGAGACAAGGAACAGGATTCTCCCATGAATAAGAAAATAAACACATACAGGCAGGTTTGTTGGTGTTGATTCATTATGGTCTTCCTAGAAACCGCTGTGAAACACACATCCCAAAAGACCCTCAAATCTCTGTAGCCCCTGCAAGTTTCCCCCAACACAGCTTTTGTTATTTTCCAGCTGCTACCTGCAGAAGGGAAGATGCCATTGCCTTTCAGAGAACAGACCAGGTCTTCATTTACCCCTCCAGGCCTTCACCGAGGGGGCCTCAACTGCAGCATCCCAGTCAATTTTTCAGTTTGGGTTACTGCACTCCTAACCTTCCCACTATCCACCACATTCCCAAAGCTCCAGCAGTGCAGCTCCACAGGAGTTATTTGCAAAGTGGATGGAAGCAAATTCTGCACCTATACAAGCATTGGAGCAGCTCGATTCAGGATCAGAAACAGCCACATCATGCATCTCACAATTTACGCCACTGCTGGGAGATCGCAGAGCAGAGCCACTGACACACTCCAACAGCTCTGTGTTTGCACCACATGGAAAAGTCCCTCCAGGATGGGACTGGCAGCAACAGAAGAAGCTGCAGAGAGGGAGCACAAGATCCTGCTGTTCACTTATTTGAGCAATCATTTAAAATACTGAAAGCAGCTCTCCCCAGGAGCTCACTGTGCAGAAGCAGCCCCCACAGCCAGCTCTCCTGTTCCTGCTCTTCTCACTTGATGGAGGGGGGAGATTACCAGGAAATCTGACACAAAGAATGGGTGCAGATGGTTCTCTCAGAGGTCCTTCTGTGCTTAATTGTGTCACCATCTTTCCACTTTTTAAAGTACCTTTTCCCTTGAACAGAGAACTGGTAGGAACATACCACAAAAGCTGCAAGTGAAGTTGCTAAAGCTTTAATTTTCTTTTATCCACAGGGCAATATGGCCAATATGCAGGGCAAGAAATTAAGTGACCATTCAAAAGCAAATTCCCAGGCTTGGGAAGCAGGAGCAATCAGGGTGATAAAACATGAACACAAGCCAACCCTAGGGAACAGAGTTCTTTAGTGAGGGGAAGGAGAGATAAAGAAGAACCACACTGGTATTTCCCTGCTCAAGTTTACCTTTCACAAAGTTGAGCTATTCAGATTTAATATTTAGGAAATCAGCAGAATTCACTGAGGGATTTTTTGGTTGTCATTGTTTCAATAGGAAAAAACTAGATGGTGGCAGGGCCAGAAATTCCCCTACTGGAAAAAGCAAAGATCTAATATCAGAAGAAAAAGAGGGGAGAAAGCAAACCATAGGCAAGGTTCTCACCGTTCTCTCCAGCAGGTGAGCTGCACTAAGTACTGGTTAGTTTGGATGAGAACATTTTGCAATACTAAATGTCACATGACAAAAGACACATGAGCAGTTCTGAGGTGATGGGGTTCATCCTAGCTTCAGAGCTGAGAATCCCAACCAGGTGGTGTCCACACAGGCAGGTACCAGCATGGCTACACCAAGGGAAAGCAAAAAAACTGCTCACAAAAAAAAAAAAAAAAAAAAAAAAAAAAATATATATATATATATATATATATATATATATATCCTGGAATAAGATTTAACTGCAGTCGAGGCAGCCACAATCCATTTTAACACTGTCAAATGCAGCAAGTTTCCAAAAGATTAAATCACTACTTAAATCATCTTCATAATTTTTAAAAATGTGTGCAGGATAAGACCAGGAGCTAATTGTACCATTTAAATTTAGTGAAGGGAGAATTTTTTTGGTTGGGATTTTTCCTTTTTAACTGCAATAAATAAAAAGCCCAAGGGTCTAAAATTAATAATCTAATAAACTTTGCTAAGTGAACATTGTAACAGATAGGCCTGGATGAGATTTCCTGTAAATGCCAGACAATTTCCCTTGATCTTTATCAGCAGAGATGCTGCTCTAGCTTCAGCAGAAAGAAATTAAATTTGGTGCAAAATAATAACATCTGGGTGAGACTCTGCTTGTCAGACTAGCAGTCCCTTTAGATGCCAGGGTAAAAATATTAAAAATTAACTCTGAAGGATTTCACATTTGTGTTTTTAATGAGTGGTTGAGCTGTGTTTCCATACCAACACATTTCTCCCCTCTGGAGAGAGATACAATTATCCATCCTCTGCACTGGGTCCCAGACTGGGGGTCTGACCCAAAGCAAGACACATTGGGAGCTCTCTTCCCTGCTAGAGCACATCTCAGAGCTGGCACTGCTTCCAGCTATTCCATCACTGCACTCCCAGTTCCCACAGCCACAGGGATTCTGTTCCCAGGACATGCAGGAGATGTTCAGGTACCACTGGGGCTCCAATTGTGGGCATGGGCTCCTCCTCTTTGACCACTCCAGCATCCCCCCAATAGCTGAGTACCCTGCACAGCCCTAGGCACAGCCCTGCCACGGGCATCCTACACAATTTCTATAGCTGGAACAGCCTCTGGCATTGCAGCCATCAAAATACTCTTAAGCAAGCAGCAATCAAAAGACCAACCTATTTTAAAAAGCGTTTTTCTACAAACTTTGACTAATTTTAAAGATAACAAAAGTAAATGGCGTTCAAAGTCTAAAGAATCGTCTTTCCAAGTCCAAAACACTTTATACAAGATAATTAATGTGAGCTCCTCAATGGTTCCGGCTAGAAATTCCTCCTCTGCAATGGGATTGCAAATGATTTTTAGTCACTTTAGAGCTTTTTTATAAGCAGAAGTGGTCAGAAGCTGTTCAATTAAATGCTTTTCTTCCCCACAAGAATGGCAATTCCACATATCAGGGCTTCTCAAAATAACTTCAGCTTCAAAACCCCTGCATGGGTCTCTGGGCCAGGGTGGAAATAACAGTTTAAAAAAAGATTGGGGGGGGGGGGGGATAATAAAATCAAAGCAAGGGATTCAGCTCTCTCCAGAAGTGGCAGAAAGTTCAGAGCCAGAGCACCCAACTGCTGTGCTCAACCTGCAGTTCCACAGGGTGTCATTCCCACACACAATAAAAACTAATGTTGTGGTTTCTATCAAATGGGAAGGAGGGATGCAGACAGGCAGACGCTTTGTATTCCACCCAGGTTATTCACCATTTCTGAAACTAGCCTACATTTCCAATGCCTAGGAAACCAAACTCTCATTAGTTTTACTCCATTCTGGTTATTAGAATTGGAACTTAATGGTAACTGCATTAAGAATTACTGGGGGAAAAAATGTGCTGTTATCTCCTCAGCAATTCATTTGATCTTGCATTGAAAAAAAAAAAAAAACATATTAGATTTCATCAGTCAGTTGTGGCCCAGAACAGAGCTCTGCCCTGATCTCACAGGCTTCAGCAGATCTTGGGTCTTGCTATTAGTGAGGCATAAACAAAAATAAATCAATTATTCTGCAAAAATATCATCATGAGGGGAAAAAATGCTTGGTTGCCCATGACTTCTTTTTTAAATACAGGCAAAACCACCATTAATACAGAATGATGGAACCTCAATAGGACAGCACTCAACAAATAAGCAATCATTTCACCGCACATTAACCATAAGGCCCTAAAAAAATGATTGCAGATTTAAGTGGCACAAACTAGTGTGTATCCACACTAAGAAAATATTCAAAGATCTATTTTGCAAATAAAAAACAAGCAAACAAACAAAACCATCATTTTATCATTAGAAGGAGAGCTGCCCCAGACAGCAGGGCATCGAGTCACCAAGCACTCAAAATACCCCATGGGGCACCAGGGACCACATTTGGGAACCAGCAGCCTCTGCCACCTTTCCCACAGAGTAACCAACTTTGTTATGCAGTGGATAACAATACACAATACAGTTGAGGCAGATCTTACCAAGCATTACACTGAGGTGACAACCAGATCACCTCACTGCAACCCGTATTTTGGGACTGACAGAGTCAGACAAGACAATACTTGCACAGGTATTTTAATTCTTGGAGAGGTGGGGATTTTTTTGGTTTGTTTTTAATTTGCACCTCAAGAAGTTTAGCCTTTAAATTTCCATTCATTCTTACAGCTGCAGAAATATTTAAGACAAGCCCTACAGAGCAGCCATATAGCAACCCAGGTATATTACTAATCATAAACAAGCACATATAATATCTACAAACATATGAAAACAAGTGAACAGAAAGCTTCCAACCACTTGCACTTCCAATTGCCCAGTGCTGAGGAAGAGGAGCAGAAATGCTGCCTCCTCCTGCAGGTGACTGGAGCACCCCCAGCACTCACCTTGGAAGACATCATCATTCTGGATGACGAGGAATTTCACCTCCATGCTGGCAGACTGCAGCAGCTGCTCCATCTTCAGGCGAGCGGTCGCCTGGTACTTCTCCGCCATCTTCCTCGAGCAGCACATGGAGCCCTTTGGGATACATACCTGCAGATCAGCCCCTGGAGAGGCACAGGAAAAGTAGACAATTCACATTAGGATGTGGAATTAGGAGAGGAAACCAACTCCAAGCATCAGTATGGCCGCAATTACTGTTTGGGCAAATTGATGACATTTCTGGAATTTGTCCAGAGCAAGCAGCTTGGCCAAAGGAAAGGACAGATAAGGCAGAGCCCAGATTACTGAGCAGTGGTCCCCCAAGACCTGTGCTTGCCTGCCAGCACGCACAGTGCTTGCTTCAGCATCCACACGCTCCGTGCACTGACATGCTGGTGCCAAGCAGAGCGATCCTGAGTCTTGCCCTGCTATCCCCTGTCTGCCCACAGCAGTGAGGAGACACAGGCGGACAGGAAAGATGGAATGGGAGGTGGAAAACAGAGACAGGATTTGAGGCTGTGAATTTATGGTGAATAGAGCAATGTATGTAGTACATCAAGGAGGATATGCTTGTAATTTGCATAAACACTTAAAAGTAATTTGGAACATAACAGTGCTATTTGCCTGCAATTTCTACCCTTTTGTATCGCCAGCAACAACAGTAATAACAGAAGTGTGATAAATATGATATATAATTTGGTTTTATTGTATATATGTTTTTGTGATACTGTAATGAAATACAAAATGTACCTACCTTCCAGGAATGTGCTTTCGAAGGCAACACCCAAGGCATGAAATTTGCAAAAGAAAAGCAAGTGCACCTGAAGGAGATGGACACTCAAGCTCCGGAGGTTCCACCAACACTCACGACTTAACTACAGATATGTATCTTATCCATGTTCTCTACATGAATATGGATCCAAAGATTTTCAATACCCAGTTCCTGTAAATCTCATCATGGGCTATGGGTTTCTTGGAAACCTTTTCAGCCGAAACCTTCAATACCAAGTTTCCGTAAGACCAATCATGGACTATGCACTTCTTGGAAACCCATTCAACCCACCACCAGCAGTCGAAAATCAGGACTTTATGAATATGTATTCTGAGCAAAAGACAGTAACCCAAACTTCATGTAGCGAAACACACTATAAAAGTAAGACGCCCAATGCACTCGGGGTGAACTGTGGGAGTTGCGATGCGATAGAGATCGTAACTAAGGTTCACCCAGTGGCGACCCCGGACTCGCACACTGACCTCAATTGTGGCTTGTCTCGATTGTTCCGCTCAAATCTTTCAATAAAATTCTTTTATTGACAATTTGGCTGATCACGTTTATAACAAGAAGGACACAACTGTAATGATTTATTTGGCTTTTAGTGCTGACTTTTAAATTGTACAGCCAATGTCCCCATCCCATCCTTCCTCCATTGCAACACGCAAAGCACAAGGCCTATTGCTTCACTCATGGATGTCCCACTGCGGAGGGACAGATGCTGAGGGATGCTCTGAGCACTGCACAAGGCAAGAGTGTAGAGAGTGGTTTCCCCAGGGAAGAGGAAAACCCTTGACTAATGCCCTGGGAAACCCCATTCTAAGCAAGAGGCTTACTCACATGCTCCCTTTGTTCAAGTATGCAAATTGTTGCTAGAAAGTTCCTAGTTCTTTGTGTTACCATAGGTTGATTTTTGGTGCGGAAATTTTAATATTCCTAACTGCTCTCCTTTATTGGACCCTTCCTTCAGGCCCTGCCTTAACTCCTCCCCTCACCGGGATGTATAAGTACCCCTGTCTGACCCTGGCCTCGTGCCATTTGCCCCTTGTTACTGCCTTTTTCCAGTTTGCTCCAAATATAGTGTACATCTTATTGTTTGTTATTTTTGCATTATTAAAATTCCATTTCTGGAAAATTGGATTAAGGCTGCCTTTCTCTACCAAGTCGCCATCGGGGCATAGTTCCGAGGAAACTCAAGGGGGTCAGACTCTAGGCTCAGACCCCCTGGAGTTTCACAAGAGCCTCTTCAGCAGCACCTTGACTCATTCACCAGGATGGGACAAAAGCCATGAGACAAAGGCCAGAGGGACACCACTTGCTCTGGCATCTCCAGCACTGCTCAGTGATGCCAAATTTCTTTGACATTCTCAAAGCATCTATTAATGGAGAAAGCAGATAACTTTAAGAAAAGTGTTGTTAGCTAAAAATAAATAAAATCTGGGGAAGAAAATAGAAATCTTTCTAGGCTTAGACAAGAGACGATGAAACAGAAGAGCTGGAAGTAACAACAAAAAAAGTCACATCTTCCATCAACTTTTAAGAGCAAACTGATGCCCCAAACACACAAGCAGAGAAACAAGCTCGTATCTAAGCAAATAGCTCTCCTCATGCAAAATAAATCTAATCTGATGCTGCTCTTAGAAACCCAAACAGCAAACAACAGCTCCACTAAAAATGGCTATCCAGGTTCCAAGAACAGCCAGCACCCACATTTCATTGTCTGCCACCCAAACTGCATCGTATCCAAAGCAAAACCAGTTCCCTGCTAGACTCAGCTCTGCCAAGAACCGGGATTAGGAAGCAGTCCCCAGGCCAGTGACCAACAGCCCTAACAGAGTGAATGAAGGCTCTTCACACCTCTCAGCCCTCACTCTGCCTTCCTGCTTGTTATAGAGGGTTTTTTTCCTCAATAAAAACTACTTTGGTAATTTACATCTTTGCTCTGGAAGGATTATGTGCCCTTTCAGGTTCCTGTCTTCTCTCCTTCACAAGAGTCTTTTACCACATCCGCTCTTTCCCTAATTACTAGAAAGTGTCAAAAGTCACTTTTGCAAGTGTAGTCTAGAAGAACAGGATTAATATTAATGTCAGTTCAATCATGTGCCTCCTGAAGAAGTCATGCACAGTGCCAAGGGAAAACCAGCTGTCAGGGCTCAGGAGCAGTGACAGCAGAAATCCTCCTCCCTCCAGCCCTATCCCTTCCCCTGGCACAGCATGGGAAAAAGAACATGAAACACTTCATCTACAGCACGCATTGCATGTGGGGAAAGGAGATTTAACCAGTGCAAGCCCTCCTGTTGCTGCAAAAAAAACTCATGCAAAGAGGGAGAGAGCCCATCCTGGCTCCATCGCTCCCCACTGCCTTAGTTTCCCCTTCTGCAAAGCAGGATTGCCCAACACAAGTTCCTTCACTTGAGCCCTCTGACACAGAACCAGCACCACCAACGTCTAAAGCTCGAGCCTCAGCAGTTCGTGAACTCACCCACTCCAGAGGAGCACAGCGATAGGTATTTCATGCATTGAAAAAATAAAAGGGACCATAAAACTGCATAACAGCAAGACACTGGGTTAATGAGAGAAGCAGTTATATAACAGCAAGTTAAGGAGGTTTTTTGAAGTCAAACCCAACTCAATTTACACCACAAAAAGGCTTAGCATGGTCACTTTAACACTACAATATGCCCATAAATTTCTTTTTAATACAAAGCTTATTTCCTCCTACATTTATTATATTAGGACACATTTCAAATTATAAAATAAAAATCCTTCCATGATTAATGGAAATACCAATATAGAAAACCTGAGAGTTGGCAATTGAGGTCTCTGCAAGTTAAAGCCAAGGATAGGAAGCAGCAAGGTCATCTACTCACATCCCATTCTTCTTTTTAGCAATTAAGCCAACTTCTCCCCTTAAATGGATTTTTATTTTTGTGCAGTAAAAAGACAGACACATGCTATATCAGAGCAATCACAGAGGAGGAGGAAAAAGCCTGGGAATTAACTCAGTTGAAAATGTGGTGATGGGTTAATTCATGTTTTTATAATGATGTGATATTGGTGAAGGGTGAATTATGTTTTTGTAATAGCAATATTATAAGTAAGTTAAGAATAAAGGTTACAGTTCTCAAAATACTAGGAGCCCCAAACGGGTGCAGGGCTGGCAGATTTTGCAAGATTTCCCTCATCTCCAGAGAAAGAATCAGGGAATTATAATACCAATGAGAGGTGGAGAGCCAGGAGGCGAAAGGTGATTGGTATCTGATAAGGACTGATGGCCTGAGAATACATCTGATCTGGAACATTAAGGGTACTCCAGGAACTTCCTACACACCCAGGAAACCTTTTCAAGCATGGCCATGGTCCTCCTGATCCTATCAACTACAGCATCAAGGGACAAAAGAACCTAAAGAAATTCTGTACTGAACAGCGAGTCCAGCCTTGGAAGTTTCAACATTCCCCCCCCCCCCCCCCCCCCCCCCCCCCCGATTCCAAGACCAGGGAAACAAGTCCAGACATGCACACGGAGTCCAAACCCAGGAAGGGTATAAAACCAACAGACTTGGACTCAGGCACTCGTGAGACCTCAGGGGGAACGTGTCGTGGTAGAGGTCACGTTCAGAGGCTCTCACCGGTGTGCACCATCTTCCTTGCTTCACTGACTCTGTCAATTTCTTTATTTGGCTTTGTCAATTTCTTGTTCGCAATTCTCGCTGGCAATAAATTGTTCTTTTATTAAGATTGGCTCTTTAAATTTATGACAAAAATGTTTTACAGAGACAGCCAACTAACACGGTAAGAAAACATCATGATAAACACAAGACAACACAGGCAGGGCAGGCTCTTGGAAGGTACCAAGAACAAGGTCCTTCTTGGCACAGTGTTGCTACAGAGGGATGGGGAATGGGGGCCTGACTCTCATCTGCCAGCTCTTTTCTCTGTATGGCTTTCCCAGATGGCGAGCTGGCTCAAACACTCCCATCTCCAAATCCCGCATTAGCAGTAAGGACGAGAGGTTTCAATGCCAGTTCCCCAGGAGCCACTGACCCACCCTGCTGACCCCAGCTGATGCCTTAGGTTTTGAGGTTTTTCCTGTTTTGTTCTGGTGGGTGGTTTTGCCTTAATATTCAGTGATGCTGGGACTTGATCACAGGGCAATGGGGGCAGGGTAGTTTTGGTTCTAGCAAGGGACTCACGTCTTCAAGGACACTCTCTCTCTGAGCTCCAAGCCCCAAAGATAAACAACGTGGAAGAGTGCAGGCAAGCAGGAAGGATGAAACACCGTCATTTGGAGTTGTTGATTGGACAATGATTGGGGCATATGCAAATGGACTGAAACCTGTAAAAGGGGGGGGATCTCGTGACTCTTCCTCCTTTTGCTTGCATCTTGGAGCGATCCTGGCAGCCACTGCTGTGGCTGCCGGGGCTGGCCTTGAAGGCTAAATAAAGTTCACTTTAATTTTCAACCCTGCCCGGCCTCTGCCTCAGTCTTAAGGCAACACAGCCCCAGCAGACACAGACGAAACAGAGACAAAGCTTTTGACCTGCAACTGTGTTATAAATAAATAAAGTCAATCTAAAATAAAATAGAATTTATTGCCAGACTGCCAGTGAAAATTCACTGACGCGAAATTGACAAAGCCAATACAGAAATAAACAGTCAGCGGAGCAAGGAAGCGGTGCGCACCGGGTGAAGGTCTCTGTATAGTGTCAGGTGACACTATACCCCCCAGACCTCACACTGGTCTCCGTCCAGGCCGGCTAGTCTTATACCCTTAACCCACTGGTCAAGCCTGGGCTAGTTCGGTGGTCGTCGTTTTGGGGGAGCTTGAAACTTCTTGGGGCTTACACCATGGCTTAGTCTAGAATTTCTATAGGTTTTTGTTCCACAATAGCACTATTGATACAATCACAGTTTCTAACAGCCAGCAAGAATGGACTTCTTGGGTGTAGTGGGTGTTTCTGGAGCATCCCTGATGGTTCAGCCAGGTCCCATTCTTCTGAGCAATCAGGGACTGATTGCATCTGGTTTCGGCATTCTGCTCTCTCCATTGGTATTATAATGTCTTTGTCTTTTCCCGTAACAGAGGAGTTTCTTTGAGCTGCAAAGGTTTTTCCTGACACTCTTTGAAATTGTATGATATACCATCACTCACACCAGTGAATACTACATGGATATTGTTATAAATGGGCCAGGAGACCAGCTCCTTTAAAAAGGCCTTTATTAGAAATCAGCTCTGGGTAGGGGGCCCGAGGGGCTGCGCACGCCGCCGCTGCTCCCTGTAGACACCACGGAGGAGGAGGTGCAGTCGAATCTGCTGCTGCTGCTGCTGCTGCAGAGTCGGGATTCCTTCCTCACGGGGGTTCCAATAGAATCACTTTGGCTCGTGTGGTCCAGGGGGGTCACCTCTCTCCAGTTCCTTTCAGGTCATGGCGAGAAAGTAACAAAAGAATACCTGCTGCCTGCAGGTAGCTAGACATGTGCCTCGCACAGTTTTGTCTTTCTTAGGTCTAGTTTCTGTGTTGGCTCGCTGTCTCAGGGGCTTTTCTAGCTCTAACTGGACTCCCGGTCGCAGCCAGGCACCATGGGAGTTCCTTGATCTCCATATTGGGCGGGGCCCACAGCTCGACGGCAGGCGGCAGGGAGCAGCAGGAAGCAGCAAGGGGGAACGACTTAGGCAGCGGCGTGCGGGCTTTCAATGGAGAGGGGAAAGCCCAGGATTTAGGGAGAAAGGGTACAGAACTTGGACATAACGAGCAGAAATTTAGGGTACAGATTCAACATGAACGGTTTAAAACAAGCAAGTAACAGTGCAACTTTAATTTTACAGCAAAACAGTGTAACAGTACAACTCGGGAGTGCATAACCTGGGGCTAATTTCTTTCAGATATAAAATATTATCTATGAACATGAACCAACATACACTGAGATAATGTAAAAAGGTTTCTCATGAATCTACCAGTTCAGTGCGTGCCTGAGCTGGCAGTGCCTCTAAGCTTTATGAACTTTTATTCTTACAACACACTTATCACAGAGAACATATTTCACCCTTCACCAATATCATCTTATTAGGAAAACATGAATTAATCCATCACTATATTTCGGGAACATGAATTAACATATACTACAAACTGTATTTGGGGTTTATTCATATCGTTGTTTGAAGGAGCCTCTTCTGCACTCAAGCTGCAGCACCCTCAGGAGCCCCAAGGGCCGGGGGCTGTGCAAGCCACGCATGCTCTGGAAGCATCATGAAGGATGCAGAGACACAAACACCTGGGAACACTCAGCAAGCCCATGGACCAGACATGAGCAATAAATGAATTAGGGTGCCACACGTCTCTGACTAAAAAAAAAATGCATGGGAAAAGGTGCTGTGAGTCATCAAATCATACCTCTGCCTCCCAATCCACCCCCTCTCAGCATTTTATCTAACACAAACACCTCCAGTGATACTCCGGCTTGTGAGATAGCAAAGCCCATTTTCTGCTGCCTAATGGCCCTTTACTGTTAGGACTGTTTTTATCTCCCAACCTACACAACCCCTTTTTCTTAAAGTTTGAAGTCATTACACCTTGTAATGCCTGTCTCAGCCCTTGCAAACAACCTTCTCCTTTTGCTATAAATCACTACAAACTCATTTTCAGAAAGAAAGTGTCCCTCAAATTACTGCAACCATTTTATTAAATTGCATTTGGATGCTCACACACCAATCTTTGCAAGATCAGTGAGATGATGAGATGCCAAGCACAGCAGCCTGACCCTCTGACACCCAACTCCCATGGATGAGAACGCACTGGCTGCAGCCCCTTCCATGGGTGCAGGAACACCAGGCACCATCAGGGCTGTTCCATTTATGCCATCTTGGGGAACAGAAGTGTAAATGCTCCAGCAATTTTGCATATGCTCCCAGCTGACAGAAATAAACTAAAACTGCACTAATTTCAGTAGCACCCTGTGTCTTCCTCCTCCTGACAGAGAATTTTTATTGACGGCCGGGCAGCAGCGAATTTAAACCACTACATTTGACTTTGATGTACAATTATTCCCACAGATAGGTGGTTAGTACAGCAGAAGTGAAAATAATTACAGTGGATTAAATGTCAAAAATACAAGCCCTCAAGATCATCTATGGGGAGTTGTGGATTCCTTCACAAGGCTGAAGGATTTTCCTTTGATTTTAAGCATCCCAGGACAGCTTCAACCCTGTCATCAGATACAGGCAGACAAGCTGTGCACACTGGGGCACACAAGCCCTCCCACCCAGATCCAGTGGAACTTAAATCAGATTAACATTCCCCCCAAATTTAGCCCAGGCATTGCCAAAATAAGAACCTGTCCCTGCTTAGCGCTACATTCCTGCAGCCTCCTCCCTATGTAAGGGGACTCTGCTACCCCATTGTCGCTGTGGGACACAATAAATGGAGGCAGGGAGTGATAGTTTCTCAGAAGGCTGCTGTGGACTCCTCAGCGAGGAGGAGCCACAGGTTTATTTTCCAGGCTTCTTTTATGCTTTTTACAAATGTGCCCACCCTAGAGGTGGGACCCCTTGGAACTATTGGTCACTTCCAGAGACCACCACGCGAAGTCCCTCCTCTGGGAACAAATGTGCAAAACAAGATAGCTTACAGTACGTGACCTTGTTTACCAGTAAAAGTGCCTGGGAACAGAATTTCCTAAAACCAAAATATGGCAGGCACGAATCGTGGCAACACCCCATGCAGTGGCACCTTCGCCTTCTGCAGTCTGGAAGTATCAGAGGAGTTCCTCCCACCCTCTTAACTCACCAAATTTGTAATATTACCCACAAGAAATATGCTGGTTTGGGTCAATTTTCCTCCTCCAATTGTTTTACAACCAGCATCATGCTTTAAATAGATAAAAGCAGTGACTCAACATTTAAATATAGTGGATTTCCCCCCAGCTTTTTCAATACTTTTTTTAAGAACGTTTTACATTATGTGATTGGGGGTTGTACATCTGTCGGTGCCTATTAATGCTCAGCATTTTAGGGGGAGGAAAAGGAAATGCAACTGTTTAGAACTCGGAACCCAGATTTAATGCTGATCTTTATAAATCTAATTAAAGAGATATAAATTATAAACCAACCTCGTTCAATAGGTGATTTAAGTTGGAACAGTATGGGTACTACATGGGATATTTATTACTGTTTAATTATCCTTTATTTTCTATTCCATCTTGTGTTTCACAAGGCCATCTGACTGGATTCTTCCCCTGGTCTTACAATGTTGGCCAGATGATTCTCATGCAATTCTAACACCCTATAAAAACACATCTTTAAAAAGAAGACATTACAGTGAAAAATAGGTTTTACAGAATAAAAGTTTCCTCCTGACAAATGTATCAACACTGTCATCAATGGAGTTAACTTTGGGCACCCACTCCCCACATAGATTTGTTACACTCACATGCACACATCCCACAGCCATTCCAAAGACTGGGAAGAACACTCTACAGGATGTTGTTAAAGTTAACCCCTGGGAAAAAAATAAATTAAAATTAATGATCTCACTATAAAACCACTGCCTGGGGAGGTTACTAAATTTTAGAGTTCCGCTCCTGCTCTCTTAACTATCAAGAGAGCAACTTGCAGGCCTGAAATAACTAAGAACAGAAAACTCAATTATCTAGTAAACTAAGCTTTTAAACCACCCTGCTAAGCTAAATGGAAAGGCTGCACAGGGAGGAGCATCATTAGTCCCACTCAGGAAAAACAGAATAAAAGAGCAGGAGTACAAAGGGAACCAGTTCATGAGCAAAGGCACATCGAGACCAGTGGGAAGAGTTGGGGTTTTTAATTTTTAAACTGTACATTGGCACACAGCAGCTGCCAAAAAAAAAGAGAGAGAAGAAAGTTTGACATGCTCAGCCAGCCACTTGTAAAGCGTTACAACTCAACTCCAAAAGGTTAATCTCCTATTTTCTTAGGGTAAATCCATATTTGCTTCCATCAAAGAAAATGAATAAAAAGCTAGGAATAACACTTTGCTGTGAGAGAAGGAAAACAGACCCACCAGCAGATATTTCTGTCAAGATAAATATTCCTCAGTTTTCCATTGTCCCAGAGCAGAGACATCCATCTCCTCTCCCCATCCTGCCAAGGCACCAGCTCACCCCTTCCCCTCTACCCACAGGCATCAGCCCAATTACCTGGAGCGTCACCACCAATACAGAGAAACCCAAATGGCAAAGAGGAGAGAAAAACAGACCAGGAGAAATGGAAATTCAAGCTTCTGTTTATAGATAGGAGAAATGATGCAGAGAAAAGACAAATGGAGGAAGGAAACCAAGACAGACAACATAGGCTAAAGAGAATTTAGTTATTACTGAGCATGAAGCTACCCCAGCACAGAACCACAGGCTGGCTCAGGAGCTGGCATTCAGTCTCATCTTCATCAAAACCCAGGAAAAGCACGCTCCCATCACCCTGCCTGCACTCCTCTCCAGCACATCCCTGATCCAGCTCCAGTTGAGATGTTGCCATGAATTATGTCCTCCCAGCCCTTGGAACAGTCAGCCACAGCTGACAGTCGTTAGGCTATGCTGTTCCCCACCCCTAAGCAGGCCAAAGCATGCTCCAGAGTGACAAAAACCTGGTCCCCAGACTGCAGGACCAGAGGAGACCAAGCTTCTCACTGCCTGGTGCATTCCTGCAGCTAGAATTACTCCCAGAACATCAATAGCACTCACGAAACAGCATGACACTTCCCTCACATTTAACAGAATTGACTTTTTTTTTTTTTTTTAATTACAAGTGTGATAAATGCGGTATATTGTAGTCATGGCTCGTGCCTGCAATGTTTTGATTTCTCTAAAACATTTTCCCAGGCACAATTCTGTAAACAGGGATATGTTTTTCTAACACTATCCCGTTTTTCTGCATTCTTTCCCAAAGGAGGGACTCTGATGTCCATCTGACTCGACCAATGTGGTCCAAGAAGCTTGTCTTTTTTCTACCCCTTGGGTGGGTTCTTTGTAAAATAGTATAAAGGGAAGTTCCCAGAGGAATAAACAGAGATTGGAGTCAATCTTCAGCCTTCTGAAACCACGAGTCCGTGTCCTTATTTCGTGTCCTATTGCGACAGTATATAATTCGGTTTTATTGTAAATATGTTTCCGTGATAATGCAATAAAATATACAATGTACCTTTAAATCAAACACACACACACACCCCGTCACAAACCTCAAACCAAGCCTGAGGCTACCATCCAAGAATGTGCCTTCACAGCTCCGGAGGTTCCACCAACCACCCACAACTAGACTACAGATATGTATCTTATCCATGTTCTCCACATGAATATGGATCCAAAGATTTCAATGCTCGGTTCTGAAAATCTCATCATGGACTATGTGCTTCTCGGAAACCCATTCAACCAACCGGCAGTTGAAATTCAAGACTATATAAATATGTATTCTGAGCAAAGACAGCAACCCACACTCCACGGAGCGAAACACTGTATAAAAGTGAGACGCTCGAAGCACATGGCATGAACTGTGGGGGTTACGGTGCGATAGAGATTGTAACTAAGGTTCACCCAGTGGCGACCACAGGCTCGCACACTGACCTTGATTGTGGTATTTCTCGATTGTTCCGCTCAAATCTTTCAATAAAAATTCTTTTATTGATAATTTGGCTGATCATGTTTATAACAGAAGTATGGTTTCTGTCTACTTCAGCACTCTCCTACAGAGTGTGCTGTGCCAATGTCCCTCCAGCCCACGCACCACTGATGCAGTGAAACTGAGCTGTGGGACATTTCTCCTGGGTGTGTTGCAACTCAGCAGCATTTCCACTACTTACTCCTTCAGCAACAACTGCTCATAATGCAAAATGGAGCTTCCAGAAACAATTGTTTTCTCTTTATGTCAAAAAAAAAATCCACATTTTAAATACGTTGTTAAGCTTCAGCTTCTCCAGGGTGGTGTGATCCATAGGGAAAGGTTCTCAGAAGTGATTCCATCGTGATTTGTGGCTGGGAACTCCAATTATTTTTTTTTTTAATTGACAGATGTATGAAAGGAAGAAAAGCAATAAACAGATGCCTGGAAAATAGTCCTTGAGTGATGTTCCCCTATTACAGAGATTTATGCAGCTGCTACTAGGAGAAGCAAGTGCTCTGAAGTTTAATTATCAGTCATGCAAGATGGGCCAGATCCAAGGTATAAGCAAGCAGTCATTGCTTTAATTATGATCAAGTTTATGTACTCAGGCAAATGTAAAATCCACTTGAAACACCAGCCCTGTTATGTGGTATTGATCTAGCTGCCCACAGGCTCTGCAGAGAGAGCTCCTTACTCCTCCTGACTATTAGGAATGCAGCTGGGGCTCACAGGGGAGTGAGAACATAACTGAGGAATGCTAGTAACCTGAACCCTGCCAGGAAGGGAGGATACCAGGGCAAAAACACCCACTGCAATCACAGCCAGGCCAGGCTAGAGGATGCTACTGCTTTCTGAGGAAGGACCGATCACATTGCAGCACGGCAGCCCCTCATTACAATGGGACTCATTCTCCAAGAGCCTGCCCACCCCTCCATCACCTCCCTAGAGTGTGTAAAAACATAATCAGCAAAGTTACTTAGGAATCAAAGCAAGAATCTCACTGACTTTCAAAGAAACATCTTCCCTTCCGACAAACAGAATTTGTCAACTCAGTGGTGATAAGAGCAGCTCTTTCCCTTTCCTGCAGTTCTTCATGCAAACATTTCACTGGAAAGTATTTCCAGTGCCACTTCCTTACTGACCAGGAGACCAAGGTCCTGTGGGACAGAGAGAAGAGATGCTGTTCCTGCAGCTAGACTGAAAGGAGCATTAAGTGTCAAAAATTATATGAGAAGAGAATGTAAGGACAGGTAGGGATAGGAAAGGTACACTCTCACCAGGACTTAGATCTAAACTCCACTCATATCTCTCACAGTTCTTGATAAGCTGAGGCATTGCTACAGTCCTACAGACCAAAACACTTGGGATTTGCACTGCTGCCTTAGATTTTAGCTGTCATATTTTCAGATTCTGTGCCACCTAAGGATGTAGTTCTGAGCCTCATATTAAGTGCCAGTAAGCTCTCTTCACAGAGCAAGTAGACAAAACAAATCCTTTCCTGCTGAGGACCAAGGACAACTTTCAGCCCAAAAAGCACAAACAACAGCGGACTGAAGGGAGGAACAAGAAGGATGGGACCTCACAACCTAAAGCTGCAGTTGGACAATTAAACCCCAATATGCAAATGGACCAAAACTTATAAAAATGTAAAATCTCGTGATCGGGCAGCCATTTTGTGTGGCCATTCCTAACCCACTCTGGGTGCAGCCTTGGTCAGGCTGTAATGCCCAGGGTGGGTCCTGGAAACCTTTTAATAAATATCTACTTTATTCTTTAGCTCTGTCCAGCCTCTGTTTCAGGTCAGCCTTCCTAAGGCATCAGCACCAGCAGCCACAACACCTTGCAGTCCCAGCTCTGGGCGCCCCATTTCCTCCCTTCCTCCCCTGTGCTGCAGCAGATCGCTGCTGAAGGAACTCTTGTGTTTCTGGCCTGTGCAACACCAAATGCAAGAAACGTAACTCAACATATCATTATTAAAAGCAGCCACCACTGGTGATGGTCTCATTGCACCTCCCCTGCCTGTCACGTTTGCCTGTTATCTCTTCCTTTTCATACTTTGATCATAAGCTTTTCAGGGCAGGCATTCTCCACTGTATATTGAACCCAACACAACAGCACCGAGCTCTCCAGACAGCTCCGTAACGCAGCCATCAAAACTGATGAGGTTGTGTATGCACACTCCCAGCACAGAGCCTGGAGGAGCTGACATTCCCTACCTCCCAAAAAGCTGCGAAAGAACATTTAAAAGGCAAGAAATTCAACTATTTCGCTTACATTTTAAAATAGGAATGAGGCATATATACAGAAAGCAGCCTTGCAGGACATAGGTGGTGAATTTTGGTGCGGTACCACCCCAGCAGCCACCTCTAATGGGAACTGCAGAGCAGAATAACACCTCTCCCAGACCTATCACAGACTCCCACTGCGCCCTCGCACCCCGCACGGCACCCGCACAGCCCGGGGAATGCCGCGCTGCCTCCTTCCAGCCCCATCCGCGCTGCGGCAGCCCCCGGGCTCAGGCTGGGATGAGGGTTTGGATGCTCCCGGAGCAGCCCTACAGAGCGGGATTGCCTTGGACCCTGGCACGCCTCGCGCTGTGGAAAGCGGCTCTGGCGGACTCAGGACCTGCAGAGATGTGACGGGTGCGCGGAGCCTCCGCTCGCCGGCGGGGACACCGCGAGCTCCCGGGGACCTCGCACCAGACCCCCGACAGCGGCATGGGAGGTCGGGGCCGGCTGGTCCCTCCGGCAGCGCCGCGGCTCTCCCCGACAGCTCGAGCTCACCTCGGCCACCCAGGGTGAACCCCCCCCCCCCCCCCCCCCAACAAACCGAGCGCAATAAAGATCCGCTCTCCGGCGGGTTCCCATGACCGCGACGTAGTCACAGGCTTCGTATTATTCCCACATCCGAGGCGCCGAGCCCGGCGTCCACCGGCACCGAGCGGCCGGCAGTCCCTGCCGCCGGGGGAGAGCGGGCAGCCGGCACCCGGCTCTGCAGCCGCACGGCGAACCTCGAGGGGCCGCGGCCGCTTCGCCCCGCACCCAAACGGCCCCGGGCAACCCCCGGGAAGACGATGACGGCCGCTGACACCACGGGGAGGGCGGTCTCACCTGGCACGGGGCTCTCGGGCACCCACTTGGCTCCGGGCTGCAGCACCTGGAAGGCGGCGCGGACCGGGCGGCAAGCGGCTTCACCCGCCGGCTGTGCGGCCCCCGCGGCACCGAGCAGCGCGGCCGCCAGCAGCGGCAGCAGCAGCACTCCGCCGCTCCCCGACATCCTCCCGGGCCACCGAGGCGCTCCTCTTAGGCGCTGCCAGCGGGCATACGCGCCGGGACGGGGAGCAGCGGAGCGGAGCCGAGCTCGACCCCGCACCTCGCGCGGCGCTCACGGGGCGCCGGCCCGGCCCTGATTGGTGCCCGCCCCCTGCCCTCGGGAAACTCGCCCCGCGCGCGGCGCCTCCCCGGCGCTCATTGGGCCCCGCGGGGCTGCCCCGCCCGCGCCACGCCCGCCCCGCGCCGCGTCTGTGTGCGCCCTCCAGCCCGGCACCGGCACCTGCACTGGCGCTGGAACTGGTACAGCCTCAGGCCCACACCGCTCTGAGCGCTGCTCCCGGTGCCCCCTCGCTCACTGCCTGTGCGGTGCAGACCCTGCATAGCGCCACGCATGCACCTGGCGTGGGACGTGGGATGCGCGGTTCCTCGTTTACACGTGTTGCATGAGTTCACAATGCTGCACCCCGAGTGAATAGCGCATCTATTAAGCCCTCACCAGCCCCGGCTGGGGCTTCAAGGGAGAGCAAAGTTCCACACTGCACTTAGACCCTTCCCATAAGGCTGAGGGATGGAGTGGGACTCACCTGGAAACTCCACCATGAGGGCAGAGTGCAGGGCCATAAGCATCACTGAGCCCCCCTGGGGCAGCATTGAAGTCTGGATAGCCCAGTCTCCAGAATGCCCAGGAGTGCCACGGGTCTGGGATGCTGTTGAGTGTGCACAGGACAAATCACCAGAGGAGCTACGCTGGAAACAGGCAGCTTTACATGAGCAGGCTGTATTCCTCCAGCAAGACCATTTCTGTGCCAGTTTCCAGATGGAGTTGTTGGGAATGCCTTGCTCACTGAGCTGAAGGTCCGCCGGGGTCTCACAGGCCTGGTCAGATCCTGTGTCCCTCAGCTGAAAGGACATTGCAGCTCCATCTCATCAGCAAAAGACCCTAAATACCAACATTGCACCCTCAGCTGGAAGGGGCCCACGCTGTTCATCACTCAGCAAGCAGTTGCACAAAGTGGGAAGCAAGAAGGTGGGGTGAGGAAAGGCTCTATTTAAAACAGCAAGGGTCGTGTATGAAAAGCTGCCAGATTAGTATTTGCCCAGTCCTCACTGCTTGCCCCCAGCCTGCACCATGCACAGAAATTGTGCCAGATTTCAGCAGAGCAAAGGGCGGGCATGTGCTCGGTGATACAGATGAGGAGCCATCCTTTACCCATTTTCATTTTTCCTGGTGCCTTACATGGAATCAGAATCATTAGGTTGGAAGAGACCTCCAGGATCATCAAGTCCAACCCAACCCTAACCTCAACTAAACCATGGCAACAAGTGCCACATCTAGTCTTTTCTTAAACACATCCAGAGATGGTGAATCCACCACTTCCCCAGGTAGACCATTCCAATACTTCATTACCCTTTCTGTAAAAATTTTTTTCCTAATGTCCCGCCTATATTTCCCTTGGCGCAGCTTGAGACTGTGTCCTCTTGTTCTGTTAGTTGCTGCCTGAAGAAAGAGAACAACCCCCACCTGACTACAACCACCTTTCAGGAAGTTGTAGAGAGTGATAAGGTCACCTCTGAGTCTTCTCCAGGCTAAATAACCCCAGCTCCCTCAGTTGTTCCTCATAGGGCTTGTGCTCCAAGCCCCTCACCAGCCTTGTTGCCCTCCTCTTGGACCCGCTCAAGCATCTCAACATCCTTCCTAAACTGAGGGGCCCAGACATGGACACAGCACTCAAGGTGCGGCCTCACCAGTGCCGCACAAAGGAAGAATGACCTCCCTGGTTCTGCTGGCCACACTATTCCTAATACAGGCCAGGATGCCATTGGCCTTCTTGGCCACCTGGGCACACTGCTGGCTCATGTTCAGTTGGTTATCAACCAGAACACCCAGGTCCCTTTCCACCTGGGCACTGTCCAGCCACACCGTCCCCAGCCTATAACGTTGCAGGGGAATATTGTGGCCAAAATTCAGGACTCAGCACTTGGGCTTATTAAACCTCATCATACTGGATTCCACCCATCCATCCAATCGCTCCAGGTCTCTCTGCAGAGCCCTCCTACCTTCCAACAGATTGACACACGCTCCCAGTTTAGTGTCATCTGCAAATTTACTAATGAAAGATTCAATACTCTCATCCATGTCATCAATAAAAATATTAAATAAAACTGGCCCCAACACAGACCCCTGAGGTACACCACTAGTGACTGGCTGCCAGCTGGATGCAGCACCGTTCACCACTGTCTTGGGTTATGAAACCAAAAATGTGTATTCTATTTCATCTGCTGAAAGCAGTTTGGGAAATGTTTTTCATTATCTCTTGTAACTCCAGGGGGAGGGGGGCAGATGCCTTCTGATAATGGGCCAACTATTAAAACCAGGTGGGGCAGTGTTTCTTATCTCTTTCACCACCTGTCCTCCCTCCAGGGGGATATTTTCTGCTAATGGGCCATTAAGGCTCACTAAGGGCATGACATATTCCATTGTGAGATGCTCCACCCAGTGGGGAGAGCCAACCATTCCTACCTAGATAAAAACTGAGACGCAGGAACACGAAGTTGCTGGTTCCACCGGATTCCCAGAGGAAGACTGAACCCTTCTCACCATCACTGGACCCTTCTCTCTCAGGAACATCTCTGCTCCAACAGAACCACATCTGCCACTCCAGGAGGACTTACTTTTGGACTGCTTCAAACACCCTGACACACAGGGTGTTAGGTTGTATTATTCCATTTATTTTATTTTACCTTTTTTTCTCTCTCTTCTCCTATTAAATTGTATTGCTGACTGGGAGTCTCACTGGTTTTGCTTTCAAACCAGCACAACCACCACTCTCTTGGCTGGGCCATCCAGCCAGTTCATAACCCAGCAAAGAGTGCTCCTGTCTAAGCCGTGGGCTGCCAGCTTTTCCAGGAGTATACTGCGGGAGACAGTGTCAAAGGCCTTGCTGAAGTCCAAATAGACAACATCCACAGCCTTCCCTGCATCCACCAGGCAGGTCACCTGGTCATAAAAGGAGACCAGGTTGGTCAAACATGACCTACCCCTCCTAAACCCATGCTGGCTGGGTCTGATACCCTGGCCATCTTGTAAGTGCTGCATAATAGCTCTCAATATAAATTGCTCCATTATCTTACCTAGTACTGAGGTCAGGCTAACTGGCCTATAATTACCAGGGTCCTCCTTTCTACCCGTTTTATGAATGGGAATCAAATTGGCCAGTTTCCCATCATCCGGAACCTCACCAGTCAGCCAAGTTTGTTGGTAAATGATGGAGAGCGGCTTCGCAAGCTCATCTGTCAGCTCCCTCATCACCCTGGGATGGATCCCATCTGGGCCCATAGATTTATGGACATTCAAACAGCTCAACACTTCTCTGACTGCCTCCTCCTGGGTAACAGGAGGACTATTCTGTTCCCTGACACCATCCACTAACCCTGTATGAAAAATATCCTGAGGACAAGCCACCTTTCCACTAAAGACTGAAGCAAAAAAGGAATTAAGCACTTCTGCCTTCTCTTTATCTGTAGTTACTAAGTTCCCTCCCGCATCCAATAGATAACAAAGGCTGGTCTCATCCTTCCTTTTACCATTAACATATTTATAAAAAGATTTTTTATTATCCTTCACAGAAGTTGTCAAATTAATTTCAAATTGAGCTTTGGCCTCCCTAATTTTCTTCCTACATACTCTAGCAACTCCCCTCTAGTAATGCACCCCCCCTCCCAAGTAGGTAGTTCTGTATAAGGAAAGGGTTTCGGTTTCCCTTTGGACATTTTAGGAAGTTTAGCCAGAAAGTTCTGTTTCTCTCTTTGTATTTGCCTCTGTGCCAGGAGAGGGGCACCTGTTGGACCTTGTCACTGTCTGTCAAAACCTGTACCCCTTCCTATTGGCAGTTTGCCAATAGATCCATCCTCGATCATTAGGTAGTAAAGGTTACAGAACAAAGAGTCTGGGGGCATTCTCAGGGTGTTGTAGCAGGTGTAGGATCTGTCCTTACACTGTGCATGGCTTTGATCTTTGTTTGCTGTTTTTGTATTATTTTTCATTATTTTATTAAACCTTTTTCAGTTACTGTCTTGGTTTGGAAAGACAGGTATCTGCCAGGGAAAACTGGGGTTTCCCTTAGAATGGAGAATGTAAACCCCTCACCCCCGCCAAATTATAATTTTGCAATTAAGGGCTTTCAGGCAAAGATTTGGGAATAGGAATAACAGTTCTTTACTTGGAATATTAATAATACAAATGTAGTAGAAAACAAAACCACCCAACCAAACCAGAAAACAAACAAACAACAATTTTGGAAAACCCTGACAGAGTCAGAGGGAATAACCTGACACCCTGTTGGTCAGGGTGTTGGAAGCAGTCCAAAAGTGAGTCCTCCTGGAGTGGCAGATGTGGTTCTGTTGAAGTAGAGATGATCCTGCAGAAAAAGGGTCCAGGCATGGTGAGAAGGGGTCCGGTGATGGTGAGAAGGGATCCAGTCTTCCTCCCAGAAATCAGGTGAAGCTAGATGCCTTTGTGTTCCTGTGTCTCAGTTTTATCCAGGTAGGAATGGTTGGCTCCCCCCACTGGGTGGAACATCTCGCAATAGGATGATGGAATGTGGATGTGTTAGTTTGGGGAGGTGTTAATGGCCCGTTAGCAGAAAAATATCCCCCTGGAGGGAGGATGGGTGGTGAAAGAGAGAAGAAACAGTGCCCCACCTGGTTTAACAGTTGGCTCATTATCAGAAGGCATCCACCCCTCTCCCCCCAGAGTTACAAGAGAGAAAGAAAAACATCTTAATTAGCATAGCTGGTTTGATAACCAAGATGCCATGACAGGAACAAACAGAACTCTGAAGATTACAGAAGGTGGGATTAAACCTGCTTACAGGAAGAGAAGAGATTCAATCAAACTCTGCAAGCAAAAGATGCTGTAAAATGTATAAGTTGTCTGTATGATCTTTAACCCGATTATTGTAATGGAAAATTATTAACCTTCCTGAAATGGTATATAAGCTTTTGGAAAATCTGAGTAAAATCGAATTCTGATCACCAAATCAGTCTTCCTGTCTCTCTATCAATAGTCAATAACTGGTGCTCCGTGTGATTGGAGAAGAACCAGCTAGCTGACAGCAGTTGACGGCACCCCTGGAACTGATCGTGACAGTGAGAAAACTGCGTTTGGGCCCACAATCATTTGTACGCTGCAATGTGACAGGTGAGCCAGGGGAACTAAAAGTATGGGACAGGGAATGTCCGATGAGAGAAACATCTATGAAACCATGGTATGCCTCCTGAGCAAGCATGGATCCCCCATCCTTAAGCAGGACCTTAAGTCGCTCCTACGATGGGTGTCACGCATGTTCCCCGATACCACCCCTTCTTCTATTTTTACTCTCCGCTACTGGGACAAGGTCGGCGTAAAACTCTACAACCTGGCCATGCTGCCTGGCCACGATCCAGAGCTACGTTTGCTTCTTGCTTGGAGGGCAGTCATGGACGCGACTAAAAAAGAGGGGGGGAGCAAGGCAGCTTGTGAAGCTACAGCGGAGACAGCCCCTGCAGCTGTGCTAAACCAAGATCTGCCCAGGTCCCATTCCCTGTCCTCTGTCCGCACTCCCTCCCCGACGCAGGCCAGGGATAGAGCCCAGTTGCCACCTGTAGCCCTACCACTATCTCACCAGTGACCCCAGAGCCAATGAACGCTAATTGCTTATGCAGACACTAACTCTAGCAGTGACAGAGAGCCTTTCGACCCCAGCCCCGACAAAGATCTGGACTTATTCCTTTCAAATATTCATAACAATTGGTTGCGGATAAAAAAGAAAGCCCTTAAGGACAGAGACTTTGATACTGCAGCGGAAATTTTTGTAGCCCCCGTGCAACTTGGCCCGAGGGGGGGAATCCACGATGGGAACCCTTAGGCCACTCAGAAATTAAGGAACTGCGCCATACTGTGGCAGAATATGGTCTGGGGTCCCCCTACTTCAATAATTTATTAAAAACAACTTTCACAACTCACCTCATGACTCCTCATGACGTTAAATCCTTGGCAAACCTTTTGCTTACCCCAACGCAATATGCAATATATCATGGCACAATGGAAAAAAAGACTGGAGATCTTGATTGTAACATATGCAGGGCACGCAAACCAAGCCCTGGTTGCCTTAACTATTGACCACTTAGTGGGGGAAGGGGTTCATACCAATCCTAATGGCCAGGCTGCCTTACCGAGAGAAGCCCTGGAGGGGATCACGGAGGCAGCTCATTTTGCATTTCTTAAAGTTCCTGATGCCAAAACCCCGCAACAATCCTTTATAAATATTAAACAGGCTCCCCAAGAACCCTATATACAGTTTGTGGACAGACTGAAACAAACACTGGAAAGACAGATTGATAATGATCAAGCCAGGGAAGTTGTGCTCCTCAAACTGGCTATAGAAAATGCTAACAATGACTGTAAACGCCTCTTGAAAACCCTGCCCCCAGAACCTGAGCCCACACTGGTCCAAATGATCGAAGCTTGCAACCGCCTGGGGACATTGCAGCACACGCTACAGCAATAACCTACCAAGCCGTGGGGCAAGGCATAGCCGATGCTTTTGCCACTTTGAAAATAATACCCAGAAAGCAATTGGTTTGTTTTGTCTGCGGGGAGCCCGGACATATTAAAAAAGACTGCCGAAAGGCGCAAAACCCAAAAACACCGAGTGTATTCCCTCACTGCCAGAAAGGTCCTCACTTTGCTAATTCCTGTCGCTCTAAATTTCACAAAAATGGCCAGCCTTTGCAGAGAAACTCATCTCGCAGCACGGGATGGCCATGCGTGAAGACACAAGTCCCACAGCCAACCCAGCAGCTGTTGTAACCAGGACCAACCTTCAGCTTCCTGGCAGCCCTGCCCCCACCACCTGGTCCATCACAGAACTACGTGCAGCCACTCCAGGAAGTGCTGGATTGGACGTATCAACCAGTAATACAGTAATGTTGACCGATTGCTCAGTGTTTTGTCTCCCCACAGGAATTTGCAGACCTTTGCCACCAGGTTACCATGCTTTACTTTTAGGTAAATCTTCTACCTCAGTAGCAGGATTGTTTGTCTTACCGGGAGTTATTGGCTCTGACATGGTTGGCGAAATAAAAATCATGGCTTGGACCCCACAGACCCCCTGTGTGATCCCAGCAGGGAACAAAATTGCCCAGCTGTTGGCTGGGTTTTTGCTGTTTTCTTTTGTCTTTTTAAGAAGTATTTCTAAAGTTCTATTTTAGCTTTTTGTGTTTACCTTTTGCAATGGAGTCTCTCACAATTTTACATAAACAATTTTCTTGTTATTGTAACTGTCTACCTATGTTTACATTCTTCTCATAAGGAGAAGACTGTTGATGGACTGTTGGGTTGCCCAGTGTGTTTGAAGAGGAAGATTTTCTTCCTCCAATCCATAGTCACTGCTGAAATTCTATAAATGTTGAAGTTTGTAAATAAACCATCTCTTTTCTACCTTGGACATCTCAACTTGTGGGTGTCATTTCTTTGTGTCGTGTGCAACACCCAGCTTGTACTTTTCCCAGCAGCCCCCTTATCCACACCCCCGGTAGCTTAACAGAGGGGAGGCGGGTTTGGTTCAACAGGGGTACCACAAATTTTCTGGACACAATGCATCACTTCTCAGCATCCCACATGCCAATGCAAAGTGTCTCTGAAAGGCAAGGAGTTAATTTTAACCGGGCTCATTGATATTATGTGCAGATATTAGTCTTATCTCCTGAAATCAATGGCCTAATGATTGGCCATTAATGCCTGTCCCCCATGTCCTTTCAGAGGTGGGCAAGAACAGTCAAAGCTATCAGAGCAAACACCTGGTGCAAATTACAGGGCCTGAAGGAAGGGTAGCTACTGTCAGGCCTTTTGTGCTGTCTGCACTGCTGGTTTTGTAGAGGAGAGATGTTCTATCTCAGTGGGGAATTTTTATGCAGTCAAATTTTGTATAAGGGTCATTGGGGCACACGAAACCCCCAAACTGACTTGGAAAACCTCTGATCCAGTTTGGGTAGACCGATGGCCCATGTCATTAGAAAAACTGCGCGTATTACAAGAACTTGTACAAGAACGGCTGAAAAAAGGACATATAATCCCATCTAATAGCCCTTGGAATTCATCTGTGTTTGTAATTAGAAAGCGGTCTGGGGGGGTGGAGGCTGTTGCATGACTTGAGGAAAATAAAATAAGCAATTGAGGGAATGGGACCCCTGCAACCAGGGCTCCCTTCCCCTTCCATGATCCCTAGAAATTGGCATCTAACAGTAATTGATTTAAAGGATTGTTTTTTTGATATTCCGCTGCATCCAGACGATGCACCCAAATTTAGCTTTTCTGTGCCGAGCATTAATATGCAAGCACCATTAAATCGGTGTCATTGGCTAATGCTTCCTCAATGAATGCGAAACAGCACCACCATTTGCCAATGCTACGTGGTAAAAACCCTGAGCCCGATCTGGGAACGAATGCCTGATGTTCTGTTATATCATTATATGGATGATATTCTTATTTCTGCAGAAACTGTGGTTCAAGTGGAAGAAGCAGTGCAGGCTGTCTGGCAGGCTGTTACATCAGCAGGCCTGACCATTGCTTCTGAAAAGGCTGAAAAGACATCTGTCTGGAAATATCTGGGCTGGCGAATAGTCATGCGTTCTATTTTGGCACAACCCTTGCAAATTTCAACTGAAATCAAAACTTTACATTATGCACAGAAATTGCTGGGAACAATAAATTGGGTTCGTCCCTTGCTTGGGATTTCAAATGCAGATTTGGAGCCATTGTTTGTCCTCCTGGGAGGATAGCCCAACCTCTTATCACCTAGACACTTAAACAAGGAAGCACAGATTGCCCTTCAGAAAGTGGCTGATGCTATCTCTCAGAGACAATCAGCTTGGTGGGCTCCAGAACTGCCACCGTGGCTAATAATTTTAAACCCTAGCAGGCAACCTTATGCCTTAATATTTCAGTGGGACTCAGAAAAACCAGACCCTCTTCTAATTATCGAATGGGTCTTTTTGCCTAATAATATGCCCAAGACTATTTCCATGCAAGATGAACTTATGGCCATGTTGATTGTCAAAGCTCGTCAAAGACTGACCTCCCTGGCTGGGAAAGATTTCGATTGTATCTATCTACCTCTCACAATGTTTTATTTGAATTGGTTGCTACAGATGTCTGAAAAATTGCAATTTGCTTTAGCAGATTACCCAGGGCAGATATCTATCCATCTGCCTAAACACAAATTGTTAAGCTCCTCTTTTAATTTACTCCCCAAGCCAAAGAGAAATGAGACTCCTATGACAATATTCACAGATGGTTCTGGAAAAACCCATAAATCAGTGATTGTATGGAAGGATTCTGAAACTGGAACCTGACAATCTGATATTGCTGTTGTCAAAGGGTCTCCACAAAGAGTAGAATTAGCTGCTGTGGTTAGAGTGTTTCAGAAATTCAACACACCTTTTAATCTGATTACTGACTCGGCATATGTTTCAGGTACTGTGCATAGAGCAGAGAATTCTGTTTTAAAAAATGTTAAAAATTACATTCTTTTTTCCTGGTTGAAACTGCTGATTTCTCTGTTAGACCAAAGGACTGTTACTTACTTTGTGATGCACATCAGATCACATTCCAATCTGCCCGGCTTTCTTACTGAAGGTAACACGCCCAGGCAGACTTGGTAACCTTATCAGTGCAGCATGTTTTGCCTAACAAAATAGAACAAGCTAGACTAAGGCACTCCTTTTTTCGCCAGAACACTGGGCCTTGGTGAGGCTCTTTAAATTAACTCCAGCACAAGCCTCTAATATCATTGCTACATGCCGTGATTGTCAGCGTTGCTCCCTTCCTAACGTGAACACAGGAGTCAACCCAAGAGGTCTACAGAGCCTACAAATTTGGCAAACAGATGTTACACACTTTCCTGAATTCAGCCGCTTGAAATTTGTGCATGCTTCTATTGATACGTATTTGGGTGCTGCCTTTGCCACATTAGGAATTCCGCAACAGATCAAGACAGACAATGGACCCGCATCCATTTCCTGTAGAGTTGCAGATTTTTTCTCCTTATGGGGTATCACTCACAAAAAAGCATACCCCATTCACCCACAGGACAGTCCATTATAAAGTGTGCCCATAGCTCCCTGTCTTGGTTTGGAAAGACAGGTATCTGCCAGGGAAAGCTGGAGTTTCCCTTAGAATGGCGAATGTAAACCCCTCACCCCTGCCAAATTATAATTTTGCAATTAAGGGCTTTCAGGCAAAGATTTGGGAATAGGAATAACAGTTCTTTACTAGGAATAGTAACAATGCAAATGTAGTAGAAAACAAAACCACCCAACCAACCAACCAACCAAACAAACAACAATTTTGGAAAACCCTGACAGAGTCAGAGCTACAACCTGACACCCTGTTAGTCAGGGTGTTGGAAGCAGTCCAAAAGTGAGTCCTCCTGGAGTGGCAGATGTGGTTCTGGTGAAGTAGAGATGATCCTGTAGAACAAGGGTCCAGCGATGGTGAGAAGGGGTCCAGTCTTCCTCCAGGAATTGGGTGAAGCTAGATGCCTTGTGTTCCTACGTCTCAGTTTTATCCAGGTAGGAATGGTTGGCTCCCCCCACTGGGTGGAGTATCTCACTGTTGCCTTAAAGGCTGAGGCTGAGGCAGAGGCCAGACACGGTTATAAAAATAGGGTGAACTTTTATTGAGGCCTTCAAGGCCACACCCTGGCAGCCACAGCAGTAGCTTTTCCTGGATGGCTCCAAAATGGAAGCAAAAAGAGGGAGAGTCACGAGATTCCCCCCCTTTTACAAGTTTCGGTGCATTTGCATATGTCCTGTCCATTGTCCAATGAACAATTCCACATCTCGGTGTTCCGTCCTTCCTGCTACCTCCAGCCTTCTACATTGCTTATCTTCGGGGCCTGGAGCTCGGAGAGTGTCCTTGAAGCCGTGAGTTCCCGGCTAGACCCAGAGGTGCCCTTCCCCCATCACCCTGTGACCAGATCCCAGCACCACTTAATACACAAGCAAAACCACCCACCAGAACAAAACAGGAAAAGCCTCAAAACCTAAAGCATCATCACAATAGGATGATGTAATGTGGATATTCTACTTTGGGGATTGTGTGCTTTTAGGGGTGTCTTAATGCTCCATTAGCAGAAAATATTCCCCTGGAGGGAGGACAGGTGGTGAAAGAGATACGAAACACTGCCCCACCTGGTTTTAACAGTTGGCCCATTATCAGAAGGCATCTGCCCCTCTCCCCCAGAGTTACAAGAGATAAAGAAAAAACATCTCCCCAACTGCTTTTAACAGATGAAATAGAATACACACCCCTGGCTCCACAACCCAAGACACTCCCTCAAATGTCTTCTGGTACAACAAAAGGGGGGAGCCGGAGACACTCTCGCTGAAAGACTATGCAAGGCCCTGTATGTTTTTAATTTCTTGAACTGTTCAATGACAGACTTGAATCCTCCTATGACTAGGCATTTTGCATCATCCACGTCACTTTCCTACAAGGAGAAACCACCAGTATTAATCTGTGACCCAGAATCTGGTAAAATCCTTGGCCCTTACCCTCTGATCACTTGGGGGAGGGGCTTTGCTTGTATCTCCTCAGAAAAAGGACCTTGCTGGATTCCTGCAAAGAATGTAAAGCCATTCCAGGAACCTCTACCAGCAGCTGATGGAGGCCAGGACCCCACCAAGCCCCCGGGGGAGGAGGAAGAGGAGGAACCCCACCCAGACTGCAGCTGATGGCATCTTTTGTCCTACCTGTAAAGGAAACTGTGAACTTTGGGGTTTACATCAGTATAAAGGGTGTGGAAATTGGTGATATTGCAGAGCCCTTTTGGCAAAAGCGTAGTGTAAATCAGGTATAAAGCCACTGAATTTTTAATTATAGAAGGCCACAAGAAAAGGATAGTGTGTTTAAACTAAAGGTAGAATCTGGATCTTGGCTAGATAACCTGTTTAGTGGCTGGAGTTTGACACCTTGGCTAAAAGATTTTTTTAGGATAAGAATGCATGTGATGATTTTAATAATAATTGTATTAGTTATGATACTTTGCTTGCTTCAATGTGTGCAGAGATTGATTAATAAGGCCATTAAAGGAGTGGTTTTGGTTGATACAGGAGGGGGAGATGTGGGAATACACAAGACAGAGAGTAAAACAGACTTAATTAGCATAGCTGGTTTGATAACCAAGATGCCATGACAGGAACAAACAGAACTCTGAAGATTACAGAAGGTGGGATTAAACCTGCTTACGGGAAGAGAGGACATTCAATCAGACTCTGCAAGCAAAAGATGCTGTAAAATGTATAAGTTGTCTGTATGATCTTTAACCTGATTATTGTAATGGAAAATTATTAACCTTCCTGAAATGGTATATAAGCTTTTGGAAAATCTGAGTAAAATCGAATTCTGATCACCAAATCAGTCTTCCCATCTCTCTATCAATCGTCAATACTCTGGCAGGAAATCGGTCTCAATCGGTCTCTTAATTCTTCTCTTAATCCCTCTCTTCATTCCCCCAAGCCTCATGGAGTAGGTTCTACATTAGACTGTGGGACTGTGTTCCTGAAGGATTAAGTGTGCCTTTTATCTTCATCCTTGACTCAGTTTCCCGCCCCCCCCCCCCCCCCCCCCAGCATACTGCTAGCCAGGGGTAAAGCTCAGGGGCAAAAGGGAATTGAGTTAGTGTGAGTTCTCCAATTCCTTTCATCGTACTTCTCCGCCACTAAAGGGATTGAACAGAACACTACCTGTACTCCTGCCCTATCAACCACTCAACCCAATGCCCTTAAGTCCCTTTTAATTGCCCTAGCAATTCTCTTTTCAATCTCATCACTGCCAGGCTGGAGTATCAGCAATGGGTAGTAATCAGAGGGCTGAATCAGCCCAGGAAGTCTCTTAGTAATACCCTGTATCTGAGCCCTAGGGAGGCAGCAGACCTCCCTATGGGTTGGGTCTGGTCGACATATAGGGCCCTCTGTTCCCTTCAGAAGGGAGTCACCCATGACGACTACTCTTCTTTTCCTTTTAATGTTAGAAGTAGTAATCTGTCTGACTGATGAGGCATAACTGGGAGGCTCACTGGGCAGATCAATTTCTTCTACATCATCTAACTGATCCTCTAGATCCAGGACCTCATACCTATTCTGAAGTGGCACCTGGGTAGGTGATGGGGGTTGGGGGGAATTTCCATTACCTACCCGAGCAGGAACCCATTTCCACTCCCCCTCATCCACCAGCTGTCCTATTGCCTGACGGTGGGAGGCATGGGAGTCCTCTGACTCCTGGTGGGCCTCCTTTAAAGATGGAAGGGCAGAACTTCACCAATCTATTTCCCTTTCCCTAATACTCCTTAGTCTATCAACTTCCTCCCTAAGCTCAGCCACTAACAAGGAGATCATTCACTTGTTCACATTGCATGCAGACTTCTTCTGCAACTCCCCCTGGTGCCACTGATAAGCTTAAACACTCCTCACAGGAATGGGTCTGGACTGACATCCTTCTTGGAGGATTCTACCTGGCTACATACATTTTCACTAACTGCAGTTTTGGATCATGTAAAAACCATTACCAAAAAAAAACCAAAAAAAACCCCAAAAAAACCTAACCAACAGAACTGCAAACTAAAACCAAAAAACCTTCAGCCCTACCTGCTTGCCCTGCCTGCTCAAACTGCCACACAAACTGCCATACACAGCCGTGCCACACCCCTGTTTGCCGCGCTCTTCGAAAGCACCCCCACCTGACGCTGGAGGGCAAAACCCCTTCCTGCGCCTGTGCAGCTAAGGCTAACCAGCACACAGGCTGCGGCTGATGTGAGTCATATCACACCAGATAGATACCACATCTCTTCTGCATCTCCTTCATTGATTTGGTGATGGATTTGTTATGTTTATGCAACAGTTTCGGGTACAGCATTGTGTTAGGTCAGGAATCAATTGGACTGCATTGCAGAACACAAAGGCTGGTATTTCAAGCACTCCTTTATATAGAGTATTGCAATCTATATTATGTTAATGGCCTGAATGACAGTTGTCTAAAAGGCATTCAAGCATCTCCTGTGTTCATCTTCAAACCTGCTGTGTTGTGGGCCTGATATTTCTGGGTCTGAGAAATTTTTCCTTGGGAAAAGTTAGCAGCTGCTAGCAGGCTAAAATCTCTCAGACCCAGAAATATCAAGCCCACACTGTGTATATTTCATTTAAGTACAGGAGGCTTGTGTTGCTCCAGGTAAGTACACAGATATTGTCAAGCATGCCATTAGAGCAAAGAATTACACCCAGCTCTTGGTCTTCAATGAAGACGTGCCAAAATCTCAACGTCAAGATGTCAAAAGCAAGTTAAAGCTTCTAGAAACATGCAACAAAACCAAGTAGCAGCCCTTTCTTTCAGTCATTCTTCTGAGTTGTCCCCAAAGTCTGCTGGCAGGAAGAAAAAGAACTCACATTTTAACTGGAAACTTTCCCTAATTGTTGGAGAAGATGAAACAGGAAAGCCTTACAAATATGATTGCCTGGTAAAAGATTCTAAGAGTATAAAACCTATAAGCAAAATAGAAATGAAAGCGAGCTTTGAGATATAGGATGCAAAGCCACTAGTTACTGTGTAACAGGAAGACAAGGATTAAGTCAGCTGAAGGCAAGATTCCTGTTGACTGAGCAATACTCTTAGCAGACAAAGGGATGCCTAGGGTCCAAGGGGGAGGGACCCTGCCAACGTCGCAGGGAAAAGGAGCCTAGAAATTAGCTTTTAAGGTTTAGTATGCAGCGCAGTATGGTAATGTAGTAGTTCCTATAGGCTGTATGTAAATTCTGTAGGATTTGTATCTTGTACTGGTTGGTTACTGTAAATCAGAATATTCAACACAGAAAAAGATATAATGTACTGTAAAAGGAACTTAGCTCTCTTTCGGGCATGCTTCAAGCTGTGGCTGGCAGCTTAAGCAAAGCTCTTGTACCCACAACCTATACAATAAACCACATGCTTCAAGAGCTGCCCTGGACTCCAGAGATCTCTCCTCACCTCCCTCCCATCCGTCTCCTACACCTAATGGAAACTCATTTTCCCCAGTTTTCATTCCAGCATTACTGACTTTTCTTGGGGTAATAAAGTCTAGGATGCAGCTAAATGGAAATAAGGGGTGAATCCCATCCCAACAATACTGTCATATTCTGTAGCACCTCCAGCCCCAAGCCCAAAGGATGCTCTCCCCCCGCAGTGACTGCAGAAGCATTCCCAAGGTGACAATTGCAGACTCTCTGACTTCCATCAGGACTGTAACATCAGCTCCATGAAGATCTGAAGCTATTTTCCTGAGCACAGGCACATCCATATGGCTTGTCCTCTTAATGTGAGGGTAGCAAATGCAGGTTTGTCCTGGAGGAGAAAGCAGAAAACTTGCTCCAAGATCAGACGCAAAGTCACTGGGTTAGTTGTCTGCCAGCAGATATAGTAAGAGCCAAATCATTGTCTCATATCCAGGATGATAATTTCCCTTGTTACAACTGCTCACACCATGAAAAATTCACTTAATCATGTACCTGTCTCAAGCCTGGGAGTAATGAGAGGCAAGATCCCATGTAGCTGATTTTATCAAATGCTCTTATGAAGTTCTCCACTGGGAAAACCCTGAATCAATTAAAACACCAAGGAGAGACGTAGGAGAGGGATTAATACTCCCCAGTAGATGCTCACCAGATTATAAACACATTTCACTTACTCTGTGGATGGGATGGATGAGCTCCATGGGGACAAGGTCAGCTGAGCCATACCTATAACAGAGGAAATCACTGTGGGGCAAGGAAGAAAAGAAAATCCTGGAGCATCTGTTGACACACCTGCATGGTTTTGGCACATACCTGGCAGTCTACATGGGTGTGTTTGGCCTGGATTTCTCATCCCTGCTGTGCTTCTGTTGTGCTGTCTATGGCACAGCTGCATCGCTTGAGATCTTGTAGGTCCTGCTGGAACCAGGAGCTGCAGGCAATGACATCTTCTCCCTGTCAAAATGACCCTTCCCATCTTATTCTGCACCCTGCAGAAGTTGCTCTTTCAGGTTTTCATAACCATTTGTGGAGGAGAAGGGAGAAGCTCTTGACTATATAACAGTACTTGCACATAGCCTGATGGAAAAAAGAAAAGTGCGTTTGCCATGGGGCACTGGGAGAAATGATGGATTGCCAGGTAGCAGACATCCCTCCCTGCTTTGGCAGGATATTGTGTTCTGTGTGCCATACAGGAATGCTGATAGATCCATAAAGCATTAGCCTTTTCTTCACCCTAAAAAGCAGTGGCTGATAAATCACTCACTCTCTGGAGTTTGTTGGGAGCAGATCAGACAGCAGAAGCAGTGAAGCCTTCCAAGAGATATATCACTTAAAGACACTGCAGATGCCAATAGGGCTGTACATCAAGAATGCACAGACAAATCACTTTCCCTGTCCAAAATGAGATACTTCAGACCTAGAACTTTTTTCCAAGTATGTACTGGTTTCAGTCACACATCAGAAATGTCTCCCAGAGCCTTGGAAAATCTCTATGCTCCAGTCCTAGAGATCTCTTTTTTTACAAAGGGTTTGATAAGTCTTCTCTCCTCTTAAAGGACACAAAATTGCAGAACATTTCATGGGATAAAATCCCATCCAGATCCAAACTTTTCCAAACAAGCTCTTAACTGTGGATGAGGCACAGGTTTTGAAGGGGGAAGCTGGCTGTATAGCTAACCATGCAGTCACCTGAAGGATTTTGCATCTTCTGTAAAGTTAAAAGTGCACAGACACGGTGTGGCTCAAAAGCTCCTCCACACACCCTCCATCTCTGGAGAATGCAAAGCAGAGCAGGAAAGGATGAGACACGCAGTGTGCTAGAGTTAGGGCCACACTGCTGGTGGGATGCAGCCTTCGGGGAGGAAGGATGCTCACCCCTGCCCAACCTGCAGCACACCCCTCTTCTCCAGCACCCAGCGAGGGGGGCTGAACACTGGCAAAGCTCCTGAGTACAGGAGAATGACTTGAGACTCAGCTCTGCAGAGGGAATCAAACAGAAGAGATGGGAGAAAACTATTCGCCATGCACTGCTGCTGCTTCTGGGAGCACAGGGCAGGTGTTTCTCAAGCTGATATTTTCATTTATCATCTCCTGGTGATTAATCAACAGAAGAGACATTGCCAGGAGCCAGCCCAGAAGGGAGCAGCCTAGAGCATTCACCTATGGAAATAAAGCACTGCCAATAATTACCAGCCCAGAGCTGCCACACCACAGGCACCCCACTCAGAGAGCTGGGATGTAAAATCACAGAGCTGTGGATCAGCTCTGCACAGTGGGAGCAGCCTGACAGCTTTGGAGGAGGCATGGGGGGGTGTGATAAATGCTGTATATAATTTGGTTTTATTGTAAATATATGTTTCTATGATAAAGTAATAAAATACACAATGTACCTTTAAATCAAACCTCAAACCTAGCCTGAGGCTACCATCCAGGAATGTGCCTTCACCAGCAACACCCAAGGAATGAAATTTACAAAAGAAAGAAGGGTGCACCTGGAGGAGATGGACACTCAGCTCCAGAGGTTCCACCAACAACCCACAACTTAACTACAGATATGCATCTTATCCATGTTCTCTACATGAATATGGATCCAAAGATTCCAATACCCAGTTCCGTAAATCTCATCATAGGCTATTATTCAGTCAAGGCAGCTGAAAATCAAGACTACATGAATATGTATCCTACACCTCCAATACCAGGTTCCTGTAAGACTAATCATGGACTATATGCTTCTCGGAAACCCATTCAGTCAACCTGGCAGTTGAAAATCAGGACTATATGAATATGTATTCTAAGCAGAGACAGCAAGCCATGCACCATGTAGTGAAACACTGTATAAAAGTGAGATGCTCAAGGTACATGGCATGAACTGTGGGGGTTACGGTGCGATAGAGACCTTAGCTAAATTCACCCAGTGGCGACCCCGGGCTCGCACACTGACCTTGATTGTGGCATTTCTAGATTGTTCCGCTCAAATCTTTCAATAAAATTTCTGTTATTGATAATTTGGCTGATCACGTTTATAACAGGGGGCACTCTGGATATAACTCCAGGGAGATGCAGCACTCCCAGTCCCCTGCACAGGCTCAACAGCACAGCACAAGCTCTGGAGCTGCTGGAACAAAGGCGATGTGGTGCACAGTGCAGGGTCAGAGGGCAGAGCCAGACTGGACCTTTGCAGTCCAGGCAGACCAGGCAGCCCCGAGTAAGAGCTGTGGGGCTGTACATGCTGACAAAGTCCCATTGTACGGTGAGGAGAGCACACATCTGTGATGAGACATGGGGTAAGAAATTAGAAGAGTCTTGATTAGGAAATATACATTTAGATGATGCATATTGTTTAATATCTGCTGCATTTCACTATACTCATTATCTGAGAAAGAAAAGCAGGATGTATGAGAACAACATGAAGGATTGCAAGGATGGACAATAAGAAGGACGACCACCACTGGAACAGGATGCAAGTGTCCTCAACCTCAAGGATACTAAGATAGCAAGACTGTAAGTTTCTGGAGCTGAGATTAGACTGACCATCCGGCTTGGACTGTGACTAAAGGACTAATAAGGCAACTAGCATATGGAACGGAACAGGGTGGAGCTGAGCAATGAATATGCATGGAGTATTGTGAAACGTAATGCATATGTAACCTTTTAGAGGATAAAAAAGAACGCAACAATCGGGTCGGCATGCACGACTGATGGAGATATCCTCCGTGTGTCCATCTGCTGAATAAAATACATACCTACTTTAAAACTCATTTTGCCTTTGAGTTTTAGAGTCTTTCTGCAAATCAGTGAGATGAGATCTACAGCAGAACCAATGGAAGTTATATTGAATATATAATTTGTTCCCACTCCAAAGAAGGCCACGATGTATTCAGGTGCAATTCCAGTAGTGCTTTTTTTCCTGTGCAGTGGCACTACAGTAAAACTTAATTTATGCCTTATTAAATTATTTTAATGCTTAATATTATATGCAAAAAGTCTGTGAAGAGACATAATGGAGGACTATTTCTGCTGGGCTCATGCAGAAGCTGTCTCCAGTTGCATGGTAATGAGGCACTTCCAAAGGTATCAGAAGCGTTAGACCTCCTCAAACACCATTTTGTGGGTAAAAGAGCAAATGGGTGACCCAGTGTCAGCTTTTATACCAAATAATTCAATAAATTATAGGGCCAGAGAGTTCCTCTCCCTCACTGACACAGATCAAGAGTCATTGCTGGAGCCAGTGGATTTGGAGCAGCCTCAGCAAGCACCAAGTCCCAGCAAGGGAGTGTTGCCCGATCCGAAGAAAACACAAACAACCGAAGTCATTTATGCGGTGCTTTATTGAGGGCCCGGGAGCCTGTGGACTAGCGTCCAAAGACAGAGCCCCATTCCACAGAAAAATCACAGGGTTTTTATATGTTTCTCTACATGATTTCTTCATCATAACAAATTCTTACTTCATTTCTACTACCTGGTACAATAATCTCTCTGACATTTAGGCTTCTGCCAAAAGGTACATTCCCTAGATAAATGGATACACTCCTTAAGATAAGTGATTATCTCTTAGCTACACTGCTTACATTACAAAATCTGCTATAACAGTTCATCTGCAGGTTACATGCGGCCTACCAAGCCTTAGCATGACTACTACTAATGTCAACTAATGTCAACTATTAATGTTTGCTACTATCTTAATACAGTTTATTGAATCAAATGGCAACAATTCCCCCCTTTTGAGCATTCTTCAATCTTCTGCAAGGATGCTCAACTCTTAGCCATCATTGGTTCCTTCAAATGTTGAATTTCCTTGCCCAATGGCATCTTCATACTTCGGAGGAGGTAGGCGCATCTCGTCGGCTCTTGCCAAGGCTTTCATCACTCTTCTGGTACGTTTTGTTTCCTTTTCAATGACTCCTAAAACACACTTATACACTAACCAAATAATTAATAATAGAACTGCAAACAACAGAATATACTGTATTACTGACGAAACCCATCCAGAAACCTGAAGTCCCAGAGACTCAAATATCGCTCCGATCCAATTATGTTGTGCTTCTTTTTCAATTTCTTTTGTTTTGGATTCAATTGTTTCTAATTGGGAAATATCTTTTTCCACTTCAATGGTCATATTTGGGATATGGATGCAGCAATGGTCAATTTTCCTTTTTAGATACTGACACACCCCATGTTCTTTTAACAGTAGCATATCTAATGCCATCCTATTCTGTAAAGTCATTCGGGATGTACCTTGTAATTGCAAATTCATATCTTTGAATCCTTTCTTGGTGGCCGCTGCTAATGTCTCAGTCTGCCCTAACAATTTGTATAGCATTTCTCTGTTCCTATAAGAGGCTATAGGTGCAAATAGTGATTCCAAAGCCCACCCAAATTTAACTCCGCCATCAGGTTCGTGCCATTCATTTTCTAGTTCAGTGAATTCATCTACTTCTCTTTTCTTTCGGTTAGATTTTAATTTTGATTGTTTCCACAGGGGGCAGAGGGTTGGGACTCCTAGAGTAATTTGTGTCACAGGCCCATCTATAGGAATATGTGTCGTCCATTGTCCATGTACCATTACCCAAACTAGATTTCCTGGACTTCTAATTGTAGTATCTTTACAACTTACGGCCCTTTTAATTCCATTGCTTCTGTTCAATGTAAAAGTCTTTCCTGTAATTGTATGATTAAATTTCCTACATTCACATCCCCATTTAAGTAATACCCTAAGAGGAGCTAAACTTATCTGACTTTCAGGGGTGTCACATGTAATAACTTTAGTACAATTCCAACTTTCTCTAGTTTCTTTAATTTCTCTTGTAGAGGTTTCTGTCTTATAGACTTCCACAAGAGTTTGATTTTTACTTCCTATCCATTGTATACACCAGTTCACTGTTCCAATATAGCTATAGTGTTCCAATAAGCTCGGACCCCATACGGCTGTCCAGTCATCCCAAAACACATGCTGCTGGCTTATATTTTGACACTTAACTTCTTGGTAAGGTTGCTTTGTTTTAACTTCTTCTTTAGCAGCATACAGTGCGGCATGCCATACCTTTTTAACAGTCACTATTTCCTTTTCTCTCCTTTCTATTTGACATACAGTAGAAGTGTTTTCTGCCACCTCAGGTGGTAATGGAATGGGAATTATTCCCCATGGAATTGGTTCTCCTGCTGCTTGTGGGAGTGGCAAACATGCTGTAATTTGGGATACGTTTTGCACCATCCCAAAATCTCTAATTAATCCTACTACCAAATTCTCTTGTCCATGGCTTTGATGTACAGCTACTTCTGTATCTCTCAGCTCTCTATGCTTCTTTTCTATTAGGGATACTGTGTAAGTGGGCCTGATCCCTTGTCCTTGATGCAGCTTAGCTTCTACTATCCTTATTCCATAGTCAGCATCAACTTCACATATCACTAAACACAAGTATTTTCCTTCAGAAGAGCCAATTTGAGGGTTACTAATATTCAACCATCCTACACCTTTTCCAGACTTTTCCCACCAGCTAATTCCTTGGTCTATTCTATCCCAAGACTTCTGATTGCTTTCCTTCCACCATTTAACTTGCAATGTCTGATTACATTCTTGTTTTAACACAAATGAACAATTTATCTTCAAAGGAAGTCCATCCCACATACCTTGTACAGCCCAGGTGGAATTTACCTCTACGGATTCCTGGGATGGAGTATTCTTCCTCAATTTCCAGGGCACTACCCTCAATTTATTTCGCTTATAATCAAAGCTTTCTCGGGATTTGACAATGCACATGTATATATCCATATCCTCTTGCCTGACTTGCTTCAGTTGTACTGTGGTATTTCCTTTCTGTGCATCTTTATCCCAAACTGTGACAATGTTTGCCTTTGGATAGTCAGCACCTTTCTTCCAGGTTGCCTGTACGTTCCGGAGTTCAGATTTCTGGTCATTCGTTATAAAACAGGTCAGGTTCACATCCATTCCATCCATAACACCAACCACTGGTTCGGTAACTGCAACTACAACAGAGCTATTAACAAAAATTGGTTTCATTATTACCAGTAACAATATAATTAAAAATGCTACTTTCCGCGAAAAATCATCCGTGTTGGAGAGACCAACTGAGTCTCCCATTGTACAGGGACTTTCTTGACTCGAGTGTAATGGATCCATGAGTCGACTCCTTCGACTTTCACTGCGGTGTAAGTTGTCAGGATCACTTGACGTGGCCCGTCCCATGCCTCTTTCAAGGGGTGGGTGGACCAATTCTTCACATACACTCGGTCTCCTGGTTGAATGTCATGTACCGGATTTTCCAGGGGCAAAGGTCTGTTCCACTGCAGGGTTCCCCTTAAGGCATTAAGAGTTTTGTTTAATGACATGACATAACCAAATATTGTCTGATCACCGTGCACATGCAAATCCCCTTTTAACACATTAGCATGGTATGGTTTCCCATATAGAATTTCATATGGGCTAACTCCCAATCGCTCCCTGGGTTTAATTCTGATTCTGAGCAATGCTAACGGCAGTGCCTGTGGCCACTGTATTTTCGCCTCTTGGCAAATCTTCTTAATTTGTCCCTTAATTGTTTGATTCATGCGCTCTACCTGACCACTTGATTGAGGTCGCCAAGGGGTGTGTAGGTCCCAAGATATATCTAACGCCCTGGCCACTTCTTGTACGACTCCTGCTATAAAGTGTGGGCCTCTGTCTGATGACAATCCCAACGGTACCCCAAATCTTGGAATGATTTCCTTCAACAGTGTTTTGACCACTTCCTTTGCTTGATTTGTTTGACAAGGAAAGGCTTCAGGCCAACCTGAAAAAGTGCATACATACACTAAAAGATACTTAAAGTTCTGTGCTTTCGGTAATTCTGAAAAATCTACTTGCCAGTAATCTCCCGGTTCTGGTCCCACTTGTAATTTTCCTAACTGGATCTGTTTCCTAACTATTGGATTGTTTTTCAAGCAAATTGGACACATGGCATTCACCCGTTTTGCCAATGTTAACATCTGGTTAGAAATTACTTCTCTTTTTAGGAATTTTACCAATGCCTCTGCTCCCCAATGGCATTTATTATGTTCAGTCTCTAAGATGGCTCTCATAATTCGGGTGGGAACTACAACTTGTCCCATGGCTGTTACATACCATCCAGTTGCATTCTTTTGCGCTTTCAGCAGTACTGCTAGTTTTTCATCGTCCAGAGAATACTTCGGTTCCTGAGTCAAATGTGGAATTACAGGACTCACCTTAATGGGTATCAAGGCCATTTGGGTCCACACTTCTTTGGCTACTTCTCGTGCAGTAATATCAGCCAACCTGTTTCCTCGATATATTTTCCCTTCTTCCTTCTGGTGACCTCTCACATGCATTACTGCAACCTTTTCGGGTAGGTGTACTGCATCTAGCAAAGCTAGAATTTCAGTTCTATATTTGATGGTAGTTCCTTGAGAGTTCAGCAACCCTCGTTCTTTCCACAAGGCGCCATGAATGTGCACAACCCCAAAAGAATATTTAGAATCAGTCCATATATTCACTTTCTTTCCTGAACTTAATATTAGGGATCTAGTGAGTCCAATGATTTCAGCTCACTGAGCTGATGTTCCAGGGGTCAAAGCATTTGCCTCCACTACGGTTGTAACTGTCACCACCACATATCCCGCATACCTGGTACCATTTTCTACAAAGCTGGACCCATCGGTGAACAGTTCCCAATCCGGGTTTTCCATTGGGACATCTTTCAAATCAATTCGGCTGGCATACACTTGTTCAATCACCTCCATACAGTCATGTGTTAACTCTCCTTATTCCTGCTCACTGCGGAGAAATTCTGCTGGGTTAACATGATTAGTCATTTTCAGATCCACATCATCTTGTTCTCTCAAAATTGCTTGGTATTGCAGCATTCTGCTAGACGAAAGCCAGTGACCCCCCTTTTGTTCCAAAACTGCCAGTACCATGTGAGGCACAAATACCTCTATTTTCCTTCCCAAAGTCAATTTCCTGGCCTCCTGAATGAGGATCACTGTGGCCGTAACTGCCCGCAAGCATGACGGCCAACCAGCACTTACTGCATCTAGTTGCTTTGAAAAATACCCTACCGGGCGTTTCCATGAGCCAAGTCTCTGGACTAGCACTCCCAGTGCCAGTTTCTGTCTCTCATTCACATATAACTGAAAATCTTTATTCAAATCTGGAAGGCCCAATGCCGGAGCTTCCCTCAAGGCCTGTTTCAAGCCTTCAAAGGCCTTTTTCCTCTGTCGATCCCAGTTCAACTGTGGTTCTTTCAAAGCTTCATATAATGGTTTAGCTAGAAGTTCGAAATTCAGAATCCACAGCCTGCACCATCCCACCATTCCCAGAAAAGACCTTAATTCCTGATGGTTCCTGGGAAGGGGATGTCCTGGGTTGTGGAGCCGGGTTTTGTGTATTCTATTTACATCTGTTTGGGGGCCTGATGTCCCACCTTGATAGGCCATTGCCACCTTTCCCCAGCCTGTGCGGTGCATTTGCATTTCTATACATCCCATGCCCTGGCGGTGGGGGGTGGGGGGAGGGGAGGCGGCCAGGAGAGAAGGCTGGGACCACGCCGGTGCTGCCCTGCTGCAAGAGCTGGGTGCTCTGCGTTTTCTCCCCTGCCGTGGTGGCAAGAATTTCTTCACCTCCTGTGCTCGCCATCCTGCTTCCCTCCTCACCACCCCTGAACCAGCTTCTTCACAGAATCATCTCTGCTCCAACAGAATCACGTCTGCCACTTCAGAAGGACTTTACTTTTGGACTGCTTTCAACATCCTGAATCACAGGGTCAGATTGAGGCTCTGACTCTGTCAGGGTTTTCGTCCAAAATTGTTGTTTATTTGTTTGTTTGTTTGGTTGGTTGGGTGGTTTTGTTTCCTATCACATTTGTATTGTTAAACCTCCTAGTAAAGAACTGTTATTCCTATTCCCAACATCTTTGCCTGAGAGCCCTTGATTGCAAAATTATAATTCGTCGGGGTGTGAGGGGTTGGTATTCTCCATCCTAGGGGAACCTCAGTTTCCCTGGCAGATACCTGTCTTTCCAAACCAAGACAGGGGAATAGCACAAATAGCTTCCACTCGATTGACTCCCAACCGTCTCTGGCCTTGGGTGATTTCACATCCTAAATATATTACACTTTCTTTTATTAGTTGTGTTTTTTCTTTCGACACTCGGTAGCCAGCCTGACCCAGCATATTCAACAGAGCAATAGTTAGTTTCAGACACATTCCTTTTTCTTCTGTTGCTAGAAAGATATCATCCACATACTGGAGAATGACATAAGAAAAAGGTGACTCTCTTACCTCAGCAGTCTTCCACTCTTCTAATTCTTTTGCCAGTTGATTTCCAAATATCGTGGGACTGTTTTTGAAACCTTGCGGCAATCGAGACCAGGTAAGCTGTCTCTTTCTTCCAGTATCAGGACTTTCCCATTCGAATGCAAAGTATTTCCTACTCTCCAATGCCAGAGGGATGCAGAAGAAAGCATCTTTCAAATCAACAACTGAAAACCATTTAAATTTTTCTGACACAGATGTTAATAAAGTATACGGATTGGCAACCACTGGGTGAATGTCTTTAACAATGTTATTAATTGCCCTTAAATCCTGCACTAGCCGATACTTACCATTTGGTTTTCTGACTGGAAAAATAGGAGTGTTAAAGTCTGATTCGCATTCCTGCAAAATCCCTTGTGCTAAAAACTGAGTTATCAAAGGAGCAACACCCTTTTTAGCTTCTAATTTAATTGGGTATTGTTTTATTCTGACTGGCTGAGCTCCTTCTTTTAATTCTACCACCACTGGCTGAGCCGCTTTTGATTTTCCAGGATTCCCCGTCTCCCATACCCAAGGTACTACTGCTTGATCCACTTCAATGGGGATAGGAGAGGGATCAATTTCCTTTATCACAAACAATTTAGCAATTTCTTCTCCCGGAACTTCTAATTTCACCCTTCCATTCTCAAATATAATTTTGACATTTAATAATGACAATAAGTCTCTGCCAAGCAATGGCTTGGGACAATTAGGCATATACAAGAACTGGTGGTCTAATTCTTTCCCTCCAAATTTCAAATTTAATGGTTGCAAAAAGGGTCTTTCTTCCAATTGTCCTGTTGCCCCTACCACCTGTATGGTAGTATTGCTAATAGGTCCCAACCTCTTATTCAAAACCGAATGCGCTGCCCCCGTATCCACAGTAAATTCTTGTTCTTCCCCATCTATATCAATTATAACCTTCAAATCCCGTTCTAGTCAGCTTTGATTCTGATAATTTCCCAAAACAAATGCTTGAGCGACACCTTCTGGATTCATGGGGTAACCTGCTGATGTATTCACTGGCACTCCTGACGCTCTTCCTGGCACTCCTCCCAGTCCAGCTTTCACTGGACACTCGTTTTTCCAATGTCCTATCTGACGACAAAACGCGCACTGATTGGGAGCGATCCCTCCTTGCTGGGGACCAGGAGGGGCCATCCCCCGTCCTCCAAATCCAGCATTCTGAAATCCTGCCCTACCGCGACCAAAGCCACGACCGCGCCCAAAACCACCTCTACCTCTTCCTCTGTTACCGGCTTGCTGCATTATAGCTAGGATGTTTGCCTGCTGTTTCTTGACAGCTTCTTTTTCTCTGTTATTATAAACTTTCCAAGCCACTTCTAACATTTTATCTAAATCCTGAGTATCCTGCCCTTCTAGTTTCTGCAGTTTCCTACGTATATCTTCCTGTGTCTGACCTAAAAAGATTAAAGCAAGCTGCAATTTTCCTGCTTCACTGTCAACCTCCAAATCAGTGAAGCGTCTAGCTGTTTCCTTGAGTCGTTCTAAAAATGCCAAAGGAGATTCGTTCTTATCCTGCCTAACTGAATACAATTTTGACCAATTTAGTGTTTTAGGCATCCCAGTCCTGATTCCCTCTACCAACAAATCCTGATACCCTTTAATAGATTCCATTCCTGCAACCCTGTTCGGATCCCATCCCGGATCATCACTCGGAACCAAGTCATTCACAGTCCCCCTAGCTAGATGCACTCTAATAATTTCCCGAGCACGCTCTTTCATTGCCCGCAACACCATCTCTTTCTCAGTAGAATCCATTAAGGTATCTAACAAGACCTGCATGTCATTCCAATCTGGATTCTGGGTTTTAATTATCATTTTGACCACCCGTGCCACTCTTTCAGGATTCTCACGATAACTACCTGCTGACTGCCTCCAAATCACCAAATCTCCTGGGGAGAAAGGTACTTTCACAAGCACTTTCTCTCCTTGGGGATGCATAACAACCTTTCTAGCATTTCCTGGTGTCCTGGTTTAGGGCAAAATTGAGAGGGAACCTCCGAAGGGGTTCCTCTGAAAAGCAAGCCCAAACGGCCCCTCCCCCCAGCTGGTCCAGGAAAAGAACTTCCTTAGAGAAAAGTGGAAAAAACTATTTATTTAACAAACAAAATGACCACAAATGCAAAGAATGAATAATATGAAACAATAAAACCTCTGGCTGCTCCGCAGAGAGATGGCAAACAGAGACAGTCCGTGCCGTGGGTGCAGCTCAGCTCACTCAGTCTCTCACCAGCCCCGCTCCCTCTGCAGCTCCAGGCCCGGCAGGCCGCAGGTGCCAGCCCTCGCTGCTCCTCTGGGTTTGTCAGTCCAGAGCAGATTTAAACAGTCCCAAGGAAAAAAAGGAAGAAAAAAAAAAAAGGTCCAGGAAGTCTTCTCTGCCCTAGCTAGCTAAACTAACTAAAAGCACAGGAGATCTCTGTCCCACCGCTGTCCGTGCCTCAGAACGAACGCCGGAGAGAGAGACGTGGGGGAGTCAGGCCGTTTCTCAAAACAAACTGCGCGCTGCTGCTTTCTCCCCCTTCGCTCCCAGAACAAGTTTTAAAGGTACAGAACTGAATATACAGCACAAACAGAGCAGACGATTGGGGATACGAGCAGCAAAAGTCACCCTACCACACCTGGTACCACTGTTATGTTTGCCACTTCCTCCTCCTCCTCCTCTGTACTGCTTTCAGGTAACGGTGGATACAAAGAGGAATGGGGTGAGACAGAGGGGAGGGGTGAGACAGCAAGGGGGGGTGAAGCGGAAGGCGCACCTGGTGACACCATTAAAGACAAATCCTCTTCTGGTCGAGAGGTTAAGGTTAAGCACTGAACGCATTTAGATTTCTCTTTACAACCCCCGCACTCAGATTCTTTCATTTCCAATACCATTATTCCACATTCAGTCTGCCATTCCTTTTTACGGCGCAGTAAATGAAACAAGTCTAAATACTGTATTTCATCCCATTTTTCATTTTCTTCCAAATAGTGCATCAATGAATTTATGGTATCATAATCCACAGTACCATTCTTTGGCCATGACGGCCCTTCTCACTCATATTCTGGCCACCAATGATTACAATAATCAATCATCTTATCCTTACTCATCTCCTGGAAAAACCCTTCACTTTTCCACCTTTTCAACAAGCATCCCAGTGGAGTATTTTCGGGTATACCCTTATTGAACTGAACCATAGACTTAAGTGCCCTGAATGGCATTTTGAATCTATTTCACTTACAACGGTACAACAACTCAACAACCGATCGCAACAACCAATATGCAGCAACGTACAAAACAATAATAACCACAATCAATATGGACAGTTTAACAGAATCAATCATACCACATACTCACACAACAAAATAAACAAATACCAGATAAATACCAGACCAATCCAACTTGCTGCTTCTCGATGCCGCGAGGGGCAAGTGCCGGACCTGCACAGCTTTCGCCGCGTCTGACAGCCGGTGCCTAGGCTTACCAGACCAACCAGAAGTCTTAGCCCAACCCTGCGAGGACCGCCGCCTCGTCTTATGAGCAGGCACCCAAACCAGAACCAGAAAAATAAAGCACCTTCGGGCTTACCTTTCGCAGTCGTCCGCCAGGCACAGGGGTCGGGCACGAACCGATGACTCCCCGAGAATCACTCGGTGCCGGCGTGGAGTGGATCAGAACCTGAACCGCCCCAGCCACCTTCGGAGTCCTGCCGCGGTCGCCAGAAAACTGTTGCCTGATCCGAAGAAAACACAAACAACCGAAGTCGTTTATGCGGTGCTTTATTGAGGGCCCGGGAGCCTGTGGACTAGCGTCCAAAGACAGAGCCCCATTCCACAGAAAAATCACAGGGTTTTTATATGTTTCTCTACATGATTTCTTCATCATAACAAATTCTTACTTCATTTCTACTACCTGGTACAATAATCTCTCTGACATTTAGGCTTCTGCCAAAAGGTACATTCCCTAGATAAATGGATACACTCCTTAAGATAAGTGATTATCTCTTAGCTACACTGCTTACATTACAAAATCTGCTATAACAGTTCATCTGCAGGTTACATGCGGCCTACCAAGCCTTAGCATGACTACTACTAATGTCAACTAATGTCAACTATTAATGTTTGCTACTATCTTAATACAGTTTATTGAATCAAATGGCAACAGGAGGAGACCCTGGAACAAAGGAATGTGAAGCAGCATGAAGAGTCTCCATCCCAGGCAGGGTGGCTCTGGGGCTGCCAGTGGGCTACTGAGGTGCTCAGCCACTGTGCAGCAGGACAGGCACCACCTCTGCTGGTTGACACTTGCCTCGCAGCATCTTCATCCTCCCCCCCCCCCCCCCCTCCCTCCCTCCCTCCCTCTCAGGCTTCTCATTAAGGAAAGGTCACTGCACTCCATGGCAAGGAGAAAAAATTTCAAACCAAAGGAATTTCTATTTTTACAGCCACTTTCTCCAAGTACCTACCAGGCCCCTGGGGTTTTTGTGAGCCTCATCCTGCAGAAGAGAGTGTCTGGTGTTCTCCAGGTGCACATTCTGCTCTCGATGTTCTACCCCTCTTCTGCAGACACCTCCTGCTCCCAGAGGCTCTCTTGGCCTATTGGGGCTTTTCCTGCTCCAGGTCTCCCATCACAGATGTAATGTCTGTGCTGAGCATGGCTGTGTCCCAGAACCCTTCTCTGCCTGGGAGGTGAGCATTCCACAAGGTGTGCAGAATTGTCCCTTGCCATCAGCAGCTCCCTTGTCATTCGTCCCTGCTCCAGCCCATCCCCCTGGGAGACCACAACCTTGCACTGACTATTTTGTCAGCTGCATTCATGGTCTGACCCTTCCAGAGATGATGCCAGCAGCAGCTGCCCAAGAAGCCTTCCAAGTGCTCTTGGATGGCCGGGCTCGGAGCATAGCACACCTTGGGCTTTTCAGAATAAGCATCCTCGCTTGCATTTGTGAGGATACTAATAGATCTCAGAGGGCTTGGCTATTAAGATTGCATCCTTCTTGCACAAGCCAAATATTAATTTAGTAAAAGAACCCAGTAAGATTTAATACTGGTGCATTTGAAGGCATTTCCCAAAGAATAGCTAATTATCGTGCTGGACGCTCAGGCAGGTTTCACCACTCTGTAGAGGAGGACAGTTCATCAACAGAAGGGAAGTTTTGTTTTAAAAGGAGCCTCACTAAACGTTCACATTTGTCTCATTTCCAATCAGAATAATGAACCACCTTACATGTTGTATCCCTCTGGGGAATGGTTTACCCCAAAAGGACCCCCAAAGCCTGTACCTACGTAGTTGGACCCTACCTTCCCCCTAGCTCTGACCAATTGGCTCAGTGCCAGCTATCTGTCCTGGGACAGAGGGTCTAGATAAACCCATGCTCTTCCTTGTTCGGCCTCTTTGCCCCTGGAACCCCTTCAAGAATAAAGCCTTGGAACATCCTGAGCTAAGGAGCCTCTTTTGGGCCTCTTTTCCCTATCTTGAAGTATTCCTTGCCCAAAGTCCCCCAGAATCTGAGCTAGCGGCCCGGCCAGGAGGGCAGAGGGAGGGAACACTTCAGCTGGTGTCCAATCGTGGTCTACCGAAACTACGCAAGAAGCTGGAGTCTCATATCATGAGATCTCAAAAGCTTTTTGGACTGTTCAACTACTTCTTCATCAATTCAGCCGCTTTTTGTGCGGCTGGGGGTGTTGAAGGTGAATTGGGAGCCTGTGTTACTCATACAGGTTGGTTTAGATAGGGGCTTCTGTAGCAAAAAGAGCAGGGCAACCCCGTAAGCGCTAGACCCCCCTGTACCTTGGTTGGGGGGAGGGTAATTTCCGTGCGACGGGAGAAAAACCTTTGGCTGCGGGCGGACCCAGCGTGCACGGTAAAGGTTGCGAAACCCTGGGTTTTTATTTCCCCGGAACGTCAGGCACCAGTGGTCCCGGGGATCTGCGTTTTGGGGGGTTGCAGGCTTTGGAGAGGTCCCCGGACAGCGGAGGGACCCCCGCACAGCCCCCGGAGCCGGGGAGGTTCGGCACGGTGCCATTTCCCCCCCGCCCTAGTGCACCCTCATCCCCTCCCGGGTCTCTAGAGAAAGTGGGAGGGAAAAGAAGTCCTGCTTGTCTGTTATATCTCACTCAGAAGTTTAGAGACTGGACAGGATTGCAATCTAAAAACACCAGAAACATGGGCCCCAAACCATCTTGTCCACAAAAGAGTTTATTAGAACAGCTTAAACCTGTTTTAAAAGATCTTAAAATCCCTAATAAGCTACAAAAAAACTTTGCCTCATGGCTATCTGCTGAGTTTCCAGATTCTAACTTGCTCAATTTCAATTCGGTCTCATTTTGGGATAATATAGGGCAAATACTGACCATGAAAGCGAAGAATAATGACAAAAAAGGCTCCAAAATTCATTCCAATTTTCTTAAAAGCACGCAAGTATTTCCTAGAATCGGAACGCAGCAGCCAGCCGCAAAAAACCAACTTAAACAATCCCTTTCTACCCTCCCAGTCCTCTGTTTCCAACGGAGACACCACCCAGCCGCCTGATTACACGCCACGGTGGGAAAACAATGGCGGGCACCATGCGGCTGGGTCACCTTCTTCCCATAACCCATTTCTCTCCCCAAACCCCGCCTCTAACTCTTAATCCTTCCCGTGCCTTCCCTCTGCCCCCTGTTACCCCAGCGACCACGAGCGTGGCACGCCCCTCTACAGCCCCAACCTTGGCTTGGGTGGGGGGAAGGGAGGGGCGGTGCAGCCCCCGCGTGGAGCGGAAACAGCGGCGGGCACGCTCGGCGCCGGTGCCGGCGCAGGCAGCGGCGGCGGGGGGGGCGGTCCCCTCACAGCTGCGGACCAAGTGCAATCTATATCGGGGCCCCCAGGAACGGGAATAGAACTGCATGCTACTGGACCCTACGGGGGGGGGTACAATGCCCTCTCTTTCACAAACCCAAACTGACTCTGATGAAAACATTCCTTTTGTTGCCCCTGTGGAATATCTTGGTAGGAAGAATGGAAGGAAAGAATATAAGCCATTTTCTTATCAAGATAAGAAGGAAATATGCAAAATACAGAGAGAATTTGGGAAATCCAGTGAAATATTTAAAAGCATGATAACTGCTACATTTAGTTCAAATGAATTGGTACCTACTGACATTAAGGATTTATTCAGATGTTTATTAACACCCTCAGAATATGAATTATGGGAGTGCATGTGGAAAAAAACTTTAAAAACAGTATTGCAGGAGATTCAACAAACTCCTGAAGCACCACAGGACAATGATGATAACGATATAACACTAGATCATCTGTGTGGTGAGGGTGAATTACATTGTCCTGAAAAGCAAACCTGATTATTATCAAAGCAAATTTTGGATAAAATTTGTAGTGCTGCAGAAAAAACTTTCTATCAATTACCAACAATTGAAATTAAGGGCAGTTACACAGATATTAAACAATTTCCTTCAGAGAATTTTTTGCAGTTTGTCGACCGTCTGAGAACACAGGTGGAAAGACAAGTGTAACAGCCATCTATAGAGACCGAGCTGATAAAGGAGATGGCTCACAGGAATGCTAATGAAACCTGTCGCAGAATTATCCTTAGTCTTCCCTTAGAACCATCGCCAACCCTAGCTCAGATGATTGAAGCCTGTACCAGAAAAGCAGAGCTGTTCAGGGCACCTGAAAGAAATCCTGGACTGCCACACCCCAGGACTTCAGCACCTGTGCAACCTGAACCAAGGAGGCAACCAATATCACAAAATCGCCTACAGCATATGATCTGCCACCTCTGCAAACAGCCCGGACATTTTGCAAGAACGTGCCCTAAGAACCAGAACCAAAACCAAAACCAGAAAAAGAAGTCCAGCAAACAAAAAAACTAACTTCTCAGCGCGTCCCCGTCGTTAATGCAATTACGTGCGCAAACACAAATATACGGGGTTCCCCACCGGTTGATACCTCTCTCTTAACAACAAAGGGGAAGGGGGTGGGGGTGCAGAAAAATGAAAATTTCAAATGTTCAATTAACAAGGTTTGGCAGCCACGTGGCCGACATAGGCTCGTGACTACCAAAGGTTTTCATTTCAGATCTGCTGAGCGGACAGTCATTACAGTGGACCTGTCAAACATCACACAGGACCTGAGGACTAACCACATGGAAATGGCTAGTGAGTATTTTGTTATTGGGGATACCGCACACACACCAGAAGAGACTGAGGTATTTCCAATGACCATTAAGGGAAAGATCGCAAGCCTCATGCTGTTGGCACGCTGCAAACACCCACCATTCTACCTGGCAGAGGGGCAAATTCTTGCCCAGGCCATTCCCGTTCTGGCAGAGATAGTAGCAGACGGAAAATCACCAGAAGTCTACTGGGCGGAGGTGGTGGGAGAGGACAAACCTTCCATGGCATGCAATATAGCATATGGGTCAGAGCACCTCCATGTGGAGGAAATTTTAGATACAGGAGCAGACATCACGGTTTTACCAGAGAGCAAGTAGCCATCACACTGGGAATTGCAACCTGTGGCAGGCAAACTTCAGGCCATAGGAGGAATCACATTGACAAAAATCTCAAAAAACATTGTACAAATTGAGGGACCTGACGGAAAAGTGGCAAGTGTCCGTCCATTTGTTGCAAAATACAAAGCCCCCTTGTGGGGAAGAGACACCATGTTCCAGTGGGGAGTCCAATTGGTCATTCCTAAGACACCCCAGGATTTTTAGAAATAGCCACTGTGACGCGCCCTACCTAAAAGTTAACATGGTTAGATAACAGCCCAAAATGGGTAGCACAGTGGCCATTGTGCAAAGAAAAGCTCAAGGCGCTTGAGGAGCTTGTGGAGGAACAGGTGGCTCAAGGCCACCTAGAGGAAACAACAAGCCCTTGGAATTTCCCAGTCTTTGTGATAAAAAAACCGGGAAAGGACAAGTGGAGGTTGCTCCATGACCTCAGGGAGATAAACAAAATGATAGAGGACATGGGACCACTTCAACCAGGAATGCCTTCTCCAACAATGCTCCCGAGAGATTGGCAATTGGCTGTATTAGATATCAAAGATTGCTTCTTTCAAATTCCTCTACACCCAGAAGATGCCCCAAGGTTTGCATTCTCAGTTCCTACCCTAAATCGTCAAGCCCCTATGAAAAGATATCACTGGAAATCCCTACCCCAAGGTCTAAAATTGTCTCCTTTCATATGCCAACAGTATGTAGCATCTTTACTGTCACCTGTACGTGCTGAGAGACAGGACGCCATCATCCTTCACTACATGGATGATGTGCTTGTGTGTGCCCCCAATGACTCTATACTCCAACACACGCTTGACCTAGTGGTTAAGGTTTTAACCTCTGCTGGATTTCCATTACAGGAAGACAAAGTTCAAAGGATGCCACCTTGGAAGTACCTGGGCTTGCAAATTTCAGCGAGGACCGTTGTTCCTCAGAAATTGGAAATCGAGTGCAATCCCAAAACCTTAGCAGATCTCCACTCCCTGTGTGGGTCATTGAATTGGGTGAGACCCTGGCTAGGCCTCACAAATGAGGACCTAGACCCTCTTTTCAATTTATTGAAAGGGGAGAGAGAGCCTGTTTCTTCCCCAGGGAACTGACCCCAGAAGCAAAGACAGCAATCGAAAAGGTACAGAAAGCCTTGTCAGAGAGACAAGCTCACAGGTATGAACCAAGCCTACCTTTCCATTTCATTGTGCTAGAAAAGCTGCCACACTTGCATGGTTTGATTTACCTATGGATCGAAGGGGCAGAGAGATTCACTCTTAATCATAGAGTGGGTCTTTCTCTCGCACCAAAGATCCAAGACCATCACTGAGCCACAAGAGTTGATAGCTCAATTGATTCGGAAGGCCAGGATGAGGTTGTGTGAACTGGCTGGTTGTGCCTTTGCATGTATTCACCTTCCGGTCAAACGTTCAGAGGAGGGAAAGAACTCTCCAAAGAGACTGACCAAAGAGATGTTTGAGCATTTGCTCCAGAGCAATGCCAGTCTCCAATTATCTCTGGACAGCTACAGGGGACAAATATCAGTCTATGCCCCATCCCACAAGCTGTTCAATGAGGAATTCCACCTCATTCCTCGTGAGAAAAGGAGTCGGAGACCACTCAAGGCTCTCACAGTGTTCACGGATGCATCTGGGGCTTCCCACAAGTCGGTGATGACTTGGAGAAATCCTCAGACTCAGCATTGGGAAGCTGATGTGGAGTTTGTGGAGGGATCCCCCCAAGTGGCTGAACTGGCTGCAGTGGTAAGGGCTTTTGAGAAGTTCTCAGAGCCAATTAACTTGGTGACCGACTCTGCATATGTGGCTGGGGTGGTGTCCAGAGCGGAGCAGGCTGTGCTCAAAGAGATCGAGAATGAGCATCTCTTCAGGTTGCTTTCAAAGCTGATTTGGTTTCTCATCGAGAACATCCATTCATTGTGATGCATGTAAGGTCACACAGTGATTTACCAGGTGAAATTGCAGAGGGGAATCATCGAGCAGACTCCCTTGCTGCACCAGTAGAAAAGGCACGTCTCCCTGACATTTTCCAACAGGCAAAGCTGAGTCACCAACAATATCATCAAAATGTGCCAGGCCTGATCCGTCAGTTCCAGCTAACACGGAGTCAGGCTTGAGCTATTGTGGCCACCTGTCCCAATTGCCAGCTCCAGGCCATGCCATCAATGGGTATGGGGGTTAATTCCTGAGGCCTTGGCAGTTGTGAGGTGTGGCAGACAGACATCACACACATTCCTAGCTTTGGTCGCCTCAAATATGTCCATGTAAGTATTGACACACATTCAGGTGCAGTGTATGCCTCTGCCCATGCAGGAGAGAAAGCTGTGCATGCCAAACAACATCTAGTGCAAGCTTTTTCGGTTTTGGGAATTCCGAAAGAAATTAAAACTGACAATGGCCCAGCATACATGTCCAAGGAGTTCCTGGAATTTGTCCAGTGGTGGGGAGTGGAACATAAAACTGGTATCCCCCACTCCCCCACAGGCCAAGCTGTGGTTGAGCGTGCACATCAGACGCTCAAACAGGTCTTGGCTAAACAGAGCAGCACAACTGTGTGGATGTCTCAACAGCAGAAGCTCTGCAAAGCCATGTTTACCATCAATTTTCTGAACTGTTCATTTGAAAACATGAGTCCACCTGTGGTTCATCATTTCAACAGTGGCAATCAGTTCAAACTGTCCCAACGTCTACCGGTCTTGATTAGGGATCCAGAAACTTGGGAAACCAAGAGTCCCTATGAGCTCGTGACCTGGGGCCGTGGCTACGCGTGCGTAGCTATGCCCTCAGGCCCTCGCTGGATCCCCCAGAAGTGGGTGAAACCTTTTGTCCCCAAAAATCCAGCTCCAGCAGAAGGGGATGGAAGGCAAGTAACCACTGCCTCCAAGAGGAGATGCCGTCGGATGGAGGAAAGAGAATCTTCCTAGGTGCGGACTCCTTCCGGCAGTAACAGAAACTTTTAACATGTTTTAAAAATGTTTGTTTTTCCTTTTAGAAAAAACCTATCTCCCACTCTACCCTGTGATGAACCTCATCCAAATTGTCATCTTGTTAATGCTGAACAGTCTGGCAGCTGCATGAATCATCCCTCAGCCATGTCAAAATGTCTGGGTGACCCTGGCACAGACATTTCAGCAGGAAAACATATGTTTGTCTACTGCTTCGGCAAAGAATCCTATGTCCACCTGTCTGGTAGGAATTCCATTGCAGGCTGAAGAGTTTCCTGCGGGATTGGACACTCATATGTCCAATGAAATTCCAAAGTCATTTCCCCTCCAACCATACAAAAATAATCAGCAAGAAGTTGTGGTAACCGCAAACTCCTTAGTGGAGTGGTTGCCAAACTTGCCCGAGATGGCTCAGGAACCCCAAGAGTTAGAGCTATTGGGTTCCTCCCCTGCATCATACTGTGTACATTTTTCTGTCTATCCAAGACCTCCTAACACTGATGAGTACCACAATGTAAAACAATATCGTGGGGAGTTTACTGCAAAAAGGTGGTGTCATAACCTAAGCCACGTTGCAGCCGACAACACATCTCACTCAAGTCCCAAAAGCCTCCCTAAGGGATTGTTCTTGATTTGTGGGGATCGAGCATGGGCAGGAATTCCATCTAAGCTTTTAGGAGGACCATGTACTGTAGGGTGGTTGTCCGTATTGACACCCAACAAAACTCTAATTGGTGAATGGACTCACAAAAACAATTCGGCAAACAAAATTCATAAGAGAAGTGCTGACAAATTGGACTCAAATTGTAATTCAGACATTTTTCATTGGGCAAAGTCAAAAAGAGTTGCTGTGTCCCTGTTCCTTCCGTGGGTCGCAGCGGCCAAAGCTCTAGGTGAATTGGGCCACCTAGAGTGCTGGGTAGTCAAACAGGCAAATCTCACATCAACTGCCATCAGTGCCCTCCTAGAAGACGAGGAAATCACAAGACAGGCCACACTGCAGAACCGCGCAGCGATCGACTTTCTCCTGTTGCTTCATGGACATGAATGCCAGGAATTTGAAGGGTTCTGCTGCATGAACCTGATGTCGAAAGCACCAAACGTCCACGCTGCCCTTCGGAGCATGAACAACCTGATCGGACAAGTGAAGAAAGAATCTGAGGACTGGTTCAAAGAACTGTTCAAGGGCTGGGGATTCACAGGGTGGTGGATTTCTATAGTTAAAACAATTTTGTTATTCCTTGTTATCCTTTTCCTTGAAACCTTAGCATTCGGGATCCTATGCCGTTTAGTTTTCAAAGTTATCAATAGTCTCATACCTTCTACCCCAGAAGTCAATCACATAGAGTTGGCAAACCTAAGGCAAACTGATTTCCCCACCAATTGTAACTGGCGGGAAAGAGAAACTCCACATTATGTATAACCTAATACTTTTCCTCTAACTTTCTTAAACAAAAAAGGGTGAGATGTTGTATACCTCTGGGGAATGGTTTACCCCAAAAGGACCCCCAAAGCCTATACCTATGTAGTTTGACCCTACCTTCCCCCATCTCTGACCAATTGGCTCAGTGCCAGCTATCTGTCCTGGGACAGAGGGTCTAGATAAACCTATGCTCTTCCTTGTTCGGCCTCTTTGCCCCTGGAACCCCTTCAAGAATAAAGCCTTGGAACATCCTGAGCTAAGGAGCCTCTTTTGGGCCTCTTTTCCCTATCTTGAAGTATTCCTTGCCCAAAGTCCCCCAGAATCTGAGCTAGCGGCCTGGCCAGGATGGCAGAGGGAGGTAATACTTCACTTACACAGAGAGATTTATTTTGTTTTTAAATGCTAAATCATTCCTGCACACAATGCATAAATTTCAGACCTCTCAAACAGTTCTTCAGGGATTTGGTTTATATTATTACTATTAAACATGAAGCAGAAATTGAGAAGCAGCTAAGTGTGATTGTTCTGGGTTGACGGTGCCTCATATCCCATATCGATGACGTGTATTGTTATGTCTAGCAGCTGCTGCTTCACTGGCTGGGGGGGCTTGGCTGCTTGGGCTGCTGCTGCTGCTTCGCTTTGCTGCTGCTTTGCCGCTTTTTCTCTCTGCTGCCTGTTTTTTGCTGTTTCCATTTTTCTTTCTCTTTTCCCTTCCTTTCCCTCCCCCCCCCCCCCCACCCCCGACCCCCCTGCTCAAGATTTGGACCAGCTCCGGACCTGACCTGACCTGACAAGTCTAAGAGTCTCCAGTGCCCGTGGAAGAAGCTTTGCGCCCTCCCCCTCACGGTAACGAGCTTTTTTCCTTTTCCTTGTGGTGGGGAGAGTCTTTTCCATTGTCAATAAAACCATTTTTTTTCCACTTTTCTCCTCCAAAGAATTTCCTTCCCAAACCCAGGGCTGGGGGGAGGGGTGGTGGAGGTTTGTTTAGAGGACTCCCTTTTAGAGGTTCTCCCCTAATTCATCCTTAACCAACATGCTTTTTGGTGCTTTGGCCGGGAAAATCGAACCAAAGAAAGTGGAAAAAACCTTAATAATAATATTGGTGGTTCTAATTGTTTTGTGGGTGTATTGGGATGGTTTTTTCTGGACTCATAATGTCATTTGGGGTGAAAGCCTGCCAATATTTCTGGTCCCTAGGGTTTTTTGAGGTTTTACTATCTTTGTGGTACCTAAGGCTATTTCCTTACCCGGAAATAGCTCTGGTATTGCTCCTAATACGTAGTTCGTGTAGCCGTGGGGCACTAATCAGAATATTCATTGGGCTGGGCTTGTTTGTGATGATTTACAGGAAGACTGTAAATATGCTTGATGGTTCGTTGTTATGGTTGGGCACTCAGTTTGTTAGGGGAGAAGCAGGGGAAGAGTTTTTTCAGCCTCTGTTTTCCCACTTCTCCTTTGAATTGTTTGTATCTCTATTAGAAAATGTTCAGTTTCCCCTGAGTGTTAAAGAGACCATCTTTCTGGCATTTAATTTAGTAAGTTTCCTCTATACCGTCTGCAGTTTATTTAAAATGAAAGCTGAGATTTCCAAAGGGGCTAATGAGACTTCTGATTTAGGGGCAAAGCCAAGTAGGAGAAATCTTGAGTGGAGTGGGAAATGGGAAGATATAGGCAAAATTTTAAAGGAATTCTCTGCTCCTATAATTTGGGACTTCCCATCTGAACAAATTCAGAAACCCAGTTGAGGTGGCAAAGTACTTGAAAGAGAAGTGCCACGGTAATACTAAGGAGAAAAGGATTATTGCAGTGAGCTGGGCCTTGGCATATGTTTATCGTACTCTGCTAGATACTGAAGGACAGCAGATAGAAGACAGGGAACAGGGAGATAAACTAGTTACCATCCCAGTCACTCAGGCTGCAGCTAATATCCCAGGCTCCAGACCAGTACTTGAGTCAGACAATAGGCCTCAACCAAGGGCTGTTGCTGCTAATACAAGAGGCAGAAAGTGTACAAGAAAGACCGATCGCAAGGTGGAGGATGATGATGATGATAATCCAGGAGAAGGACCTTCACCAAAATCAGAAACCACATCGAGGGGTGTAGATTCTGGAGACAATGTTGATTCCTTTTCCCTAAAGGACCTTCGAGGCCTAAGAAAGGATTACAGGCGACGACCCGATGAATCTATAATTAGTTGGTTAGTTCGCCTCTGGGATGCTGCAGGGGAGGCTACAGTTCTGGATGGCACTGAAGCGAGGCATTTGGGATCTCTGTCACTTGATCCTGTTATTGACCAGGGCATGATGAGGGAGGCTTGTCCTCACAGCCTCTGGGAACGGATTCTGTATGGTGTAGCACAAAGATATCTGTGTGCCGATGACCTCTATTTGCAGCAGACACAGTGGAGGACCATAGAACAGGGGATTCAACGTCTGAGAGAGATGGCAGTAGCAGAGCTCATTTTTTCAGATGATATAACAACTAGGAATCCAGACCTGGTACTATGTACACCTGTAATGTGGAGGAAACTTGTGCAACTTGGGCCACCTGAATACGCTTCTGCTCTGGCAATAATGAAGCGAGAGGAGACACATGAGACTGTGCTCGATACGGCAAAAAAGCTTCGAACATATGCTGATGCTGTACATGGCCCAGCTCATGCCAGAATTGCCGCTGTGGAAACACGACTGCAGAAATTAGAAGACAAACTAGAGGAGAAACATAAGAAACTCAGGGAAGAGATTAAGGAGGACTTCCTCCAAATCTCGGCTGTGCAAATTAGAGGCCCTGGTATCCAACGCAGGCGCCCCTTTGATGGGGAGAGAAAGTACACCCCACGAGCTGAGTTGTGGTTCTTCCTGAGTGAATCTGGAGAAAACATGAGGAGGTGGGATGGAAAACCCACTGCTGCTCTGGCACAATGGGTGCAGAATTTGAAGGAAGGTAGGATTCAAAGAGGAAGTCTCACCAAACAGAGAGCAGCTCCAGTTGTTCGCAGCCAGGATGTCAGGTATGATGTCGATGATGACATGTCCGATCCCCTTGAGGGAACCTCTAAGACATATATCCAAGGAAAGAAGGATAATCAGGCTTAGAGGGGCCCTGCCTCTAGCCAGGTAGAGGTTAGGGAAAATCATGTTTTCTGGACTGTGTGGGTTCGTTGGCCTGGCACATTGAAGCCACAAGACTATAAGGCTTTGGTTGACACTGGCTCGCAGTGTACATTGATCCCATCGAGATATGTAGGGGCAGAATTGGTTCCTATCGCTGGTGTGACTGGGGGATCACAAGACTATACATTGGTGGAGGCAGATGTGAGCCTGACTAGGAATGAGTGGAAGAAACACCCTATTGTGACTGACCCAGAGGCCCCATGCTCCAGCGCGTCCATCTCTGGGCGGTTCCTCGGGCGTCCCTGATTGCCAGAGTCAGTCCCGCTGCTCTGGCCGCCTCTCCCTGACCAGCGTGTCTCCCGAAACGCCGCTACTCCTTCTTTCCCGGGTTTCGGCACCAGATGCTATCGGCTGCCACACGCGGCGTGGGCGCGCGGCGAGGACCGATAGAGGCGACCTGGCTCAGCAAGGCAGCGGCGGTCACTACTTTTATCTCTGACAGACCTTGCCGCGACAGACCACTCACACACACCGATGCGGCAGATAGTGGAACTGCATTTATTATTTGGCGGGCAGCTTCTTTTATGGACACTACGTGTCTGCGTCACGGCCGTGGGGGCCCGCGAGGTACATTGTGATTTGGTAAGAACGCGTGGAGAGGCGGGGACCTTAGCTGCCCGTACAAAGCCGGTAATCTTCCGTACAGAACCCTAATTGCCAACATATCCCCCCTCTCCAAGAACGGAAAATTTTACAACTGAGTAAACTTTGGTTAGTACGAACTGTAAACAGGTTAGTAAATAAAGTGCAACTTTGGTCAACAACACTTTACGTTAACTGTCTTTGTTCTAAGAACATAATGTTAACTGATTCCAAAGGGGTTTTAATGAACTGGGCCAGCTTATTAAGGAGGCATGGACTGAACATGAGAACGAGAAGAATAACGAGGATTGGTCCTGCCAACGTGGAAATTAGGGTGACGATCTATGGGGATTGAATGAACAGGGAGTTGAACCAGTTTTGCTGGGAGTGCTGCATGCTGCGTTGTTCTAGGCATTGCTGCAACTCTGCCATGGACTGCCTGATGGGTCCTGAGTAGTTGGCATAGAAGCAGCATTTCTCGTTCAGAGTGGCACATAGACCTCCTTGCCGTAGGAGCAAGAGGTCTAGCCCATGCCTGTTTTGCAGCACTACCTCAGCAAGAGAGTCAAGGGAGCGTTCTAAGTCCGAGATAGACTTCTGAATCCGGAGAAGGTCTTCGTCAACAGTTGTCTGCAGCTGACTTAGGCCTTGGTTCTGTGTGACCAGTGCAGAGATACCTGTCACCCCACCTGTCGCTCCGAGGCCTAAGAGAACTGCAAGGCTAACTGTGGTGATCAACTCTCTTTTCTGGCGTGGGAGGTCCGTCTCGAGTCGGTGCAGCATTTCGTTATCTGAGTAATACAGGATCCTGGGGACAACAACAACTTGCACACAAAAATCGTGAGCATCTTTGAAATGTTTTGTTGAAAAACATGGGGTGATACCTGTTGATTTGCATGCCCATGTCCCCGGGGTAGCTGGGATTACCCATGACCGTGATTTGCGAGGGATGACTGAGGTGTTACAAATGTTCCTGTGCTGCCGAATGAGACGTCTGCTGCCGATGCAGACTCCTTTTCCTGAGATTTGTTCTAACGTGATTCCCTTTCGGGGAATGTCCCAGAGACACTGTTTGGGATTACCATCATCTGAGTAGCTGAACATGCTGTTGAGGGCTACTCCTTCGTAAAATGGCGGGTATGTATCATAACAAAGCCAACAGGAGCTAGTGAGATCTGGCTTCATCGCATTTAGCGACGCGAATGCGGCTCTTAGCATTTGGTAAAAGAGTGTGTGTGAGGTCAGCTCGAACGCACTGCGAAACATTGGTGCGAGAGTGGTGAGACTTGTCACGGAGGCATCATGTTTGTGGTTGTTTTGCTGGACTGCTGCGTGATTGGATCCGAAAGCGGCACGGTGCTGAGTTGGGGCTCTAATGACCTGAACAACCGTGCTAGGGTCTGTTCCTGCATGGTATAGGTAGATGGACCACTTTCGCCTGAGAGACCAACCAGGGTCTCGGGGCTGCAGGACTGTCACATTCAAATGGGAACAGGTCCCTTTGATGTCACTAATTTGCCCATTGGTGCTGTATACAGCTCTTTTACAGCCTTTGGGCCAGAAAGTTACCTCTAGGAAGTTGTCTTTTTTGGATGGGACCCACAAGTCGCTTGTGACAATGGTCTCACAACCCCAAAGTTTGCAGTGCTCGTGTTCGGATTGGATGCAATAGCTTTGGCCAGGATTGACACTTGGGCACCAGTACGTTCCCCAGCTAATGTAGGGAGCAGGCTTCCCTTGGGGATCAAGGCCTATGTTGTTGAAGTTAAATATGTCACTGAGGTGTACTATAAAACTGGGTGCATTGGAAATGGTCTTTGCAATTACTCTACCATCACGTGGGTCTCGGAAGCTCCATTGGCACGGCTGGTAAGGGTGTTGGCTCGACTTGATCTGACTAATAAACTGACTCAGGACTAGGAGAATGCAGCTGGTAAGGTGAAGCGAGGATCGAGCGGACACGAACTGGTGGGCCTGTCAAAGAGACTTAGAAACACGATTAGTATCACAGTCTGATATGAACAGATTCACTTAGTCTTACTTGGCATGAGAAGCTACATGTATGTGATCAGGTGGATTCTCAGCACATTATCGATGGGTCTGATGGCGGTTGCCTACTAGCTGTTCCCTGAGCAAGCAGTGTATTTGGAACAAGAGCAATGGGTTTGTAAGAACAGGTTTACTGACTCACAAGGGGTACTAGTGAAGCTTGGGCTTTGGTTCAGGGCTTGCCTACTACTGGCTTTATTGATTTCAGAGGGCGCCACTTTACCAACCCGTCCCTCTCAACTGCCCCATACCCTCGGCCTGTCACTATCAGCTTCCATCCTGTCTCCCATTCGCCTACTTCATTCAGAATACTGACTGGTGGGCCTTGCTTAGTGGATTCAATGGCCCAGTGTTTTTGTGAGGGAGCTTGTGGTTGATCCCCTCTTGGGAACTGGTTGAGTGCTAGCAGGGCAGTGGCCAGCAGACAAGGCTGTTCAGGTGGAGGGATGCTGCCGGTGAATCCTTCAGCTCGTGCAAGAGTCTCTAACTTGGACTTCAGAGTCTGGTTGGCCCTTTCGACGATGGCTTGTCCTGTGCTGTTATAGGGTATTCTTTGTTTCAACACGATGTCCCACTTTGTGGCGAATTCTTGGGTCAGTCTGGACATGAAGTTGGTTCTGTTGTCGGTCTTGATTTGTTTGGGGATGCCTAGCTATGCCATAGCTGTCAGCCAGTGTTGAATGGTTGCCTTTGAGTTCGCCTTTGCATGTTGAGTGGCGGTGATCACACTGCTGTATGTGTCTACAGTCACAGCGAGCCACGCCTGAGGTTTCAACAGCTGGCACAGAGTGAAATCTGTTTGCCAGATCTCTGAGGCCTTGAGGCCTCTGGGGTTGACTCCGCTGGACCATAGAGGCGATCTCTGGCAGTGAGGACAAGTGACTACGACATGTCTGGCATCGGACATCGGGATGTTGCACTTTTTCGCAAGGGCTTTGGCGCCAATGTGAAGAGACTCGTGGAGCTGTTTAGCTTCTTGCAAGGTCCATAGACCTTTGGCAGCAGCATCAGCCTTGTCATTACCAAGTTGGAAGAATCTTTTCACTGGGTTGTGACGGTTGACATGGATGATGGTGATGGTACCTTCTTGTGCTGAGAGGGCTTCTTCGATCATGGTGGCAGCTGGAGATGTTGAGATGCTTGGGCCTGTCATTGCTTGGCAGAGCTTGGCGACAAACATGGAGTCAGTGACAATGTTGAGATGCTCGGACTGAAACAGTCCACATGCCAGCACAACTGCTGAAGCTTCCAACAGCTGCACTGACAGTGTTTTGTCGGTCATCTTCACACATTGCCACTGATCCTGTGTCTGCCAAACTGCTGCAGCCATAGAGGTGGCAGAGAAAGCATCTGTAAACACAGTCTGGCCTGGTTGCGGTCGGTCCTTGACCTTCTGTGGGTGGTCAATGTCCACCATGGTCAGCAGCTGAGTCCACGGGGGCTTGGCAGCATAACAGAGCTCTCCTGCGAAGCCAAAGAGGGCTAATGCAAGATGCTCAGAGACCGCTACTGAAGACGCTGGAATCTGCTTCTTGAATGGTAAGTATATTTTTGCAGGCTCAAGACTTAGATGACTTACTGCAAGCTTCCTTCCTCTCATGATCAGGTTTCCCAGGCACTCCACCCCTGGGGTAAAGGCTCGTGATGGTCTTCCGAGCACTACCTACTGCACTGGCTTGGCTGCACTAGGAGGTCCTTGTGCCAGTGCTCCGACTCCACCCTCTTTAGTGAAGTGCACGTACAAGTCTGTTGGTAGGTTTGGATCCCACTGGGAAAGGACTGCTGAAGACAATTGCTGCTCGATGAAATTGAGAGAGCTGATGGCTTGGTTGGTCAGTGTTTTCTGCTCCCATGGGTGCTTACACTTGAGGAGCTCGTGCAATGGAGACATCACCTCTGGTGGGATGAGGACGATGTTTCTCAGCCACTGGAGAGATCCGACGAGCTGTTGAGCATCATGAAGGGTGCTGATGTCACGGCGGATCTTGATCTTTGGAGGTGTCACTGCTGAGCTGTCAATCTTCACGCCTAAGAACGTGACAGAGGAGCCTTTCTTTATCTTTGCTTCAGCTATTTTGAAGCCGTTGACCTTCAAGACTTCAGAGACAGTCGACACAAGATGGTCTACTTGCTGTGGTTGAGGAGCAGCTATTAGTATGTCATCCATGTATTGAATGATGGAGGCTTCTGGATGAGCAGTCCGGACTGGAGCCAAGGCTCTGCTGACGACGACCTGGCAAATGGTCGGCGAGTTAACCATGCCCTGAGGCAATACCTTCCACTGAAAGTGGAGATTGGGCTGTTGGCCATTGGGGAACACGATGGAGAACGCAAACCTCTCTTTATCTTGGTTGTGCAAGGGAATGGAGAAGAAGCAATCCTTTATATCAAGGACAGCACACGGTTGGTTGACAGGGATGAAGGAGTTGCTAGGGAGCCATGTCTGACCTGGACCCATGGGTTGGATCTTCCTGTTAACAGCACGCAAGTCGTGGAGTAGACGAAAGCCTTCCCCGCTGTGTTTGGAGATCACGAACACAGGGGTGTTCCATGGTGAGGTAGATGGTTCTATGTGCCCTTTATCTAGTTCTCTCTGCACCAGCTGGAGAAGGATGGACAGTCGAGGCTCTGGGATGGGCCACTGCTCTACCCATACAGGGTCTGAACACTTCCATGTTAACTGGATTGGAAGTGGAGGGTATGCTGCAGTGGCCCTCAGGGTAAATTTGTCACCTTGACATTCAGCTGGGCAAGGGCGTCTCTTCCAAGCAATGGTGGTTGTCGTGGGTCTGCAAGAACGTAGGCATGGAGCCGCACCTCTCCTTCGAACTTGTGTCCTGTTTAATCGTACACGATGATGGATATCTGTCTCATGCTTTTCTTGGCTGTGACGACTCCTCCGATTCTGCTTACATCTAAGGCGTCTTCCAGTCTCCAACTTGGTGGCCAGGAGTCCTCTGGGAATACGGTCACATCCGCTCCTGTGTCCAGGACAAAGAGAAGGCTGATAGCTGCGTCATTTCTGTGTCGGCGAGGGAAGTCATTCCATGGATTGGCAGTGGAGATGACTTCTTGGCATATTCCCCAGGCTAATGGGGGACTGCGGGTTCTGCATTGGATTGCCAAGGCCACCCGAGGGTATTGTCTCCGGAACTGCTCGCTGGTGGCATTGAAGCAGTCGAGCCTGGATGAGTCGTCGGTTGGGGGAATGCCAGTTGTGGAGGCCAGGACTGAGCCATGAAGCTGGTGGGCTCTGGGGAAGGCAAGGGATTCGCAAACTGCTGGCTGGTCTGGCTGGGCCGCTGGGTGTATCCACTGGGAGGAGGCTGCATGTGGCCCATCTGCCCCCTCCCTCGCCCGTTTCCCTGCCTCTTGGACCTGCATTCCCTGGCTACATGGCCTCTCCTGCCACAAGTCCAACAAGGTCCTCTTGGTCTCCCTTGGAACGGAGGATCTGGCGGTGCTGGTTGCTCTGGACAAGTTCTTGCAGCCATCACTTCTGCCACGGCAGCACGAACTGCAGCTGGGATCGGAGCTAGGGCGGCACCCACTGCTGCTTGGACTGGGACCACGTTCTCTTCTCTTGCGATGTGTTTGATCATAGCCGCAATGCTGGCACCTGGCGGCACGGAACGCAAGATCTCTTTCGTGGCTTGGTTGCATTGTTGTCGCAAGCATCCTGCCACGACTGGTCCTTTCGCCTCTGCCGGTAAGTCTGAGGTGTCCACAGCAGCTTGGAGCCGGTCCACGCACTGCGTGAAGCTTTCACTCTCGCTTTGCTTCATAGTGGACCATGGTGCCGGCTTGGCAACGATCCTGCATGCTACACGGATGGCTTCTCTGGCTGCTCTGGTGGTGGCTGCGACCTCTGATGCTCTCAGTCCTTGAGCTTGTGCTTGCGGACTGACCATCTGGGGGTCCTTGCCCATCAGCCGTTGTATGCTGGAATTTCGCAGGGGGTGTTGGTCACCTGTGGCTCTGGCAAGCATGTTCAAGCAGTTGTCTTCCCACTCTTGTTTGAAAACGATCATTGCTGCTCCATCGAAAATCATCCGGCATGTCTGCTTGATGTCGAAAGGCAGCATGTCGTCGTTGCCAAAGATGCCGCCTATCAGGGTTGAGACCATGGCTGAATTGATCTCCTTTTCTGCTATGGCCTTCACCACTGCTTGCACTTCCTTTGGGTTGACAGGGGAATAAGTAGGTAGGTTGTTGTCAACCCTTCTAACTGGGAAGGCTTGCACTGCGGATGGACTAAGTTCTGCACAAGCCAGTTGGATCTCCCTCCAGTCCGTAAGTGGCAGGGGCTTTGGTGGCTTTTTGGTAGTTGCAGGTGTCATGAATGGATTAGCATGTTCAGCAAGAAAGGCTGACACCCTCTCTCTATCAGTGTCTGAATCTGAACTGTCTTGGTACTTGTGGTGTCTGTGTGATTTCTGTATTTTTGTGTGCTTTGGAATGTGTAGGGAATGGTAATCTGTGTATATTGAGTGCTCACTATCATCACTTGAGTCCTCTGACTCAGAGGAAGAAGTGGTATAGCAAGGGGTTCTTTGTTTGTGGAGCTTTTGTGCTTGTTTCTGCTCTTTTCCCTTCCTGTGGGCTGATTTCCCTACCCTCTGTGTCTGCCCGTGTCTGTGTGTGTCTCTGCAGGGGACCTGTCACTGTAACAAGAGAACTCTTTGGGACGTGCACTCGGCTTGAGTCATGGACGTGCCCCGAGCTCGGGCTGTGAGCTCTCCTCCCCCTCACTGCTCGAGGTTTCTGCCCCGCTCCCCTCGAGTGTTCCACTGCGCATGTGTGTGACGGGAATTCGATCCCCGCTCCGCCTTTCTTCTTCTTCTCCAACTCCATGCTGTGGAGCATGTGGTGGGGGTCTGTCCCGATCTGTGTTGGGGCTTGTGCGGCCATAATTACGACCGAAATCCCAAGCGTCACTATTTTTGTGCCACCGGCCGTGCTCGGCAGTCGGCATGGACTGATCCGGTGGTGCCGTGGCGGGCGCACGAGCGATTTGCTCGCCCGGGACGGGGGCCGGCTCCGCGGTTGATGGCGGAGTGTATGCGGGACTGAGGGACCGCGGCGAACTCAAGAGAGCTCCGTCGCTTCCCCGACGCGATCCGGACCCCGCGGAAAAATCCCCGATTCGCGTTTGAGTGGTTGCTGCTACCCCGATTTTCGGCGTGGCTCGCAGGCACGCCTGAGCAGCTTTCCACTCCACCTGTTCATCGAGGGCTTTGCAGAGGGCTCCGGTGACTTTCCCCCAGCTTTTTAAAGCTTTGCTAGAGCCTGTAACTAAAACATTTCGTGCTAGAGCCTCCGTACATCTGTCCCAGCATTCACTATGAAGTATATCAATGGGGCTACTTATAACACGTAATTTTATTAATTGAATGACTGCGGACCGAAAATGCTTAGCTTTGCAGCTAATTTTCCATTGATTATAAAGCTCAGATACAACCTGCTCCAGCGCGTCCATCTCTGGGCGGTTCCTCGGGCGTCCCTGATTGCCAGAGTCAGTCCCGCTGCTCTGGCCGCCTCTCCCTGACCAGCGTGTCCCCTGAAACACCGCTACTCCTTCTTTCCCGGGTTTCGGCACCAGATGCTATCGGCTGCCACGCGCGGCGTGGGCGCGCGGCGAGGACCAATAGAGGCGACCTGGCTCAGCAAGGCAGCGGCGGTCACTACTTTTATCTCTGACAGACCTTGCCGCGACAGACCACTCACACACACCGATGCGGCAGATGGTGGAACTGCATTTATTATTTGTCGGGCAGCTTCTTTTATGGACACTACGTGTCTGCATCATGGCCGTGGGGGTCCACGAGGTACATTGTGATTTGGTAAGAACGCGTGGAGAGGCGGGGACCTTAGCTGCCCGTACAAACCTGGTAATCTTCCGTACAGAACCCTAACTGCCAACAGGTGGGCCTTCGGAATAGCAACTGTGATGGCAGGAAGCATTCGACAATTAAACACCTTGCCTGGACTGTCCGAGAACCCGATCACAGTAGGACTTTTGAAGGGAGAAGAACAAATGGTACCAATTGCCACTTCAATAGTGCATCGTCGACAATATAGAACCACTTGAGATGCCGTGATACTCATCCAAAAGATGATTCGAGAGCTGGAGAGTCAAGGGGTGGTCAGCAAAACCCACTCACCCTTCAACAGCCCCATCTGGCCGGTGCGAAAATCTGATGGAGAATGGAGGTTTACTGTGGATTATCGTGCCTTGAATGAAGTGACTCCACCTCTGAGCACGGCCGTACCAGACATGCTGGAACTGCAGTATGAGCTGGAGTCCAAGGCAGCAAAGTGGTATGCCACTATCGACATAGCCAACGCATTTTTCTCTATTCCTCTGGCAGCAGAATGCCGGTCTCAGTTTGCCTTTACATGGAGGGGAGTGCAGTACACCTGGAACCGACTACCCCAGGGGTGGAAACACAGTCCTACCCTATGTCATAGACTGATTCAAGCCACACTAGAAAAGGATAAGGCTCCAGAACATTTACAATATATTGATGATATCATTGTGTGGGGAAACACAGCAGCAGACGTGTTCGAGAAAGGAGAGAAAATCATCCAAATTCTCCTGGATGCTGGCTTTGCTGTTAAGAAAAGTAAAGTTAAGGGACCCGCTCGGGAGATCCAGTTCCTAGGAGTGAAGTGGCAAGATGGACGGCATCAGATTCCTACTGATGTCATTAACAAAATCACAGCTATGTCCCCCCCAACGGATAAAAAGGAAACACAAGCTTTCCTAGGTGCCATAGGTTTCTGGAGGATGCACATTCTGGAGTACGGTCAGATTGTGAGCCCCCTTTATCTGGTTACCCGCAAGAAGAACAACTTCTATTGGGGCCCTGAGCAGCAACAAGCTTTCACCCAGATCAAGCAGGAGATCGCTCATGCTGTAGCCCTCGGCCCAGTCAGGACACAACCAGATGTGAAGAACGTGCTCTACTCTGCAGCTGGGAGTCATGGTCTGTCCTGGAGCCTTTGGCAAAAGATACCTGGTGAGACCCGAGGCCGACCACTGGGATTCTGGAGTCGGAGCTACAGGGGGTCTGAAGATAACTACACCCCAATGGAAAAGGAAATCTTGGCCGCTTATGAGGGAATCCAATCTGCTTCAGAGCTGATTGGTACAGAAGCACAACTCCTCCTGGCACCCCGACTACCGGTGCTGGGATGGATGTTTAGAGGAAAGGTTCCCTCCACCCACCATGCCACCAGTGTTACCTGGAGCAAGTGGATTGCCCTCATTACACAACGCGCCCGAGTTGGGAAACTGAATCGCCCTGGGATTTTAGAAGTAATTACAAACTGGCCCGAAGGTGAAAGTTTCAGTGTCGCAGATGAAGAACAAGAACCAGTGACCCGGGTTGAGGAAGCTCCGCCATACAACCAGCTGCCAGCAGAGGAAGCACGTTACGCTTTATTCACCGACGGTTCCTGCCGTGTCATAGGGATGAGTCGGAGGTGGAAAGCAGCTGTATGGAGCCCCACACAACAGGTCGCAGAGGCCACTGAAGGAGAGGGTGGATCCAGTCAATATGCTGAACTCAAAGCCATTCAACTGGCCCTAGATATTGCAGAGAGGGAAAAGTGGCCAAGGCTCTATCTGTATACTGATTCTTGGATGGTAGCCAACGCTCTGTGGGGATGGCTGAAGAAATGGAAAGAGGCGAACTGGCAGCGTAGAGGCAAACCAATTTGGGCTGCTGAAGAATGGAAAGATATTGCTGCCCAGTTAGAGAACCTACCTGTGAAGATTTGCCATGTAGATGCCCATGTCCCCAGAAGCAGAGCTAATGAGGAGCAGCAAAACAATCAGCAGGTAGATCAAGCTGCAAAGATAGGGGAGTTGAAAATAGATCTTGACTGGGAGCACAAGGGAGAGTTGTTCCTAGCATGATGGGCCCATGATGCCTCAGGTCACCAAGGTAGAGATGCCACCTATAAGTGGGCACAAGACTGAGGGGTGGATCTAACCATGGACAGCATTTCTCAAGTTATCCGTGACTGTGAGACGTAAGCTGCCATTAAACAAGCCAAGCGGATGAAGCCCCTCTGGTATGGAGGGCGGTGGTCTAAGTACAAGTATGGGGAGGCCTGGCAGATTGATTACATCACACTGCCTCAAACCCGCCAAGGCAAGTGCCATGTGCTGACCATGGTAGAAGCCACCACGGGATGGTTGGAAACCTACCCTGTGTTTCATGCTACAGCCCGCAACACCATCCTGGGCCTTGAAAAGCAGGTCCTTTGGAGACACGGTACGCCCGAGAGAATTGAGTCAGACAATGGGACTCATTTTAAAAATAATCTTATTACAACCTGGGCTAGGGAACATGGCATTGAGTGGGTGTACCATATCCCCTACCATGCACCAGCTGCAGGTAAAGTGGAGAGGTACAATGGGTTGTTAAAAACCACCCTGAAAGCATTGGGTGGGGGGTCCTTAAAAAATTGGGAGCAGCATTTAGCAAAGGCCACCTGGTTAGTTAACAGCCGAGATTCTACCAACCGAGGGTGTCCTGCTCAGTCTCAGCTCCTTAATGTAGTAGATGGAGATAAAGCCCCAGTGGCCCGTGTTAAAAGTTTGTTGGGAAAGACAGTATGGATCAATCCTACCTCGAGTACAGGCAAACCCATCCGTGGAATTGTCTCTGCTCAAGGACCAGGTTGTACATGGTGGATAATGCAGAAAGATGGAACAACATGATGTGTACCTCAGGGAGATCTGAATGTGGGGTAAGACTCATATGTGCTGAATGTTACTACCACTGTCGGTGCGTTAGATCAGTCAGACATGAAACAGAAGGAAACGTATAAGTTTTAGAGGTCTGAGCAAGACAGACAGAAATGTGTAAGTGTCCAAGGTCTGAGTAAGTGAGATGAAAGTTTTTTATTGTGTGTCCACTATATGGGATAAGGGGTGGAATGTTGTGGGTTGACGGTGCCTCATATTCCATATCGTGGACGTGTATTGTTATGTCTAGCAGCTGCTGCTTCGCTGGCTGGGGGGGCTTGGCTGCTTGGGCTGCTGCTGCTGCTGCTTTGCTTTGCTGCTGCTTTGCCGCTTTTTCTCTCTGCTGCCTGTTTTTTGCTGTTTCCGGTTTTTTTTTCTTTCCTCTATTACCTTCCTTTCCCGCCCTCCCCCCCCCCCCCCCCCCCCCCCCGAAGATTTGGACCGGCTCCGGACCTGACCTGACCTGACAAGTCTGAGAGTCTCCAGTGCCCGTGGAAGAAGCTTTGCACCCTCCCCCTCACAGTAACGAGCTTTTTTCCGTTTCCTCGTGGTGGGGAGAGTCTTTTCCATTGTCAATAAAACCATTTTTTTTCCACTTTTCTCCTCCAAAGAATTTCCTTCCCAAACCCAGGGCTGGGGGGAGGGGTGGTGGAGGTTTGTTTAGAGGACTCCCTTTTAGAGGTTCTCCCCTAATTTATCCCTAACCAACACAGTGATGAAGAGGTATTTTCTTCTGATTCCCCCTGTCCTTTAAATGAGACTGTAAAACCCACTTGAACTATGTGTGTCACAAGTAGAAATTCTCACCAAATACAGAAATCATATGTGAGCATGTTACAGGTACAGGATAGGAAAGACAAGTTACTGTGCTCCATCCACTTCTCCATGCTGTGACTGGTGTAGGGCACTTCAAAGGTTTTCCATAAACTCAGGGATTAATGCAATTAGGTTAAAACTTCTCATTAATGAAGGAACAAAGCTGTTGACAAATGACTCCAGAGAACTTGGCCAGTAATAGAAAAAGAAAATAGAAACAAGCCCAAGCTTGTTATTTTTAGTTCTTTGGGGTTCTTGAAATCAGTCTCCTGGTACTGGAGGTGTGGGGGACCTGACTGGGCAGGACTTGGAGCTGACTCTACCCAAGACAGGATCCAGAACCGTAAAACACAGGTGAGAAGAGCAGGGACTAAGGCCCTGCCTGGGGGGGCATCTCCAGAGGAACCCAAGCGCAAGTGGCATTTTAGGACATCATTTTAGCCTCAGTCTAAGTGTAAGCATTTAGAAATAAAAGTGACCACAATGTATTATTCAGTGGTCCGATACAGAGGAGAGTGAATAATTTAAACAATACATGCTTAGAGCTGAGTGACTTTACCTCCCCTTGCCCCCCTTTCTCTTGCTGCACCTTCTCTGAGGCCAGCAGTAAATGTCCTGCTGATTTTGGCAGCGTGGAGCAAGCAGCATTCAGGTCTTACCCATGGCCTTTAGGGATTTTTCACCATTAGTGACCTGGGAAAGAATAAGAAGGAATATTTCAGGGAGAAAGAGGTCTGGCTCTATTAGAAACTGCTCTCACAAATGAGAATTGCTGTCAGTAAGCAGTATTTAGTACTGTCCTGGTTTAGGGCAAATTTGGGAGGAAACCTCTGAAGGGGGTTCCTCTGGAAAGCAAACCCAAACGGCCCCTCCCCCCAGCCAGTCCAGGAAAAAACTTCCTTGGAGAAAACTTGAAAAAACTATTTATTTAACAAAGAAGATGCCCACAAGCACAAAAAAATGAATAATACGAAACAATAAAACCTCTCACTGCTCCGAAGAGAGATGGCAAACTGAGAAAATCCTTGTCACGACCCGCTGATGCAGGCGAGTTCGTGATGGTTCGAGTGATCTCCGAGCGCAAAAGATACGGCAAGGGACAACAACAATTTGCTCAAAAAAAGCAGTACACTTTATTGAGTGCACACAGTACTTTATGCGATAGAAAGAGGAGAGAGAGAGAGAAAGAAAAGGAGTATAGCTACCAATGGAGCGACAAAGTCCTTGTGGTGCTCGTTGACCAATAGACGTGTCAACTTCCGTGAGGAGATCTCAAAATTTGGGCGATCTTGAGGTGTCTTCTTATAGTTCTTTCTGAAGTGGGAGGCAGTTGGCCAGAAGGTGGGGGAGGAGTCATTAGCAGGTGTGCTGAAAGCAGGGGCGAGGCGCCCTGGTGCTTATGTCCACTCAGGGAACAGTACAAAGAGAGCACAGAACGGACCAGTCCAAAGCTAGCCCATTGTGAAAGCCCATTGTCTGCACCTAGGTTTCCATAGAGATGCAATGGTTCAGCGAGTGCGCCTGCAGGCAGTGTTTGGCAGGCATCCCACCTCAGCCAGGCCAGAACTCCTGTCTTGGGGTCTCAGGTTTTAGTCTCAGTCCTTTTTTGGGGTCTTCCTTGGCGATGATCGTGAGGCAGATGAGGAACTTAGGGACCATCTCTTACAACCCTTGCCGTGGGTGTAGCTCAGCTCACTCAGTCTCTCACCAGTCCCATTCCCTCCGGAGGTCCAGACCCCGGTGGGCTGCAGGTGCGAGCCCTCACTGCTCCCCTGGGTTTTTCAGTCCAGAGTACATTTAAACAGTCCCAAGAAAAAGAAAAAAACAGTCCAGGGAACTTCTCTGCCTCAGCTAGCTAAAACTAACTAAGAGCACAGGACATCTCTGTCCCACCGCTGTCCGTGCCTCAGACAAACCACCCGAGCAAGGACATGTGGGAGTCAGGCAGTTTTCTCAAAACAAACTGTGCGCTGCTTCTTTCTCCCCGTTCGCTCCCAGAACCATTTTAAAGGTACAGAACTTAATATACAGCACAAACAAAAGAGATGATTTGGGATACAAGCATCATAAAGTCACCCTAGGACAAGTACTCACAAACTGAGTGTAGGTGGCTTTGGTTTAGCTTCTCCTGGAAAGCAAGACTGATTCAGCAAGAAAGTATATTCAGCTTAAGAGCAAAAGACCTCATTTTTGTGTGATACAAAGCACTGAGCCAATACAAGCACACTCTCAGTTTGATGTGGGTGGAACTCCATGACTCCTATTTATATGCTGAATGTTCTGTAGATGGTTACTTTAAAAGTGTTAAAGACTCCTAATAATACATTGGATGTTCTGTTGATGGTTATACATATTGTTATCTTGAATGGTTTGTACCCAGTTTGTAACCCAAGTCCCAGTTTTGTATGCCCTTACCTGTTGCCAAGTTTTTGCTGCTCCCTGCCTGCTCTCTGTCTGCCCCTCTTCCTGCTTCCTGCTCCCTGCCGACCCCCTGCCTGCTTGTAAAGCTGAAACCAATGCCTATTATGGAAATCACAGAGACCCCCATGAAGCCTTGCCAGAACATTTAGTACAATTAAGTACAATTAACACCAAAAGCCCCTAGCAACAACGAGTCAGCACAAAATCCAGACCCACAAAGGACACCACCCGGCTGGCAGGACATCAAGCTATCTGTGGAGGCTTTCCACCTCCTCACCATAACTTGAAAAGCACTCGAAAAGAAAGACACCCCTGGACTAAACTGAGCCCAATAAGTTCTTGGGAACTTCCATGAGGACGAACTCCCGGCTCTGCAGCGTGAGCAGCAGAATCAACCTGGGCCTCCTCCTCAGTGGTGCTCGAGGGAGTGGCAGCAGCGGTGTAGGCAATCCCTCGAGCTTTCCCCTTTCAGTAAAGGCATTTAAGGAGTTAATAATCATCTCCTGCCCTGTTTATTTATAACAATTTGGGGGCTCGTCTGGGAGATAAAAGCCACACCAGAAAAGGACTACGGAAGGGAAGGTGCCACCCGACCTCGGGCCTCCTGGACAGCTGGCCATCCCGGACCAAGAGGACTCCACAGAACACTGCCTAGGAGCACTGGTGAGTAACCGGTGGTGGGAGTGGAGGCGTGCGAGAGGAGTGTGAGTGAGACAGGGACCGGTAGCTCAGATCCCCAAAGCAAGTGTGGACCTCCCAGTACTGCGGTTCCAGTCTCCCGTGAGGGAACTGACCAGGAACGGAGGGAAGCGAAAGGAGAACAGTGTGAGAGAGGCATCTCCAGGGGCATAGGGGGCCCCCCTCTGGACGTGCAGAGGCAGTTTAGTGTGTGAGTGGCACATCATAGAGTTAAGGTAGGGTATAGCTCTCCCCATAAGATCTGTAGGGGTAAACAGCCCGGGTCACCTCAAGCATGCGAGGGATCCGGAGTAGTGTGAGACGCGCACCACACTAAGATTACAGCCCAGAGTAGCAATAGCCGGAGATGTCATAGGGACCTTGGCCAACTGCAGTGGTCAGAGATGTCGGAGGGATGCCGGTCAACAGCTAGGGGTAACCGTAGGGGTGCGGGGAGTGAAAGGGGTACTGGCTGGGACTACAGTTCAGGATAATGTTAGTCAGAGATGTCGTAGGGACGCCAGCCAACTGCAGTGGTCGGAGGGGCCATGGGGACGTTGACTAACACCCAGGAGTAGCTGTTGGGGTACAAGAGAGGTCGTACTGGTCGGGGGTGCCCAGAGGAGGGTACGCTTTCCGGGTATGGAGTAGCAGTGGTTGGGGGTGCCCAGAAGTACACTGTCCGAGTGAAGGGGCATGAGAGTTAAGGAAGTCCCAAAGTGCGAAGGACTTAGCAATAGGGAGAGTGAGTCGCACACTATATGTCCGAGTCCTGGCTGTGGGTGGTAACTGGAACCCTGGGCCCAGACTGACCGGCTGCTTACGGGAACTTGATTGATATACAGGAGAGGAAAGGGTGCTAGCTGAGGTAGTGGCTGAGGCCCTAAGGGCGGGTCATCAGGCTACAGTCAGGGCACTCTGGGCACTGGCAGGGCTGGCATCCAAACCCTGAGGATGGGTCACTGGGGCCACTGACGGGTGTTTGTGGAGTGAGTGAGGATTAAAATTTGAGTCGTCCGTCTTTAAATTTACTTTTGTGTAGGGGCACATTAAGGAAGTTCTAGTTAGAAGGAAGGTCAAAATTTTTTTTTTTGTTTGTGTTGCCCTATATTAAAGTTTCCATTTGGGTAAGGGCACCATAAAAAGATTTTAATTTAGACCTAGTGAGAATGGGTTCTTGTGTGAGCAAACCGAGGATTGGTATAGAGCAGGAGAGAGCTAAAGTAACAAACATCCCACCCGGTAGCCCACTTGGAAAGATGTTAGAGCAGTGGGACAAGGAAGAAAGCACTAAGACCTTAAGTAAAATAAAAATGATACATTACTGTGTAGAGGTTTGGCCTACCTTAAGCCTGCCTGGAGAGTGGCCATGGTGCGGGACCACAGACCCGTGGATGTGTTCCCAGTTGAACCAACACCTAAGAGCCCAAGGGGACATAAAATCAAAACAAATACAGTATGCGGCCTGCTGGCAAGAGCAAAGTACTAAGAATGAAAATGTAAAGATCTGTAGATTACAAGGGCAGGAAAAGAAAAGCAATAAGAAAAAGAAAGAGGAGGATAGCCCTACCTGGGATCCTCTCAACTATTTATCCCCTCCCCCTGTCCATCCAGAGGTACCTCAGGCCATTTCCCCAAATCCTCAAGCCCTACATGTAAATCCCTCTCAACCTTCCCAACCCGTAACCCCTATTCCCCCTCTGGTCAGTCCTCTAACAATTTCACCCCCAATGAATACACCTGTTCCACCGCCTCAACTTAGCACTAACCCCTTCCATCCTGCAACAACACCTTCAGTTTCCCCTAACATCAGTCAGATCTCTTGTCCCTCACCGACCATGGTCCCTGTACCACCTCCCAATTGGGAACTAAGTTTGCTAACATCTAGTTCAGAACCTTCCCCTGGGGGCAATCAACACCCTATGCCTATGACTCCATCCCAAGTAACCGAGACCCAAGGAGGACCGTATTGTAATACCCGATCAAAAACCAAACTTTTCCCCTTAAGAGAGGTCCCAATGGACGGAGTGGCCAGAGGGATAGGATTTGTGAACGCACCCTTGACAGCCTCCAAGGTTAGAAATTTCAAGAAGGAATTGGAGAGCTTAGTGGAGGACCCAGTAGGAGTGTCCAATCAAGTAGACCAATTTTTAGGCCCCAACACTTACACCTGGGGAGAACTAAACTCCATCCTTAAAATTCTATTCAGCCCTGAAGAAGTAAGAATGATTCGGACCGCAGGGATGCAAATAATGGGAAAGGGAAAATCGGATGGGCCCCCCTGGTGATCAGAAACTGCCGATAGTGGATCCAAGGTGGAACTCGAACAGGAAGGAGGATAGGAGGAACATGGATGATTATAGGAATTTGATAGTCCAAGGGATTAAGGAGTCAGTTCCCCGCAGTAGCAACACAAAGTTAGCCTTCGATGGAATGCAAGGGAAGGATGAGACTCCAGCTATATGGCTAAACAGATTGAAAAAGAACTTTCAATTGTATTCCAATATAGACCCAGATAGCCCAGAGGGCCAAGTGTTAATAAAAACTCAATTTGTTAAAAAATCGTAGCCCGACATTAGAAGAAAATTGGAAAAAATTGAAGATTGGCAAGAAAAAGGAATAAATGAGTTGTTGAGAGAGGCTCTAAAGGTCTATTTAAGAAGGGAGGAAGAGAAAACAAAGGCCAAAATTATGGTAGTCATAGCTAGAGAAAGTGTAAATGCAATGTCTAGCCAAGACCCACTGAACAAAGGGAACACAAAGCCACTGTTAAGGAAAGGAAGGAAGGAGATTCTGCCACCCTGGGTTACCCCTAAGAGGCCAGGAGATGATCAGAAGTGTTTCTACTGTGGGGAGTCAGGACATATACGGAAGGAGTCCCAAAAGTTGTCTTTTGATGAGGCCACAATGAGGGAGCAAAATGCTCTAGAGAAACTGTTAAAAGGGAAGTGTTGCCTTAATGGCTGAGACAGAGTTATAAAAATAAGGTGAACATTTATTAAAGGCCTTCAAGGCCACACCCTGGCAGCACCAGAGCCACAGCAGTGGCTCTGCCTGGATGGCTCCAAGATGGAAGCAAAAGGAGAGAGTCACGAGATTCCCCCCCTTTTAGAAGTTTCAGTCCATTTCCATACACCTGTCCATTCTCCAATCAACAACTCCAAATCACGGTGTTCCATCCTTCCTGCTTGCCTCTTCTCTTCCACATTGTTTATCTTCGGGGCCTGGAGCTCGGAGAGAGTGTCCTTGAAGAAGTGAGTCCCCTGCTAGAACCAGAGGTGCCCTGCCCCCCATCGCCCTGTGATCAAGTCCCAGCACCACTTAATACAAAAGCAAAAACTACCTACCAGAACAAGACAGAAAAACCCAGAACCTAAGGCATCAGGAGGATGGGGAAGATAACGAGGACTAGGGGTGTCATAGGCTCTATGCATTGGGGGACCCGATGAATCATCAGGAAGAGCCCATAGTAAATTTTGAAGTGGGTCCCCAACATGAAGAATATGAATTCTTAGTTGATACTGGGGCTGACCAATCTAGTATCAGCAAGCTCCCAGCAGGGGTTACAATAGGAAATAAGGTATGTGATGTAATAGGAGCAGAGGGAAAACTGTTCAAGGCGTCAGTCATAGAGAACGTTGAGATACGAGGGAATTGGCAACAAATAACAACTGACTTTATTTACTCACCGGACACAGAAAGTAATTTATTGGGGAGGGATCTACAAGTTCAGCTGAGGGTAGGGGTTATCCCAGAAGGGGGGAGGATGAGAGTAAAAATAATGAAATTGACGAGACAAGACTTAGAAGAAATAAACGCTGAGGTCTGGGCAGAAGGGGGAAGGAGTGGTCTCCTTGATATTCCACCGATAAGAATAGAGATGCAAGCAGGAATTTCTCCAATTTGAGTTAGGCAATATCCAATATCTCCAGAGGGGAAGAAGGGGCTGGCCCCGATAATTGAACAGCTGCTAAAGGGGGGCATTTTAGAACCATGCATGTCCCCCCATAATACACCTATCTTAACAGTGAAAAAAGCAGAAGGGAAATATCGACTAGTCCAAGATCTGAGGGAGATAAACAAAAGAACCATCACCAAACACCCCGTGGTTCCTAACCCTTATACCCTTCTGAGTCAAATCCCCCGAGAGCACGCATGGTTTACTATCATAGACTTGAAAGATGCATTTTGGGCATGTCCCTTGGTAGAAGAATGTAGAAATTGGTTTGCATTTGAGTGGGACCACCCTGAGACAAGGAGGAAACAACAGCTGAGGTGGACACGCCTTCCCCAAGGCTTCTGTGAATCGCCCAATCTATTCGGGCAGGCACTAGAAAAATTACTTGAGCAATTCACCCTTGAAAAACAGCTGCAGATTTTACAATATGTAGATGTTCTGTTAGTACCCAGGGAAGAACAAATTAGAGTAAAGGCCACTAGCATACAACTTCTACATTTCCTAGGAGAAAAGGGACTAAAGGTGTCCCAAAAGAAATTACAATTTGTTGAACCAGAAGTAACATACTTGGGACACATAATTGGAAAAGGATATAAAAAGCTGAGTCCCGAAAGAATTACGGGGATATTATCAATACCAGCGCCAAAACCCAAAAAGGATGTGAGAAAACTCTTAGGCCTGTTTGGATATTGCAGGTTGTGGCTGGACAAGTACACTCAGAGCGTGAGATTCCTTTACGACAAATTAACCAGCCCTGTCCTGGGTTGTGGAGCCAGGGGTGTGTATTCTATTTCATCTCTTAAAAGCAGTTGGGGAGATGTTTTTCTTTATCTCTTGTAACTCTGGGGGAGAGGGGCGGATGCCTTCTGATAATGGGCCAACTGTTAAAACCAGGTGGGGCATTGTTTCTTATCTCTTTCATCGCCCATCCTCCCTCCAGGGGAATATTTTCTACTAATGGACTATTAAGACACCCCTAAAAGCACACAATCCCCAAAGTAGAATATCCACATTCCATCATCCTATTGTGAGATGCTCCACCCAGTGGGGGAAGCCAACCATTCCTACCTGGATAAAAACTGAGACCTAGGAACAGAAAGTATTTAGCTTCGCCCGATTCCTGGAGGAAGACTGAACCCCTTCTCACCATCACTGGACCCCTTCTCACCATCACTGGACCCTTGTTTTACAGGATCATCTCTACTACACCAGAACCACATCTGCCACTCCAGGAGGACTCACTTTTGGACTGCTTCCAACACCCTGACCAACAGGGTGTCAGGTTGTAGCTCTGACTGTCAGGGTTCTCCAAAATTGTTGTTTGTTTGTTTGCTTGCTTGGTTGGGTGGTTTTGTTTTCTACTACATTTGTATTGTTACTATTCCTAGTAAAGAACTGTTATTCCTATTCCCAAATCTTTGCCTGAAAGCCCTTAATTGCAAAATTATAATTTGGCAGGAGTGAGGGGTTTACATTCTCCATTCTAAGGGAAACTCCAGCTTTGCCTGGCTGATACCTGTCTTTCCAAACCAAGACAAGCCCAGATCCCATAGAATGGACAGAGGAGAATGAACAACAACTAAAAGAATTAAAAGACAAACTGTCCTCAGCACCTGTTTTGAGTTTACCAGATCTTAAAAAGGAATTTGACCTATTTGTCTACACCGAAGGGGGAGTTGCCTATGGCGTAGTAACCCAGGAATGGGGAGGGTGCAGGAAACCTATAGCTTTTCTCTCCAAACTACTAGACCCAGTGGCCAGAGGGTGGCCCACTTGCCTGCAAGCCATTGCTGCAACCACAACTTTAGTAGAGGAGACCTAAAAATTAACCTTACAGGGGAAAATACGAATCCACACGCCACACGATCTGAAAACTATTTTAAGCCAAAAGGCCCCAGAATGGATAACCGATTCCAGGATACTGAGGTACGAGATCACACTAATAAATACTGAGAATCTAGAATTGACCACCTCCAAAAATTTAAACCCAGCACAATTCCTCTCTGGCAAACCTTCTCCGGAGTTGGAACATGATTGTTTAGAACTTATGAATTTTCAAAAGTGAGGGAGGACTTGGAAAGTGTACCCCTATCTTCTGGAAGAAAGTTGTTTACCGATGGGTCGTCAAGGGTGATAGAAGGGAAAAGGGTCTCTGGGTATGCAGTTGTTGAAGGCCTAACCATGAAAGATATCAAAGTCATAGAAAAAGAAAAATTACCCTCTAATGGGTCAGCCCAGCTGTGTGAAATCTACACATTAAAAAGGGGATTGGATTTGTTAGAATGGGACTGTGGGACCATTTACACCAATTCAAAGTATGCGTTCAGAACTGTACATACTTTTGGGAAAATTTGGGAAGAGCGAGGGTACTTGAACTCGAAAGGCAAAGACCTGGTGCATAAAGAAATAATAAAACTAGTGCTCAATTCCCTGCTAAAGCCCATAGAGATAGCAGTGGTACACATAAAAGGACATCAAAAGGGGGATACCCTTGAGGGGAAGGGAAATCAATTAGCAGACCAAGCAGCAAAAGAAGCAGCATTGAGACTGGGGGACCCAGTTAAGGTTCTCAACCTAAAAGGAACCCAGAAAGAGGGAGAAAAAAATGTAGAACCCACATACAGTGATAAAGAGATGAAAGCAATTAAGGAATTAGAGCTGCATCAAGGAGAGGGGGGGAGGTGGCTAACTCCAGATGGGCGACAGTTTCTAAACGAACCTTTGGCCAGAAAGGTACTCACCGAGTTACATGGTTTAACTCATTGGGGTGTGCAAGGATTATGCGACCACTTCCTAAGAGAGAACCTATGTTTAGGAGTATATGGTTTAGCAAAAGCTATCACTAAAGGGTGTGTTATCTGTCAAAAAGTCAATCAAAAGGTTATGAGAAAAACAGAACCGGGGGGGGAGAGAATTGGCTCAAAGACCATTCCAAAGTGTGCAAGTAGATTTTACAGAAATGCCCGCATTGCAAAGTTATAAACACCTCTTAGTCAGAGTCGACTGTAAGAAACAGGCTGCTGTAGTGAGGTCCGATGAAAGACTTCCGGAGACTGAGGTGCTCTTAGGACACGTGTTTATTGGTCGTGGGGGTAGCAGCCTGACCAGAACCGGCTGAGGCAGGGAGCAGCCCAGAGAGAGAGAGTCCAAGGGAGAGAGGGTGTCCAAGAGAGAGAAGGTATCCAAGAGAGAGAAGGTGTCCAAGAGAGCGAGTTTCCTGTTACATTCCCTTTTACCCTTTTCCCTGCTGAATATTCTGGTCAGCATCAACCAACCAGCACAGGGTACAAAACCTACAGAATCTACACATAGCCTATGAGAACTACAACATTACAATACTACTCTACATACCAAAAACCTGGAAAACCACCCTTTTTCCCTGCTACCTAGGAGGGCCCAACCCCTTATTCATCCCTTTGTCTTGGGAGGGAGTGTTGCTCATTCACCCAGCCCGGTCTTTCAGCTAGCTTAATCACGATCTTCCTGCCCAGCACCCTACAGTTCAAATTTTGCTTTTAATTCTATCTCTTTTGTAGGTTTTATACTCTTAGAATCTTTCACTAGTAAACTATCTCTGCAGGGTACTCCTGCTTCACCCTCTCCAACAGTCGACCACCTAACCCACTGGGTAGAAGCCTTTCCCACAAGAAAGGAAACAGCCCAAATAGTAGTAAAAATCCTGTTAGAAAATATCATCCCACGGTATGGATTGGTAAATTACTGTGTTGGTTTAGGGCAAATTAGGAGAAGAACCTCTGAGAGGAAATCCCCTAAGACAAACCTCCACCACCCCTCCCCGCCCCCAGCCCTGGGTTTGGGAAGGAAATTCTTTGGAGGAGACAAGTGGAAAAAGCCGATTTATTGACAAGAACTCTTCCCCCCACAAGAGAAAAGGAAAAGGCTCAAGTTACTGTGGGGGGAGGGCACAGAGCTTCTTCTGCAGGCTCGGAGATCCTCGGAGATCCTCAGGTCAGGTCCTCAGGCCTGAAGCTGGTCCAAATCTTCGGGGGGGGGGGGGGGGGGAAGGGAAAAGAAAGAGAAAAAAAAAACAGAAACAGCGCAAAAACAGGCAGCAGAAAGCAAAAGTGGCTAAGTTAGCAGCAAGCAGGAGCAGCAAGCAGCAGCAGCAAGCCAGCCAAAGCCAAAAGCAGCAAGAGCAGCAGAAGCCACAGCCAGCCAAGCATTGGCTGTTAGACATAACAACACAGTCCAGATATGGGATATAAGGCACCGTCAACCCAGGACATTCCACCCCTTATCCCATATCGTGGACACACAATAAGAACTTCCATCTCACTTACTCAGACCTTCGACACTTAAACGTTTCCATCTGTCTTACTTGCTCGGACCTTTGACACTTCCCATATGAGTCCTACCCCACATTCAGATCCCCCTGTGAGGTACACATCGTATTGTTCCATCTTTCTGCATTATCCACCATGTACAACCCGGTCCTTGAGCAGAGACAATTCCACGGATGGGTTTGCCTGTACTCGAGGTAGGGTTGATCCATACTGTCTTTCCCAACAAACTTTTAACACGGGCCACTGGGGCTTTATCTCCATCTACTACATTAAGGAGCTGAGACTGAGCAGGACACCCTCGGTTGGTAGAATCTCGGCTGTTAACTAACCAGGTGGCCTTTGCTAAATGCTGCTCCCAATTTTTTAAGGACCCCCCACCCAATGCTTTCAGGGTGGTTTTTAACAACCCATTGTACCTCTCCACTTTACCTGCAGCTGGTGCATGGTAGGGGATATGGTACACCCACTCAATGCCATGTTCCCTAGCCCAGGTTGTAATAAGATTATTTTTAAAATGAGTCCCATTGTCTGACTCAATTCTCTCGGGCGTACCGTGTCTCCAAAGGACCTGCTTTTCAAGGCCCAGGATGGTGTTGCGGGCTGTAGCATGAGACACAGAGTAGGTTTCCAACCATCCCGTGGTGGCTTCTACCATGGTCAGCACATGGCACTTGCCTTGACGGGTTTGAGGCAGGGTGATGTAATCAATCTGCCAGGCCTCCCCATACTTGTACTTAGACCACCGCCCTCCATACCAGAGGGGCTTCATCCGCTTGGCTTGCTTGATGGCAGCGCACGTCTCACAGTCATGGATAACTTGAGAAATGCTGTCCATGGTTAGATCCACCCCTCAGTCTCGTGCCCACTTATAGGTGGCATCTCTACCTTGGTGACCTGAGGCATCATGGGCCCATCGTGCTAGGAACAACTCTCCCTTGTGCTCCCAGTCAAGATCTATTTTCAACTCCCCTATCTTTGCAGCTTGATCTACCTGCTGATTGTTTTGCTGCTCCTCATTAGCTCTGCTTCTGGGGACATGGGCATCTACATGGCAAATCTTCACAGGTAGGTTCTCTAACTGGGCAGCAATATCTTTCCATTCTTCAGCAGCCCAAATTGGTTTGCCTCTACGCTGCCAGTTCGCCTCTTTCCATTTCTTCAGCCATCCCCACAGAGCGTTGGCTACCATCCAAGAATCAGTATACAGATAGAGCCTTGGCCACTTTTCCCTCTCTGCAATATCTAGGGCCAGTTGAATGGCTTTGAGTTCAGCATATTGACTGGATCCACCCTCTCCTTCAGTGGCCTCTGCGACCTGTTGTGTGGGGCTCCATACAGCTGCTTTCCACCTCCGACTCATCCCTATGACACGGCAGGAACCGTCGGTGAATAAAGCGTAACGTTCTTCCTCTGCTGGCAGCTGGTGGTATGACGGAGCTTCCTCAACCCAGGTCACTGGCTCTTGTTCTTCATCTGCCATACTGAAACTTTCACCTTCGGGCCAGTTTGTAATTACCTCTAAAATTCCAGGGCGATTCAGTCTCCCAACTCGGGCGCGTTGTGTAATGACGCCAATCCACTTGCTCCAGGTAGCATCGGTGGCATGGTGGGTGAAGGGAACTTTTCCTTTAAACATCCATCCCAGCACCGGTAGTCGGGGTGCCAGGAGGAGTTGTGCTTCTGTACCAATCAGCTCTGAAGCAGATTGGATTCCTTCATAAGCGGCCAAGATCTCCTTTTCTGTGGGAGTGTAATTGTCTTCGGACCCCCTGTAGCTTCGGCTCCAGAATCCCCGTGGCCGGCCTCGAGTCTCACCAGGCACCTTCTGCCACAGGTTCCAGGACGGACCATGGCTACCAGCTGCAGAGTAGAGCACATTCTTTACCTCTGGTCCTGTCCTGACTGGGCCAAGGGCTACCGCATGAGTGATCTCCTGCTTGATCTGGGCAAAGGCTTGCTGCTGTTCAGGGCCCCAGTGGAAATCATTCTTCTTGCGGGTAACCAGGTACAGAGGGCTCACAATCTGACTGTACTCAGAGATGTGCATCCTCCAAAAGCCTATGTCACCTAGGAAAGCTTGTGTTTCCCTCTTGTTGATAGGTGGGGACATGGCGGTGATCTTATTGATGACCTCAATGGGAATCTGACGCCGTCCATCTTGCCACTTCACTCCCAGGAACTGGATCTCCCGGGCAGGTCCCTTGACTTTACTCTTCTTGATGGCAAAACCGGCTTCCAGGAGAATCTGAATGATCTTCTCTCCCTTCTCAAAGACTTCCGCTGCCGTGTTCCCCCACACAATGATATCATCAATGTATTGTAGATGTTCCGGAGCCTCACCCTTTTCCAGTGCATCCTGAATCAGTCCATGGCAGATGGTGGGACTGTGCTTCCACCCCGGGGCAATCGGTTCCAGGTGTACTGCACTCCCCTCCAGGTGAAAGCAAACTGGGGTCTGCATTCTGCTGCCAAAGGAATGGAGAAAAATGCATTGGAAATATCAATAGTGGCATACCACCTCGCCGCCTTGGACTCCAGCTCATACTGGAGCTCCAACATGTCTGGCACGGCAGCGCTCAGTGGTGGTGTCACTTCCTTCAATGCACGATAGTCCACAGTTAATCTCCATTCTCCTTCCGACTAACACACAGGCCAAATGGGACTGTTGAAGGGTGAGTGGGTTTTGCTAACCACCCCTTGGCTCTCCAGCTCACGGATCATCCTATGGATGGGGATCACGGCATCTTGAGTTGTTCTATACTGCCGGCGATGCACTACCGAAGTGGCAATTGGTACCTGTTGTTCTTCCCCCTTCAGGAGTCCTACTGTCAGTGGATCCTCGGACAGTCCAGGCACGGTACTCAATTGTTGGACGCCCTCTGTCACCACAGTTGCCACACCAAATGCCCACCTGAGTCCCTTCGGGTCTTTGAAATACCCACTTCGGAGGTAATCTATGCCCAAGATGCATGGGGCCTCTGGGCCGGTCACAATAGGGTGTTTCTTCCACTCATTCCTAGTCAGGCTCACATCTGCCTCCACCAACATATAGTCTTGTGATCCCCCAGTCACACCAGCGATGGAAACCGATTCTGCCCCTACATATCTCGATGGGACCAATGTACACTGCAAGCCAGTGTCAACCAAAGCCTTATAGTCTTGTGGCTTCAATGTGCCAGGCCAACGAACCCACACAGTCCAGAAAACACGATTTTCCCTAACCTCTACCTGGCTAGAGGCAGGGCCCCTCTAAGCCTGATTATCCTTCTTTCTTCGGGTATATGTCTTAGAGGTTCCCTCAAGGGGAACGAACAAGTCACCATCGACATCATACTTGACATCCTGGCTGCGAACAACTGGAGCTGCTCTCTGTTTGGTGAGACTTCCTCTTTGAATCCTGCCTTCCTTCAAATTGCGCACCCGTTGTGCCAGAGCAGCAGAGGGTTTCCCAACCCATTTCCTCATATTTTCTCCAGACTCACGCAGGAAGAACCACAACTCAGCTCATGGGGTGTACTTTCTCTCCCCATCAAAGGGGCGCCTGCGTTGGATACCAGGACCTCTAATTTGCACAGCCGAGATTTGGAGGAAGTCCTCCTTAATCTCTTCCCTGAGCTTCTTGTGATTCTCCTCTAGTTTGTCTTCTAATTTCTGCAGTCGTGTTTCCACAGCTGCAATTCTGGCATGAGTTGGGACATGTACAGCATCAGCATATGCTCGAAGCTTTTTTGCCGTATCGAGCACAGTCTCATCTGTCTCCTCTCGCTTCATTATTGCCAGAGCAGAAGCGTATTCAGGTGGCCTAAGTTGCAAAAGTTTCCTCCACATTACAGGTGTACATGGTACCAGGTCTGGATTCCTAGTTGTTACATCATCTGAAAAAATGAGCTCTGCTACTGCCATCTCTCTCAGACGTTGGATCCCCTGTTCTATGGTCCTCCACTGTGTCTGCTGCAAATACAGGTCATCGGCACACAGATATCTTTGTGCTACACCATACAGAATCCGTTCCCAGAGGCTGTGAGGACTAGCCTCCCTCATCATGCCCTGGTCAATAACAGGATCAAGTGACAGCGATCCCAAATGCCTCGCCTCAGTGCCATCCAGGACTGTAGCCTCCCCTGCAGCATCCCAGAGGCGAACTAACCAACTAATTATAGATTCATCGGGTTGTCGCCTGTAATCCTTTCTTAGGCCTCAAAGGTCCTTTAGGGAAAAGGAATCAATATTGGCTCCAGAACCTACACCCCTCGATGTGGTTTCTGATTTTGGTGAAGGTCCTTCTGGATTATCATCATCATCATCCTCCACCTTGCGATCGGTCTTTCTTGTACGCTTTCTGCCTCTTGTATTAGCAGCAACAGCCCTTGGTTGAGGCCTATTGTCTGACTCAAGTACTGGTCTGGAGCCTGGGATATTAGCTGCAGCCTGAGTGACTGGGATGGTAACTAGTTTATCTCCCTGTTCCCTGTCTTCTATCTGCTGTCCTTCAGTATCTAGCAGAGTACGATAAACGTATGCCAAGGCCCAGCTCACTGCAATAATCCTCTCCTCCTTAGTATTACCATGGCACTTCTCCTTCAAGTACCTTGCCACCTTAACTGGGTTTCTGAATTTGTTCAGATGGGAGGTCCCAGATTATAGGATCAGAAAATTCCTTTAAAATTTGGCCTATATCTTCCCATTTCCCACTCCATTCAAGATTTCTCCTACTTGGTTTTGCCCCTGAATCAGAAGTCTCATTAGCCCCCTTGGAAATCACAGCTTTCATCTTATGTAAGCTGCAGACAGTATAGAGGACACTCACTAAATTAAATACCAGAAAGATGGTCTCTTTAACACTCAGGGGAAACTGAACATTATCTAACAGGGATATAAACAATTCATAGGAGAAGAGGGAAAACAGAGGCTGAAAAAGCTCCTCCCCCGCTTCTCCCCTAACAAACTGAGTGCTCAACCATAATAATGAACCATCAGACATATTTACAGCCTTTCTGTAAATCATCACAAACAAGCCCAGCCCAATGAATATTCTGATTAGTGCCCCACGGCTACACGAACTACGTATTAGGAGCAATACCAGAGCTATTTCCGGGTAAGGAAATAGCCCTAGGTACCACAGAAATAGTAGAATCTCAAAAGACCCTAGGGACCAAAAATATTGGCAGGCTTTCACCCCAAATGACATTATGAGTCTAGAAAAAAACATCCCAATACACCCAAAAAACAATTAGAATCACCAATATTATTATTATTAAGGTTTTTTCCACTTGCTTTGGTTCCGAGCTTCCCGGCCAACGCACCAAAAAGGTGTATTGGTTTAGGGCAAATTAGGAGAAGAACCTCTGAGAGGAAATCCCCTAAGACAAACCTCCACCACCCCTCCCCGCCCCCAGCCCTGGGTTTGGGAAGGAAATTCTTTGGAGGAGACAAGTGGAAAAAACCGATTTATTGACAAGAACTCTTCCCCCCACAAGAGAAAAGGAAAAGGCTCAAGTTACTGTGGGGGGAGGGCACAGAGCTTCTTCTGCAGGCTCGGAGATCCTCGGAGATCCTCAGGTCGGGTCCTCAGGTCCGAAGCCGGTCCAAATCTTCGGGGGAGGGGGGGGGAGGGGGGGAAGGGAAAAGGAAGAGAAAAAAAAACCAGAAACAGCGCAAAAACAGGCAGCAGAAAGCAAAAGTGGCTAAGTTAGCAGCAAGCAGGAGCAGCAAGCAGCAGCAGCAGCAAGCCAGTCAAAGCCAAAGCCAAAAGCAGCAAGAGCAGCAGAAGCCACAGCCAGCCAAGCATTGGCTGTTAGACATAACAACACAGTCCAGATATGGGATATAAGGCACCGTCAACCCAGGACAATTACATAGACTCAGACCGGGGTCCGCATTTCACAGCTAAAGTGCTGCAGCAGGTCATGGAAGCATTAGGAATAAAGTGGGAACTACATACTCCTTGGCACCTCCAAAGCTCCGTTAGGGTGGAGCGAATGAATAAAACCTTAAAAAATGTACTGACCAAATTGATTGAAGAAACTTAAATGAACTGGCTTAAGTGTTTACCACTTGCTCTCCTTCGAATTAGAATGAGACCTCGAGCAGACATAGGGGTCTCTCCCTATGAAATGATGCTCAGGCTCCCTTTCCTCCTAACCCCTCACAGCACCAGAGGCTACATAGAAGAAGAAACTGCAACCCAGAAATACCTACAGGCAATTGGAAAAACATTAGAAAACCTCAGAAAAAAAGGATACATTCCTCAGACTTCTCCCCTTGACACCAATGCACACCAAATTAACCCCGGGGATTGGGTATTAGTTAAATCCTGGAGTAATGCCCCATTAACCCCAAAATTTGAAGGTCCCTTCCAGGTGCTACTTACCACTCACACCGCGGTCCGAACACAAGAGAAAGGCTGGACACATATCACCAGAATAAAAGGACCAGTGCCACCCCCGAATAACTTACCAAGTCCAGATCTTCCAAACAACCCTCCTGGGTGGACTGTTGTGCAACACCAGAACCCACTGAAAATAACCCTTAAAAAAAGACCAAGGGCCAGGTAAAAGGTTATATGAGTGAACTGTAAGTTTAAGCACTGTTGTTAAAGAGTTTTGCATAAATTCTGGTTGCATGAGTTGTTAAGTTGTTGATACCACAGAAGTGAAATTATGATTGTTACAATTGTTATAATAAAATGTAACCATTGCTGTTAAGAATTAGCATAAAATTATTATTAAAAGGATATTTTACAGTTTGGAATGATAAGATTACTAATATTGAGTAATTATCGGAGTTAAAACGTTAAGGTATTATAAATCTCTCATAGAACACCCCCCACAAAAGCTAACCAAAATTAACAACCAAGTGGGAACGAGAAAAAAAGGAACTCTGAACACTAAATCTAAGAAGCTCCTAAACCCAAGAGGCAAGACCAGGTGAAACCAAAGAGGAACCCCAGAGCAAGATGGGGGCGGTTCATACTGGACTCTTGGGAGGACTAATGGTAGTCCTAATGATGAGCAAAATTATAGAAGGAGCTTGTTCAAAGTGTTACTCCCCCATCTATGATGGAGAGAATTTACAGTCTCTTATCAGAGTTCATACCAGTGTAAATCCCACTTGCTTTGATGCCAACCAATTAGCTACCTGTCAAGAGGATGGGAAAAAGTATTGGATTGTGAGGAATGCCACTACCTTTAAGCAGTGCTTGACTGGGGAGTGCCCTATAAGAGAATGGTTCTGCCTAGAGGAAATAAATAATTTAGAAGGAGTCGTAGACCTGGTAAAGAAAAACCCTTAACCGTAAGAAAAGCCAAAATGGATTAATCCCCCAACAAAAACCTATTTATCGATTTAATTGAGAAAATAAGTCATGAATTAAACCTCACTAATTGTTGGATTTGTGGTAGCACCCAAATGTCAAATGTGTGGCCCTGGGAGGGAATCAGTCTAGCTCCTCTAGACATTTTAAGGTGGAAAATAATGAGACAAGAACCCCCAAATAACAAAGAAAGGAAGAAGGAGCAATGGGACCTAAAGTCTAAAATAGTTGGGGAGGAATGCATAAAAAGGACAGAACGATATAAAACATCCATAGGAAAGATGGTGTGTAAGAGGTCCCTAATAATAAAAGACTACTCAACCCAAGAATGGATTCCCAGGGAACCCGACACCTATTGGACAATTAGCAAAAAAGAGACTGTGTTTACAATGAAGGTTATCAGTTACATCAATGCACTGGCAAGGGGATCAACCCGTTTTGGGGAATCAAAGAGATATCCAAATACTGGGAACGCCCTTTTGATACCCAGAACACCTCATGGAAGGCCCAGAGCACTTATTTTGGATATGTGGAGACAAGGCCTACACTCACCTCCCAGGGGACTGGGCAGGTAGCTGCACTGTGGGAATCATAAAGCCCGCTTTCTTCCTACTGCCACGTGAATCTAGAAACAACTTAAGGGTACCACTATATGACAACCTAGAGAAAAAGAACAGACAAAAACGAACGGTAATTGATATAGGCAACACTCAGATCTGGAAAGGTAAGATCTGGATACCAGAAGAAATAATAAAAACCTATGGGCCAGCCACCTGAGCGCAGGATGAGTCATGGGGGTACCAAACCCCAATATATATGTTGAACAAGATTATTAGATTGCAAGCTGTGATATCAAATAAAACAGCCCTACCCCTAGATCATATTAGTCACCAATTAGCCCAAACAAGAGGGGTAGTATATCAGACAAGATTAGCTGTAGACTATTTATTAGCAAATGAAGGTGGCATCTGTGGAAAATTTTACTCTTCAGAGTGCTGCCTTGAAATAGATGATAAGAGTAATATTTCCAAAGAAATAAAGAAAGTTGCATATATAAGCACCCAAGAATGGACAGATTGGTGGGACAATTTTTGGTCCCTTAAAGGAGCTTGGTGGAAAAAGATAGGATTTATAGCCCTAAGTGCAGTAGCGAGCCTCCTCTTAATCCCCTGCATACTCCCATCTCATTTGCATTATAACTTCCACAGTACAAGCAAGTCTCCAAATATCACAAGGTAATACCAAAAACCCCACAAGTATTCTAAAATTAAAATCTGACCCAAAAGAACTTAGTACAGCTGAAAAAATCTATAACCAGTACCAAGAATTACAAAACTTGCACTCTCAAGGATAAGAAATTGATGCGGGCCAAGGCCCGATCAAAGAAAAAGAGGGGGGATTGATGTGGGTGGAACTCCATGACTCCTATTTATATGCTGAATGTTCTGTAGATGGTTACTTTAAAAGTGTTAAAGACTCCTAATAATACATTGGATGTTCTGTTGATGGTTATACATATTGTTATCTTGAATGGTTTGTACCCAGTTTGTAACCCAAGTCCCAGTTTTGTATGCCCTTACCTGTTGCCAAGGTTTTGCTGCTCCCTGCCTGCTCTCTGTCTGCCCCTCTTCCTGCTCCCTGCTGACCCCCTGTCTGCTTGTCAAGCCCAAACCAATGCCTATTATGGAAATCGCAGAGACCCCCATGAAGCCTTGCCAGAACATTTAGTACAATTAACACCAAAAGCCCCTAGCAACAACGAGTCAGCACAAAATCCAGACCCACAAAGGACACCACCCGGCTGGCAGGACATCAAGCTATCTGTGGAGGCTTTCCACCTCCTCACCATAACTTGAAAAGCACTCGAAAAGAAAGACACCCCTGGACTAAACTGAGCCCAATAAGTTCTTGGGAACTTCCATGAGGACGAACTCCCGGCTCTGCAGCGTGAGCAGCAGAATCAACCTGGGCCTCCTCCTCGGTGGTGCTCGAGGGAGCGGCAGCAGCGGTGTAGGCAATCCCTCGAGCTTTCCCCTTTCAGTAAAGGCATTTAAGGAGTTAATAATCATCTCCTGCTGTGTTTATTTATAACAAGTCCAAGTGAAACATGAAGACTGGAAATTAGAGGATATTAATCATAGAAATTAGAAGATATTTATTAAGAATAGGCATTCAGATGATGTGCATTGCTTAGTATTTGCTGCTCTTTGTACTGTATTAGTTTCCTAAGGAGGGAAGAGACAGGACTATGTGCAAGAACAATAAGGAAGAATGCAAGGAGGTCTGACAAGGGGATGGATGTTTACCAAAACAGGAGACAAGAATACAAGATTATCAGAGATACTGAGATAACGAGGCTCCTCAGGCCCCCAGGGCCAGATAAGACTGGTGTCATAGCTTGGACTTGGACCAGAAGATCAGTGAGCATGCACAAGGCAGTGAGGTCAGAAGTTCATCTCAAGAGGAAGACTATTTTCTTCATCCCCAAGACCCCTGAGAGGACCACCAAAGACAACTGTGCAGGCGCAAAGGACTGATAAGACAATTAGCATACAAAGCGGAGAGGGGGAGCCAAGGGATGAATATGCATAGGTGTATTGTGAAACTTGATGCATCTGTAACATTCTAGAGAGCAAGGGGCTGCACATGCCTTTGGGAGCTATCCCACATCGCGCCAAGTGTGGAATAAACTACATAACTACTTTAAAACTCTGTCTCTGAGTTTTGGAGTTTTTCTGTGGGTCACAAACACCTTGTGAATACATAAAAGGTTTACTCTTTTCTGCAGAGTTTCTGCCAGACCAGGCACTGCCAAGGGAACACAGACCTATCCTCACTTACAGGACAGGAATCCTGCCACAGAGAGCTCCCACTGCCAGCACAGCTCAAACACCCTGCACATGGGCCAGCAGCATCCGACCCTTTGGAACCCCTATCCACAAAATGACAACTCCAAACTGCAAAGCAATGCCATTAAAAGCAGCCTTGCCTGCAAACCCCTGGCTGAATCCAGCCAGGAGTCTTAGAAGATAAAAACTTGAGTACAAAAGGAGTCACTGATAGTCTGTGCCAGCCTCTTAAGCATCGACAGGAGGGAAGACCAAGCAGAGGTGAACTTTCAAGTGTTGGGATTTAGAGTGAGGAAGCTCCACTCAGATGCCTCCAGACCAGACAACCTTGGGAGCTCCTTCACTGCTTGGCTCCCACACCTCTCCATTTGCAACACGGGGTAATGGTTTTACTCTGTGTCTTGGGTTATGGAACCAAAAATGTGTATTCTATTTCATCTGTTCAAAGCAGTTGGGGAGATATTCTTCTTTATCTCTTGTAACTCTGGGGGTAGGGGGGCGGATGCCTTCTGATAATGGGCCAACTGTTATAACCAGGTGGGGCAGTGTTTCTTATCTCTTTCACCACCCATCCTCCCTCCGGGGGATATTTTCTGCTGATGGGCCATTAAGGCTCACTTAAGGGCACAACATATTCTATCATCCCCATTGTGAGATGCTCCACCCAGTGGGGGGAGCCAACCATTCCTACCTAGATAAAAACTGAGACGTAGGAACACAGGCATCTGGTTCCACTGGATTCCCAGAGGAAGACTGGACCCTTCTCACCATCACTGGACCCTTTTCTCTCAGGATCATCTCTGCTCCAACAGAACTACATCTGCCACTCCAGGAGGATTTACTTTGGGACTGCTTCCAACACCCTGACCAACAGGGTGTCAGGCTCTGACTCTGTCAGGGTTTCTAGGATTGTTGGTTGTTTGCTTGTTTGTTTGTTTTACTAGTATGTTTGTTAATATTCCTAGTAAAGAACTGTTATTCCTATTCCCAAATCTTTGCCTGAAAGCCCTTCATGGCAAAATTATAATTTGGAGGGGGTGAGGGGTTTACATTTTCTATTCCAAGGGTGTTGTATCCCTCTGGGGAGGGTTTACCCCAAAAGGAGCCCCAAAGCTGTAACTGTGTGATGTGTCCCTACCTTCCCCTGCTATCTCTGACCAATTGGCTCAGTGCCAGCTTATCTATCCTGGGACAGAGGGTCTACATAAACCCCTGTTCTTCCTGGTTCGTCCTCTTTGCCTCATGCTCTTTTACCTCCTTGGCTGCCTCTCTTGCCCCTGGAATCCCTTCAAGAATAAAGCCTTGGAACAATCTTAGGTAAGGAGCCTCTTTGGGTCTCTTCCCCTTTCCTGATATAATCCTAGCCCAAAGCCCTCTAGAATCTGAGTTAGCAATCGGGGTATAGGAGGAGGGCGGAGGGACGGGGATAAAATATCAGTTGGCGTCCAATCGTGGTCTATCGAAGTCACGTGCAGGAGCTGGAGTCTCATTTCTGAGATCTCAAAAGCTTTTTGGACTGATTCAACTACCTGAACACTTTTCAGTCGCTTTTTGCACGGCTGGAGGTGTTAAGGATAAACCGGGAGCCTATATTTGCTAATATGGGTCGGTTTGGATAAGGGGACTTCTGTAGCAAGAAGCAGGGCACCGTGCCAGCGCTAGAACCCCCCTGTACCTTGGTTGAGGGGGGAGGGTAGCTTTCCCCGCGGCGGTAGGAACACCTTGGGCTGCGGGTGGACATTAGGACCCAGCGCGGCGTGTGGAAAGATTGTGTACCGTGGGCTTTTTGAAACTTTTTCGGGTATTGCCAGGCGCCGGCGTCTCGAAAACTCCACGTTTTTGGGGGTTTGCAAGCTTTGGTGAGGGTTCCCCCGGGCAGTGGCGGGACCCCCCATAGCCCTCGGAGCCAGGGAGTCCGGCGTGGTTCCCCTGGACCACCCCCACCCCTTCCTCGGGACTCTTGGATAGCGGGGAGGGGGAGAAAAGTCCTGCTTGTCTGTTATATTTCGCTCAGAAGTTTATAGAGATTAGACAAGACTGCACCCTAATAACACCAGAAACATGGGATTAACACCTTCTTCAGCTTGTCCCCCAAAGAGTTTAATAGAACATCTTACACCAATTTTTAAGATCTAAGAATTTCTAAGAAGCTGCAAAGAAATTTTACCGCATGGTTAGCAGCCGAATTCCCAGATATTAACTTGCTAAATGTTACATCAGTGTCTTTTTGGGATGATATCGGGCATAGACTAACTTTAAAAACAGAGGACAATGATAAAACCGCTCCAAAATTCATACCGATATTTTTGAAAGCACGCAAGTATTTCCAGGAATCCGAACAAAGTAGCCAGCTAGGAAAATCAACCCAGCCGCCGGATTATAGTCCAGAGATTGTAACTGCATGCCACACTAATGGCGGCCACCATGCGGTCTTCTTACCCTCTTCCCACAACCCCTCTCTCTCCCCAAACTCCGCCCCTCACTCCTACTCCTTCCCCTGCCTTCCCTCCGCCCCTGGTTACCCGGCTTACCCTGGTAACGGCGATCGCGGCACGCCCCTCTCCAGCCCCAGCCCGGGCTTGGGCGTGGGCGGGGCGGCGCAGCGCGAGCTCGGCGGGGGCCACCCCGGTCCCACCCCGCGCGGCAGCGGCGATGCCTCTCTCGGCTGCGGCGGGGGGGAGGCGGGGCCCCCGCCTCCCCCCAGCCGCGGGTGGGGGGGCGGTGCGCTCACAGCTGCGGACCTGAGGCAATTTACATCGGTGTCCCCGAGATCGGACAGGCACCTGCATGCTACTAACCCTTGCAGGGGGAGGGAGAATGTACCTTTTCTTTCACTAACCCAAACTGAATCTGATGATAATATCCCTTTTGTTGCCCCTGTAGAATACCTTGGTAAGAGAAATGGAAGGAAACAATACAAGCCTTTCTCTTACCAAGATAAAAAAGAGCTATGCAAAATTCAGAGAGAATTTGGAAGATCTAGTGAAATTTTTAAAAGCATGATTACTGCTACCTTTAGCTCAAATGAATTAGTACCAAATGATATTAAAGATTTATTCAGATGTTTATTAACACCCTCAGAATATGATTTATGGGAATGCATGTGGAAAAAAGCTTTAAATATAATATTACAGGAAATTCAACAAACTCCTGAAACAGCAAAGGATGATGATGGTAATGATATAACATTAGACCATCTTTGCGGTGCAGGTGAATTACACTGCCCTGAAAAACAAACCTGATTATTATCAAAGCAAATTTTGGATAAAATCTGTAGTGCTGCAGAAAAATCTTTCTACCAATTACCAACACCTGAAACTAAGGGCAGTTATACAGGTATTAAACAATTTCCTTCAGAGAATTTTTTGCAGTTTGTGGACTGTTTACGAACTCAGGTGGAAAGACAAGTGCAACAACCATCTATACAGAACGAGCTGATTAAAGAGATAGCTCAGAGGAATGCTAATGAAACCTGTCGTAGAATTATCCTTAGTCTTCCATCAGAACCAACCCTAGCTCAGATGATCGAAGCCTGTAACAGGAAAGCAGAGCTGTTCAGCATGCCTGAAAGAGATCCTGGACTGCCTCATCCCAGGACAGCAGCACCTGTGCGACCCGAACCAAGGCGGCAACCAATATCACAGAATCGCCTACAGCACATCATCTGCCACCTCTGCAATCAGCCAGGACATTTTGCTCGGGTCTGCAATAAGAATCAGAACCAGAACCAGAACCAGAAAAAGAAGCCCAACAAACAAAAAAACTAGCTTCTCAGCGCGTCCCCATGGTCAATACTGTCACGCGCGCAAAAACAAATATGAGGGGTCCCCCACCAGTTGACACCTCTCTCTTAACAACAAAAGGGGAGGGGGTGGGGGGAAAGAAAAATGAAAATAGTAAATGTGTAATTAACAAGGTTTGGCAGCCGCGAGGCCGAATTAGGCTCGTGACTACCAAAGGTTTTCATTTCAGATCCGCGGACTGGACATTAATTACAGTGCATCCATCAGACATCTCACAGGATCTGAAGGCTAACCACACGGAAATGTCTAGTGAGTGTTTTGTTATTGGGGATACTGCACACACACCAGAGGAGATTGAGGTATTTCCAATGTCCATTAAGGGAAAGATAACAGGCCTCATGCTGTTGGCACGCTGCAAATACCCACCATTCTACCTGGCAGAGGGACAAATTGTCGCCCAGGCCATTCCCGATCCGGCAGAGGTAATAGCAGATGGAAAATCGCCGGAAGTCTACTGGGCAGAGGTGGTGGGAGAGGACAAACCTTCCACGGCATGCAATATAGCAAATGGGTCAGAGCGCCTCCATGTGGAAGGGGTCCTAGATACAGGAGCCAGCGTGACCATTCTACCAAAGAGCAAGTGGCCATCACACTGGGAATTGCAACCTGTCGCAGGCAGACTTCAGGGCATAGGAGGAATCACATTGGCAAAAATCTCAAAAAATATAGTTCAAATAGAGGGACCTGATGGAAAAGTGGTAAGTGTCCGTCCATTTGTTGCAAAATACAAAGCCCCCTTGTGGGGGAGGGACACCTTGTCCCAGTGGGGAGTCCAATTGGTCATTCCTAAGACACCCCAGGATTTTTAGAAATAGCCACTGTGACGCGCCCTACCTAAAAGTTAACATGGTTAGATAACAGCCCAAAATGGGTAGCACAGTGGCCATTGAGCAAAGAAAAGCTCAAGGCGCTTGAGGAGCTTGTGGAGGAACAGGTGGCTCAAGGCCACCTAGAGGAAACAACAAGCCCTTGGAATTTCCCAGTCTTTGTGATAAAAAAACCGGGAAAGGACAAGTGGAGGTTGCTCCATGACCTCAGGGAGATAAACAAAATGATAGAGGACATGGGACCACTTCAACCAGGAATGCCTTCTCCAACAATGCTCCCGAGAGATTGGCAATTGGCTGTATTAGATATCAAAGATTGCTTCTTTCAAATTCCTCTACACCCAGAAGATGCCCCAAGGTTTGCATTCTCAGTTCCTACCCTAAATCGTCAAGCCCCTATGAAAAGGTATCACTGGAAATCCCTTCCCCAAGGTCTAAAATTGTCTCCTTTCATATGCCAACAGTATGTAGCATCTTTACTGTCACCTGTTCGTGCTGAGAGACACGATGCCATCATCCTCCACTACATGGATGATGAGCTTGTGTGTGCCCCCAATGACTCTATACTCCAACACACGCTTGACCTAGTGGTTAAGGTTTTAAACTCTGCTGGATTTCCATTACAGGAAGACAAAGTTCAAAGGATGCCACCTTGGAAGTACCTGGGTTTACAGATTACAGCGAGGACCGTTGTTCCTCAGAAATTGGAAATCGAGTGTAATCCCAAAACCTTAGCAGATCTCCACTCACTGTGTGGGTCATTGAATTGGGTGAGACCCTGGCTAGGCCTCACAAATGAGGATCTAGACCCTCTTTTCAATTTATTGAAAGGGGAGAGGGAGCTGGCCTCCCCCAGGGAGCTGACCCCAGAGGCAAGGACAGCAATCGAAAAGGTACAGAAAGCCTTGTCAGACAGACAAGCTCACAGGTATGAACCAAGCTTACCTTTCCATTTCATTGTGCCAGGAAAGCTGCCACACTTGCATGGTTTGATTTACCAATGGATCGAAGGGGCAGAGAGATTCACTCTTAATCATAGAGTGGGTCTTTCTCTCGCACCAAAGATCCAAGACCATCACTGAGCCACAAGAGTTGATAGCTCAATTGATTCAGAAGGCCAGGTTAAGGTTATGTGAACTGGCTGGTTGTGACTTTGCATGCATTCACCTCCCAATAAAACTCTCAGAGGAGGGAAAGAACTCTCCAAAGAGACTGACCAAAGAGATGTTTGAGCATTTGCTCCAGAGCAATGCCAGTCTCCAATTATCTCTGGACAGCTACAGGGGACAAATATCAGTCCATGCCCCATCCCACAAGCTGTTCAATGAGGAATTCCACCTCATTCCTCGTGAGAAAAGGAGTCGGAGACCACTCAAGGCTCTCACAGTGTTCACAGACGCTTCCGGGGCTTCCCACAAGTCGGTGATGACTTGGAGAAATCCTCAGACTCAGCATTGGGAAGCTGATGTGGAGTTTGTGGAGGGATCCCCCCAAGTGGCTGAACTGGCTGCAGTGGTAAGAGCTTTTGAGAAGTTCTCAGAGCCAATTAACTTGGTGACTGACTCTGCATATGTAGCTGGGGTAGTGTCCAGAGCGGAGCAGGCTGTGCTCAAAGAGATTGAGAATGAGCACCTATTTAGGTTGCTTTCAAAGCTGATTTATTTGGTTTCTAATCGGGAACATCCATTTTTCGTAATGCATGTAAGGTCACACACCGATTTGCCAGGTGAAATTGCAGAGGGGAATCGTCGAGCAGACTCCCTTGCTACACCAGTAGAAAAAGCACGCCTCCCTGACATCTTCCAACAGGCAAAACTGAGTCACCAACAGTATCATCAAAATGTGCCAGGCCTGATCCGTCAGTTCCAGCTAACACGGAGTCAGGCTCGAGCTATCGTGGCCACCTGTCCCAATTGCCAGCTCCAGGCCATGCCATCAATGGGTATGGGGGTTAATCCCCGAGGCCTTGGCAGTTGTGAGGTATGGCAGACAGACATCACACACATTCCTAGCTTTGGTCACCTCAAATACGTTCATGTAAGTATTGACACACAGTCAGGTGCAGTGTATGCCTCTGCCCATGCAGGAGAGAAAGCTGTACATGCCAAACAACATCTAGTGCAAGCTTTCTCGGTTTTGGGGATCCCAAAAGAAATTAAAACAGACAAAGGCCCAGTGTACGTGCCCAAGGAGTTCCTGGAATTTATCCAGCAGTGGGGAGTGGAACATAAAACAGGCATCCCTCACTCCCCCACAGGCCAAGCTGTGGTTGAGCGTGCACATCAGACACTCAAACAGGTTTTTAGCTAAACAGAGCAGCACAACTGTGTGGATGACTCCACAGCAGAAGCTCTGCAAAGCCATGTTTACCATCAATTTTCTGAATTGTTCATTTGAAAACATGAGTCCACCTGTGGTTCGTCATTTTAACAGTGGCAATCAATTCAAACTGTCCCATCGTCCACCGGTCCTGATTAGGGATCCAGAGACTTGGGAAACCAAGGGTCCCTATGAGCTCGTAACCTGGGGTCGTGGCTACGCGTGCGTAGCGATGCCCTCAGGCCCTCGGTGGATCCCCCAGAAGTGGGTAAAACCTTTTGTCCCCAAAAATCCAGCTCCAGCAGAAGGGGATGGAAAGCAAGTGACCACTGCCTCCAAGAGAAGACGCCGTCGGAGGGAGGAAAGAGAATCTTCCTAGGTGTGGACTCCTTCCGGCAGTAACAGAAACCTTTAACATGTTTTAAAATGTTTGTTTTTCCCTTTTAGAGGAAACCTTACTCCCATTCATCCCTGTGATGAACCTCAGCCAAATTGTCATCTTGTTAATGCTGAACAGTCTGGCAGCTGCATGAACCTGACGTCAAAAGCACCAAACATCCACGCTGCCCTTCGGAGCATGAACAACCTGATCGGACAAGTGAAGCAAGAATCTGAGGACTGGTTCAAAGAACTGTTCAAGGGCTGGGGAGTCACAGGGTGGTGGATTTCTATAGTTAAAGCAATTTTGTTATTCCTTGTTATCCTTTTCCTTGTAACCCTAGCATTCGGGATCTTACGTCGTTTAGTTTTCAAAGCTATCAATGGTCTCATACCTTCTACCTCAGAAGTCAACCACATAGAGTTGGCAAACCTCAGGCAAACTGATTTCCCCACCAATTGTAACTGGTGGGAGAGAGAAGCTCCACATTATGTGTAACCTAATACTTTTCCTCTGACTTTCTTAAACAAAAAAGGGTGAGATGTTGTATCCCTCTGGGGAGGGTTTACCCCAAAAGGAGCCCCAAAGCTGTAACTGTGTGATGTGTCCCTACCTTCCCCTGCTATCTCTGACCAATTGGCTCAGTGCCAGCTTATCTATCCTGGGACAGAGGGTCTACATAAACCCCTGTTCTTCCTGGTTCGTCCTCTTTGCCTCTTTGCCTCGTGCTCTTTTACCTCCTTGGCTGCCTCTCTTGCCCCTGGAATCCCTTCAAGAATAAAGCCTTGGAACAATCTTAGGTAAGGAGCCTCTTTGGGTCTCTTCCCCTCTCCTGATATAATCCTAGCCCAAAGCCCTCTAGAATCTGAGTTAGCAATCGGGGTATAGGAGGAGGGCGGAGGGACGGGGATAAAATATCACAAGGGAAACTCCAGCTTTCCCTGGCAGATACCTGTCTTTCAAAACCAAGACACTCTGCTTTACTGGGACAGCGAGGAGATGAATTCATAAGTATGCTGAAGAGGATCAGCAGTGACCACACAGGTCACCCTCACACCTTCCTCGGTGACAACCCAAAAGGACAGGGACAGAGATGTCCCTGTGTCTTCCTGGGATTCGCATTGATTAAATACCCTGGTGTCGTAGGGTGACTTTATGATGCTTGTATCCCCAGTCATCTCTTCTGTATGTGCTGTATTTTAAGTTCTGTACCTTTAAAACTGGTTCTGAGAGCGAAGGAAGAAAAAGAAGCAGCACGCAGTTTGTTTTGAGAAAACTGCCTGACTCCCACACATCCTTGCTCTGGCGGTTCGTCTGAGGAACGGACAGCGGTAGGACAGAGATCTCTTGTGTTCTTAGTTAGTTTTAGCTAGCTGAGGCAGAGAGGTCCCCTGGACTGTTTTTTTCTTTTTCTTGGGACTGTTTAAATCTGCTCTGGACTGAAAAACCCGGAGGAGCAGTGAGGGCTGGCACCTGCGGCCCGCCGGGGCCTGGACCTCTGGAGGGAGTGGGACTGGTGAGAGACTGAGTGAGCTGAGCTACACCCACGGCAAGGACTTTCTCAGTTTGCCATCTCTCTTCGGAGTGGCGAGAGGTTTTATTGTTTCATATTATTCATTCTTTATGCTTTGTGGTCATCTTGTTTGTTAAATAAATAGTTTTTTCCACTTTTCTCTGAAGACGTTCTTTTTTCCCGGACTGGCTGGGGGAAGGGGCCATTTGGGTTTGCTTTCCAGAGGAACCCCCTTCGGAGGTTTCCTCCCAAATTTGCCCTAAACCAGGACATATAGTTTTATTGGTGCCCAAGGTGGGGCTCAAAAAATTAAAAAAAAACTTGTATTAATTGCATTTTAATTGTACTTTGTGTGAAAATAGAGTAATCAGTAGCCATGTTACTTCTTAAATTCCTAATGTCTCTTAAAATAGAGCCCTTTCTCTGTTTCTGTTCCCTAAACTTTTTTGAAATTTTAATCCCTTTCTGGTCCCTAAATTTGTTTTCTTATCCAAAAATAGCTACAATGTTGTCCCTAACATGTAGCTTTTACACTAAAAGTGCACAAATTAAAATAGCTATTCTCCTGAACTCAGTAATTATAAATTATAAGAAGTTTATACAGGTACTAAAGTTTATGCCAAGTATGTTAAGTTCATAGCTTCTTCATCCTACCCTGCATCCTAATTCCAGTAGCATGTTTTAAAAATTTATTAATAATTGCAGCCAGTTTATTAAAAAAAATAAAAAATAAAGCTTTCAAGTCTTTTCTTTCCTTCTTCTCTTTTGAAACAGTTACATCACTTTTAGAAAATGTTCAGTGTCCCCTGAATGTTAAAGATACCACCCTCCTAGTATTTAATCTAGTAAGCTTCCTCTATACAATTTGCAGCTTGTCTAGAATAAAGTCTAAAATTTCCAGAGAAGCTAATAAAACTACTGACCTAAAAGTAAACCCAGAAGTAGACCCAAATGTAAAAATTCCCAAATCATGTAATAAATAAAAAAGAATAAACCAAACCTTAAAAAAATTTTCTGATCCCCCAACTTGAAAATTTTCACATAAACAAATTCAAAACCCAAACAAAGTAAAAAAAAAAATCTAGAAAAAAACCTGCCATAATAATTCTAAAAAAACCCCAAAAATCATTACAATAAGCTAAGCCCTAACATATGCTCATTGCACGCTGCTAAATACTGTAAAACAGCAGATAAAGGCAGGGGGGCAAGAAGGTAAGTCAACAACTACCCCAATCACTCAGGCTGCAGCCAATACCCTGGCTACTCAGACAGCAGCTAAACCAGACAATGAGCCTATGTCAGCAGCTATACCAGATAGGGAGCTTAAGTCAGCAGCTAAACCAAACAATAAACCTAAAACAGCAGCTAAACCAAACAGTAAGCCTAAAACATTGGCAGTCGCCCCAGCAAAGAAGCGCACACACAAAACTGATCAACCAGTAAACGATAATCCAAGTAAAAAACCCTCAGTGTGTCCCAACACCCAATCAGAAGCCCAACCAACTAACACACAATCAAAAGCTAAACCAACTGACACCCAATCAGAAACCAAACCAACTGATACACAATCAAAACCCGAACAAGCTGACACAAAATCAAAAACCAAACCAACTAGCACAAAATCAGAAACCCAACCAACTAGCAGCAAATCAAAAGCCCAACCGGCAGAAAATCAAAAACCCAACCAACTAGCAAAAAATCAAAAGCCACTATTAAGTCCTTTTCCCTAAAAGACTTCCAAAGCCTAAAAAAAAAAATTACACTCAACAACCTGATTGTCTTGGTTTGGAAAGACAGATATCTGCCAGGGAAACTGAGGTTCCCCTAGGATGGAGAATGCCAACCCCTCACACCCCGATGAATTAAAATTTTGCAATCAAGGGCTCTCAGGCAAAGATGTTGGGAATAGGAATAACAGTTCTTTACTAGGAGGTATTAACAATACAAATATGATAGGAAACAAAACCACCCAACCAAACAAACAAATAAACAAATAAACAATAATTTTAGAAGAAAACCCTGACAGAGTCAGAGTTTCAATCTGACCCTGTGATTCAGGATGTTGAAAAACAGTCCAAACGTAAACAGTCCAAACACTTCTGGAGTGGCAGACGTGATCCTGTTGGAGCAGAGATGATTCTGCGAAGAAAACCGGTTCAGGGGCCGCGAGGAGGGAGACAGGAATGGCGAGCACAGGAGACGAAGAAAATCTTCCCACACCGCAGGGAAGGAAGCGCAGAGCACCCCGCTCCTGCAACAGGGCAGAACCGCCAACCCCCGGCCACCCCCCCTCCCCCCCACCCCCCACCGCCAGGGCATGAGATGTATAGAAATGCAAATGCACCGCACAGGCTGGGGAAGGTAACAATGGCCTATCAAGGTGGGTCATCAGGCCCCAAAACAGATGTAAATAGAATACACAAAACCCGGCTCCACAACCCAGGACATTATCCACCCCTTATTCTATTACCATCTGTATCATACCTAAATTAATAAACTCCACTATACAGAATGAACCCTCACACTCAGTTCTCACTTAGGATTAGGTTTTCCTGTGGTACACAACTGGTTTTCCCATCTTTCTGCATTACCCACCAAGTGTTACCAGGTCCTTGAGCAAAAACAATCCCACGGGTGGGTTCACCTTTGCCCAAGGTGGGGTTTACCCAAACAGTCTTTCCTAAGATACCTCTCATATGTACCACAGGGACTTTGTCTCCATCCACTGTGTGCAAAGGGGTAGACTGGGCAGGACCAGCTCGATTAATAGACCCTCGGGTGTTGACCATCCAGGTGGCCTTTGCTAAGTTCACTTCCCAATTTTTGAAGGTCCCCCCGCCAAGTGCCTTCAGGGTGGTCTTAAGCAGTCCATTGCACCGTTCAACTTTCCCGGCAGCTGGTGCATGATAAGGGATGTGATATATCCATTCAATGCCGTGTTCCTTAGCCCAGGTGTTTATGAGGCTGTTCTTGAAATGAGTCCCGTTGTCCGACTCAATTCTCTCAGGGGTGCCATGTCTCCACAGGACTTGTTTTTCCAGGCCCAGGATGGTGTTCCGGGCGGTGGCATGAGGCACAGGATAGGTCTCCAGCCACCCAGTGGTGGCTTCCACCATGGTCAGCACGTAGCGCTTGCCTTGGCGGGTTTGGGGCAGTGTGATGTAATCAATCTGCCAGGCCTCCCCATACTTGTACTTGGACCACTGTCCACCGTACCAGAGGGGCTTCACCCGCTTGGCCTGCTTGATGGCAGCACACGTCTCACAGTCGTGGACAACCTGTGAAATACTGTTCATGGTTAGATCCACCCCTCAGTCTCGTGCCCACTTATAGGTGGCATCTCTGCCCTGATGACCTGAAGCATCATGGGCCCACCGAGCTAGGAACAACTCTCCCTTGTGTTGCCAATCCAAGTCTACCTTGGATACCTTTATCCTCGCAGCTTGATCTACTTGCTCGTTGTTCCGGTGCTCCTCATTAGCCCGACTCTTGGGGACATGGGCATCCACATGACGGACTTTCACAGGTAGTTTCCCTACCCTGATGGCAATGTCCTTCCACTCATCAGCAGCCCAGATTGGTTTTCCCCTACGCTGCCAGTTGGCTTTTTTCCACCTTTCCAGCCAGCCCCACAGAGCATTAGCCACCATCCACGAATCAGTGTAGAGGTAGAGCTTCGGCCACTTCTCTCTTTCAGCAATGTCCAGGGCCAATTGAACAGCTTTGAGTTCAGCAAGCTGGCTTGACCCACCTTCTCCTTCAGTGGCGTGTGCAACCTGTCGTGTGGGGCTCCATATGGCTGCTTTCCACTTCCGGTTCATCCCTACGATGCGACAGGAACCGTCAGTGAAAAGAGCGTAGCGTGTTTCTTCTGCTGGCAGTTGGTTGTATGGTGGAGCTTCTTCAGCCCGGGTTACTTGCTCTTGTTCTTCTTCGTCAGTGAGACTGAAGTTCTCAGCTTCTGGCCAGTTGGTGATTACTTCCAAAATCCCAGGGCGATTCGGGTTACCAATACGGGCGCGCTGAGTGATGAGGGCGATCCATTTGCTCCATGTGGCATCGGTGGCATGGTGGGTGGAGGGAACCTTTCCCTTAAACATCCACCCCAGCACCGGTAGTCGGGGTGCCAGGAGGAGTTGTGCTTCAGTGCCAATCACCTCTGAGGCAGCTTGAACTCCTTCGTAGGCGGCCAAGATCTCCTTCTCTGTGGGAGTGTAATTGGCTTCAGACCCTCTGTAGCTTCGGCTCCAGAATCCCAGTGGCCGGCCTCGAGTCTCACCTGGCACCTTCTGCCACAGGCTCCAGGACAGACCATGGCTCCCGGCTGCAGAGTAGAGCACATTCTTTACCTCTGGTCCCGTCCTGACTGGGCCAAGGGCTACTGCATGTGCGATTTCCTGCTTGATCTGGGCAAAGGCGTGTTGCTGTTCTGGGCCCCAGTGGAAATCGTTCTTCTTGCGGGTAACCAGGTACAGAGGGCTCACAATCTGACTGTACTCAGGGATGTGCATCCTCCAAAAGCCAATGGCCCCTAGGAAAGCTTGTGTTTCCTTCTTGTTGGTCGGTGGGGACATGGCGGTGATCTTATTGATGACCTCAGTGGGAATCTGACGCCGTCCATCTTGCCACTTCACTCCCAGGAACTGGATCTCTTGGGCAGGTCCCTTGACTTTGCTCTTCTTGATGGCAAAACCGGCTTCCAGGAGAATTTGGATGATCTTCTCTCCTTTCTCAAAGACTTCCATTGCCGTGTTCCCCCACACAATGATGTCATCTATGTACTGTAGATGGTCCGGAGCCTCACCCTTTTCCAGTGCATCCTGGATCAGTCCATGGCAGATGGTGGGACTGTGCTTCCACCCCTGGGGCAGCCGATTCCAGGTGTACTGCACACCCCTCCAGGTGAAAGCAAACTGGGGTCTGCACTCTGCTGCCACAGGAATGGAGAAGAAGGCATTGGCAATGTCGATGGTCGCGTACCACTTTGCTGCCTTGGACTCCAGCTCATACTGCAACTCCAACATGTCTGGCACAGCAGCGCTCAGTGGTGGCGTGACCTCATTCAGACCACGATAATCTACAGTCAGTCTCCATTCCCCACTGGGCTTACGCACAGGCCAGATGGGGCTGTTAAAAGGTGAATGAGCCTTACTGACCACCCCTTGGCTCTCCAGTTTACAAATCATCTCATGGATCGGGGTCACAGAGTCTCTGTCAGTGCGGTATTGCCGACGGTGCACTGTTGCTGTGGCAATTGGTACCTGTTGTTCTTCAACTCTTAGCAGTCCCACAGCAGAAGGGTCATCTGAGAGACCAGGCAAGGTATTCAGTTGTTTGATCTCTTCCGTCTCTACAGCAGCTACTCCAAAAGCCCAACGATATCCTTTTGGGTCTTTGAAATATCCATTTCTGAGATAGTCTATGCCGAGGATGCACGGGGCCTTTGGGCCAGTCACAATGAGGTGTTTCTGCCACCCATTCCCAGTTAAACTCACTTCGGCTTCCACTACAGTCAGCTGCTGGGACCCTCCTGTCACCCCAGAAATAGAAATGGGTTCTGTTGCTACATACCCTGATGGCATCAGGGTACATTGGGCACCAGTGTCAACCAAAGCCGTGTATTTTTGTGGGTCAGATGTGCCAGGCCATCGGATCCACACAGTCCAATAGATCCGATTATCCCTTTCCTCTACCTGGCTAGAGGCAGGGCCCCTCTAGCACTGGTTATCCCCTTCCTGAGCATACATACTAGAGGTTCCTTCAAGGGGATTCAACACAGCATTGGCAGCTTGGTTATAGGAGGCTGAGGCTACTTTCATTTTTGTAGATCCCCCTTGGCGATTGTTCCTCTCCTTGAGCTCACGCACCCGTGCTGCCAGGACAGAAGTGGGTTTCCCATCCCACATTCCCATGTCTTCCCCATGGTCACGCAGATAAAACCACAGGTCAGCTCATGGGGTGTACCCTCTCTCTCGAGCTGGGGGTCGTTGGGCTCTAACTCTGGGGCCTGTGACTCGCACTGGTGCCACATTGGAACTGTTTGTCCTCATCTCCTCCCTCACCCCCCTTATCTCTTCTTTGAGTTCTTTAACCACGGCAGAGATATGAGCCTGCATCGGGCCATTGATCATACTTTCATAGTTCCTAAGCTTATTGGCAACAGACCCCACTGTCTCTCGATTGTCCTCAGCATTAATTGTTGCAATAAAGGTGGTGTACTGAGATGGCCCTAGATTTGCCAGATTCCACAACATCTGCCCTGTGCATTTAACCTTGTCAGGGTCATTATCATGCTGTCCACTCCTCCCAAAAAGTACCTCCAGCACCGCCACTTCCCTCAGCTGTTGGATCCCTTCCTCCAGAGTTTTCCAGCGCATTCTATGGTGGTGCTCCTGCATTCTTTCTTTGTGGATAAATCTCTCTCTCACACTCATTAAAAGCCGCTCCCAAAGGGAAAAGGGTCCTGGCTCTCTTACAAATACCTGATTTATACCCGAGTCCTGGGTCAAGGGTCCCAAATTCCTTGCCTCACCACTATCTAATTGCACACCAGTACCCATGAGGTCCCAAACCCGAAGTAGCCAGGCTGTGTAAGCCTCACGCCCCCGCCATACAATATCTTTTTGCAGGTTACGGAGACTTTCATACGACAGGGACTCGGTGATGATCTGAACATGTGATTCCCCCGCAGGTTGGGAGGGCCCTCCTTTCTTATTGTCTGGGTTTGCTGTTTTCACCTTAGATTTCTTTGTTTCCACAGGGGCAACTGCCGCTGGCTGTGACTGCCCCTGTGGTTCAGCTGGGACCTGAGCAGTTGTAATCTCTGTGGGTTTCATTGCTGCACCATCAGGCTCTCTTTTGTCAGGGCAGGGGAAGGATTTCCCACTAGCTGGGGAAATGTACTCCCTCAGCATCTGGCCCATCTTCTCCTGCATCTCCTTAATCAGAACCCCCACCCAAACCGGGTGGTTTATCTCTGAGGCAGGCTGTGGGGCAGGAGCGGACTCTTGGGCTGCATTCTTATTCTCTGGGGTACTTATTAAGGTGCTTACCCAGGCCAATTTCCCCTTATCTCTGAATGCCAAACAGAACAGGCATACCAGCAACACAAGCCACTGTATGATATCATTAGCACTCAGAGATTTGAACCCTTCAAAAACTGGTGGGGTGGACCCAAAAAACTGTGTGAAGGGCTGGGAGAAAATTTCCCCCGGTGCCATTTCCTTACAATAGGTACCATTGTTAAAGTAACCCCAGAAGCACAGAGTTAGCCTATGATAGCTATGAATCCATGTGCTTGCTTTCCAGAGGAAGTTAAAAATCCATGAATTTCTCACCTTATTAATCCACAAAATAAACTGGATGCCAGCCACAGTAGCCTTAGTCATAGGACCCATATTTACATAAGGAGTAGCAAATGGCAGAAATACAGCCACCACCACGTGCCACCCAAACCAGGGAAAGCTAGACCACATTATTCTGGCCAGTGGGCTTTTATCTAATATGCAAGAACTGTTATTCCTCTCTCTCAATGCCCTCGTGCCCCACCCTTGGGCGCCAAAATCTGTCTTGGTTTGGAAAGACAGATATCTGCCAGGGAAACTGAGGTTCCCCTAGGATGGAGAATGCCAACCCCTCACACCCCGATGAATTAAAATTTTGCAATCAAGGGCTCTCAGGCAAAGATGTTGGGAATAGGAATAACAGTTCTTTACTAGGAGGTATTAACAATACAAATATGATAGGAAACAAAACCACCCAACCAAACAAACAAATAAATAAATAAGCAATAATTTTAGAAGAAAACCCTGACAGAGTCAGAGTTTCAATCTGACCCTGTGATTCAGGATGTTGAAAAACAGTCCAAACGTAAACAGTCCAAACACTTCTGGAGTGGCAGACGTGATCCTGTTGGAGCAGAGATGATTCTGCGAAGAAAACCGGTTCAGGGGCCGCGAGGAGGGAGACAGGAATGGCGAGCACAGGAGACGAAGAAAATCTTCCCACACCGCAGGGAAGGAAGCGCAGAGCACCCCGCTCCTGCAACAGGGCAGAACCGCCAACCCCCGGCCACCCCCCCTCCCCCCCACCCCCCACCGCCAGGGCATGAGATGATAGAGAAGAACCACCGCTTCCAAAGATAAATAACATTTCTGCCCCCACTGGGGCCAAGGAGCCACATCCAGGAAGCAACAATTGCCCACCTGACCACCTCCCTCCCTGGATGCTGTTTTGAACTTCAACTCATCACACAACAGTGAGAAAAAAACAACTGAGGAAACCACCTCTTCCCATCCTGGAAAAAGCCCAACAGTTCAGCACCAATTATTTATGTCCCTCTAGATGGAAAAAAAAATATCCATTTTTAAAAAATGCAGAAAGAGAGAATAAATTTGTCACTGGTCAGGGCAAGGGACCAGCACTTCCTCTGGCTCTGGCAGCCCCAAGCCCAGGATTTACTTGCCTTACATCAGCAGTCACAGTGGCATAATTGGAGAGTGAGGATGAGCAAGAGCAGGGGTTGCCTGAAGTGCAGGTTGTGTTTTCCTGGCCCATCCTCTGCCCAGGATACATCTGTGGCACAGAACACATTTCTCCCACAGAGCTGCAGCAGCTCCACCAGATTGAAGACACTAATAACTTTAAATGGAGCCAAGGCGTCCTCCCAAATGCTTCACACAGGAGGACATGAAAAACTATTTGAGAGAGCACGCAAACCAGAAGCATTTCTCTGAGGAGTTGACTGGAACAATCTACATTGATTTAAATCCACTGGTGCCTGCAGCTCTGCAGGCACAGCCCTGAGGGCAGGCAGGGGTTGGGCAGAAATCAGGTTTTGAACAGCAGGAAGGCACAAACTCACTCACAGTGAAAGATGGCCAGGGCTCCAAACACCAACATCTTCTTGGACACTTCCCCCAGCAGCCACCTCTGGGATTTTGGGGGTTTGCTTTCTGTTGTTTTTCTGTGGGGTTTTGGTTCTTTTTATTTCCCAACTGAAGCTTTGAAAAACCTGGAAAAAGCAGCAGAGCAGGAGCGAGCAGGACAGAGCCACACTGTGAGGGTTTCCCATCATGTCACCTGACTGCCATTCTCAAGGTAACAGAGACTTGGGGTTTATTTCAGTCACTGTGTCTGACTCTTAGAGATCAATAATATCTAGTAGGCTTTTGTCCACCAACAATCACATTGCTTCACCGAGGAGCTTGGGCTTTCTCCTCATCCCTGGCTGTTCTGTCACTTCCAATGACGTGTTAACAGAGAGCTGCTCTGCCAACACTGGACTGCGAGCACGAGGATTTCCTCAGATACAGAAATTGCAGCTGGTGCTGTCGGTGAGAGTGAAGCATTTTGTTAGTGCAGCTGAAGAGGGCTTTGGAGAGGAACATCTCAGAGGACTTTCCTTGGAGCCACTCATTGGGCTGCCCCTGCCCCACTCTCACCCCCTGTGCTCCTGCCCAGGGCACCAACCACAAAGCCTTCAACATCCTCCTTTGACACCCCAAGTGTCCTTGCTTTGCGTTAAAGTCCACAGGTCACAAACCCATGGGTATTATTTGCTACACTGACAAATCTCTATTGCTTTGTTCTTCACATCATATATTCCCACTGGGCATTTGCTGCTACATGTCCATACAAAAAAAAAAAAAAAAAAAAAAAAAAATCAAGGAGAGGCATAAACTCAAGTCAGAGGCAGCATTAACAACTATCCAACAAACTCCAGTTAACTCTGAACATTTTTAAAATCACTGGAAACTGTGTTAACTTGCACAGTAGCCAGCAGGCAGAAGCTGTGAAATCAGGTGAGACCATGGTGGTAGATCCCCACAGAGCTGGTTGACAACAACGTGATGCTGCCAAGAGCATCCCTGCACTCGGGGATGTGGGTGCCAGGGCAAGCAAACGCCACAAACCTGTGGCTAGCAGAGCAGCAGCACGATGGGAAAAGACATTTATTATGCAGAACTAATAATGCCATTAGAGGAAATGGAGTTTGCCCAGAGGAATAACAAAGCAGTGACAGGGTTACAGGAGACGCTGGGAGGTTCTCCTGGGCACAAGGGATGATGGTGCTCGGGTGGACTCTACACATCCAGGCCCTGGGCACATCCATCCTCATTCACTGCATCCCCCTTGGCTTTTAGGGGACAAAACCTGGAGGGGGCTGCAGCAGTCAGCCCTCCCCAAGCCAGAGGGAGCCTGGAGCTGGAGAATTTATCCACTGAGAGCTGAAGATTTCTCGCTGCATTTTATTTAGAAACAGCCTGCCCTCGTGTGGTGAATGAAAAACCAGGAAGCTGAAAATTTTGGACTAAAACTGTCCAGCAACATGTCAGGGCAGGGGCCAGGAGCCAGGCAGGGAGAAAATCTCTCACAGCTGTCACACACAGCTTTTCTTCAGCCCTTTTTGTGCCTACTTGTCGCAGTCAATATGCAGCAGTCGACATAGACACTGCACTCGAGGTGCTTCTTTAGAATCATCAGAAGGCTTCAAGTATCAGCATCTTGTTATTCAAAAAGTCTCCCGTACCTTTTCTCTGTATCTCCCAAGAGCAGCTCCACACAGCTCTGGCTCTCCTTCCATTCTGGCTTGCTCCTTCCTGTCCCTAGCACAGCCGCCTAACCCTGTCTGTCCTACGCACAGCAGCTTACCTTTTCTGGCCCTTGCACAACCTCCTATCCCTAGGTCTTCACAGCACAGCAAGCAGACTCCAACTGATTTCTCCCAGCTAACTCACTCTTTATCATGCCCATGGCTGTGAGGGCAAGGCTGTTTCTACTCTAGGATAATTAACACAGGTGTAAGATATCAGAGGGGAGACTGCCTTCAGCAGCATCTCCTTTTGTCTCCCCACACCTACTTTCCTTCCCATCTGCACAGCACCCACTTCTGCTGACCTGGTGATTTCCAGATAACCCAAGGCAAGTGCCCTGACAGAGTCCCTGTGTGCCCAGCAAAGCACCAGGGCTGCAGCACCCACTCCCATGGCTGAGCTGGTCCCACAGCACAGGCATGAGGGGCTCCACAAAGCCAAGGCAAGCCCTCCATGGAGGCAGAGCACTGGGGCTACAACAGCCAAAATGAGGAAAAGCCCCATTTGCTGTCAGTTTATGGGCAGAACAGAAAGTAGATTTTCTTGAACAGCTCCAGTGACACTTTCCATGAGGGTGCAGCCTTTGTTCAGAAAGGCAATTGCACTCACATCACATAAGGTGGTTTCTGGGCAGCCTCTTGGAGCAGGCACAGCTTATTGTGACAGGGAATAAAAGCTTTACCCAGAATCAACACTAACCAGAATAAATAAAATCAAGCTGAGTAAGAGCCAAGAAAGTTGTATTTTCCTCACCCAATCAACTTTTACATTAGTGATATGCACAAATCTTCCAAACCAGGACTGAAAAAGCAGCCGTGATGCAAGACCAGTCTCACCAAGAAGCAGCTGGGACATTAACTCAGGGGCAGCGAGGGATGTTGCGGGCCAGGAGCCAAGACTGCCCAGAAGCCAGCCCCAGTGAGAGCTCTGGTATGGGGCTGCAGCTCATGGCTCAGACAGGATCCCTTGATATGCAAACAGGACAGAGTGACTCCTGTCTGGGGCTTGCAGGATCCCAAAATCCAGTGAGAAAATAAGAGAATGTACCTGCACATCACCCCGAGAGCCAGCACATCCACAGTACAGCCCCAGCCTCTGATGGGACACAGGCAAAGCAGAGCCGATTCTCACTGCCAGTCGCTTCTGAACAGCATGGGGAAAGCAGAACAGAATCCCACAGTGGGAAGGAAGTTGAAGCGAAGCAAATCCTGCCCAACACAGATGCAGTTTCTAACCTCCAGATCAGGAGAGTCCCTGAGGTCTTGTGCCACCACTCCAAGAAATGCTGGGGGACAGCTGGTGCCCAGTTGAGCACCACAAGCTGATGTGGAGCCACAAGGGAGGCATCTTCCCACTTCTTCCAAACACCTTCATTTAATGCTCCTGTTTGCAAAACTCCATGACTGCAGTCCAAGCACCAACAACCTGTCCTGTCCCCATCTCACTTGTGCAGCTTCAAGGCCTCCCTGAAGGCACTGACTTATGACAGCTGATTGAAAATAAGGAGAAATGCAAGGAAAGGCATCAGTCTGGATGGTGGTCATGGATTTTTTGCCTAGACAAGCAGCAGCTGCAGTTTCACCTCAACATCCCCATTGTACATGAGTTTCTCACAGCAGTGGGTCTGACAGGCACTGCCTTCTGGGGCACCTTGGGCAGAGCAGCTGCACAAGGAGGTCTAAGTGCACAGAGCAGGACGCTCACACAGATCCACATCCGAGAAGTTCTGAGACCTGCTAATCCGTCTTCTGCCAGCAACCTTCCAGCAGCTGGAGTGCCAGCACTGCAACACAAACTGCCCGAGTGAGAAACTATGAAAGGCAGCACTGCAGCTCTGCCCGCAGTGAGCAAAAGCTCTAATTCCGTTTTATCTGCTTGTCATCACCTCCTAAAACAAGCCAGGCCCATGTTTTAGTTGGAGAGTGAGGTGTAACTGAGTAAAAGAGATTTTTGGTACATAAAAATAATTCTGAGCAGGTCTGCTTATGATAGGGCTGCCTCAGGAATGGCCCGTCAGCAGAGCCAGGGCAACACAGCAATCAGGGTCAACACCAGGGTATTTTGCTATATTTACTGCACTAATAGAATTGCACCGGAAGGAGCAATGAATGACAAGCAATGCTCCTTCCATCCCCACTGCTCACACATGGGATTGGTGATGGAAGAGCCACACTGCTGATGCAGCCCTAATTCTGTTAGCTTTAAATTTTTCTTCAAAGCTAACCACTGCTTTTACTGCAGATGAAGCACTTACCATGAAGCCTCCCCAAAACAGATGGTGAGCAGCCATCTCATTCTTCTTTCTTATCTCATGATAAAGAGAACTAAAACATTTTTAGCCAATCAATCTCTGTCATATGCTACTCTTGAGTTGAAGGATAAGCCTTAACATTTTTTGGCTATAGGGTAAATTTATAAGGTTTTATAAGGTTTTCATCAGCATCATCATCATCACCATTTTGTTTCAGTTGAAATTGTTCACCTGAGGAAAGAAGTATTTGGAGGTTTGCATAAACTCAGAAAGAAAGCAAGGACTAAATTTTTTCCCCATCTTTCTGCATCCTTTTTACTCCATATCAATGCAAATCTGCATTTTTCACCAGTGAAACCAGTAAACTTCTGTTGGTACAAAGGACTATTTTTAGTAAGGAAATAAGAGGAAAATTAAAAAGAAAGTGAGAAGCCATGTGAGAGGCCAGTCCTGCAGCCCCTCTGAGGGAACAGCTATGTCTGGAGTAGATAGGCAGGGCAAACCTCCTGTCTCCTGGGATGGTGCTTCCCCATCAGTCCCCAATTCCTCCCACATCCCAGCTGGAAAGCTGCAAACTCAGCTACAGGAAGCATCAGTTTGCAGCTGAAGGTCCATCAACACCTCCAGCAGCCAACCTCAGCACAGGGATCCAAGCTGGGATTTCCAAGCCATTTGCAGGGTTTTAAGTGCCCATCTCTGAGCACTAAAAATTAATACAAGTGGATGTTCTGGGAGCCAGTGCTACTTCAAAAATTGCTGCTTATTAAAGCACCAACGGGCACCTGCAGCATTGCTTGGTATGGGAAGGGACAAGGGAACATACACGGAGGAGTGGTCTGGCCTTGGAGGAAGGAAGGGGGCTGTGGGTTCAGGGCAGGAAGATCTTAATTTTCTTTCAAGAACTGTTTTGGATCTGGACAACACTTGGTCCAGTGACCAATATTAGCAAATTAGAAATACTTACTCGTCTCTGTCAGCTATGATTTAAACCAAATAACATGTGGAAGCAAAAAAAAAAAAAAAAAAAAAAAAAAAAACCCTCAGATTTTTTGGACATGACTGTGATTACTTCGAAAAAAGTAACTTGGGAGCAACCAAAGATGACAGGCAGCAAGCACGCAGACCTTGTGAAAAACTCATCAGTTAGAAATGCTTACCTGGGTGTACTGCACTGATTTAGAGATGAATGTGCTATTTAAAAACCACTCTGAAGACCATCAACAGCAGAAGAGCAGAAGATATTTTTAAAAAAACAAGATAATTCAGAAGTATTAAGAATTATCTTAACAAGCTTCCCTTAAGAGAAACAAAGCACCTACTGGGTGCTCCACAGGATAACCACTGATTACAGCTGGGAAGAACTACACACATTAAACAACAAAGTGTTGTGTGACAGGAAGGAGACTGAAATAATATGAAATATTCCCACTCTATAAAAATAGCCCAGGCACTCTGATGTTAAAAGCCCTCTGGAGTTTCCAGAACAAGAGTTGTCTCTTTCCACGATCAGCCCTCGTGTCTCAGTGTGCTTGTACCTATTTATATACTTGCAGTAAAAAATTACCAGTACCGACTCCTTTCTGGCGTCCCGCTCCCAGGAATAGCCCCTGCAGCAGCCCCTGGAACAGCCTCAGCCCCTTGGCACTGATGCCCAACAGCCGCACCATAGCTCAAACAACTTCTCATGGGTTAAAAAAGCCTCGTTTAAAAAGCAGTACAGCCGCCCCTGCACCGTGACAGCAGCACCGCATGCACAGCCAGTGGGATTCCATCCCTTTCCTCCTTTGCTGGAGCACTGGAACGCCCAGCCCTGCACCCCCCACCAGGGCTTTCCCATGGGAGAAGGGGCTGCACAGAGTATCCCAAAACAGACTGGGGAACCGTCACTTCAGCTTTTCCAAAGGCAGGGTCAGGGCAAGCCAAAAGGTACATCGAAAAAGCCCAAGATCCCATGGATTCCCTCCTTGCAGGGAGCTGGAGGTAAAACTCCACAACTCCAGAAGCAGAGTGGATACCCCACTGCATAGCTCTGCACATCCCATCTCTGCATCCTCCCTCAGAGTTCAGATATCCAAAATACCCAAACTCACCATTCTCAGGCTGGTTTGCTTTGGAGTAGAGCTTGTTTGTGGGCTTTTCCTGGGCTTTTTCTGTCCTTCTGGAGCTCCACCTGATCATACAGAGCACCCAAAACCACAGAATCAAGGGCATCTCCTGAAAAAGCTCCCAAAGCAATGCTCTGGGCTTAAGACAAGGCAATTCTGCTCAGTGCTGCTAGTATAAAAATGGGTCATTTGTTGCTTCAAAACAGCAGGTTCAGCATTTTTAAACCTTTGGGAACCTAAGTCTTGACACAGAGACTGGGGCAGTGTAAAACAGGCTGTAGGCTGGGCACAGCTGTGAGCAAGGCTGGGAGACCTCCTCAGAAAGAGGGTTCTGCAACGTGTAAAAGCCAATAGTTTATCCTCAGGTAATAGTTCATCCTCAGTAAGAGGTAAGGACAGAGGAGCTCACAGATAAAACAGATGCCTCGATGGGAGATGCAGTGATGAGTTAGTTCAGAACCAGCAGACTGCTGTCACATGGAGCCTCTTTTCACACTATTTCACTCTTCATCAGCCTTAGAGATTTGCTCAGGTAATAGAGCATTTTTGACTTCCAAATCCTGCAATGCAAATACCCTGCGGGTTAACCCCTCCTCGCCATTCCACCATCAGCCCTGGAGAGACATCACCTGCCCTGCTGTGCCCTCAAGTACCAGAGCCTGAGAATAAAATCAACTTACTTACCAAGCATAAGCACACACAGGGCACTACTTCGCGGAAGCTGTTCCCAGGGAACAGATCTCACTTCCCCCTGATGCCTGAGCTGGTTTACAACTGCAGGAACATTCAGCTGGCTTCCATATTTCAGCACTTTGAGCAGAGTCAGTGAAATCCACGCAAAACACCCAAACTGCACACTGCAGGCTTGTCACTCAGGACAGATTGTGTAGATACTCACTAGCACAGCACAACACCTACACTGCTAATGGAGAGCTTTCACTCAGGAACTCCAACATCACCCCACTCACTGCTGAAGCCATCAGTGATCTGCCAACAGCTCAGCCTGGCTGGGGTGCTCTTCTCAGGCTCTGGCCCACACACAGGGCTCAGAAGGCCTCACTAGTGACACATCCCAGGATGACCACCACACCAGCCCCTCACACCAAACACTGGCTGTGCTGAACACACACTGGTAGCACAGAATTGCCTCCTGCACCCACCCCACCAATACAAGTCTGCATCATCCCAAAACCACCAGTAACACCCCATGCAAGAGCTGGGTGCAGCTCCAGTATTAGCAATACAAAGCCAGACTTGGAGAATCTCTCAAGAGTGCACTAACCGTAGCAAACTTGAGTTTCATTCCTGGCACAGACACATCCCAATGCCTTCCATTTAGCTGGGGTACGGTACACTGCAGTAAATCACTATTAGCATACACTCCAAACCATTGTTCCTCACTGTCACTAAGTGGTGCAGTCAGAAGGGCTCTACACTTAGGGAACATCTTTTCCTCTTATTTGCACAGGGATTTGAAGACCAGATTACAGCTCTCCAGGCACAAGATTACAACTCAGCCTCAGATTAAATTCTGGGGTAGAAAATCCAGAGCCACCAGCTGCAGGGACACCCTCATAGGAGCTCTGCAGTCGTGCTTCAACCAAGGAAGTATTGCTGTACTTGGCCTGTTGCCTTCTCTGCTGCTCACAACCACCCCCAGATCACATCTGGGCATGGGACACTGGGGACAGGCTTCCATCAGGGACCCACAGTGGTATCAGCCCAGCTGGCCACAGTAAGCCAGATCAGCAGTAAGATTCTTCTGGATCTCACAGTATTTTAGCTGGGGGAAAGAGTGTTGAAAACTCGCTAGTGCTGCCCACCCACTTCACAGATCACATCTGCTTGTGCGGAGGCAACTGCAGCAACCCCACACTGCAGTGTTGGGGCACATCCACAAGTTTGGCCACACAATGTGCATATAACCACAGTTTTAGGAGGGCAGGCTAGGAAAAACACCCAGAAATTCCAGAATCCAAGCAACCTTCTCAAGAGAGTTCCCATAGCAGATGAACCACTCAAAAAAGGCCAAAGCCAACCCAACATTTAGCACAGGACAGCAATGCAGCAGCAGTCTCAACACCACCATGTCCATGAACTGTTGCACATCCACAGCTCAGGCTCAGCTCCCTCCCTTGCCAAAGCACCCAGATCTCATCACTCAGTCAGCAGAGGCTCTCCCAGCTTACATTCAGCTTCTACAGCAGCCTCAGCTCCAGCCCCACTTCTAGTCACACCTTTCTGCCAGTCTCTGAAGCTGGGACAAACCAAGGGGTCTCCACTCCCAGGGCAGCAATTCCAGATAGGATGCAGCTCCACTCCCAACTTCAAGGCTGAGAGAGTCAAAGAGCTAAAAAAAAAATAGAAATGGAGCATGACCATGGCTTAAGGATGAGCACTGAGTGGACACCCTTCTGGCCTGGAGAGAAACATCCCCCTTCCTAGCAAAGATTCTCCCTGAATTAGCAGCAGCAAGATGCACCTTCTTTAAAATCAAGGTGGAAGAGGTTGTTGGAGGCTATAACCCACAATCAGCAAAAAATGCTCCTTTATTTCTTACTTGTCTACTGCAACCACACTTGGTGAAATCCATTAAACACAAGTTTTATTTTAAAATGCTTTTATTGGTAAGTCCACCATAGTAATTTACATATTATAGGAACAAACCCTCAAACCATGCTTCCCTGGACCATGAGTGTTCATGAGGTTTCCTTTTCAGGTTGTGTTTTGGGCTTTTTTGGTCTTTTTAAATGGTGGATGAACATTAGTATCGAAGTTTTCTTTCTTTGTGTCCCTTGAAGCTGTGGAGCCACCAGCAAGGACGGTCCTATGAGCAGTGATTACTGACACAAGCGACACTGTCAGCGATGAAGGTCTTGCGGTTTACAGATGGATACCGTGCAATTTTTCTCCTACTAAACTAATCAAAATTGCATCGTGATCCACCCGACAACAGCAAAACAAGAGCTTTACCAAACTGGCAAATTTGGGGCAGTTTATCCTGACGACCAGTCCTCCTTTCCTCCACAGGCCGGGACAAGTGCAATACTCTACATACAGCTACAAGTAATGCAACAAATCCCCACCCATGGAGAAATCAGCACAAGACATCTTCAAATCTTCCATGAAAGAAAAAAAAAAGAAAGGGGGAGGAGAGGGGAAAAGGAAAAAAAAAAAGCTTGAAAACACATTATTCACCACAGATTCATCACCACCACAGTCAGTTTTGCATGGATTTGCACAGCAATTTTAGTAAGCTGGGATGCAAACCTGCAAAACTGACTGTAATCAGCATCATCTTCTCCAGCAACTGGCACTGGCTAGGATGCACTTTATCTAGCAGTACTGTAAGTGCCCACATTACAGTAGGTCCAATTCCAAGCTACCTGCACTATGAGCACTTTGATACTGCTAGAACAAAATTACTTCCCAAGCAATTGCCTTCAACGGGAAAAAAAAAACCCTTTAACTAAAAACAGTAATTGCTGAGCCAAAGCCAGATGGACACAGATTTTTTGGATGTGCAGGCAGCAGCTTGTGCCAGAAGGAGCATTTAGGGCAGTAGATTCTACGCTAGCTCACTAACTGCACTAGATGCACCTTAACACAAGGACCATTTGCAGCGTGGCTCTAACGCAGCACAACGATCCTGATTCCGTCCGAGCCCCGCCACCATCACAGAATCACCACAGTAATGCCAGAAGTGCTTAAACTGCAGTAGATCCTAAACTCTACCTGCACTGTAAGCACTTTTGCACAACTCGAGGCTCATCACCAGACACAAATTTATTTCAAGGTCTTGTTTCAGCGCAGCTAAAGCACCACAGAAGCATTTTGACTGAAGCACAGGAGCCAACAGTACCTGCCAAGAGAGAAGATCAAAATAAATGATGCATAACACATATGGATTTGCTACTCAATTTAGGATTTTCCTTATTAAAGCATAGAGCAGAAATAGGTTCAGTTTCGAGAAGGCAGTTTAACTGAAGGCACACCAAATGAGGAAAGGTTTGCAGCTAGTTTTCCCTTGAATTAAGGTAAAAATTGATTCTTCCAGATTTTAATGACCGTTGAAAAGCACCATAATATCAAAACATCTCGGTTTCCTGCTCTCATGTGCTACTACAGCACGAGAGACACTTTAGTTGACCTTTCTCCCAGAGCTTTACCGAGGGTCTTGCATCAGCCAACCACCAAACATTCCCCCCTCCAATAGCACAAGAAAAGTTCTGACACATGATCCTGCACCTTCTGCCCTCCACATCAGATAATAGAGTACTTCAGATTACGCGTGAGCTGGGTGAGGCACAAGAGCGACGGACTCTCTGCATTGGAGGAGGGGAAATTTCCTATTAACAAATTTCCATTTCCCTCCGCAGCCGCGCTGTCAGAACCCGGCCTTACACACCCTCGGAGGTGGGAAGGCTCTGGTCGGGGATGCCCAGGGACGGCAGGGCCGCCCCCCGAGGGGTTCCCCCCAAAGCGGAGCCACTCCGGGTGCCGATGGCTGTGCCAGTGAGGGCCCCCGCCCCCTCAGGGTATTATCTGCCCTCGGGCCGCCGTTATCTCCCAGCACTGACCATCTGCTCGGGGGTGCGGGCACCGGGATTACTCGGCCGTGCTCGCCACGTGCACGGCGTCCCCCACGCCCAGTGCAACCGGAGCATCCCTAGGGGAACCGCTCGGCGCTGGCATCGGCACTTGCAGAGGGGGAGGGGCGGCTCCATCCCAGGAGGGGTCTCGGGGTGCCCCGCCACGTGCTGCCCACCCCGTCCGGGGCCGCGCGCGGTCGCCGCGGCGGAACAAAGCACGGTGGGAAATGCAGTCCTCCATTCAAAGCCCCAAAAACGCGCCAAGCCGCCCGCCCGCCCCGCCTCCGCAGGCGCCGCCACTGGCGCCACCGCGAGGGACACCGGCCCGCCCCGCGACCGGGGGGAACAGCGAGCGCAGCGCGAAGTTGCACCAAAGGGCGGCTCTACACGGCCGCGGGCGGCCCCTTCGTCCCGGCCCGACGGGACAGCGCGGCTGCCTCCCGCCGCCGTATCCACGCCGCTCCGGCTCCCTGCGGCCCCCGCCCCGGGGGAGCGCGCGCGCGGGGATCTCGCGGAGCCCCGACAACAGCGGCTCCACCGAGCGCGTGGTGCGACTCGCGCCCAAATGTCCCCTCCGCCCGCTCACGCTGCCGGCTCGCCCCCCCTCCGCACTACAACCCCCAGTGCGCCCCGCGCTCTCCGTGCATGTGCACCACCAACACCACCACCCCCGCCATGTGCTCAATGCGCGCGCGCCCCCTCCCCCGCACCCCAGCCACGCAGGGGCGGCGCGAGACACCCCCCACTCCCCCTCCTTAGCGCCTGGGGGAATACGCGGGAACCCCCAAAAAACAGCCCCGACCCCCCCCCCCCCCCCCCCCCCCCGCTCCCCGCACCGCCCCGAGTCTCGGCCTCTCCCGCCATCGCGTCCCCGGTCCATTGTTGGTGCCACGGAAGCCGCCGGCCGTGGACGGGGCGGGTGGGGGGGAGCCGCGGGCCCACGTGGGATGAGCCCCGCGCACTCCTACAGGTGGGTTGCGGCCGCCCGCGCCCCGCAAAGCGCTTCCGCCCCTGAGCTCCCCGCATCGAGCCCGGGGTCGGGAGTGTCCGTCCCTGTGCGCATCCGCCGCCTCGGGCAGCCCGCTCCAGCCGGCACTGATTGCGGCGGGGCTCAGGAAGGGTGCGGGGCAGAGAGAGAAAGAGAAAGAGAAAAAAAGGAGAAAAGCGATAAAATAAATAAAATAATAGAAGAGGTGCAAAGCGGAGAGTGCCCTTGGCCTCGCGCTGGCTTTGGGAAGGCGAAACAAAAAAAAAAAAAGGAGCGCGAAGGAGAGAACAGGGAAAGGGGAAGATAAACACGGTACCTTAGAGCTGAGCTGAGCCCTGGAATAAAAAGGGTTTTACGAAAGTGGCGCGAAGACAATATCATGTGATCGGGCCAGGGCGGCTCCTCCCGCCCGGCCAGCCAAAAACGGGGAGAGGGAGCGGGGGAAGCGAGCACATCCGCTCCCCGCGCCATTAGCATAATTAATTGTGTCCTGCAGCTGCGGCCGCCACTGCCCGGCCAATGGCAGCCGCCGGCCCCGGCTGCCCCTTCCTCCCGTGGGGGGATGGCGATGGAGGAGACCCCAGGCAGGGCTGGGCCGGCCGCGGGGTTCGGTGGGGATGGGGAGTGAGGGATCAAGAGTGAAGGATCTGGGGGGATTTTGGGGCGCGGAGGCTGCGCCCGTCCCTCGTGGAACGCGAGCCACCGCAGCTGCCACGGCCACGCGTGGCCGCAGTCGCTCAGAGCCACCAACACAATGATGGGAGGAAACTTGGGCCGTTTTGGGGTGAAAAGCCCCGAAATGACGTGGCGGGTCCTTGTCTTGGCCGAGCTGGGCTCACACGGTGCTGCTGGCGGCTCTCGCCGTCCACCCGCCATGGCCTTCCAGCACCTGAGCACCCCAGAGGTGCATCCCGAGGGCTCCTGCTGCACCTGGAGCCCCCCGGGCGCACCCCGAGGGGTCTCCCCGCGCCCGGGCCGTGTTGGGGACCCCAGCGAGGGGTGTGTGTCCTGCCCTGGCGGGCGGCCCTCGCAGGAATGCTAAAAATGTGCTAGTTGTGCCCAGCCAGCGGCCACGGTTCCTCAGGGATTAGAAGTAGTCATCTTTTTAAAAAGAATAAATAACCTAAAATCGATTGATAAGGCACAGTTTTGCCCCACTTCCCCGGGCGGGTCTGCTCGGTTCGGCGATAAAGCCCCAAAAGTGCCTCATCTCACCCCGATCATCGGGATCTGAAGTCAGAACAAAATGTCCCCATGGAAACCGGGCAGTATCTATCGGGACTGCGTTCGCACACAAAGAGAAAAGGGCTTTTGCGTCGTCCCCCCGTATTTATTACTGTTTAATTTCTTTATTAGGATTCCGTGGCCCCGTTCTCGCAGGTTGGAGGGCGAGGCTGGAGAGGTGCTGCGCGGGTGAGGCCTCAGACAAAGCGGCCGAGCCCGGGCGCTGCCGGAGCAGGACGGGAGGGCTCCGCGCAGGCAGACCCGGACACGGGCTCCTGCATCTCGTCCAGAAACTGCCATTTGTTTCTTCATCATCAATGGAAATCCTCAGCCGGGTTGCTCTCTGCAAACTTTTGTGTTGTCGTGCCCAGGACTGATAGGGAATTTACTGGTTCGGAGCTGCAGGAAGATCACGTGTAATGGAGGACGCAGTCAAATTCGAAATTTAAATTTTCTCCGGATTAGACAAAGTTCCTTTCAGAGGTCCCGACCCACAAATGATAAAAGAGAGCAAAATGCTCAACACTGAAGTCGGCAATTTAGCATGGGTGTGTGAATTTGTTATCAATACCCCTGCAGAAACAGAATAGTGAATTGACACAACAATGGAAAATGCAAGTGTCCCAGTAACTCATATGTGCATAACAGGGAAAACATTCCCAAAGAAAAGATACTTCATGTCTAACTCTGTAAAACAAAACTTTTTTAAACTGGCAGCAAAAAAACATGACACAGTACTAGAAAACTTTCTTCTTTATATAAAAAATGTTTTATATGCTGTGTGTTGATTTTTAATTCTTTAATATAAACAATTGTATCATAAGCATATTCAAATTTTATATATTAATAAAGTTACATGTAAGGGTAGGAGCTTTTACTCAATTCATGCTGCAAATTGATTATCTCTTTTTGTCAGTTCAGAAATAAATTAGTCTTTCAACAAAGAAAGCCTGAAAATGGTGAAATAAGTCTACATGAAGTGTTGCACAGATAAGATTAAATGGTATTTTTACATCCTCCTGCTGACCTTTGACTTGTGTTTTTGTGTATCTTGGAAGGGAGTCCTGGGGTCTGCAAATACATCAGTTGCTAAAAAAAGTAATGGTCAAAGAAAAAAGTGCCAGAACTTTTCTTAATATTTTAAAGGGTATTGTGTGGTGAAAGCAGTTCTCTGCCATGTCAGCTGGGCAGAGAGTTCTGACAGCCTTTTCAAGCACACAGTGATTTATAGGTTGCAAGGTGGTGCTTGTAAAATACGTTACTGTAGGAAAGTTTTGGAGGTCTGTTAGCAAAACTAAGCGAGGTGCAACCCATATACGGAGATGAGAGAATTTAAAAAAAAAAAAAATTACTGAAAATCACTTTGAGAATTTATTCTGAAATTCTATATCTCAGCCTTACAACAAATATACTGAAATTTGGAATTTTTTTTCCCTGTAATGGAACCACATGCATGCATATGTGCTGAGAAGATATTTCTGTTTCCTTCACTGCACTTTTCTTCTCAGTGCTGCAGATAATTCTGTTCTCTCTCTTCTTGGTTACTGATTCATTCATACTCTAACAACTATGATCAAGGCTTCCCTTGGACTCTCTGCTCCACTTCTGTTCCCTACCAAAATCAGAATTATTGTCTGACCTTTTTCATACTGGAGAAGGCACAGTGAATTGTGCTGAACTATCCAAATGCATAAAAGAAATCAGAAACAGCTAAGAGGGATGAATCTTCATGAAATAACAAATTTCTTTTCAAAGCAAACTATCCAAAGATCAGTTCCTGTATGGAAATATTTCTGTCAGATTAATAAAATCTAACTTATTTCTCAAAACATTGGGAATACTTGAAAGCCTGAAGATCTTCTAAATTTGCAGAACACCAGCATGAAATCAGTGTCCAAACCCCTATTTTATAGCCAGGTCTGGAGTCTTTCAGACACCATACTTTATACTTTTGGAAGAAAATGTCTGGAGAGATCAGATCATCTTAAAAAGAAACAAAAAACCCAAAGGAATATTTAAGAGAAGACACTTTATTCATTAGCTACAGAGTTATTCCCCTGATAAGAGGGAGGCTGCAAACTCTTTCTGTGAATTCTCACACAGTCACAACTCTGGTAAATCTTTGCAGCAGTGGAGTTCCTTAAAGATCTGTCTTCATTTGTCTTCTGTACATTTTGGGGGTTTTTTGTGTAACTGGATTACCTGTCATGTGCTGCTGAACTGTCTTTATTTTAAATCATTCAGCTGAAAAATATGTAGAATGAAAATTTTCCTCTTGTGAGGACAGAATGAAAAGAGATACTTTGAGATTTTCCTCAATGTTAATGAAAAATTTAATTCAGTATTAGTTTTCTGAGTTTCTATGTGCTTGCATTTGTCATGAAAAATGACTGATAATAGAAGTTTTATTAAAAAAGATTTCACACTTTTGTCATTGTATTAGTAAGACATTTGAAACTGGCATTCACCTTTTAATTTCTATTTGCTTCATTTGTAAAACTATTTAATAGGGAAAAATAGTTACAGACAGAACCTCTCGGGTTGCCTGTTAAATGTACAAAACTTGTGCAGGTGCAGGGCAGGCTCTGTAAACCACCTGCAAGTGGCAGGATTCTCTCCTTCACCCAGCACCCAGAGCATCCCTCAGGCCCTTTTCTCTGTGCAACATCAGATTGTGCTTCAAGAGACTGATTGGAGCAGATGTCCTAGACAGAAATCTCTGTATGTGTTCATTAAATTCAAAATCCTGCCAGTTAGGATGAGCTCCTTGGAGCAGGACAGTGTGAAGTAGTTTTTACATCCATTTGGGGGAGGTATTTCATTATGCAGCTTGTCAAAGTTCCCCTTCAGTGATTTCCCTTCCCAAGACTTGTGCAGGAGCTGGGCACTGGAAGGTGCATTTCAGAGGTTGTTGCCTCTCACAGGAGCATTTTGTAAATTCAGGGAACAGCTGAGTTCACAGGTTAATTAAAACACATTGAGATTCAGGCTGACTAAGCACTAGGCTATCTACCCCAGCCTGCAGAGCAGCTCAGGATTAGAAGGGCATAAAACCATCTTAAACCTGCTATATATTCCCAGTTCTATGGCTACAGGCATAACACAGGATCTCACCTCTCATCCCAAGGCAACTCTTTTTTCCAGTGCCTGTCGTTCGTGCTCCAGATCCCTGCTAAGAAGATAAAATACATTAACAGTAGTTTAACACATTTTGGGATGTCCATACTAAAAGGATAATCCTGTCATCCCAAGCTCAAAATGTTCTGTTGGAAAAGAACAGCATGACAGGAGGTAAACAAACCTTACCACGAGGAAGAATGTGTAATTGACCTCAGCACAGTGGGAAAATGTGCTTGCTTGGAGTTATGAAGTCCACAGATCCAGCCCAGATGGGAAATAAGGCTGAGGATGGATACAGGCTGGAGTTCACATAAAAACATGCAAAGATGGAGGGGTTTTTTTTAAAAAAAATCTTTTTAGGAGGGCAGTTCCTTTCTGCCTCAGAATGAGGTAACTAAATGTCAAACAGAGGGAAGGGAGTGTTATTCCCCATCCAGAAGCTGTCCCAGCTGCAAAACCCTCCTGGAAGCGGCTTTTCCTGGCTGCCGGCACCAGCCGGTGTGGCTCTTCCCCCAGGCTGCAAACAGGCTGACGTACAGCACTAGGAAAGAAAACTATTCCAAAGACGGAATAATATCCACTCGCTTTAATAACAGGGAGGGACTGGGACATCTGGGGTGAAGCCAGAGACGCCGGGGAAGCGGCTGGAGGCGGGCACCGCTGGCAGCCGGGACGCGCAGCAGCATCTCTGCGGTGGCGGTGGCAGCCCGGGATGCGATGGCAGTCCAGGATGTGATGGAGTCCGGGATCCGATGGGAGTCCAGGATCTGATGGGAGTCCAGGATGCGGCGCGGCAGGAAAAGCTGCTCTGCACAGCTAATGAGATTGGCTCGCAGCCCCGGCGATCCGCGGGCGGACACAGAACCTTCCGTCTGTCCTGCCACTGCCGCCTCCCGCCGCCTTCCAGGCAGGAGGCAACTCCTGCCTCCTCTGATGTGCAAAAAATCATCCATCCTGGCATAGTCTTTTCCTAGAAATTAGGGTTGTGAGTTTGGGAAAGACATCCTTCTCCCTGTTTGTATAAATTTACTCCAGCCTATTACGAAGCAACACTTCTGTGCTGTAATTCCATTAACCCACAATGAACACAAAACTGGTGTGGACAAAAGGTATTTTTCCATGTGAGTCACACATCTCAAGACACCAGGTCCTGTCAGTGTTTAAGAGCTGTTTACTGTGCAGCTCCTTACATGTAATTATTTTCTGGTTAAACATGAGCCATACACAACCAGCTATGGCAGATTTGCAGTTTACATTACAGAGTTGTCAGCTTTGCAAAAAATTAGTGAAAACACAGATTATTGTGATTCAGCCCTTGAAACTCATTATATTCTACCTTTAATAATGTTCCCCACAAGTTTTTTTTCAGGAATAAAAAGTTAAAATTAAAGCCAAAGTGTAGAAATTCTTGGAGGCAGAAATTCTTAAAGATTTATATTAAACTGAGTTAAATAAATCATCTAGCTCTCACATCCTCCCATTACATATGCCCTTTTATTAACTCTGAGAAAAATCAGACATGGTTTTCTTTAGATTTTTATGGAAATTACAGGTTAGTTCTGCAAACACCTAAACATGCAAGTAATTTTATTTATGTGAGCAGATTTACTCATGTATCTAAATATTTGCAGAATGAGCTTTTCAAAAGTATAAGTCAACTAAAAATATTGACATATATATATAATTTCCCTTGTTCAATTAAATCTTGCTAGTGCTGACTAGCAAAACCTTGGCATTCGATAGCAAAAATGCCTTTGAACAGCAAAAAATGATGAAAGATTTGTTGGCTTCTGCTTCCTTCAGGATTAGGGTAGAATAAGGTGAGTTTAGTGCTACAGGCAGGACTCAACCTAAACCCAGATGTTCTGCAAACGACTCTGTCACCATAGCTGTTATAAATGGGCCAGGAAACCAGCTCCTTTAAAAAGGCCTTTATTAGAAATCAGCTCTGGGTAGGGGGCCCGAGGGGCTGCGCACGCCGCCGCTGCTCCCTGTAGACACCACGGAGGAGGAGGTGCAGTCGAATCTGCTGCTGCTGGTGCTGCTGCTGCTGCTGCTGCAGAGTCGGGATTCTTTCCTCACGGGGGTTCCAATAGAATCGCTTTGGCTCGTGTGGTCCAGGGGGGTCACCTCTCTCCAGTTCCTTTCAGGTCATGGCGAGAAAGTAACAAAAGAATACCTGCTGCCTGCAGGTAGCTAGACATGTGCCTCGCACAGTTTTGTCTTTCTTAGGTTCAGTTTCTGTGTTGGCTCGCTGTCTCAGGGGCTTTTCTAGCTCCAACTGGACTCCCGGTCGCAGCCAGGCACCATGGGAGTTCCTTGATCTCCATATTGGGCGGAGCCCACAGCTCGACGGCAGGCAGGCAGGGAGCAGCAGGAAGCAGCAGGGAGGCACGACTAGGCAGCGGTGTGCGGGCTTTCAATGGAGAGGGGAAAGCCCAGGATTTAGGGAGAAAGGGTACAGAACTTGGACATAACGAGCAGAAATTTAGGGTACAGATTCAACATGAACGGTTTAAAACAAGCAAGTAACAGTGCAACTTTAATTTTACAGCAAAACAGTGTAACAGTACAACTCGGGAGTGCATAACCTGGGGCTAATTTCTTTCAATAGCCACACTCATTTGTCACAAAATAGTACATTCTGAGATTAGAATCTATCACAAATATTTTATTCTCCCATAGGATCATTAAAAGAAACTGAAAAGAATCAAGTTAAAAAAAGAAAAAAAGGGAATTGAAAGGTTAAGTGTCTTAATACAAAATTATAAAGCAAAATGCAAAATGTATATCAAAATTCATTTACTATTGATTTTAAAGTCTCCAAATGGATTTATTGGAAAACTTGAGGATAAAAACCCAAAAATGCAGAAAACAAGAAAGCAACTAGTGCTGGGGTTTCTTTCAGATCAGTGTGTGTTCACATGGAAACTGAAATCCTTAAAAGATAACGGCAGCAATCCTTGTTAACTCTGAAATCACATCTACGAGCAAGGAGACAGTTGTAGGAGTTTTATGAGCTCTGCAAGGAGTGAAACTCTAACTGAAATATATGTTATGAAAAACAAATTCCCTGCAATTTCACCTCAGAAATGCTTATGAGGTACCTTGTGACAAGGCACTGGGTCATGACACAGGTCTTGAGAAGCCTGAGTTAGGAGATGTTAGTTTTCCTTGGGGCTTTGTTTATCATGGACTTAGACATTTTGTATTATTAAGAATCTGTGGCTTATGAGGACATTCTATTTATCTTACCAGTCTTTTTTGAGGGAAATGCCTGAATTTTCTTGGAAACAGGGATTTTATTGTGGATTCCGGGTGCCCCTTGGAGAGGCTTATTTTTCTGGACAATAGTTTTCCTTAGTGTCACTACCCTTTTGATTTCCCTATGGTCACAGGCTCTCAAGGTCGTGCAAAGTGCATCCTTTTGTTATAATGGACCCAGAATTTTGTATTAAAAGGCTGAAAAAATTATATCTGTTTAGAGATTTAAAGTATATTTTCTGCCATGTATATCTGTGTTATTTTGGCTGTTCTGCTTAAAAAAAACTCCATGCAATTTGTTAATAACATAAAAGGTTTGAAGGCAAAATACATGAGTACACACAGTGTGTATATATATAAATATATATAAATTTACATCTAAAACCAAAATGCAGATTCTGCAGCAGGATTTTCCACGTGAACCTCTATATAATTTAAGCATTCAGTGCATCAGAGATTTTGTACCTTACAGAGTGTAAAGTATTAAGAAAATATGCCTTTCTGTTAGTTTATTTTGATTTAGCTTGACTTTTCCTTTCTACATTACTCATTTAGACAGTTCCTTTTCTCTTAAATTCCTCCTGATGAGTGTTGCATTAAAAAATGCTGATTACTGCCATGGCTTGTGGCATCACTGTAGTTTGTGACAGTGCTTTGCCTTGCCCAGAAGGGAAATAGTTCCTCTATTTACTAACCAGAAAGCACAAAACTTTATGAAGACTGAAGATTCAGCGAGAATAATATGAATTCTAACATGATTCCTCCCCCTTGAGATTTGCCTGTTTGTAATCTCCTTTCAACCTCTGTAACAGCAAGTTTTGATTAAATGTGAAAAAAACATATCAACATTTAAGAGCGCTTCAATTCTTTCTGTGACAAGATTACACAGAATTCCAGGTAAACTGATTCTTTGTTATGCAGGAAATCTGGCAACTCACTTCACAAAGTGCTTGCAACCCCGGCTGGGAGTGAGTGCAGTTTGTGTGCAGGGTGTGCAGGCGCCGTGAGGTGCCCCAGGGCTCCAGAGGTCACTGCTGGCTTTGGGCTCCCGACGAGGGCTCCTCGGGGCTTTGTCCTGCAGCTTCTCCCGGCTTGTGCACAACCAGTTCCAGCAGGATCGTGTCCTCCGCTGTCCCCGTAAAAGCCACATCCAAAAATGATTGTTAAAACAAGATCACGTGCATTAGCAAATTAAAAGCTACTGCCTTCAGGAGAGTTTGTCTTTTCCAAAAGTGATTGTTTTACATATTTCTTTAGAGACGGCCAAGAGCTGCAACATAAAATGTGTCTGCTTTTAGCATCATTCCCTATTAATAAATTCTCACAATCAATTTAATTGTAAAAATATACAATTTTAAAACAATCTTTTTTTAAAAAAAAACAACTTCTTCCCTTTTCTGATATAAAAGCAAACTGTTAAAGCTACGGCTTTTTGAACTGTGGTTTTGTTTGGTTGTTTTTTTCTCCAAATCTGCTGTTGCTTACTTTTTTGAAGTGTCTCTAAGGAGAAATGAGAAAAATCTGTTGATTTCATTTTTGTTTACAAGTAGTATCTGACCATTTCCATTGCCTAAACTTACTCCACTCCCACAGCTCTTTCACTTTGCTCTGCAAATACCCAAGTAACATTTAAATGCAAACAAAAGTGTGGTAACTGCAAATTTTACACATTTTTATTGAACAATTTTATGAGAAGAAAATTTAATTATAATGTTCTGCATAAATTACCAGGCAGTTTCCTGACGAAGGTTACTAAAGTCAATGGAATTTTTTCTCTTCACTGATTTCAAGTTGAATTAGAAACAGTCTTTGAATAAGACTTAAACAACAATAACTTTTTAAATTTTTTGCCTAACAAAATATGACACAAATTATTTTCAGAGAGAGTAACATGAGGCTCACACATAATTTTATTTATCTATATTTTTATTGTTTGGTTTTCTATATTTTTCAGTCTTCTGGGGGGAAAAAGGCTACTAGGTTAAATTGCAGCTTTGCTTAATTAAGAATTTAAGACGAGTCTTTTTTTTTTTCCTTTTTACTTGAAATGTTTTCAGGTCAAAGTAGAGCTCATTCTCTAATTAAGCAATTAAGCTCTTACATGCTGCTACATTCTAGTAACAAAAGAAGGCAACAAATTCACTAAATTCTCCAGTTCTGACAAATCAGGTTATTTTCCCATCTGCTCCTACTTGCTGGAATCACTTTTTAAATCTACCTCTCCAATTCCCACAGAGAGGACAGGAGGACTTCCATTACCTCAGGCTTACACATTTTATTTGCAAAGAAATGATGAATTCTTAAAATATTTTTTCACATAGTTTTTGGATTTTCTTTTTAAGAATATAGATTTTTCTTAGAAACCTGAATTCCTTTTTAGTTTAGATCTATTCTTGAGCTCTGGATGATGCAAGCCATAGGCATAAACAGCTACACAAGGGAAACTGGGATTTTATTGTGCATTCCTGGTGCCCCTTGAAGAGCTTATTTTTCTGGACAGTAGTTTTCCTTCATGTCACCACCCTTTTGATTTCCCAGTGGTCACAGGGTTCCAGGGTCATGAAAAGTGCATCCTTTTGTTCCTCCTAGCCTAAAATTCTGTATAAAAAGGCAGTTAAAGGACCTTAAATTTGGTCAAGGCATAGAGGGTATTTCATGTAGCAGAACTCAAGTTGCAGGATTAGTTAAATTACAGTTAAGATTGCAGTTCAAGATAAAAGGTTTCATTAAACACACAGTTCAATATCCAAACTTTAATAAATATCTATTAATAAAGTCACATAATTAATCCTGGAGTATTTTTTGGCATTCAAATAATGATTGCCAAGCAGCAAAAATTCAATATTATTTTAATATCTAGCTGTAATTAAATTGGTTAATTAATTTTGTACTGTCTTTTTAAAAGGACTTCACTATATATTTGTAACTTTATTGTGAAGCACTAACAAATTATTTTCTTTATTATCTAAATATTATCTTATTATCTCTTCCAGTTAAATCATGGTTCTTAAGAACCCCTAACACTTTTAAAAAGACTAATGAAAACTAAATTTCAGACAGGAAATTTACAGCCCACCTTTGAAAATTCTCAAGAAAGAAATAAGCATATTTCTTAAATATGTGTATTTCATCCTTAAAATAAGATTAATCATACTAAATAAATGTTGTTATTTGCAATAGTCCATCTCTTTAACATTCTCACAGCACACTCCCATCCCTGTTTCAGCTTCTATGTTTCTGATACAAGGTGGCTCTTTAAGGGGGGGTGCGGCCCAACATTTAATTGTTGGAATTTGGGGCTCGAAGTGTCGTGCCCTGGGTGAAGTCAGCTCTGAAGGAGAAGGACTCTGGTGGTCACTCCCCCTCCTTCGTGCACATCCACATCCTCTGAAGCAGTTACCAAGGTCCCAGCAAGAGCAATAGAAGAAGGGTAGAGAAAAGGCAGAAGCTGTGTAGGAGCTGGAGCAGGGCTGCAAGGGATGAGGAATGATCAAACACGAGGCTGCGTCCTGGAGGGAGATGGGCTGGGAGAGAGGAGAGTCATTCCCTGACACTGAGGGCTGAGATAAGACTCCTGATTTATTGACTCCAAGTGTTGGAGCCTGCAGTGCCATGTCAGGATCCTCTATGCCTCAGGAGTCAGACTGATCCCATCCTTTAGAGATGGAAAATGAGTTCTTTCCCAAGGTAAAGTGTTCCATGGAAAGCATGTTACCTCTAAGCAAATGTTGCTCTGTTGAGTTTCCTAATAAATAAAACAAAAAGATGTGTGCAAAACCTGAAACAGTTAATTCCAAAAAGCTTCATGGCACTTGTCAGTGGATTGCCACATGTTCTCATCTTCCCTTTTCAGCCAAATTCTCACAAGGCAGGCAGAAGCTTCTGTGATCCATTCACTTTTTTCTTTTTTCTTTTTTTTTTTTCGGAAAAGAATCCATCAAGATAAGGACGTTTCATTTTGCTTACAGAAGAGCAGGATGCATTTCCCAACATAAACACTGCAGTTTGTTAATTAATGGGTTTTGTACTGAAATGTATATGTACTGGTTTGAAAGCAAAACCAGTGAAAAACTCCAAGTCAGAAACACAATTTAATAAGAGGAAAAAGAAAAGAAATAAAAGAAAGTGAAATAAAATAAAAGTAATGGTACAAAAAAACTGCTGACAGAGTCAGAATACAACCTGACACCCTGTTAGTTAGGGTGGTAGTGTCAGTCCAGATGAGATGTTCTCGTCAAAGCAGTGATTCCTGTAGAAACGTCTGGTAGCTCTTGTCTCCTCTGGGAGTCCAGTGGATAAAAAGCTGCCTGTGAGGTCTCAAACCCTGGATTATATCCAGGTGGGAATGCTTGGCTCCTCCCCCTGGGCAGAGCATCTCACAATGGTATGATTTCATCCTATCAGTCATGCAATGGGTCCTTGATGGCCCATTAAACAGAGATAACTTCTTCTGGGAAGGCATTGTTGGGCTCATTAACAGAAGATAAGGAAAACACTGCCCCACCTTGGCTCCAACGGCTCATGGGGATAGAATACATACCTTGGGCACAATTTTACATTGTAACCTAGGACAGTATATCAAAGCCCCCCAAATCTTCCCCAAAAAACAACATAAGAGAATCTATTTAAAGCTATTTTCTGGATCCCCTGTATCCCCTCCCCTTTCCAAGAATTCAACCCTGTAATCTCCAGGTACAATGCTGATTTTCCTAAGAGCAGATGGAGTGCATCTGAAAATTGGAAGAAAAGACCAAGTATCCTCATCCAGAAGATGTTTTCATTAGTGTTGTTCAGATATCTTGTTTCTTTGGAAATGGAAGGTATTTCTAATTTACCAGAATTACATTAAACCAGTTTATCTAACAGCCACTGGAATGATCAAATACTGGCTGTATCTCAGCCAGACTGGAAAGTCACTTCCAGATTAGCAGCCTTGAATCACTGATATTTAATACTGGATGTATTTTGTCTGGTTGAATGTATGGATCACACTCATTTATGCCATAAGAAGATGATTTCCTTTCCAGCTGGTGGCTCTGACATTTATTGAGTGAAGGTTTAACTTCTAATGAAGCAGCAGTTCCTGGCTGCTCCAAACTGTCCTGTCTTGTTGGATGACCCAGTTTTCCTAAACTCAGCTTGTCATTTCCATGTGCTCATCTCATCCAGGTACCTCCAGCAGCCGGAAAGGTAATTTAAAATAGGATTTCCTAAAACAAAAAGAAACTAATATCAGACAAAAATATAGATTTTGGGGCTAAGAATGGTTTGTTTCTGTTTTGTTTAGTGCTTCCATTTAAGACAAGGACAGAAGCTGAAAGAACTGAGAGGAAGGCTTATCCCAATAAATGTTCATATATTGAGCTCTTGCTCAATATAGACCAAACACTCACTACTTATACAAATCAGATGTACTTCATTCTATCAAAGTGTTAATTACATCCTTAGTTAAGTAAATGTTGAGGCTGAAGCACATAATAATATATGTCACACATTTCCATGACATATTATATAGATGAACCTGCACCATGTACAAGAGTCACATATAAAATACACTTCACACCATATAATTACATTTTAAATATTATTTTTATAATTTCATGTTTAAAGTTACATGCTACAAAAATTATCATCCTTTATTACAAGCCTCAGGAATGTATTTTATGTTTGTTGTTTTGATGAAAAGCAAAATACCTTTAAGGGAGTATGAAGAACTGTAATTGCTCTCCTGTGCCCTTTCAGCTATGAAAGGGCAACAGTAGGCTCCCCCACCTTCATTAACCCTGTCAGAGGTTCACACGGGGCTGTTCTGCAGGAGAATGGAGTGCAGGATGGGAAACAGTTTTTTCCAACACTCCCTTGGACTTCTGTGTCCAACAACCAGTACAACCCACGGAAATCACAGGTGTCAGGTAGAGACATCTCCAAACCCTTCCACTGCTCTTAAGGAACATAGACCTGCTGGCAAGAGGAGAAATCTTTATTAAAAGGAGGCAAAGAAAATTCTTCTTAATAGACAGTCCTGAACCTCTAGGAAAACCTGGGAACCTACAGAGCAACACAGCTCTTCACAAGTGAGATGTAAGAGGGTCAGATAAGGGATACTTTCCAAACCAAAGCTGCTTCTCCAACCGAGAAAAAGAAAAAAGAAAAAGAAAAGGAAAAGGAAAAGGAAAAGGAAAAGGAAAAGGAAAAGGAAAAGGAAAAGGAAAAGGAAAAGGAAAAGGAAAAGGAAAAGGAAAAGGAAAAGAGAGTGTGCAGTACCAGTCACTCTGTCCTTGGATCTATGGGCTCAGCAATCTTTGGCAGAGGACTGAGGTAATAAGCTGGAGGCAGCAATATGTCTCCATTCCCTTCCACAATGTCCTTGTCACTCCACAAATACAGGGCTTGACTGTGTATGCACCATGTTCTGGTATTATCTATCCTCAGAGCATAAGATCTGGTGTCTTCTGATTTTTTTTTTTTTTTTTTTTTTTTTTTTTGGCAGGACTGTCCATTTCCGTGGCAGGGGGGTTGGAACTAGTTGATCATTAAAGTCCCTTGCAGCCCAGATCACTCTGTGATTCTGTGACCGGTGGTGTTCTTTCCAGCCTTGTTTGGCACTTCTCTCTGATTGCTCCTGCCCAGCTTTTGACTTACCTAAATAGATATTTCTTGAAGCAAATCTCCATCTGGCTTGTAGGGCTCCCCTACGCAAGCTGCAGGAAGCAACAACTTCCTCTGAGATCCAGCTGCAGCAGGAAATTTGATTAATTTCTCTTCCCCTCCTCTCCTGTACCCCTTAGCTATCAGTTTAGCTCAGAGGTCTAATACATATTGTAAGGAAGTCCATTTTTAGGGCAAGACTGAGAGTATAAGCTTCCTGTCCCAGAGATTTTGAACCAAAATTGCTGCATTTCCAGAGCTTTTCATCAGCACATGGCTGGAGAGCTGCTGCTTGAATGTGGGAAGCTCCAAAGGCAGGTATAACTCATGTCAGTTGCTTTGAATTTGTATAATCTACTTCTGTAGTAGAAGAGGAGTAAGCTGCCCAGAGTACCTGTATCCGTTTGGGAATAGTGTTTTGGCAACTCCTTCTGTTACTATTTAATTTTTAATTGATTTATCAGGCAATTATGCTGGCACAAATTATTTTTGTAGGTCACATTGTACACTGTCTCACACAGATGCATAAAATTGATTTATGTGATGGGTATTCAAAGTTTTGAGATCCAGAGTTACTGTCCTGCTGAGGTTTCTGTGGTAAACCAGCTTGGCAGAGCTGGGTGGATGCTTGGGGCAGTTCCCTGTGTGCCCAAGTTGGTGTTGAAGCAGGACAGAAGTACAAAGAGGGCTCTCCTTCAGTCTCTCTTCACTGAGTCGAATTGGCTGATTGCAGCATGAGGCTGGAGTCTGAACAAGGATGCAGAAAATTTCAGCTGAGGATGGTGGGAGGAAATTAGAAGTGCTTCTTTTGCTTACACAATACCACGTCCTTTAGGACGTTTGAAAATTCAAACTTTCAGCATCTGACTAAATGTGTATTTGTTGTTTGGTTTTACTTTGTTCATTTGCTGCACTGGAACTCAGCCTACTCTTATTATGAAGCAAATGTGTCAAGACTAATTGTATTCATTGGTAATCTGGTCAGAAATCCGGTTTCCAAAGTTTGGAGCTGAGTTTTGGGATACACAGTTGGAATGAGTCAAAGGTTAGCACTATAGTGGATAAATAATTGTATTTACATTTTCTCCCTTCCTTCCTTCCTTCCTTCCTTCCTTCCTTCCTTCCTTCCTTCCTTCCTTCCTTCCTTCCTTCCTCCCTCCCTCCCTCCCTCCCTCCCTCCCTCCCTCTCTTCCTCTCTTCCTTCCCTCTCTTCTTGTCTTTTCTTTCTCTTTCATCCTGTTTTGCTTCTTTTCTTCCTTTTCCCTTTCCCTTTGTTCTTTATCTAGCTGTGGGTTTGTTCCTAATCTGTTCCATAAAAGCACCACTCTGACAAATTGCCCTACAGAAGCCCTGAAAGGCTGCTCACTGCAGAACAGGCTGCAGATTACTGTCATCTGCACTCTTAGTGCACATCACTCGTGTTGTAGGATGACTTCAGGGGAAGTCTTCATTCTCTTATGATCAATAAGATACTTCCTGCATAATTTAGTCTCTGAGCCCAGCATGGTGCTGACCTCTGAGACAGAGGTACCTGCTTGTTTGAATCTGGGCTGAAACAACTGTGTCACTGTCTGATCACTGCTGGATCAGGAGGATCAAAATCCCACAGAGGAGGAAGACAGATTCTATGATTATTAATCCTCAGTCAACTGAGACAGAAATTCAGGACTTCAGATGGCCTCCACACTGAACCTCCTCTAATGTCAGTGAGAACTTTAAATGGAAACTGAAGTAGAAGACATCCTTTCTGCAGCATTTGTATTTCAATTTACTCATACTACATAGGGGTACCTCAACACCTAATAAAGCATCTCTGAACTCATTACTGCCCAATTATTTAATTTTGGTTAAGTGAAATATTACTGCTGTTATTTAGTTAATACTTTTCTCATCCATAAATATAAAGTCTGTGTCAAAAATCTTGTTTGTCTCATTTATATTCCTTATAATTCTTATATTTTTTTATTTTAGATGATCCAATTCTGAGAACAAACAAACATTTACCATAATCCTTCTGCAATATATTTCGTCTATTATAGTTTTCCTTATGGGATTTTGATGTAAATCCAGATAAAATTTGTTACTTTTCTGTTTTTAACAACTGTTTTCATTCCCTCAGTTCAGCAACTATGGTGCAATAAAACATACCTGAACAGATAACTGAGTAAACATGATAATAACATTACAAATTTTTCACTCCTGGAAGTTTTGATTCATGTCCTAATTTAGTTTCAATTGACAGGAATTTGGAGATACCCTTGAAGTTCCTCCAGAAATGTATTTCTGTATAAATGTGTCTGTATAAATGTGTCTCTGCTCAGTTTGTACACAAAGAATGGGCTGTGGCTGGAATATCAGGAATCCTGTAGGTCAGGATTAAAGGGCAATTGTCAGGGTTACCAGAGGCAGCCTATATTGCCTGTCTATACTCTGCAGAGCTTTCTAGTAATTTGGTGTAATGAGGTCTGACACCTCCACAGTTCTCAAATAACATCACCTAAACCGCAGCCATGTTTCATATATTCAGATCTCAATGCAAATGTTAAAACAAAGTAAGAACCTCTGAGGAGCTTGAGTGGTGATGTGATTAAATTGAGTTTACAATAAATATAGTTTGTAATCCATAAATGTAAGCATTTCAAACATTGGTGCTATAAAATTGACTGAATTTTAAAAATAAGTTTTGCTTAATGCATGAACTATAACGTTTATTTGGTTTTTAAAAGTGTATATTTCCTCCAACAAACTAATATCATACCAACAGCTTTAATATCACTCCAACAGCTAAAACACAGATGTGTGTTTAGTTGTGCATTGTCAGACCCCTTCTCACACTGAAACCACCTTGGTGTGGGACTTTCCTTATGTCAGGACAGCTAAGGAAAGGTATTAAAAGTTTTAAGCCTTTCTAGAATAAAACCATCACATCAAAGTGAAATTATATTGTTCAAACGTTTTTGGTTTGTTGTTGGTTTGTTTTGGTTTTTTTTTGCCTTGTGATATGATAGCAAACAAACTTTTAGGAATGGAGAGGAAACACTGGGAGGAGATATGTCTCCTAATTTCAGTCTCAGGACTTTTTTAGTCAAGCTAATCAATCTGAATCACTGATGTTTGAAAAATTGGACTGAGAGGGAGAAAAAAGAGTGAAAACAAACAAGCAAACAAACAAACCCTCTGCAACGCGGCAATTACAAAAATTCTAGAGGAAAAAGAGTTCAAAAGGAAAAGAAGGGGTTCCCAAATTCCTTGTTGGAGCATATGAACCTGAGTTAGGAGGTGCAGAGATAAACATTTCAAAGGAGGAAAGAGGATTCTGCCTGCTGTGGGGCTGGTGATTTAGATGTTGGAACTGAAGAAAGTCTCCAGGGAACAGAGGGTCATTGTGCCTGGAATGCAAAGGCATCCGCAGCTTTGCCGCGAGAAATGCCCGGGAGCCGCCGGAGCTCGCTCAGAGCTGCGAGTGGAGCTCTGGGGAGGGGGAGCAGGAATGGGAGGAGGGAAAATGAGGCTCACTGTGGACACCCCCCTCCCCGCCCCTCGTTTACAGAGCCAACGGGCAGGATTCAGGAAACATCTCGAAACCGAGGGTTTAAAGCAAAACATAAGGGAAAAATCAGCAAACTTCAGAAGGTGAACTGAAGAGTTGCTTTAGGCAAGAAAAGCAGCCCTTGGCTATGGACTGAAATTCGAATAGCCAAGTGTGCGTCCGAGCAAAGTTAAAACAACAGCCAGGACTCGGGAATAGAGAGGTGGGAAAGCAGCACCACTCGGGAAAATAAGGAGCGAGTTGGCAGCTCTTAAATGAATAAAAGTGAATGTAATAAATTTTAAAGAGCCAATTTCATCGAAAGAGATTTATTTGTCAGATAATTTGGACAGCGAAATCATCAAAGCTCACAATCAAGGAAGCAGTGCCGACACTGGGTGAAGTCGCACGTACAGCCTCTATCGCACTGTACACACGAGTTTTCACGAAGGACTGAGCCCATGCCAGCTGTTTTTATACTTTTTCTGGCTGGGCTACGTGAGTCCCGAAATTCTATAAATTCTTTAGTCCCTCAGTGACTTCGTTTCGGTGGTTGATGTCATCTCTGAAAGCAGGGTCCGATTTTCTGAAAGGATTTCCTGGGTGGAGGAGACTCCTGAGTGGTCCAAATGGTCCTGATAAGATATCATCTCCGAGCCATCAAGCCTCATCAGGCGTTGAGTGTCCTCGTCCAGGCCTCGTCCCCCACCTTCTATTGGTATTGTAATTCCTTTGTTCCCTCCTCTGGAAACGAGGAGAGCTCTTGCGAAAGTCCCACTCCCCCTGCTCTGCCTTGTGCGGGACGCTTTTTGCTTTCTCAGAAAAACACATTTTTATTTCTAACACTATAACAACAATATTATGAAAACATGAATTACCATCCATCACAGTGAATAAGTGTAGAGAAATCGGGAACCGACGCGCACCCGGCCGGGCTGGCCGCTCCTGCGGGGAGAGTTTGGTTTATTAGCGCGGACACCCGGCAATGAAATAGCACATCAGGCGGGCGGCGCATCTCCGGGCGCTATCACACAGGGCCACAGAACCGGGGCCGGCTCTGCCCGAGGCCGTGGCTGCCCGCAGGTCTCAGCGAACCGCGGCCCGGCAGGCGCGGGCGGAGCCGGCGGCTCCGCTGCCCCTGTGGAACAGCTCTGGGTTCAGCCGCAGCGGGACAGAGCCGGCAGCAGAGCGATTTGGGGCTCGTTCATCGAACCACCCTAAGTTTAGTCATCACGGAGTCATGTGCTTGTCTTTGCTTCCCCTCCTGCCCGCACTCTGAGTGGTTTAAAGGCTACCAGGGCGCTCTGAGCCTCAGCAATTCATATTTACATGGGCTGCAAGGAGGGGTAGGATGCATTTAAAAATTACTCAGTTCAAAGGTAGTGGCTGGTCTTTGCCTGTCTGTCAGATCTAAGAGGAGTGAGTGGATTTTCATGGAGGAATTTCATGGAAATTAAATCTGCTGGAGTGATCCATTCAACTCCTAAAGCTTCAGCCTAGTTTTGTATCCTGGATGAATGCCCTGTTGAATAGCTTGGTGGGGATGCAAAAAGCCACCTTAAACTAGGGGTTTTTCTTCTGCTAAATTGATTTCAAAGTAGTAATTAAACAATAGCTAGCTTTAAAAAAATCAAGTTATAGGAAGCTATAGGACGAAATTGCCCTATAACTAGAGGCTGAATTTTATGGGAGGGGGACAGGGGGATGGGGTGTTCAAAATGGAAAAGTAACTGGGTAGAGGCAATTTGAGAGAAACAAAAATGGATGCAAGAAAGTAAAATGAATTGCACTGATTCAAACTTGTTGGTTTGTTCATTTCTTTTTATTACAACTGTACTGTAGTCGAGTCCAGAGCTCGGTAAGCGGAGGGAGACACTGCAGAATTGTTTGGGATATTTAAAGCAGAAGCATCCAGTTCAGGGGTGGCAGGCTGAAGCAGCTTTCTGTGGCCTTTGTCCTGTCCTGTGTTTGAGGCTTGTCTTCTCCAGGCTGCTCTGCATAGGGCTGAGCCTGCATAACTCAGTATTCATCTCTGCTTTTGTAAAGCAAAAACGGCATTTGTGGCCAAGGGCAATCTTGCTGCCAATCTTCTCCCTCTTCCTCTGTCTCCCAAATCCACAATCACAACTGCATTCATCTCTCTCTGTGATGATTTAGAAGCACATTTGACTTGAAGCTAAACCAAATGAAAACTTATCTCCTGCCTGACTCCCATGGTGAATTCTCCCTAATTCTCTCCTCTCCTGCAGTAAAACTCCCTCACTTGCCATTTGCTGATTTTAGTCCTTGGGGTCCTTGCTCTCACATGCAGAACGTTGCCCAGCATTGCACCTTCTTCCCTCATGCCTGTTCTGGAAGGAAGAACCTGGAAGTTTATTCCATAATCTAATTTGAAATTTCTTTGGAGTGATTGGTTTGGTGCCTTTCCTGAGTTTAAATGCTTTTGGGGCTTTATTCCCACTATTTTGTTGTATAGACTATGTCATCAAATGAGCTACAGAAAGAAGGAGAGATAAACACAAATTCAGCACTATAGCAGTTGCTAGATTTACCGTGTGTTTAAGGTAAGGCTTACTATTTTAAAGTGAAAAGTCCAACACTGCACTTAATCTGATTAGCACATTTTTTTCATACTCCCAGGATATTTCTGAGAATTAATGCTCAGGTTCAGACTATGGAAACATGGCAGTGTACAATGGCAGATTCTGAGCCATGGGTCTTTAAAATACTCTCCATCTCTTGACTTCTAACAAGTGAAACCATGGTAAATGGTACTCCAGGTAATGACTTTATAGTCTTATTAAAGTTTACTGCAGTCCCTGGGCTAGACTATCAAGTTTAAGTATTCCCAGTGTCCCAGTGCTGTACTGTTAGTGTGATAGTTACTGTTAGTATATGTGGAGGTCCAGGGGCCTGCCACCAGGGTTATTGTGCCTCAGCCCCTCCATGGCTGAGGCAGACACCAGGAGAAACATCCCTATAGATTAGGGTGAGGAAAACCTTCCTCCCATGGGCCTTTGCAGGCACATGTTAATATCTCTTAGGTTTTGTTGTCCTATTGGTTTGTTAAGTTTATGTCACTCTGTTCAGCCCTCATTCACCATATATGCACCCCTCCTAGAATGTTCTTCCTTCCCTTGAACCCCATTGGCTCTGTATTGCCACAGTACTCCACCCCTGTTACCCTGTTGGTTCCCCCCAGTTCCTATTTACCCCTCTGCACCATTTTTCCCTATCCCTATTGGACGTTGACCCTCAGATCTGCCCCTTTTGTCTCGTTTATAACCCTGTACCCTCAGCCCGATCCTTGTTCTCGTCCCTGATTATATTTGAAGCTTTTTTAGTCCTTAAACCTCTATTCTGAGTCCCTGGACCCCTTTGCTGTGTTCCTGAATAAACAGTCTTTGAATATACAAACTAGAACTCGTCTCTTTGCCGCTTTGTCAGTGCCATTACAGTCGTGCCCTTACGATCCCGGGCTCAGAGATGCAAAGTTACTCTTTAGGACCTTGTGACCGCCCACACACTGTAACAAGAAGAAAGCTCTTAAAATATAATTTGCCATTGTTACATTGCTTTTCAAATACATTTCATAGTCTATCTGCACTAAGAATTGCTTTTTGTTTTTTAATCTTAAATGTAATAGGTTGCTGATAACTGCAGTGCATTTCCATGAAGTGACAAGCTGAAAACTGGCAAGAACTGTTTGATGGGATATGTGAAATCCTGGTGAGTTTTAGCCCACACACAGATACTTTTATTGTTGCAAGCCTTTGCTATACCTGTCAGAAGGCTGGTTTCCTGCCAGGCAGTAGTTCTTGTGATAACTAAATTTTATCTTCTCCAAGATGATACAAGAGTACAAAGGCAAACACACATTGCCAAAAGTACTGGAAATGGGAAAGCACTTTGGACACCACTGAGATGCCTCTGTGCTGCTGGCCAGGTAACAAATAGCAATACAAAGACTTTGCAGCAGCGCTAATGTAATTTGCTGGAAAGTCCACAATTTCAGTTCAGAAAACCATGGAAGTTGCAATAAAACACAATGGCAATGTGTGTGTTTTGTTTACAGCTTTTCTGCCCGGCTGTTCCACACCATTCCAATAGACAATGTTGCTGGGAGTGTAAAGTAATGAGCTCTGTAGGGTGGCTTGTATCAGCTGAGCTCAAAGCCAGCAGCTCTGGGACAAGATCTGGTAACAAGTCAGTAGTGTGTGGGTGTTGTGTGAGGTAGTGATGTGCTGGTTGCTGATATTCAATAAATAATCAGTCATCTCTCTCACAGGGAGAGGTTGGGGATCTCAGAAAGTTACCTTGTGGGGCCAGGTGAATTTCCAGACAACAGGCTGTCCTGGGCCATACACCAAAATTGTCCTATTGTGCTTTGAAAAACAGCCTGAAAAAAATACCTTCCCAAAGTTGTGCCAGTCCAGCTGGGACTGTGTTGACAATGGAAATGGGTTCCCTCCCCAGACACACATTGTCACTCTCAGGCTCAGGCAGAGCTGCTGGCCTAAAATCAGTCAGAACAGGTTGCTGAGCTGGTTATAAAAATAAAGATACAGGTGATCACTCGCATCTCCTCTGGGAGTCAGAAGGATCTGTATTCTTTGTGATAAAGGGTATAAACTCCACATAGGCAAGAGTCAAATCCCAAATCACATACACAGATTATCTGCCTCTTTTGAGGGAGCCTGACCAAAACTACGGACTCTTCTCTGAATGTCTTCACTCTGAGTGTCATTCTAAAGCCCATGTCCTACACACACTTTGCAGCTTCACTTGTCTCATGGAGGTATTCCCAGAGGACATTCTGCAATGCCTCTGTCAGTGCTCACAAGCCAATGTTTTCAGATCCATCTGATAGTGATCCCTAACTCATAAAGAAGTTAACAGTATTTGTTCATTCAGAAAGTTTAGGAACTGCTGGTCTAAGATATCTTTATTGTCCGACTATAAAGAAGATATTCTGTATCAAAAAACACAAGGGTGTGTTAAATCCATAGCACTGAAATCCTCTCTGTCCTGGGGTGACACTTCCTCCTAGATGGAAAACTGAGGTGTACAAGCTGAAATTGGTTTATTTTTAAGGAAATGCTGATGGTTTTAAAAATATATTGAATTCAAATGAGAAGATGTTTGCCGTAAGCCACAGATGGCTTGAAACAATAGCTTTGACAATGGCTCCCAGAACTATCCAGTGCTCCTGACTTGTTTAATTCAGAAACTTAAAGATGGTTATTTAAATGAGAGTAGCATTAGCTATTTATATTTTAGCAGGAAAAAAAATCTTTTAAAATACTAGAACCCAAATGGTTCTAATGGCCTTCACTGATCTTTAAATTTATCTTCTTTATACCTCTAGCCTAAATGGTTTGCATGTTCCACTTACTGACTATAACCACAAACATCTGTTGTGTATTTAAAACAAGGGCAGAATCTGCATTAATTACATCTTAAAACAAGTCCAACTTGTATTAATCCTTTTCACATTTTTGTTTGGAATTGTTCTGTTACTTTTGGAAATAAAAGAATACAAAATCCAATGTTCTTGATATTAGCAGTGAAGTCCACCTGGTTAACCCTACACACAGCATTCACATTTATCTCAGTTCTCTCCTTTTCTAAAAGAAGAATCTGAACAATTAATTATATTTTCCACCTCATAAATGGTGGGAAATTCTTACTTCTTATTGCCATTTTATCTTTGTACTTATCCTGATGATCTATAATGCTCATGTCCTTTTAAGGATTAGTTTGTGAATTGTACAGGATCAGGACCAAGTTTGTTGTTTGTGTCATGCTTAAGTCTGCAAGATACCATAGTACATTTAAGGAATCAAGTAACTGAGACCTAGACCTCTGTCCATACATATGAAATATCATCTCTTAAATACTTGTATAACATAGCACTTAGAGGCCTAGGAAATAGCAGGATGCTGGCTGCAGTATAAGCCTGTAGATAGAAACTCCTGCTTGTAACCTGTGCACCAAAATGGATAAGACAGAGAAAAAAGCAGTGAGATGGAGTGACATTGTTATAAATGGGCCAGGAGACCAGCTCCTTTGAAAAAGCCTTTATTAGGAATCAGCTCTGGGTAGGGGCTCGAGGGGCTGCGCACGCCGCCGCTGCTCCCTGAAGACACCACGGAGGAGGAGGTGCAGGTCGAATCTGCTGCTGCTGCTGCTGCTGCAGAGTCGGGATTCCTTCCTCACGGGGGTTCCAATAGAATCGCGTTGGCTCGTGTGGTCCAGGGGCGTTACCTTTCTCCAGTTTCTTTCAGGCCATGGCGACAAAGTAACAAAAGAATGCCTGCTGCCTGCAGGTAGCTAGACATGTGCCTCGCACAGTCCCGTCCTTCTTAGGTCCAGTTTCTGTGTCGGCTCGCTGTCCCAGGGGTTTTTCTAGCTCCAACTGGACTTTCGGCCGCAGCCAGGCACCATGGGAGTTCTTTCATCTCCATATTGGGTGGAGCCCACAGCTCGACGGCCGAGGCAGGGAGCAGCAGGGAGCAGCGGGGGGGCGGAGCGGCAAGGCGGCGGCGTGCGGGCTTTTCGTCGGGAGAGGGGAAAGCCCAGGACCCAGGGAGAAAGGGTACAGAACTTGGACATAACGAACAGAAATTCAGGGTACTGATTCAACATGAACGGTTTGAAACAAGCAAGTAACAGTGCAACTTTAATTTTACAGCAAAACAATGTAACAATACAACTCGGGAGTGCATAACCTGGGGCTAATTTCTTTCAACATGAGACTAATTGTGGGTACAACACGTACGATGTGAAACATCAAGAAACTGAGAGACAAACCTTGGGCTTAGGTTGGGAAAAGCATCTGTTCATGATTTAACAGAGCATTTATCCCAGAACAACAGAGAGCACCGTGTGGCACATAGAAGATGCAGCTATTGAGGTGACAGAACACTAAACCAGTGTCCTTATGGATACACAGCACTGTGCACATGTGGTACCTCATCCAGCCAATGTGCTGTTGGACTCATGTGCTTCGAGCTCAATTAATATAAATTTGAGTGAGTGAGGAACCTCTGTATTTTGTAATTGTGGAAGATGATAGAGCTGCTTCAGGACTGGGAACAATGTACCTTATACACATATTTACGCTAAAATAATCAGTAGTAGTAATTAGGGTTACAGTCACCATTGGCAACATTTGTTCTTTTGAAGGGAATTTATGGGGACTTGTTTTGCTTCACTTTAGATTTAACATCTGGACATTTTGTAACTGCTTTGAGAATGAAAGGAAGTAAGATCAACAATCTTGTATGTCTTGGTTTGAAAGACAAGTCTCTGCCAAGGAGGGGCAGGGCCTCCCTAGGAAATTGTTATATATGAAATTAGCCAATTTATCAATAAAAGAATTTATTGAAAATTGAAATAGAAAAATCGAGAAAAGCCACAAGCAAAGTCAGTGCTGAGCCCGGGATCGACACTGGGTGAACCACAGACACGGCCTCTATCGCACCGAGTCCCCCACAGTTCACGAGGTGGGCACTGTGCAGCTGGTTTTTATACAGTCTTTTGGTTGTCCAGTATGTGGTTCCAGTCCTTAGTCTTCCTTGTCTGAGATACATATTCATGTATTCTTGTTTTCCTGCTGCGGGGTGGGGTCTGTTGAGTGGATTTCCAAGGAGTGGAGGAACTCTGTATTGGGATGCACAGCCTTGACGATGCTGATAAGATTCATATCAGTACTTATCAGCAGTGAAAGCCCATCTCCTCTTGGTTGCACCCTTCTTTCTTCTGCTAATGTTGTTTCCTTGGGTGCTGGCAGCGATGTCACAATCCTAAGGGTGCCTTTGGGTATGGCTTTAAGGGTGCATTTGGGTATGGCATACATGATCTTATGAAACATATTTACAATAAAACCAAATTATTTACAATATTTATCACAGAAATGGAGAATTCAAATCCCCTCCCTCCAAACTACTACAATTTAGGAAATGAAAGGGGCTTTCAGGCAGAGGTATGGGGATAGAAATAACAGTTCTTTACTAGTATGTATAACAAGGCAAACAAACAACAACAACTGCAGCATTAATAATAAACAGAACCAGGAAAAAAACCTCGAGAGGCTTTGTTTGACAAAGCCCGGGGGGGGGGGGGGGGGGGGGGAGAAGAAAGAGTCTGATCTCTTGGACTCCCAGTGTTCAAGCTGGAAGGGTGGAAAAATCCGGGCTGGTGGATGAAGTCAGAAGCTCAGTTGGTGGTAGTTGGAACGGCGGGGATGTCCCGGCAGGGCAGGCAGTGTGGGGATAGAGTAGCAAAAAGCCTCCAAGCAGTGCTGCAGGCAGTGTGGGGATAGAGTAGCAAAAAGCCTCCAAGCAGTGCTGAAGAAACGGCGGCGGCAGGACAGGGATGGCCCAGCAGGGCAGGAGGAGGCAGCTCAGAGTTCCGGGACACATGAGCAGATGGTGGTAGATTCCTCAGGACCGAACCTGGTGGGACAGTGAACTCCTTCCGCAGCAAGCAGCAGCCTCCCGTCCTCTCTGCGATGCCGAGAGCAAGACAGTGCAGCTGCCCCACCCCTGTCCTTTACCTGCCCCAAAACTCGCATTACCTCCCCCTTCCGACATTTGGCCACCTCTTTGTTTTGGTCAAGCACCCATAAGCACCCAGTAGTTAGTCTCCTAGCAACTTAAGGGGAAAAATTCTCTAAGTAAAAAGGAACAAACCTAACACCCAACATTATACAAAACCAAGCAAATGCAATTAAGTATCTAATGCATATTGGCTTAGAATTATTCCAGAGTTTAAAACCAAGCTGCTGTTGTACAGTAAAATCAGAGAATAGACTTGTTTGCCTGCAGTGTTTTGGGGTGGAGCTCAAAGGTTTTGGACACAAGTTCCCTTGGCACAGGCCTTTGATGTCCAGATTTGCCTCCAACTGGGACACACAGTCAACTTTACTCATTATAATTTTTAAACTACATTTGAATGCCCATTAATAAAATTACAAGAAGTTTTATTCGTTTGTTTGGTTTTTTGTTTTTCCTTCTGATGAGATATAAATGGGAGTACCTGCAGGATGGCTGAGCCATTCAGTGTTCTCTTTTCCCAGAACATTTTACACCCATTATAAATTTTCTTATTATTTTCATTTCTCTCTTTGCAATTAGTTTTTTGTGAAATGTCCTTAAAGCCAAGTTGGCAGAGCTTGTCTTGGGATCTTATCCTGCACACAGGTTGCCTTTGTTCATAAGGTGTAAAGTGTTATAAGTGTGTCCCAATAATTGACTGGACACAAGCCCAATTAAAATAATATTGGAATTTATTAAGCAAGCAACAGTAAGCAAAACAGCGCTGGGCGGCCGGGGGATCTCCTGTCCCACCACAGCTCGCACCATACCACCAAAAGTCTCTGCTCTTTATACTTTACAGCTTCCTGTGACACGTTTCTGTTTCTTTTGTGTTTGTGAAATGTTGCAGGGGGGTCTTCCCAGTGGTTGTGAGAATGAGGTCCCATCCCTGCAAAAACTGGTTGCTCAGCTTCTGCTTATCTTTTGTTTACTTTGCCAGATGTCTGAAGGAATAGTCTTGATGAGATAACAAGGTTTTCCCTGTAGCATGGTTTAGTGAACAATTACTGATGGTAATTTATTACAATTGTCCCCCTTTTTTATTTTGTTCACTGAACTGCTGCTTCTAATCTACTTTTTACTATTTCAATTAATTTATTGAATACTACAATAGTTACAACTTTCTACATAATGTCTATAATAACTATTAGTCTATTTATTTGGGGTTCCGAGTGAGCTTCAGCTTCAGTTTGTTATCGCTTGGTGTGACCTTCCAAACTTCCTCTGGGGCTTTCTTCACTCGGGAGTGATGGATCCAGGCCGCCTGTTCTTTGATCTTAATTGCAGTGAAGGTAGTGAGGAGCACCTGGAATGGTCTTTCTCAATGCAGTTCCAAGGTCTTTTCTGCAAAAGACTTAATGTACACATAATCTCCAGGTTGCACATCATGTACAGGGCTATCTAGTTCTCTGTTTTGAGCTCCAGCCACATATTTCTCGATTTCTCTAAGTTGTTTATTTAGGGCCACCATATATCTATGTAGGGTTTCTTCCCCTACTTGAATGGATGTTGTTCCCTCTTGAACTGCATATGGCCTTATTTCAAAAAGGGCTTAGCTTCTCTTTTGCCCTTGGTTTTGTCCGAATTTGCAATAATGCCAATGGAAGAGCTTGGGGCCAGGGCAAATTTGCTTCTTGCCCCAGCCTCACAATTTGTTGTTTAATTCTCAATCTATTCTCAGGTGGTGACTTATTTGCTGTACAATTTTGAAATAAAGTGTGGCCTCTTATCTGAGGATATGGTGGCTGGAACTCCAAATTGTGGTATTATTTCTTGCAACAATGCTTTAGTCACCTCTCGAGCTTTAGCTGTCCTAGCAGGAAAGGCTTCTGGCCATCCTGAAAAGGTATCAGTTAATACCAATAGGTAACGGTACCCTCCCTTCCTGGGCAGTTCTGTAAAGTCAATTTGTCATTGTTGTCCAGGTCTACAGCCTTTCTCAATTTGTCACACTTCAGGCTTTGGGGTATTTTTAGGGTTAGTTTGGAGGCAAAGGCTACACTGACAAGTTACTTGTGCCCTGCAATTTCTTGGCCATGATTCTTTCTTTCAAATGGTTATACAGGGCATCTATTCCCCAGTGTGTTTTCTCATGTTCCCTCTGTACTAATGACTACAACAAATAGGAGGGTACTACAAGTTTCTCTTTTTCTGTTACAACCCATCCCTCCTGGTTATAACTTTCCTTCTCTACCTTGATAACTTTCTTATCTTTTTTTACTGTATAATGGCTTACCTTCAATAGAATTTTTTCCATCTGGAATCAATGCTGCCTCAATTGTCTCATCAGGTATCTCACCTTCTGCTACTTCTTTTGCCTATTTTCCAGCATATTCTCTTCCTCCAATTCAGAGCTCACTTTTTGGTGCGTTTTGATGTGCATGATGGCCACCTCTTCAGGTAATTGTACTGCATCCAATAGTCTCAGTATTTCTTGGGCATGCTTAATATTCTTCCCTTGTGAGTTCAACAGTCCTCTCTCTTTCCAAATGGCTCTGTGTGCATGAACTACACCAAATGCATACCTTGAGTCTGTGTAGATGTTAATTTTCTTTCCTTCCGCCAGCTCTAGGGCTCGAATTAAGGCAATGATTTCAGCCTTCTGTGCAGAGGTATTTTTTGGTAATGGTCTAGACTCTATTACCTCTCTGCTTGTGGTAACTGCATACCCAGCATGCCTCTTTCCACTGATGGCATAGCTGCTCCTGTCAGTGAACCAGGTCTCAGCATCCTCAAGCGGGGTGTCCTTCAGATCCGGGCAGCTGGAGTAGGTGGCTTTGATGGTCTCCAGGCAATCATGGATCACAGGTTCTCTCATACTTCCACTGAGGAAGGAAGCTGGGTTCACAATGTTAGTTACCACAATCTCAACATCATCTTGTTCTACCAGTACAACCTGGTACTTCAGGAATCTCTGTGGGGAGAGCCAATGCCCCCCCTTTCACTTCCAGAACTGTAGACACTGTGTGGGACACTAGCACAGTCATTTTCTGGCCCAGGGTGAACTTACATGTCTCTTGGATGTTCACTGCCACTGCTGCAACAGCTCTGAGACACCGTGGCCACTCCTTAGCTGCTGTATCCAGCTGTTTGGAGAGGGAGGCCACTGCCCTTTGGTATGGGCCAAGATTCTGTGCTGCTATTCCTAAAGCAATTCCTTGCTTCTCGTGAGAAAACAAAAAGAACAGCTTACTCACATCTGGAAGTCCCAGGGCTGGTGCTGACATGAGGGCCCTCTTCAGCTGGTCAAAGGCTTGAGTTGCTTAAATCCACAGTCTGCACCACCCTGTCATGCCTAGAAAGGTTCTTAGTTCTTTCACTGTCTGAGGCTTTGGGGTCTGGCATATTGCCTCCTTGCGATCTTGCCTTAAGTTTTTGTCCAGCACTCACTTCATAGCCCAGGTAAATGACTGTCTGTTCTACCATCTGAACTTTCTTTTGGAATACTCTTGCAGGCCCAGAAAGTTTAGCAGGCTTACCATCCAATCCACGCATGTTTCCTGGGTCTGGGTGACTATTAAGAGGTCATCCACATACTGGAGGAGCTGTCCTTCTCTTGGAGGAGGTTCCCAGGACTCCAAATTTTCTTCAAGCTGCCCTTCATATATAATACGCACCATGTGAGCTGAGTTTTCAAAAATTTCTTGGCTGGCTTCATGGATAGATAGGCAAAAGAATGCATCTTCTAGATCTAAAACAGTAAACTGGGTTAATTCAGGTGTTAAACCCGTTAACAGGGTGTAGAGATTGGCAACTACTGGATACAAGTCCTCAGTTACTTTATTAACAGCCCTTACATCTTGTACCCACCTGTATGACCCGTCAGGTCTTTTCACTGGCAAAATAGGAGTGTTGAAATCAGACTGACACTCCCTCAGTAGTCCTGTCTTCAAAAAGTTTTCAATAATTGGACTAATCCTTTCTCTATCTTCTTTCTTTAGGGGGTATTGTTTAACCCTTACTGACTGTCTTCTTTCTTTGAGCTTAATTTGTACTGGTAATGCATTCTTGGTATATCAGAAGCCTATACCTCAGGAAATACTTGATCCATTATTTTCTTAAAGTTTTCTTTTTCATTTGCAACTTCAATTTCTTTGGTTATTAGCATTAAACTAAGCAGTTCTACATATTGTCAGTCTTTTACCTCCAAACTAATTTCCCCATTTCTGAATATTATTCTTGCTCCAGCAGATCCCTGGCAAAAAATGCAGATGGAGCATTAGGCATACATAAAAATTGATGAATTCCCCACTGTTTCCCCAATTTATACTTTAGTGGTTCATAAAATAAGCTCTTTCAGATTGACCAGTTGCCCCCTTTACTATAACATTACAAAAAAAACCAAACCAAACCAAAACAAACTCTCCAGGCTTCATCCAGTAAAGCTTCTAAATTCCGGCTGTTTGGACCCCGGATCTTCTGGAGTTTCCACTTTATGTCTCCTGTAGACTGTCCTAAAAATAAATTTATTAATTGCTGCATCTCTTCATCAGATCCAGGAGCCAGGGGGTGTGTCAGCGCATTGCGTCTCGCAGGTGATCTAGAAATTCAGAAGGGGGGCTTGTTCTAAGGGGTCCTGTTTGATAGCATGTAAGGCTGGCTGGTTTGGGGACTGCTCTTTCCAGGCCTTTTTACTATCAATTCTTGGTATCTCTTTAACTGTCTCAGTCTCTCATCATTATTAGGATCCCAACCTGGGTCTTGAAGGGGAACACTTCTTTAACATCTTCTCTTTACTATCTTCTTTAATCATAAACTTTATCTTCTTAGCAACCCCTGTTGGGTCATTTCAATAGCCCTTAGCACTCTTTTCCCAAATCTCAAAAATAATCGAGGAAAAGGGAACCTTATGTCTTCTGTCTCTTTTTCCAGAGCCTCTGCTTGGTACACCTTATTGGGATGTGTGCACCTCTGATTTATTGAGCAGGTACTACAACACTATTTGGGCTTCCCTTTAGTGACTTTATTGTCTTTTTCAAGGGCCAGTACTAAAGGATCAGATGGTGGCCTCATTCCACAATAATGTCTGATAGTCCAGCGTACCACTTACTGGGCCACTTACATTTTCATCAAGCTTATATAGAGGCCACCACTTAACCAGCTCTCTCTTGGTTTTTTTGTACCACCATAACTCACCAGTTCTTTCTAATGTGTTAAAATACATCCCAGAGGACTGCTTTCAGGAATCCCCTGACTTTCACCTGCTTTCATCTTTAAAATTCCTCTGGTAAAACGATATACTGGGTACTCTTGTTCTACTCTAAAGATTTCCACTGGCTTCCCTATGCCTTCTTCTCCTGGGCATATACTTTTTACTAAACCACTAAAACAACCCAGGGTTTACACACACCACTAGAGGGGAAAATGCTAACTGGGTCTCGGCCAGATATTAACAACCCCAAACACACTCAACTAAAGGTTTTAATAAAATGTTGCCATACGTCAAAAGAACTCAAATGGGAATACAGCAGCACAGATCCTTCTGCAAGAGGGAAGTGGGGCCACCCCGGCCCCACACTGTCCCGGCACTCTCCTTTGGACCAGAGATCACCGGTCCTTCATTAAAATACTACTTCACACACCGGCAATCTCAAGATCTCACAAACAATTAAGTGTGTTTCTCTACAGTCGAGACAAGCCCCCCCCCCCTCCCCCCTCTACAATCAGAACTTTTGGGGAGGGTCGTAGCGGGCTGGAAAACAAAACAAAACAAACTGGGACTACAAAACCCTGAATCCTTCAACCGGGCGTAATTTCAAACCTTCTACACCACTCGTCGTTTTATACACAAAATAAACAGCTTATTTATCCACAGCTGTTTTCACTTAACAGTACACTGGTTAAAATTCCGCTGCCAGGCACACGAACAAACCTCACACACAGCACTCCTCCTGGCACACACTGCAAACACGGTACAAACACTCCAAATCCTGCCACTTTCTCAAACACACAGATACCCCTCCGCTGATCAGGCGGGGGTTTTAAAATTCTTTCACAGCTTTAAAGAGGCACAAACCCCAAACACTTGCTGCACATTACTGACACGCACTAAAAGCACACAAATCAAGACGCTTATAATGCAAATCTACACAGACCACAACACATACGGCACACCAATAATTTTACTGCTTGAACATACGATTGCAGCCGATGTGCCGGAGTCCAATCACTGTTTCCTGCGACTCGGTCTGGGACCGCCCGTGACCCAGAATTCACAAACCACAGTCCCTGAGCCGCTTTTAAACCACAACCAAACTGGAGCCTCAATTGCTCTTGAACAACGACAATAGCTAGATCTATGGCTCTGCTGAGGCTTCTGCCCCACCTCGGGACACTTAAAGCTGGTGCCATTACCAGCTCTTACCTAAAACACAAAGAACCATCAATATCAGACTCCGGAGCTTACTAAACCAAATCAGGCCTCTGTTTTGCATAAGACGTCTCTTTATGACTTATAAGCTGCCTGTATTCAAAGGTACCTTTTTCAAATATTTATTAAACATACCTTTTTGTCCGTAGCTTAGGTATGTCCTGCTCTCTCCCTGGGGTGTCAGCAGGGACACAGGAGCCCTCTTCTCATTAAATTCTGGGTGGGCGCCCAGAGGGGTCTCAGACCCCGATGGCCCCTCAGCCAGAGAGAGCAGTCTCTTGCCTGGCTCGCCACATGATTTATTAAAATATGAATATTGATCTAATACCGATACCCAACTGTGACAGACAAAAGACTCTCTAACAGTTAAGTTAGAAAGTGTAGCCGGGCAGCTGTGTGGGATAGCTCCCCAATACCACTGCAAAGATCACAGGTAATTACAAAGCCTTTTATCTACAAAAGTGTCGAATACACAAAATACAAATGCATATTCATACTCTTGTCACCTCTTCTAAACTAAAAGGTTCCCTGGAACTTACACAAATGTTCAAAGCCTGACAAATCCAATCCTCTAAGGAACCAAACGCAGGCCAGTATAGGTGGTCGCCTCTAATTTGCTTTCCACCCCACACCTCCACACAATAGTGAATCATTTTTACTTTACTCTTACCCCGCCTAGAAGGGGTAACCATTCCAATATGTAATTGTCAGTCCTAGAGGACTATCTGGCGGTATCGGGGGAAGCTTCACTTGGGGTCCCCCACCCATGGGATCAGAGGGCTTGCTTTTCCTCTGTCCCATCTTCCAGAGTGCCTTCAAACACACACACACACTTCACCTCCTGTTCGTGGCCCAGTCCCTCGCGGGATGTGGGAACCGCACTACTGAGGAGTCCACACTCACTTCATCCTCCCCTGGACGTCTCACAATGACACTCTGGGATACCCAACCCCAACCGAACGGATAACCGGCCTATACTTACGCACTCCTGCGTCTTCGTTCAGGCTTCGTGCACAAAGATTATGGGGTTGCCGGCTTTCTTTTGCTTACTGTCGAATTTAGGGTTCGTCGGTAGAGGATCGGATGGGGTGCTACACAAACAGGGGCCGCTTGTCAGCGGGGTGCCTCCCCTGTATGGTGACCCACACCAGGTTTCCTCTATCCGAGTCACGGCACCAAATTTGTTATAAGTGTGTCCCAATAATTGACTGGACACAAGCCCAATTAAAATAATATTGGAATTTATTAAGCAAGCAACAGTAAGCAAAACAGCGCTGGGTGGCCGGGGGATCTCCTGTCCCACCACAGCTCGCACCATACCACCAAAAGTCTCTGCTCTTTATACTTTACAGCTTCCTGTGACACGTTTCTGTTTCTTTTGTGTTTGTGAAATGTTGCAGGGGGGTCTTCCCAGTGGTTGTGAGAATGAGGTCCCATCCCTGCAAAAACTGGTTGCTCAGCTTCTGCTTATCTTTTGTTTACTTTGCCAGATGTCTGAAGGAATAGTCTTGATGAGATAACAAGGTTTTATCTGTAGCATGGTTTAGTGAACAATTACTGATGGTCATTTATTACATAAAGCACTGTCCAAATAGAGAGAATGTGAGGGATGTTTGAGCGAGTAGCTGGGTTTTGGTTGGGCTACTTGGCAGCTGCAGAGGTCTCACCCTGTTTAACTTCAGCTACATCTTGTACCTAAACCGAGACTGCAGAAAGGACAAGATTTGTCTGACTGCTCCTGTTTGGATGGTGCTTGAATCACTTCACAGAAATACAGCAGCTAAAGAGAGATTTTTTAGAGGATTCAACCTGTAATAAATGCTGTATATAATTTGGTTTTATTGTAAATATATGTTTCTGTTATAATGTAATAAATACAAGATGTACCTTTAAATCAAACCTCCCCCGACTGTCTCAAGAAGCCACATACCCCAACCCAAGCCTGAGGCCACCTTCCAGGAATGCACCACCACTGTCGACACCCAAGGAAATGAAATTAACAAGAGAAAGACGGGTGCACCTGGAGGAGATGGATGCTCAGCTCCCATGGGTCCACCAACGACCCGCAGCTTAACTACAGGTATGCATCTAATCCATTCTATCTAGAAGGTGAGTTCCAATACCAGGTTCCCATAAAACTAATCATGGACTGTTTGCTTCTCAGAAATTCATTCAGCCGACTGCCAGCCGAAAATCAAGACTACATGAATATGTATTCTAAGCAGAGACAGCAAAACAGACTGAAGTCGCACACCATGTAGCGGAAACACTGTATAAAAGTGGGACGCTCAGAGCACATGGCGTGAACTGTGGGGGTTACGGTGCGATAGAGACCATAGCTTAAGTTCACCCAGTGGCGATCCTGGGCTTGCACACTGACCTTGATTGTGGCATTTCTCGATTGTTCCGCTCAAATCTTTCAATAAAATTTCTGTTATTGATAATTTGGCTGATCACGTTTATAACAAACCTGTTCCAAAAATGATTTTTCTTAAATAATTCCCCCCCCCCGGTTGTTTGTAGATACCTTATATGTTTGGGGTTTGTTTTAATCAGGCACTGCTTTGTGGGAAATAAATGAGTTTTTATTCACCAGCATTTTAACTAAAATAATTAGCTGCACACACTGAAGTCACTGTAAACTGGACTGCACTACAGCTGGGCTACAAAAAATCAACAAAGCTGATCATGTCTCTGATGAGAGATAAACGGTTTCTATATAAGTCTGAGGTCTATAAAGTAACTGTGTTAATGCTGAGTCTGTGACTAAATGACAACCTCCACTTTCTAATTTGTCTTTTTAGATTCTTTATTATGACATTTCTTGTTCTCTTGAGATGGATGAAAGTAAACGTGGTAGATGGTAATTCATGTTTTCATAATGTTTGCGAGATGTTATAAATGATTAACGCAAATTATAGTAAAATAGAATTTATTGCCAGATTGCCAGTGAAAAAGTCATAGGCACGAAATTGACAAAGCCAATGCTGAAATTGACCAAAGTCAGGGGAGCGAGGAAATAGACAATGCCGGGCTAGGCAGCACCTCCCTCCCCAGGTCTCACCTGGGGTCTGCCTCCAGGCCCGCTGGTTTTATAATTTTTAGCTCAGTGTACAAGTCTGAACATGTTAAAGAGTCTAGATACAAGTCCGAGCATGTTACAAAGTCCAGGTATCGAGGGGAGCATGGAATCTCCCCAGGCTGGTGCCACTGCCTCTTCTGAATTTCCATAGCTTCTTTGTCCCTCGATGGTTCTTGCTGATAGAATCGCAGGGTGCTCAGCCAGTAGTGATGGGAGAGTCTCCCGATGGCTTGGCCGGATCCATTCTCTTGGGCTATCAGTTCTTATCAGATCTCAGCTGCACCTGGGTTCTGCTGTATTGGTATGTTAATGCTTTTGTCTCCTTCCTGGCTCCCCGGGAGGGCGGACAGACTCTCTGTGCTGAGGAGTGTCCTTGACATTCCTAAGAACTGTATATTACACCATTACCCACAAGATACATGTATATAAGATATAACTCATAGACATAAGCCAGTATACATCAAGATTATGTGTACAGATTTCCTTGTAAAGCTATTAGTTCAGTGCCCGCCTGAGATAGTAGTTCCTTCTGAGGCTTTATAGACAAACTTATTACAAAGAACATATTCTTACACTTCACCAATATCACCAATATTACTTGAATTATTATTATATTCCAGGAACATGAATTAATATCCACTACACGTGATGTGATAAATACGGTATGTAATTCGGTTTTATGGTAAATATGTTTTATAAAAATCTACACTGTAACCTTAAAGCCAGGAGTCTGCCAACGACCCAGCAATTAGCAACTGATATGTATCTTATCAGTATCGTCAAGATGGTGAATCCCAATGCCCACTCCCAGTAAATCTACTCAGGGGCATCTCCCTGCCTGGAAATCTATTCAGCAAGGTCAGCAGCAGGGAAACAAAGATACATGAATATGTATCTCGGATAGGACTGAGATCATGTACTGTATAAAAACCGGCAGCACAAGGCACACTTGGTGAAACTTGTACAATGCAGTGCGACAGAGGCTGCATTCATGATTTCACCCAGTGTCGACACTGCTTCCTTGATTGTGGGCTTTTGACGATTTCGCTGTCTGAAAATTTCTCAGACAAATAAATCACTTTGGATGAAATTGGCTCTCTAAAATTTATTACAGTAAATAATTGAGTTTGTGGGTAATGAGCTTGCCAAACCCAAGGTACTGAGAAGTTCCAAAAGCTCCTGCAGTTGTTAATACCTGTTGGCTCCTTGCCAACATATTCAAAATAGTTTACCATAAAGTTTGGATCTCCTTTTGTTTCATTTTCCCCCATGAAACCAATCGGCTCATCATAACCCGGTATTACAAATTCAAACTAAATCTGTGATGTTGCTGCACATGATCATTATTCCTGGGATCTTTGGCTGTAAAACATCATGATGACAAAACATGAAGTCAGCTGGGTGTGCTCTTTCTAAAACTCATTAATCCTTCTGCCTTGCGGAGCCTCTCATTGAAAATGAGTGTGTAAGAACTCGTTTTTCCTGTGAGGTGCAGCATCCCTAATGTGCTCTTAGATGCTACGCTATAAGGATTAAAGCTACTGGCTATGTTCATTTTAAGTTCCTTTAGAAAGGAAAATACACTTGTGCTTTGAAAATCAGGAATAAAATAGGACTAAATATCACTTTCTGATAAAGCACACAAACTGTAGCCTCCACCTAAAGACCATGCTCCACACCTTTGGTTTTCAGCCTTGTACTTGAACATGAAATCTGTAGGATTCTCTCCAGAAAGCTTTTCCTGCCACCTCCACAGGTGCCAGGGTTATACAGCAGCACCTGGCATCGCACTGACTTCAACCGCAGCCAAATCAACCAACCATCTCCACCATCTTTACTGTTGTATTTTCAAATGCTACCCTCTAAAGCTCCTTGTGCCAAAGGAGGACAAAAATATTGCGAGAGGGGAACAAAAATAGTTGTCTTCAGAAGGAAGCACAACCACTGGAAAAGTTTTTTTCAGGCAAAACCCAAAGCAATTGTTTTATGGCTTTATTTCCCTCCTCAACAACTGATATCCAATAAACATTCACTGATAAGTAAACACCAAAGAACACCAAAGAGAAAGGAGTGGTTTTCCTTATGACATGCAGTGGTTTCTGGAACTAAATAAAGAAAAATTTTACTAATAAAGTTAATTAATTAATAAAATATAATGAACAAAACAACAAGATGGCAGAATAATTTCTGCAGGGATAAGTGTGTAAACCATCCATGTATTGTGATATAAAATGGTAGCAGCTTGAAAATTTAGATGTGTATCGGCATTTGGGTTACTCACTATATTGTAATTTGGTCAATATGTGCAATATGATGACAACTTTGTAAAAAAGAAGTGTAATTTTTATTACTTATTGTGAGGCCACACCTCAGGTGCTGCATTCAGTTCTGGACCTCTTACAAGGATGTGGAGGTGCTGGAGCACAGGGCAGCAGGGCTCCTGGAAGGACTGGAGAACAAGTCTGATGAGCAGCGGCTGAGGGAGCATGGTGGCTCCAGGAGGTGGTGGAGTCACCATCCCTGGAGGTGTTTAAGAGGTGTCTTGATCTGGAGCTGAGTGATGTGGTTTAGGATCACAGAACCGTCAAGGCTGGAAGAGACCTTCAAGACCAAGTCCAGCCATCTACTCAGCGCTGCCATCCAACCCCAAAACCACGAAACCACATCACCCAGCACTGCCACTGCAACTCCTGAACCAAAAGTGTGTCTAAGAGGCATCTAGATCCGGTGCGGAGAGATGTTGTTTAGCGGTTGTAGTGGCAGTGCTGGATGGACGGGTGGACTTGATCGCGATGGTCTTCTTCAACCTTGACTATTCCATTCCGCCGGACGCAGCGCGCCGTGAGGGACGGCAGGGGGCGGGGGGACACCGCGAGGGAGCGCGCGCGAGGCCGCTCCCCCCTCCTCAAGGGGCGCGCGCGGTACCGCAGCGCCGCCCGCCCCTCGCTGCCCGCCCTGCGCACGCGCGCGGCGCTGCGGCTGCGCGGCTGCAGCAGCGCGTGTCCCGTGTGGCCCCCCCCCCAACGGCTGCTGGTGAGCGCCGCGCGTGCGCACCGCTCCTTGAGTGTCTGCCTTCCACCAACCCGGCTCGCTCGCGCCGGGGCATCGTGGGGAAGTGGCGGCGGCGGGTGCGCGTTTGCAGAGCCGCTGCTCCCCACACATCCCCGTCTTCTGTTTCCCGGCCTCGCGGAGAAGCGCCGCGGGGGAAGCGGCAACCGGGAGTGGGAAAGGCGCGCGCGTCCTCGCGCGTGCGCAAAGGAGACCGCGAGCGGGCTCCCGCCAATCGGGCACCGCCCCGCAGCGCCGCCGCGGCCCAGGCGCGCCGTGCGTGCGTGCAGGCGTGCGGCCGCTCGTGCGTGCGTACGCTCAGCGGCGGCGGTGGCGCGTCCCGAGCCGCGAATGAACGCGCCGGTCCCGGCGGGCGAGCGGCCCTGAGCGACCCGCGAGCGGGGACGAGCCGTGCCGAGCGGCTCCTCCGCCCGCACCCTGCCCGTCGTACGGGTGAGTGACCGACGACCGACCCGCCGAGCGCCCGCTGCCCGCCCCGCCGCCGCTGCGCCGCGCGCCAGGGGCAGGCGCGGCGCCCCCGGCCCCCCCGCAGCCCCCGGCCCGGGACCCGCCCGCCGGTCCTGGGGCTTCAGCCGGCCCCTGCAGCCCCGCGAGGGTCGCGGCACCCCGCAGTATCCCCTCAGGGTTGCCCCGGGTGCCAGTACCGCCCCCCTGCCCCCTCCCCGGGCCGGCGGTTCCGCTCGCTCCGCCCGCCCCGGCCCTCGCCCTCCTTGCGGGGAGGATCCGCCTCCCCTTGTCTTCCGTTTCCCCCAAAATTTCATGGAATCGGGAGGCGATCGCCCTTCCCGCGTCCCCCTGCGCCCTCCCCGGTAGCCCTTCGGCTAGGGAGGGGTCGGGCCCCGGCGGTGCCGCCCGGGCCCCGCGGGGAGGTCGGGCGGCTCCTCCCCGGGAGATGCCGTCCTGCCCCGTGGATCCCCCGGGGAGGCGACGGCAGAGGTGCCGCTATCGGCCCATCTCCCGCTCCCTGTGGGAGGATGTAAACTTTCCTGGAGATCCCTCAGCGCCGTCTGCCAGATCTCCGTGACCGCGGGCTCTCTCTCTGTCATTTTTGGTCACCTGCTCTGCTCATTGTTTAGGCTTTCGAGGGTTTGCCCTTGTCCCCTCGCATCTGCCCCCTCTTCGGTGTCTTTTGGGTTTTTTTTAAGGAAGTTGCATGGATAAATTCCCATCCTACTTTTTATAGTCATTGTAGGATGTGTGAATGTAACTCTTAGATAAAAATTTCTATGGGACCTGTGATTTGGGTTCTCAGCCACAGAACCCTACAGGATACTTTCCTCTCCCCTTCTTCACTCCCCCTTCTCCAAAATAAACCTCCCTCCAGTGGGTCACCGACCCGGGAAACTGCAAAACACTTGTAAGCTTGTGACTCTGGTATCTCCAGTGAGCATCTTGGAAAAATCAGCACAAATATTTTCTGTAGCTTTTCCTGAGAGACCAAACCACTTCAGCATCTGCAGTGGCATTTCTGAAGCTTGTTTACTTCTCACAGGTTTTCCTTAGGTGTCTGAAATTTTCTTCACAAATATAAATTCTAATCTTTTTGAAATATAGTTTGGGAATCATACAGGTCACACAGCAAAACAAACTTTAAAAGTGCAGCATGTAGGTCACTGTCCTTTGTAGAAAATACAAGTGAGGATTTAACTCCCATAATCAGGCTCCTGAAACATGTTTGGGCAATAAGTAGAAATTAGAGTCCAGGTTACTTTCCATTCTTTGGTGCTGAACAATGTCTCATGCATTGAGGGCATCCTGTGCCTGAGAGTCATTGAACTTGCATTTTATATTGGGAAATCTGTTGTCTAGAGTTCGGTAAAGCAGCACAGAAGCTACAGGAGGGTGTAAAACCTGCTGCTTTAAAGATAAAATGAAGATGCTGTGAAGGAAAGCACCACATTTAATACTTTAGTGCACATAAGAAATGTGAATGCAAATGAACCCAAATTTTTCAGTGAAGAATGGTTGAGTGAATTTCTACTTGTGTGATTGTAGGGTACATGTAACTTCTCATTTCTTAGATCAAGCCCGTGGAAAATTGATCTGTATGGAATAATTGTGTTTGTAGCATGTGTGTTCCATTTTGGTGGAGACAGTGAAAATCTCCCAGCCAGTGATTCCACAGTATGTCACTCCTTGTGATCCAGTCTGTGAGACTTTGACAAAGCTGACAAGCAAGAATCTGTCAACAGTAGATGTAATCACTATTTTTGTCATTCTTACTAATTTGTTAGCCTTTTAAACATGGAAAACCAAAATATTGAGCTGTTTTTAAGTTGCATTTTTTCTCATTCCAATGAAATGTAGCTTGATACTTGGCAAACTAGATTAGTTGCTCTGGGTGATTTAACTTGAGAGGTGAAAACAGAATTTTGCGTACTTGCATTCAGAATTGTGGGGCTGTAGCTGCATAACTTGGTTCATCTTTCTCAGAAAATGTGTTTTGTTTCTTTTTTTAATGGACAGGATAAGTGCATTTTGACACAAAGAAAAGTGATCCAAGAGTAGTGTCTTCTCATGTGAGAAAGTAAATATAATTTATGGAGAGGTCTATAGATGTTTGTCATGCTCAGGTTTTTTTCTACCCTTTAATAATGTGTAAATAGGGTAAATGCCCAGTGAAACAAACAAACAAACCCCCTCTCCAAATGTGGGGTTGGAGAGAAAACTTTTAGATACCCTTGTAAAATGCTTTCAGAGTAATTTAATCTGATGGTGAAAAGAACGTGAATTTCCTTTTTGGCCTGTTTGAGTTTTGAATAATTTTTCAAGTGTTAAATTATTTTTAATAGTGAAGTATTTCAAAACATATTTGCTTTTTTTAAAAGCATCAGCATCCATGTATCGAGTAAAGATTGGCATTATTTTTAACTTCACTGTGAGCCTTAAAAAATCTAATTATGCAGAAGTACTTGAGGAAGTCAGGCTGTGTCAGGTTCTGGTGCTGCTGCAGTGGCGTGCCTGTAGTGCACTGGGAGGTGGAAAGCAGCAAGCTGTGAGAAGGTTCTTTATAATCTTATGTCTTGGAAAGTTGTTTTTCTTATAAGTTAAATATGATGAGAGCTGCTTAATTTTTTTTATGTGTGCTATAAATTATTTTCATTTTCTAAAATACAGATGTGCTGCTTAAATTCAAGGGTAGCTCTGTTTTAGTAGTAATTCTTATTCCTGAGAGTCAGTAGGACCTTTGCACATGTACAAGGAAATTCCTGATCTTTCTTTTAATAACTGGTATCATTGGTGTCAATATTTTAATAATATAATCTGAATATGAAATGAAACAGGTAGACCCAAGTGATTGTATGTATATACCACACTGTTTATACAAAACCAGAACTTTTTGCATTTTACATTATTTTATTAGTATATTTCAAAACATCCCCGTGTGATTTATGTTGATCTATTGAATGTGAGATGTAAACAAGCAATCTTTGTGATATTACTTCCTACTTGTCTTTTGTAGGTCTTTTTCTGCTCTCAAATATTATTTAAGTTTAAAAATTACCCGGATTTTTATTTTTTAATATACATACATATCTATATATCTGTATATGTCTATTTGTCTGTCTCTTCAGGAACCATTCTTTCTCCTCAGAAGGGATTACAGAATAGTCTCGTTTTATTTTTTCTTTAGAAGAATACAGTATAATAATTCTTTTGTGTTTAACACTTAAGGACTCCCTATTGCCACTGCAAAAGGGTGTGACTAGTTTATCCAGATTGGCACATTTTTTGTGCAAATCAGCAAGATCCTAAATCTTTGCATTCTTGTTCTGAGTGTGCGTCAGCGAGGTAAACTGCTCGCAGTTAGAACAGAAAGCAAATGAAGCTGTTGGGAAAGGCGAGGGGGACAGGACAGGCACCTTTTGAGGCAGGAGTTTTGCAGTAAACAGTGCAAGGCCAACAGCTACAACTGGGTCTGTGAAAATCTGTTGAAGCAGGAGGCAGCAGGAGTGTTTGTCAGCAGGAGACGCACTGCTTTCGGTTAGAGGAGTGAGTGATACCAGCATTATGAGCTTCTGACAGCACTGGGGAGCACCAGGTCTGCCTGTGCAAATTCCAGAGAGTAGTCATGCATTTTCATGCAGATCTGTGCCATTGTAGCCCAGTCCATATGTGTTGCAAGTATGCTCTCTTATTTATGGCTGGATTTTACACTTTTTTCCAACACAAATATCTAACTCTACAATGGTTTTTCTTACTTAGTCGAGTCAAATTAAGAGAAAGGCTGAGGAGGATTTTATTGCAGTTGTGGCAAATTCTGATAGTAAGGCTCAAATCTCCAAGGTAAAAAGCTTTAAGAAAGTCTATTTGAAAAAGATGATTTTCTTATTTCTTGGTAGATGTAGAAGCAAATGAACACAAACTTCTTAATACTGGGCCAAGAAGTTCATACACTCATTGAGTATTTTCACTTTTGCACGAGCCGTGTCTGCCTGAGTTGGGCACTGTGACCTCAGTGTTACATTTTAAAATGTGTTGCTGGTAGCACATGAAAAGTTTGTGTTTCATACTGAGTTTAATTTTAAGTTACTTTTCTGAGCTGAGAACAGCAGCTTTCATGCACTTACTGAAACCTGGTGTGGTACTGCCAAACTAACTGGGTCACAGAGAGGTTTCCACTGCAGCACCTTAGTCAGAGAGATGTCTAAAGTTTTGTTCCTAATGCTGTTTGAGTAGCCACAAGATACCTCTGATACCAAGTGGTAACATTTTATTGTCTCATCTCTGTTCATCTGCCCTGAGACTTTGTGAGCCTTTACAGCCAAAACCTGTGCTCGAGGCTATGCTGGACTCTGGGGTTTTTTTTTTTTGCTTCTGTTTTTGAAGAAGTTCAGTAGCATGAATTTCATTGCATGTACATATATATATTTTCTACAAATTCCTTTCCTGTAATAAATATTTATAAAAATGAGTTGCAGTAACTTTTTCCCCCAGTGATTCTCTTGCTGTATTTCCCACTTATTTCTTTTCCATTTTCTGCTTTTGTATTAGCATCCAAAGTTTTATTTTAATTCTCAAACTTTTTTGTGTAAAGAAACTGCTTTTTCTTGCTGAAGAAATGTCATTAAAATTTGGCAAAATACTGCCTCTGCCAGTATTTGGCTATATTGAAGTAGCATAAAGAAAAGGGACAAATCACTTCCAAGCATCCAATACTGTATTTATAAAGCTATGTTAATTTGCCTTTTGTTGCTGTTAACATGCTGATTGCAGGGTTTTTTCCCTGTAGCATTGAGAGGATTGCAGTGGCATTCTAAGGTCATTTAAAATCATGACAAGCTCAGTCGGACAGAAGAAAGTCTCCTCCAGACAAAGGAAGTGTGGGTTCTGTCGGTCGAATAAAGATAATGAATGTGGGCAGTTGCTGATGTCGGAGAACCAGAAGGTGGCGGCACATCACAAGTGTATGGTGAGTGACCGGGAATGGTATGGATCCGGGAAAACGCTGCAAACACGTGGAAAAGCCAACCAGATTGGAATTAGCACACATGATTAACCACTGCAATTTAGTGGGTTTCACATCTATAAATTTCTCTATCACTTATACCCTTGAAAATTAAAATACAGGTTTTGTCTTTGCAATTTTAGCTGTTCTCATCTGCACTGGTTTCTTCACACACTGATAATGAGAGTCTTGGTGGATTCTCTATTGAAGATATTCAGAAAGAAATAAAGAGAGGCACAAAACTGGTAAGTCCCTAGTTTGGCTCTTGAAAATGGAAGACAGTATTTTCATACCTTCCATAAAGTTTGCAAGGAAGTTGTTCAGTGTATTTAATCTATTTAATATTTTGTGTTAGATTTCTGAAAGAAACCCACATTCTAGGGTCCTGGGAAGGGTGTCATTGTGCCTTTACCAGTATTTGGGTTTGCTACCAAAATTTATTTTTAACTACCAAATGCACTTTTTGCTCCTTTTATATTGATTTAAAAAATAATGCTGTGAATATAGAGGGCTTATGAGGTATGTGGGTATAGTATTCATTGCAGCTCCACCAAATTAAAGAGATTGAGCAGCAATGATTTTTTTTTTTTTAACTCCTGAGAAGCTAATTCATAAGGAATTTTTAAATTATTATTTATTTAGAACTAGTTGTTTTCCATTTGGGGAAATGAGTGAGGCTCTTTTTAAAATAATTTTAGCAGATTATCACTTTACTCCTCACATTAAAATCTTTCAGCTTAGTTATTTAAAGCTATGTATTTACCAGTTCTTGGACCACTAAGAGAAGTCCAAAGTATTATTGTAGAACTACAACTTTATAATAATAGTCTACTATTTCATCCACTGACTCATTTGAATCTTTTCCAATCCAGGGAACTTCATTTGCTCTAATTAGCTGAAGCATAAAGAAATAATTGTTCACAAGTCATTCATGTTGTGATTAGGACTTTCCAAAGAACATGGTAGTAAATGAAACTACTGATCATAAAGAAACTTCTTGATTCTTATGTCTCTTAAAGGGTTTTAAATTTTTTTTCTTTTTATGTCTTTGGTGGTTTCTCTTTCTGCTTCTGAATCTCTTTATGTTCCTTCTACTGCAATGGCTCCATTCTTGTAGCTCAACAGCTGTGTGTACTAGGCACTTGGTTCATGTTTTTATAGAAAACCTGGTTCTGGTCAATCTAATGGATTCATAGTCCTGAGTTGTTTTCTCTTTGGAGAAAATGTACAAGATAATTTTAGATCTTAACTAGGTGCCGTGTCTCTGTAGCTGTCAGAAAGCTGCAGCTCTGAATCACTCTCTGGAGGAACTTGTCTTTCTCCATTGGCGTGTTGGAAGTTTAAAGGTAAAGGTTTATCATTAGCCCAAATCCCTTCTCTCAGGTCTGCTTGCTGGTCTAGCCTGGTCCATTCTGGGGGAACACATTCAGCAGAAACCTCAGTGCACTGGGTTAAGTGAATATATTGATGGCTTGGGCTCAGTTTGTCCTCCCTCAGGAGGTGCTGCTGGCCAGGTGGGCACTGACAGTGGGTCCTCATTACCAGAGTGACAGTGACAGAATGTAGAGACTTTCTGATGGTAGTAGATCTGAGAAAAGGTGGTAGGTTCAAACCTTGGTAGGCCAGTCACAAAAGCTTATGAAGTCTAAATATTTGGAAGTACAAGTCACTGATATCTTAATTATTTTATTTATCTGTATTATTTCTGATATCTGTGAATGGAAAGGTTTTGGTTTTTTTTGAAGAACATACCTAATTTGCAGCTTATCAAACTTCTTATATACTCAATATAACTTCAGTTAGTGACCATTTGGACAGCAGACATGTGCCAATGGAATAAGTATTTTATTACTTATTAGAAACATGGATAAAACGTGTGTGCTCTGTTTTATAGACACATCATGGTGTTCATAAAAATAAAGTTTTCTTTTAGTCATTTCTGGCTTTCAAAAAAACTGAGGTTCTGGCTAAACTTGATTGGCTGGATATATAAGCCTAGGCTTTTCTAAAGGACTTTGATCAGCAATTATTATATATAAAACCATAATATGTAACAGATTTATGAGATAAAATGCCCATACAAATTAGGTAACAACTAGGGAACAGTATATAACTGTAGCATTTCAGAGCTTGCAGAGGAGTAAATGGAGATGATCCAAGGCTTTGACATTTTTACTGTTCAGTTGACTTGGTTAAAATTGAAGAACAGGCTGGTGGTATATTTGGTAACTTTGGTGGTATATTTTTTTGGCATATTTTAGGGTAGCAAGGAGAACTTGACTAAATGAGTGCAGTGGAGGAAAAATGTATCCGCAAAGATATATATATATAAAAATATATGTAGGGAATATCCTACATTGCATACTTAAATTTGGAATGGATTGTAACCTTTTGGGGCTGTGGGCAATATGCAGGATACAAAGGAAAAGCTCCAGTGTCTTGGGAGGTGAGTTTAATGGGAAATTCTGAGATTTTGGGGAATATCGAGTCAGTAGGGAACAATAAAGAGAAAAATGTTGTGATACTGTCAATTACTTCCTTTCCTACCACGGTATAAGAAGGACCATAAGCAATTTAGAAGGCAGATAGCTGCTGTTATCTATGTGTCTGCTACAAGAAGAATTAATTAATGGGAAAGAAGAGTAAAGCAACAGCCTCACTTTCAATCTTTTTTTGCAATATAAGTATAAAGAACAAAATTTAGTTTAGTTGAAATAAATTAATTGTGTTTACAAAATATTTCACTAAATTCAGTGTTTTGGAAAGTAGTTAAGGACATAACTGTAGGAAAAAAAAGTAAAGTTAGCTGCTGATGCTGAGGTAAATTTGCAGGTCATCAGTATTTCTGACTGCAGGATTAATTCTCAAGTGGATGTCATTTTTTCCCTCTTGCCTTTATGATATAATTCAGAATTAAACAGGTACGATTATGATTTTAACTTTTCTAAAATGGTTGGTACAAACAGACTGTCCTTGTGAGAGGGACATTCAGGTGAATAGCTGTGTCACTTTCATCAGATACATTCCACAAAAATAAATTGCTTTTTTTCTTCATTGAGTTGATAATGGTAGTTGAGTTGATAATGCATCTGATGGTTATTGCACTATTGCACACTTTTAACAAATTTCTTAATTTTAAAATAAATTATGCAAAACACCTGAGAGCAGGAAGAATAATACTAAGTGCATAAATCCATTTGTTTTGTCACCAGGAGTGGTAAATATATTATTTTGAAACTCAGAAGTACTAAACAAAAAGTACCATGAATTGTGCTTTCTTTTCCTTTCCAGATGTGCTCTTTATGCCACTGTCCTGGAGCAACCATTGGCTGCGATGTGAAAACGTGTCACAAGACATATCACTACTACTGTGCTTTGCATGATAAAGCTCAGATAAGAGAGAAACCTTCACAAGGCATTTACATGTAACTACTATTTTTTATGTTTATTTTTATTTTGTATTTTATATTCTTTGTTTAAAAAACAAACAACAAAGCAAAACAAAACTCCACTTTGGAATCTGAACAAAACTGTTGCAAAAAATTCTAACTATGATTGTGGCATTCAAAATAGTGATGTGCTAGAAAAACATATTTTCACTGCAAGATTTCTGTATCACTGAGTCTTATAAGTGGGAGAAAAATGTACTGGCATTAAAATTTAAAAAATGAGTAAATAATCTGTGATTCGTGACTAACTTGACAGTTTTCAACTACTTTGTTTATAGGATTTTATGTCGAAAACACAAGAAAACTACGCATAACTCTGAAGGTAAAATTATTCAATATAAATTTTTCCCATTGTAGAAAGATACTTGGTTAATATTAATTTTTCTGGAGAATATAAATGTTTTCAGTAAAAATTAGAGCTACATTTTTTTGAGAAACGACGAGTTTGGAAGCCCATCTGATTTCTGTATTTTCTCTAAAAATTACTGAGTGGAGAAAAACCCCAACCATAAATTTTAGGATGTTCAAAAGATATGATGCTCCATAAAACCAAAGTTTGGGTAGAAGTTATACAGTTCTTTCTTGGAAGAAGCTAGCTTATATTTGTAGTTAAGTATTCACAATATTAACATCTGAAATATTTTGTCAGGTAACAGCTGATTTTTGCTACTGCTAATGTTCCTAAATATTCATTATTTTTTGGACGAGTAAATAGAGTTTAACTCTTGAAAAAAGAAACACCCAATAATAAATGAAAAGGGTTGTGATGAGTTCACTTACAGATACGTTTCTGGATCATATTGATTAAAAAAAAAAAGATTTATGGATCCATTCATGAAAGCTGTGTAGCTTTGCAGAAAAGAATAGTGAAATGCCACAAATGTTGATATATTGTGTGGTCTGTTAAAATTCCAGACTAGTGTGTATTTATTTATTGTGTATTATTAAGGTATTTTTCTTTTATTCTACTGTATCTGAATTTGGGTAAGCAAACAGTTTGTAGTTTACCTCTTGCATTGCTTTCAACTGAAATGTCGTCAGATTCAACTAATGAGGAGTATACAACTGTTTAGTGAAGATTAAACTTAATAAATTACTTCAGTCTCTATGCCAAATGTATTTTTAAGATAATATTTTGCTTTTTATGCTACGGGTAGTAGACTTATTAATGGCAAAGGTTTGGATGTTATTTCAATGTTCAGAAAGATTCTGAAGGCAGCAGAAAATACCAAAGAAAATGGATTTGTTTTTTTTTTTTAGTCTATTTACATAATTATTGTTGTGTGCCTATATATGAAACTCTAATTTTACTGTTACTGGGTTTAAACAAGAAAAATAATATATATGTTGTAATTAGTTCTCCAGAGAGAAGGGGCCACATTATCTTGTAGTTTGGCACTTTGTTTGTTTTGGGGGTTGCTTTGTGTGTTAGCAGATACAGAATATGAAAGACATTTGGAGTCCAGAGAGATTAATTTCTTTAACTGATATTTTAAAATAATCTTTATACTTACTCACAAATGTCTTAGTGTTTGACGTGTTTAAAAATGCCTCCAACTGCATAGAGCTCAAAACCAATGGATTACCTTTTCTGCTTGGGATTCCTTGCAGGATCTGAACTTGTGCTTTTCTTTAAGAGCTTTCAGAGACCATTATCTCCAATTTTACAGTGTTGTTTTCTAATAGCAAAGGCTTTTAAATTTTATATAGATATATTGGGAAAAATGCGTGTTTTTATTAAATGTTGATGATGGTAGTTTATTAAAACATTAATCTAGACTCATAAAGAGCCTATTAGATTGAGGGTAGAAGAGAAGAAATACACAATGTCACTCAGAACAGCTGAGGCCAAAGAACCCGATAGTATATTATTTAGCACTTTGCACACTTCTTTTTGTTTAAAATTTTTACTTCTGTCATGCTTTACACTTGTAGGAATAGCTTTGCACTTTTACAACTATGTGTAGCTATACTTCACATTCCTGATTTCAGTTCTTTATTTAATATTTCACTGAAATTCCACCCAGTGCTCTTTCCCAAAGAATATGTTTTCTTTTTAGTCCATACAGTTTTGGAAACTTTACCCATAAAATAATTAATATTTACAGTTGTGGATTTGATAATGCCAGAGGCTGGGGCTCTTATGTGATAGACCTCCTTTAAATCAAAGAAAGTAGAAATATAAATTGCATATGCCTATTACAATGCTATAAGTAATTTCCATAGCAATGGTTTTTTGCTACATTGAACACTAATTAACTTTAGCAGACAGAAATTACAGGGTGGTTTTCAGAGTTTCAGAATGGACTTGGGAGGTTTCCTTAATACTTAAATACTGAAGTTTGCTCAGTGAAATGACAGCTGGAAGGTGTTGGATGGTGAGATTAACCTTTATATATATTTTGTTTTGTTTGTTTCTTGATGAAAATGTGAATGTCAAGGAGGCATTTCAATGTTAAAGAATGGTGATGTGTGAAACCAGATAAAGGACTTGGCAGAGAAGAGTGACTAGACTAGGCAGGGAAACTAGATGTTAACATAGTGGCTTTTTTTTTTAATCTTGTTTTAGTTTCGTTTTCATTAATCTTTGCTTAGCAGTGTTTTCCTAATGGAACAGTTAAAGCTTATCTGTGGTTCTGTCACCTAGTGTGGGTGCATGGAGGCACTGGAACCATCAGCCCTTTTTAATGGAAAGTTAACTGCTACTTCTCTGGGTTGCTTTTTGGTTGGGGATTTTTTATTATTATTTATTGCGAGTTTTCTTCTTGGTCAGTTTAGAACATCTGTGGGTTCTTATGCTTGGATCTTTGTATCCAGTTTTAATTGTTCCAGTCCAAGTACTTTTATTCTGTCACTTATGTTAGTAGATGTTCAAAGAGTTTTTAGGAGTGTTTGGTTTGTCCAGAACAGTTTATTTTCTGTAGGCAGCACTGCTGCATAACAGTGAGATTTTTCCTTCCCTTCCCTAGAAAATGGATGCTTCTGGGGGCATACTTGCCCAAGTATTGAAATCTGGCTCATGTACTTTTGTTAGAAGTTCTAGTTTAAAAAGACTGTTAAACACTTAACAGTTAAAGAAAATCTCTTGAGACTGCATGGAAATGTTGTTGAAGGATCTATTTTGGAATTAAGTTACCTACTAAGACTTAATAAAAAGTCCCTCAAAGATGTTTTTTATTGCTGTTATGAAATTCAGGTGGTGTGAGGATTCATCAGACTTGGTATCTACTCATCAAGACAAAATTAATGAGTGATGGGAATTAATTTTTCTTCACTGGACAGGACTTGATGAACTACCTTCTGCTTTCTTTGAATATAAAAATGTGAAACATTGCAGCAAAATACTGTGCTCTTAAATTCATTTTCTGTTTCAACAGATTGTTGGGTTTATCTAATTTATCTATATGGCCTGGCATTTAGGTGACATAGAATAGGAAAATTGTATTTCTCCTGTATTTCCTTTGTGTAATTTGGTGTGATTTTTCTGTGTTTTGTTCCCATTAATTGGAAAAAGGACATCTAGGTTTTTGCCTTGCTGGTTACAAATTTAACAAAATAACTGAACTTCAGGTAACAGTTTCATTCATAATTTTAGGCAAGCTGTCTAAATTTTCAGTACCTATTAGGTTATGGGAATTATTGGTGCCAGTGCTTTCAAATGATCACAGCTAACCATTAGTTGCATTATTGTTCAGTTTGATACAATTGCATTTATTCTTTTTGAAAAATGAAGTATTGTTGAACTAATGTTTTGGAACTGTTTGTTGGAATTTATTCCAGTGTACTAGAAAAAATTGTTGAAAAATGAAAAAACTGGCCTCACTCAGTTCCCTGCAGGTGGAGCTGCCCTGGCTCATGTGTTGAATTTAAAACAAATTCAGCTGATGAAGAATAGTTTAATATAAACTAAGATAAGAATGTAATTTCATCTGTTGGACAGTGGTAAGACAAAGACTAAGAAAGAGCTGTGTGACTTCTCTTGTTAATGTTTAAAGCAGATGCTTGAGAACTGTGGGGGTCCAAAAATTAAATGCCTGTAATTTCGGTTGTAGCGGTGCTCAAAGCCTCAGGGAATTATGTTTCCACAGTGGAAATAAGGAAATTCCCTGTCTTAGCATCCTTTTCATGTCATTCTAAAGATCAGACATGGAATCTGTGCTTCGCACTGCTCAGTAAGTTGAGTCAGGATGATATTTCTCTGAGGCCTATTTAGAGACACTGCAACCTATAGTGCACTGAGTACTTACCCAAAGTGCTGTGAAAACCAGAGACCAGCAGGAAAAACATCTGCAACTTTTTGGCATTCTAGTTAGGTAACATTCTGATTCATCTTTGGATTCTTCAAGCAGTGTTTGTTCCCTGTTGCATTTTCTGTAGCCTTGGTCCTAGCACAGGTTTGCCTCACGTTTGCACTAACATAGTTGGGTGTAAATGTTTCTGTAATGTTGCAGTTTGGGGTCACTTTGATTTTGATGGTGAGAAAGTCTTCCCGGGCTCTGCTAACTCAGCCTGCTTGGTGTCTGCTGGAGAATGCTCTGGGTGTGGCATCTAATGTGTACATGGTGTTCCCACATGACTTGATTTGGAAAGACAGGTGTCTGCTAAGGAAGGCAGGAGCCTCCCTTGAAGATGTAAACCCCCTTCCTCCGAATTATTGTAATTTTGAAATTAAGGGGCTCTCAGACAAAGATATGGGAATAGGAATAACAGTTCTTTACTAGGAAAATTAAAATAAAAATGTAGTAGTACAAAAAAACCAACCAAACAAAAAGAAAACACTGACAGAGTCAGAATACAACCTGATGCCCTGTTGGTCGGGGTGTAGGTAGCAGTCCAATTAAATCATGGCTGCAGTCCTCCTGGAGTGACAGATGTGGTTCTGTTGGAGCAGAGATGATCCTGTCAAAGGGTGTAGTTTTTCTCTGAAGGTCCAGTGGTGGTGTAGATGGGTCCAGTCTTCTGGGAAGGAAACAGGTTGTCCTGCTGTTCTGAATCTCAGGTTTTATCCAGGTAGGAATGCTGGGCTCCTCCCACTGGGTGGAGCATCTCACAATGGCATGATGTAATTTTATCAGTCATGCAGTGAGCCTTAATGGCCCATTAATAGAAGATATCCCCCCCGGAGGGAGGATGGGTTGTGGAAGAGAGAAAGAACACTGCCCCACCTGGTTTTAACAGATGGTAATAGAATACATACTTTTGGTTACATCTTGCATTGCAACCTAATACACCACAAAAACAGTTGGTCCAGGCAGTGAATTAGCAGTGTCCCATTATAGACTAATGAGGGTTTGTGCAGAAGTATCACACCAGGGTTTTCTTATGGAAAACCACACGGCTAATGGAAAAGGAAAAATGTAAAAGTCATGTGGTGAATGGTTTGTCCTGTCTGAGGAGCTGTCCTGTGGTGTTCTAATTCTCCCTCCCATCTAGGCAAGGTGTTACACAGAGAGGCTTGGTCAGCTACTCAACAAATTCATCAGACCAGGGGTCATAAGCTTTGTGATTGTGCAAATAAGCCAAGTGCATCATCTGTCTTCAGTCTTTGCCAGTGTTTCTTTGCTTGAAAATGCATTTAAATTGTGTGGTTAGTAAGGACTATTTTATTATTTTTCTGTGTTAAACATAATTAAAGAAATCTCAAGTACCTCATAACATATAACTTTTGCATGAGAGTCATCAGTTCCTTGAAGTATCTGGGGCTTTTGTAAAACATTTTAGTGGCAGGACCTAAGGGGTAATTTAATTTTTTCCTCTCTGTTCTTACTTTAATTTAGGTGTGTTTAATGTAACTTATTCTTTTTCCATTGAAAAAGATAACGCAAAAATGTATTCAACATTTTGGTTGTTAATTTCACATCAGCTGCTGATAAAAACTACTATTATTTCATGATTAGTTTACCTGATTTTGTGTTTGATTGCAAGGGGGTTTATGCAAATCCCTGATTCTTATTATTGCTTATAGATGCATCCACATTTTTAGTATTAACTATTGGGCCAATAAGGCTCTTTTTTTTTTTTTTTTTTTTTTTTTTTTAATGTTTCTTTCCAATTTGAAACAATTATGTTGTCTCATATGGTTTATTTGGTTTCAGCCATAGTTTAAGGACATTTTACTCTAGCATGCTGAAGTGCTCTTTTCTTTCTCTGTTATATTCCATTTCTCTTCTAAAAATCTAATAAGATTGATTTTGTTCCTTGAATTTTTAGTTTCTCTTTTATCCTAAACTGTAAAACTTTACCTGCATATATGTGATTTCAGATTTATATAGCAGCATGTCTCAGCCACCTCAACACTCTATGCTCTCACTTCTTTTCATGTCAAGTCCTACTTGCAAATATATTTTGCCAGTAGTTTTTGGTTTTTATCTTCCTCATACAAACTCAGCCTCCTTTGTTTCTGGCTTTCTTACTCTGTTGTTTAAGGTAATGTAGGGTGTCAATAGAGCACTATTTATTGTACACATCCTCTTTTTACTTGTTCTTTCACAACCTTTAAATCACATAATTCTTTATTACTTTGCTTTAACCTGGCTTTTGGAAAGGGGTGATTCCATGTGTATTTCAAGCTGATGTAATATGGATCAGTGATATCTCAACCTCTTCTCTGCCAAGCCTTATTTCAAACAGCAAAACATCTTGATCCTTTTTCCTTCTAGTCATGATCAAAGGAGAATTTTTAGATTTCTCTCTGAAGCTGAATCTCCCTGTTAACAGTTGATGTAATACAGCATTTTGCCAGGCTTCCTTCTGTGGTACTTTGTACTGCTCATGGATTTCTAAAATGCAAATTGGGGGCTTGTTACTACTCACCTGAATTTAAAATATCATATTCCTAGGTGCTTTTTAAAATGTAGATTGTTTCCTCTTGATTTTTACCCTTACCCCCCCTTCCCCCTTCTCAGGCCATGTTGTGAATTGGGCTCTTTTCAGATCTAGCATTTAGGGATTTCTGAGGGAAGCTCATAGAAACCTCCTTGGAACACTTTATCTAAAGTTATACTGAGAAAATTGTCATGATTTTAAAAATTAGTGCAGTAATGAGATATGGGATGGGGGGTAGTTGAAGAGGGAATTCTGGAGAATCTCAGGGGATTCAGAGGATGGGTGATATCCATGATAAAACATTACCTGGTCAGGGAGGAGTTGAACAACTTTTTGTGTTTTCCTTAGTTCAAGCTGACATGAGAAGTTGGAAACACCCAAACATCAGATGCCAGGGACCCAGGGTAAGCTGGCAGTGGGCTTGAGGGGAGGGATAGGGCACCCACCAAGCTGTAAATTAAACATGAAGACCATCCAGATGGGTTTGACAGCTGGTTACAGTCTCCCTGTTCTATTCTGTGAGTTCAAGGTGCTGTAAAAGCAAGAAGGGCTTTAATGTTTTGAGGTATCAGTCTTGAAGGACAGATGTGGTAGAGCAGATCTCACATCTTGGTGTGTTTACTCTATAAGTCCACATTACTTGAAGTAGGAGACGTAAATCTTCAAGGAACTGTATTTTAGTGAAGGGGGGTCATGTAGCATCTGGATTTTAATGATGTCTGAACTTCTCTGAAAGTTATAGTTTTGAGCACAGAAGAGGGGTTCTCTGTTGAGGAAAGCTGTGCATTCTTCATGGTTTTTTATCTTACACTGAAACTATCTTAAAAATACAGCATTTTTACTTTAGAAGTCTTAAATATGCTAATAATTATAGAATAAAAATAGCACCTAAGAACTTATTCTATTAGGAGATTGACACAAGAAATTTGTTTTCGTAAGATGTGCTTGGTTTTTAGCAATTATAACTCACTTCTAGTTTTGTAAGAGGGACTGTAAAGAGTTCAGGACATGCTTTAATGTTATTGTAGAAAATAAGGGTGGACTGAGGTGGAAAGCATTTTGGCTGACAAAATTGACAAGGAGCTTTGGAAAAATAAGGAATGGCAGTGAATGGACTATGTTTTGCTTCATCAAATACACTAGGGAAGTCCATTGAATTATTTTGGAAGGAATATTTTTAACTTATTATTGATGTCATTTAAAGGGTCATGGATTCAATAGTCACATTTTTGTAAGACTATTTTTCTAGAATAACCGTCTATGATTTCTGTAAATGTAAAAATAGAGACAAATATTCACAAATTTCTTTGAATAATCAGTGGAGAGTTCATATGATGAACAAGATAAAAGAGAATTCTTTTTGAAAGAGGTTTTCAGATTGTAATAAAATTTGCTATATGCAGTCTAAGGTCAATATCTAAATTGCATAATCTTGCTTGGGGAATTTAGCAAGTGGTGACAAATGAAAAATAATGTTAGATAGGAAATACTGAGAAGAAAATGTAAAATGTATTGTTTCATTACATAATCTGTGTCATCATGTATTTAGTTTTATCAGAGTAAAATAAACGGTGCTTTTGACATGTAATTAGAAAAGAGTAGTTTATATATTAAAGTACAGGGATGTTGTAGACAGACTGATGTGTCTTAGTAGTAACTTGGGCAAATCTGTATATAGCTGAATAATCTGTAAGTTTAAAATAATTTTCAGATCTATATAAATTTCAGTATAACCTGTTGTGATGCATTTGGATGAGTTTTCTGTCCTTCCTTAATAACGGAGCAGAAGCTGTAGCTCTCTTGGGGGTTAGTGACAGATACAATAGATGGAGCTGAACAGGATGTAATTGTGTGCCAGGCTGGGCCAGGGCTTCAGTTGTCTTCTGCTTCCACTTGGTGGCTGTGGAATATGTTCAGCACTTTGACTTCAAGTTTTGTGCAGTTGAGTCACTCTTACCAAGAGATAGAAATGGGATCTGATTTTTATGTGATAATAGGTAAGAAAGACAAGTGCTGGCAAGGCAGCATTTAGTCTCTGACTAAGATGTCCTATCTGGATACTAAAACAATATGGCAATATTCATCAAATGAATGTTCCAAGTCTTCTGATTACCATTTCCTTCTGTTTGGGGGCTCATACTGATGTTTGTGGTTTGGATTTTGAGAAGAAAACCCCTTCAGCGGGGTCTGTGCATGTTCTTTAAACAAGTCTGCTGAAATATGTTTGTGGCTCGAGCAGGAATGGGTGCTACATATTAAAAGAAAAAAAGGAGGATGCTCCTGTGAGTAGGAAAGTTGTTGGTGACTGAATAGAGCTGATTGTTAGATGTAGTTATCAGATACAATTTAACTAGATCACGTTGGAAACAATCTTAATCTTGCAGAATTGATCTGTATCCTGTGTAGAGCTGCGAGTTATGCAAAGGACAGTGTGCCCAAAGGCTGGGCTCAGCTCTGTGTAGCATTCACAGCTCAGCTGACATTTGCAAAGGAATTTGTCAGGCCTCTTTGGTATGTCTGTATTAAAAAATGTGTTCTTATATTCTTAATGGTCTGTAAATACTTGATATGGGATGTTGTCAGTGGGGATGATTTCCTCTAAACTGCAGGCTGCTTTTAGCTGCAGGTCTAAAAATATTCTGTAATGACATAAAATTGTAGATTTGTTTCACTGAAGGCAAAATACTTTTCAGTTTTCAAGCTTGATGTTAATGCTATAACCCAATGGATGAATTTTTTTCTTAAGTCAACAGGCATCAATTAATAAAGCATGGAGAGAGGTATTATTTGGGTACACTGGCATACTATCAATTTACACTGGAGTTGTGCATCTTAAAATAATAAATTATTAGCATATTTCATGGGTGAAAACACTTTCCAGTTTCAGTGTAGTTTAAATGAATGTTATTTTCAGTGAAGGTGAAGATGTGTATCTAAGTATACATTTTAGGTCTGAAAGTAGAAGTTGTAAGAAACACTAAACCTTCTTACGTTATAAAGATGCAAAGCTGCGTGACATAAAAAGTAATGTTTTCAGGATCTGCAATTGCATGTTTGTAATAAATGGGGAAAAGGTGCTATTTTTATTTCTGACCAAAATTCAGAAAATACATGTTGTAGGGTTTTTTTGTTTGGTTTGGGTTTTTTTCTTAGTTTGTTTTTTAATGAAATTGTGGAGAATCTTATTTAATGATGTTTTCTGACTTCTAAAGCAGATTTAGAAGAAAATATCAATGAACATGAATTGGAGCCTTCACCTCCCAAAGGAAAAAGGAGGGGTCGTAAGGGAAAGCCAAGAAAAACAAATTTAAAAGGGCAATCAGAAGACACTAGATCTACGTCCTCACATGGCACAGATGAAATAGAAAGCAGTTCCTATGTAAGCAGTAAATATGCTAAACTTCTTAGAAGACAGAATTGCATATTTCTTCTCTGAAATATAAGTTTTATTAAGATTTGTATTTGTCTGAGCCTCCAGCTGGTGGCCACAGGCTTTTAAAATTGCAGACTTATTTGTATCCCAGCAGTATATTTTAGTAAAATGTTTTTCTTTCAGAGAGACAGGTCTCCCCACAGAAGCAGCCCCAGTGATACAAAACCTAAATGTGGATTCTGTCATGCAGGTGAAGAAGAAAATGAAGCTAGAGGAAAGCTTCATATATTTAATGCCAAAAAGGCTGCAGCACATTATAAGTGCATGGTGAGTAACAGTATTGTTGTTAACCAGTCTATTCTGTGAATTGTATCTGAATTCCTATTTTGGGTTTTAATATAGTACCCTCACATGTAATTATGCTGAGTATTGTCTGTATGCTGATGATCTCCTTAAGCACTGAAGTGTTGCAAAGTGAGCAATTCATTTATTTTCACTGCAGGCAATATGAATAAAAGTTGGCTTCATGCTAAGAGATGGAATTATCTCAGGGAGACTCTTTAGCTTATTAAAAATGCTCCCTTAGCATCTAAATGCATCTGAAGTATTTAAAAAGGAAAACAGAAAACAGTTTTAACTAAAATAATCCTTTCCAAGAATTAAACAGCTTCACAGGCATTCAGGCACAATCTGAGAAGAATCCATGAACTTTGTTCATTTTCTGACCTGTGGATTCAGGCTGTGTGACTTAAGTAGAGTGTGGGATATGGAAGTTCTAGAAACTCTTGCCTTTAGATGTTCATGTTTGTAGAACTATCAGCCTGAACAGGATCTAATTGCAATGAACATGAGCAGACAATGCCAGCTTTCATATCACTCATTCTATGAGTGAGGTAGGGCTTTGGGTAACAGTCTTCACTGGTTCATGTTGTACCTCAAAATGAGTAAATAGTCCAGGCAAGCTGTGGAGTTACTCATTGACTTTCTGTACCCAGCCTCACTAAACAGAGAGCTGGTGTGTGCCAGCAGCTTGAGTCATACTCTAGCAAAGCTCTTTGTTACTTTGTCTACTCGAAGTTCAGTTTTAAGGCACTTAAAGCTGGATATACCAGGATGATGATGGAAGGGATGGTACTTCTGTCCTCCATTTTCATCCCTCAGGACTTCACAGCTATACTGACATCAGGGTTGAACCTGAATTACATATATGTCACAGGGAAGGAAATGGAATATTCCTAAAAAGTTGAGTAGTGTAATTGATAATATTGCCCATTTGCTACTTTATGTTTTCATCCTATCATTATTTCTTGTGTACTCCTCTGTCTTTTAAAATATATTTCTCCAAGGCAACAACTCTAATTAAAGCAGTCAAGTGGGGATCAGAAGGAATACTTTAATTGCTCAGCAAGGGTTTTTCCTAGTTTGTTGGTAAAGCACATGCTGTCTGAGATCACAAAACAGGATGTTCAGTGCTCAGTTATTCCTGTAAAGAAAAAATTTCCAATCATCTTGGTGACCTGACATTACTTTGACTTGCTCGTTTTACAGTTGTTCTCTTCTGGTACTGTCCAGCTAACAACAACTTCAAGGGCAGAATTTGGTGATTTTGATATCAAAACTGTACTTCAAGAAATCAAGAGAGGAAAAAGAATGGTATGTACCTGCAGAATGTGGTGAATGTGTTAGTGATTCTGCTAAGGTCTGTGTAGCTCTGCCTCCTTCCTTTTATAGAGCAATCTTTTCCATCTCTTTCTAAACACAAAATTAAAATATATTGTTACTTGTGGGAAGGGCAGCCAGATAGGAATCACCTTACTATTAGTGGTGTTTGGGCATGTGGTATTTGGGATTCTTTATGACAATGAACATAACTGTTATTATCATAGAATCATGAGATTCGTGTTAGCCGTGCTGTAACTACAAGAGAGTAACAGCTTTGGACCTGTGTTACTACAAAGACACTATGTGAAGCTGCACATAAAATTAGAGAATATGCAGTTCTTGCAGTGAATATCAGTGTTTCCAACTGTTTTGGTGTTTTAGTAGGAAAACATATTAAGATATCAGAGATGGGGATGCTGGTAAAACATCACGCTGTATTTTATTAAAACTCAGGATGTTTTTAAAGTGCTAAGAAATTTATGGGGGATCAGAGAGAGAATAAAAAACTAGCAATATTGTTCCTTGAAAAAATAATTTAAGACTCTTTATATATTAGCATACTAACTTCAGCAGCAATAAAATGGCCTTGGAAATGCAATAACATGTTTTGCAATTGTAGCAATTCTCTGTGCAACAGGCAAGTAAATCCTAGCATTCATATTTTAGTGGGTTGGTATCTTATAGTTTCTGGTTTACCATGTCTTTGATTAACTTTTCATTGGAAGGATGATCTGCCAGAGGAATTACTCTGTTCCAAAATGTTAGCCATAAATATGAGGAACACTAAACTGAATACTAAGAGACAAAAGACTGAGATGCTGAACATTGCTGTTCACTTCTTTCCCCTGCACAGAAGTGCACACTCTGCAGCCAGCCTGGTGCTACTATTGGGTGTGAAATCAAAGCCTGCATAAAAACATACCATTACCACTGTGGAGTAGAAGACAAAGCTAAATACATTGAGAATATGTCACGAGGAATTTATAAGTAAGGACCTATGTAATTGTTGATTCTATTACGAAAGTAAAGATATTTCATGACGCTTTTCCTGCCTAACTTGACTAGTCAAGGCGTTCTTAAAAAAGAGGATATTATTTAACTTAAAATGGTATTTTTAAATAGTCATTGACTTTACAAAACATTTCAGTTACTCTGCTAATTTAAAATTTCTGTAGTGTTGTAAATAGAAGAAATGAGAAAATTATTTGACTTGTATTATATTTTCCTTCTCCAGTAATCTATAATTTAGATCAAGAAAATTGATGTCATGATTCCTTCATATTGATGTGTTTGTAGCTTCTGTCTGGGGCTTTTTGGACCCCACAACTTTCCATCCTTCCTGAAGAGCTGTGGCTTGGCTGCAGCTGAGCTGCCACACTGTGCCCATGAGAGGGCATTTGCTGAGCAGTGCCGTGGCAGTTCTGCAAAACTGTGATTGGTCATAGTTTTGTTGGCTGCTCTGGAACCTTGTTTTCCTTCTCAGTTTAACTGGTGCTTGACTGAAGGCTGTGAATGACTTAAGAGTTTGCAACTGACTTGTAGCATATCTCAAAACTAATTGAGAGATAAATCAGGTTTTGATGGATATTTTCAGTGTAAATCCTCACTGTTCCTTTTATTGTGCCAGACTCTATTGTAAAAACCATAGTGGAAATGATGAGAGAGATGAAGAGGATGAAGAAAGAGAAAGCAAAAGCCGTGGCAAATCAGGTGGTGACCATAATGACATTCCTCAGCAGCAGCTCAATGGAAACTAGGTATGGAAGTTACTCCTGACAGATCTGTTACCAAGACTGAAACGCAATATACAATTAATGTAGTTTGCTGCAGTGAAGTATTTAAATCTAGTGTATGCAGAGTACTTTTTATTGGCATACTGTAGAAGAATGGGGAGGATTTGTTGTTTTTTAAAACTGGCTGACTTTGTAACAATGTAAGAAGGGAGGCCCTCATTTCTATTGCTAAATGTAGATGTAATGTCAGAGCTGTGAAATGCTTTTCTGTATGATTTTAAATTTACTATTGTTTTCATCATTTTTTAAACAGGTTCAAGGGACAGAGTTATAGAACTGGGAATGGCTAAGACATCATAACTACTAATTCTTTTAAATTGTTTTCTAAAAATCAGAAAAGGGTTAGTAACTTTTTACTACCCAACTCTGTTAGAAATTTCATTGAACTGCCTGAAATGTTCATGTGTGTGATCCTTCAGTACGTGGCAGAGTTTTACATGTCAATATTATGTAGTTTGTAGTCTGCAGTGTCTGGAAAAAAATGAAGCACTATATAAATGATATGTAATATGTACAGTGTCAAAAGTTAAGGCGTACATTGAAATGAAGTATGATCTATATTTCTGGACTGAATAAAAACTTTAAGATTTGGAATGTGTAAGTTGTTTAGTGGATTCATGCAATGAGGGAAGGTCTTAGCTAGTTTAATTAACAACATGGACAAGTCCGTGGTGGCAACGAGCTGGTACTTTGTGAATTTTGCATTTTCTTCCTGCACAAGTTCCAGAGGCTGTACATGGCAAAGCCGCACTGTTTTTGCTTGGGAAGCACCCAGTAGGAAAGGACTCGGTGTACACGAGGCACGCTTGAACATTTCAGGTTGTTCCTGTTGTGATTGCTCATTCCACTCGGCATTGTTTGCGGGAGGTTTACTTGAGCAGCTGTTGGTTCTGAGCTCTGAGCTTTAGAACTCATGCCAAAGGGCTGTAGTTAGTTCTTTCCCCAAAAGCCCACCTCTTTCTGTGTCCTGATTTACAAAGAACGCTTCAACAAGTGTGATTAAAACCCTTCTATACAAATGTTTGGACTTTGCAGCCCAATCTCTTTTACTTCAGAGAGTTACAACTCTTAACTCACTATGGAATTTAGCCACCATATCTGACATCCATATCTCAGGTGTTCTCTGTTGTGTGGAACACTTCATGTTTTGTCAAGAATGTGCATAAAGGTCCCATATTCTGTAAGAAGAATGAGGAAACAACCTTTTTGCTAGATTGGTATTTATTTTTTAATCATATGACCACTATATGGGAAACTTCGCCTATCATCCTTATTGTTTTAGTGATTTTTTTCCCTTTCTCTGTCAAGTCAACAATCACATAATGGAATTCTACTTGCTAGAATTTGATGTTCCTTGAGGAAACTATCAGATCTAGGCTATACCAAACCTAACAGAACAGTCCTCTGACTGCTTTCAAAATACCTTGTCATTTCTAATGGCTACTGGCTTCTTCAGTTGGTCTGTTAAAGCACATCCCCAGACTTACATAAATAAAACCAAAAAGCTGAATCTAGTCCACGTTTGTCAGTTGCTACCGCATCACCTTATTGTTTGTTTAGGGTTTTGATTTGTTTCACTCTGAACTCCCAACCAAACTTCTGGATTTGAAGGAAGAAAACAAGCAAAAGACACTGATTTGACTATAAACTGCTACAGTTCTTCTGTGACTGGTATTGCAAAAATGGTTCATTTGTAACACGAGTTTCTGTAGCATTTTTTACTTGTATTTTTAAAAGATTTAACGTGTGTCATTTGTCTTCTTATGCATTCCCTTAATGCCTTGGACTCAATTACTATATATTGGAGTTTCTAACATTTTACCTGTTAGAATTCAATCAATTCTGTTTGCTTTCCTGGAGAATAGTCCTGTTTGGAAAGAAATATTGCTGTGTACAGAAAATATTCAGTTACTGCTCTAAACATGATGCCATTGATCATTTTTATTTTGTATTTGTAACTTTCAAAATTAAAAGCGTGACTTGAATTGCAATGACAGATCTATTATTGAAATTGTCTATCAAGGTGTTTTGTTTCTCCTAGAATATGAACATTTTTCAGCCACTCAGAACAGTTTTAGAATGCAAAATAGCATCCTTCAATATTTTAACTTCATTTTAACTTAATTATTTAACTTAATTTTACTTCAGTTTGTGCCTCAGACATGGCCCTCCCATGGAAAAAAGGCACTTTGTTTGCAGCTACTGTATTTAACTAAGTTTGCATGGGGTAGATCTACCAGCATACTGATTCTACTTGAGACTGAGCTCTAATTCATTGTGTCACCTTTTCTTACAAGCCTCAAATTTGTCTCAACTGACTTCAACTCATGTATGCTGGGTAAAAGTGCCTTACAATGTAAAAGTTGTATTTATATGTTCCCAAGTAGCATCACCTGCTGGGGAGTAATTCAGTCGTGGTGTTAATATTTAGAAGAAATGTACCTCAGCAGTGTATTTACTGTACATCTCTTATGTCCTTAATTGTAGTTTTAAAAAACATGACAATGTATCATAGTATACAACATTTACATCATTTATTTAAAAGACAAAATGCTGCCATTACTGTCTTTTTATGTGTATTTTAGCTTAGAATTTCAGACAGTCTGTCTGAATTTTTGGGGGTTTGTTTTGGTTTGCAGGGTTTTTTTTTTTTTTGGTAAAGCAATGTAATCTTTGCAGACATATATTGAAAATTATTCTGGAGCATCTACTGCCTTCCCAGAAATGTTAGAAGTAATGAAAGTGCTCTATAGGTGAACCAGGTATGTTTAAATTAGCTAGTTAAATTAATACAGTCATTTCATTACTGAGATTTTTTTTTTACTAGGCACCTTCTGCTTTCATCTCACAATCAAAGAATTCAACATCATGAATTCAACAAAACTTGTCTTAAAAAGCTGGTTTCACTTTTATTTTTTTATTGTTACTTTTTGCCTTTGGACATTTTTTTAGCTCACGAGAAGATTGTGTGCTGTCTAAGATGCCTGGAACCTCTGAGAAGGGAGGTTTCTCTCCAGCTCCCCGCACCTCTCCATTAAGAGATCTCCCCAACTCACTGTGTCTCTGTGGTCTCACAGATCTGTGGTTGTGCTATTCCCAGAAAGGACCATGCCAAGGAAGGGCAGGCATAACAAGGATCCTGTTCAAATATCTTGAGGATACAGCTGGTGCAGTGCCAGAGTTCCAAGGTCAAACCCCGTAGCAGTGGGCTGTGCTGTCCAGGGCAGGGGGAAAAGGCTGGTTCAGTGTCAGTGCAGCTCCCGAGCTTGAGGTGAGCAGAGGATCTACTCCTTCAGTAGGGGTTGATCCACAGGAGATTCTGTGATAAGGCTCTAGTAGGAGTTTTACCTACACTCCACAAAGTCTCAGCTTTAGGTACAAAGAGCTGTGCTTATCTACAGTGGTTTGAGTCTGCCAAATCTGGCCCTAAAATGTAGTGTAACAAGAGAGTTTGCCTCTTACTCCTGCCTATAGGAAAGAGAACTTCATGCTGAAACGGAGTGAAAAATAAAGAGGTGATAATCTATTTGAAATATCAGACTTATCTGGCAGGTGATAATCAGTGCATTCCAAAAATATTAATACGCTGAATCAGATTGACAAGAAAATTAATCTGCATTAGATTAAATTAATCTGAAGAGAACTGAAAGTGCATGATAGCAATTAGTAACTCCTCTTCCATGTCATCAGAGTCAGATTCCACTATATTAGTGACGGAGGTAAAAAAACCAGGACACAGCCCTTGATTTATATACTTGGTGGAGCAGTTCCTATACATGCATATGTATGCACAGCCATTAGTCAGCAGTGACATCTCAGCCCTTAGCGAATCCTGGAGAGCTGTTGCTTGTCAGAAAGCACTCAGGTTAGGCCAGCGCTTGCAGCTTTTGCGCTAGCATATATTTACATTAGGTGTAAAGACAAGGAATGTATGGAAGAGGGTAAATGCATTCCTAACTACAATGTTATGTATATTTTGTTCCTGTTATATTGGCTTTACTTCCAAAGTTGTAGTTTGCAGTATTAGTTTCTTTTTATTGGTATCCTTGCATATATATATTCAATAAATGAGTTATGAATTTCATGTTTGCATATCTGTCCTTTTTCCAAAAGTATAACTTTTGAAACTGTCATTTTAATGCATAAATGCAGTATTTCCTATTGAGGTTACAGGCCCAGGAAAACATTACCAGGAGAGAGGTGAGAAGGCATCACGCTTACAGTGTGGCACGTGATGGTAACTCTGCATGTCTCTGTTCCTAACTCTGCACTGCACAAGTTGCTTTGGATTTACCACTGCTTAATGCAAAGTGACTGACTTGCTGGAGGTTCCCTTTCTTACCTTTCAAGAACTTTTTTTTTTTTTTTTCCACAAGAGTGAATTAATTTAGACTAAGAGACCAAGGGAATGCAGAGTATGTCTTGGTTTCAGTTGGGATAGAGTTCATTTTCTTCTAGTAGCTGGCACAGTGCTGTGTTTTGGATTTGGTGTAAGAATACAGTTGATAACACACTGATGGTTTAGTTGTTGCTAAGTAGTGTTTATACTAAGTCAAGGACTTTTCAGCTTCTCATGGCTAAATGACACAAGAAGTTGGGAAGGCACAGAGCCAGGACAGCTGACCCAAAGGGATATATATATACCCTACCATATGGTGTCATAAATGGGGGGAAAGCTGGCTGGGGCTGCTGCTCAGAAACTGGCCAAGCATCTGTCAGCAAGTGGTGAGAGTTGGACTGTGCATAACCCAATTTGTATATTCTAAATGTTTTATCATTATCATCATCATCACCATTATTATTTTCATCTTTTTCTGCCCCATTAAACTGTCCTTATCTCATCCCATGTGTTTTCTCCCTTTAACTGTCCCAGTTCTTGCCTCCATCCCACCGGGAAGAGCAGTGAGTGAGCGGCTGCATGGGGCTGAGTTACCAGCTGGGGTTCTATGACAGTGCAAGTTAAGCATACTGCACACATGCAGCTGCATCCAGGATGCACTTTGGAACCATAGAAATGTAGCATAAGAGATTAACAAAGCAAAGGCTCACTTGGAAATCACTGGATTTGTCCAAGTATGTAACTGCCTAGAGCAAGACAGTGTGTCTTGGTTTGGAAAGACAGGTGCCTGCCAGGGAAAGCTGGAGCCTCCCTTGGAATGGAGAATATAACCCTCCTCCCTCTGAATTATTATAATTTTGGAATTAAGGGGCTCTCAGGCAAAGATATGGGGATAGGAATAATAGTTCTTTACTAGTATGTATAACAAGGCAAACAAAACAACTACAGCATTAACAACAAAACAGAACCAGGAACCTCGAGGGGCTTTGTTTCACAAAGCCCGGGGCAGTCTGATCTCGGTGCCCCTGCAGGACTCTGAGAGCACCAAGCTGGAATGGTGGAAAATCCCGGGCTGGTGGATGAGATATATCAGAAGGTCCATGGTGGTAGCTGGAACGGCAGGGATGTCCCAGCAGGGCAGGGGGATGCAGGGCCACAGCATAGGAAAAAGACTCAGAGCAGGAAGAAGTGGCAGCGGCAGACAGGACCAGCCCAGCTCCAGCGGGGCAGTGAATTATTAAAATATGAATATCGATCTAATATCAGTATCCAATTATGATGGACAAAACCTTTTTAACAGTTTAAAGTTAGAAAGTGTATGTTTATTGCAACACCGGGCAGCACGGGCAGCACGTGGGATAACTCCCTAATGCTGCACTGCAAAGATCACAGGTAATTACAAAGCCTTTATTTACAAAATTGTTGAATATACAAAGTACAAACGCATATTCATACCCCTGTCACTTCTCCTCTTCGTATGCTAATTGGAACAAAGGCTATTAAGCATGCGTAGTTTGTTCCCTGAAATGAGTCGGGGGTCCATTCTGGGGAGGGGTCACTAGAAATGAGGAAGTAAAATGAGCCTTCCTTGTTCTGACCTTTCTACCTTTTCAATGCATACTTGATAAATGAATCCTTGGTAGAACTTATAGTTTCCTGTGTTCAATGGGTCCTTCAAGCATGGGAAGTCTGCAACTATCTTGTGTCCTTGAGATCTATTTACCACATTTTGTTTTTCATTACAAGCACAGCTACATAAAGTTGACAAGCAATGAGTTACTAGATCCGGGATAGCTTGTCTAAGATCTGGCTTCTGTTAACTGCAAACAAAGCTTATCTACCTACTTCAGCTAATTCAGCAACTATAATCTTAACTTTCTTAAAATCCTTAGTTCTTCAAAATTACTGTCTCAGCAGGAGGAGGTGAGCTCAGAATTCCTGGGCACGCGAGCACATGGTGGTAGATTTCCTAGGACCGGACTTGGTGGTGATAGTGAATTCTTCCCGCAGTAATCAACAGCTTTGCCATCCTCCTTCCGACGCCGATGCAGAGAGCAAGAGAGGGCGTAGCTGCTCCCTCTCCGAGGGAAAGTCCCAGAGAGAAAAGAAGTGTAGCCCAATGCTACACTCCTCTCCTAACTTGGCCACCTCTTTGTTTTGGTCAAGCACCCACAAGTACCCAGCAGTTAGTCTCCTAGCAACTTATGGGAAAAAAATTCTATAAATAAAAGAGAAACAAATCTAACCCCCAACACAGTGATACCTGTCAGCGATTTTAAAGAATCAAAAAATGTGCTGTGAAAACTCCATAGGAGAAAGGGCACTTTTGCCCTATTGATGAAGATCTTATAATTCTGTCATCACCTTAAACAAGGAGTTGATTTAATGAGCACAGTAGGTAATTACTGGGACCTGAGAACAATCATATCCTGTCTGCACAGACTTAGGTGTCAGGAAAAAATTGTTGAGCATCATGTTCAATTAAGACTTGCCAAGTGATCAGGTCTTGTTGATGAAGTCAGAGAATCATAGAATACCCTGAGTTGGAAAGGACCCACAAGGATCATTGAGTCCAGCTCCTGGCCCTGCACAGGACAACTCCAGAGTGTAATTATTGATGCTGTGATCCACAGCCATCTTTGCAAAGGTTTCTTGAAAAGGCTATTCAAGACTTCTATTACCAAAGTTGATTGTTATGAATGCATATTATAAAGTTGGCTTTTCGCAAATATTAAGAATAATAACTTTGCTGTAAGGATATAGTTTTTATTTCTGCTGTCAGCAAAACTTGGACATGGTAGTGGGATAGCTGATATATGGTTATGCTTGTAACTGGACAGCCTGTTTGGTTGGGATAACATCTAGCGAACGTATGATGGGGACCCTGCTGCTGACATGCCAACTATCAACACCAACCATCTGTGGAAAGTATTGTAATAAATACTGTATATAATTCGGTTTTATTGTAAATATGTTTTTTGAAATAATGTAATAAATCACATGCTGTACCTTTAAATCAAAACTCCCCCGCAAATGCCTCAGAAGCCACATACCTCAAGCTGTGCCAGGGGCCACCATTTAAGATTGTATCATGGCTGCCGGCACCCAAGGAAATGAAATTAACAAGAGAAAGAAGGGCACACCTGGACGGAGATGGACTTTCAGATGAGCCTACCAAGGACCCACAGCTTAACTACTGCTATGCATCTTATCCATACTATCTAGACGGTGAATCCCAATACCTGATTCCAGTAAATCTACTCATGGACCATTCTCTTCTCGGAAATCCTTTCAGCCAACAGACAGCCGAAAATCAAGACTACACGAATATGTATTCTATGAGGAAGCAGCAAAACAGACTGAGATCATGTACCTTGTAGCGGAAACACTGTATAAAAGTGGGTAACACTGTATAAAAGGTAAAAGAGAGGAAAGCTCCCTAGAAACTGCAGTATTTAGCTCCATAAAAAATCTTGTGCACGGGAGACCCAGAAAAGAGGTTTGTGAGTATTTCCCAGGGGGGCGGATACTGGGGGGGGAAGTTTGTGAAAAGTGGCTGGGTACACCCCAGACTGATGAAGCAAGTGTGGAGTTTCCTAAGTGTCTTGGTTTAGGACAAATTTGGGAGGAAACCTCCGAAGGGGGGGTTCCTCTGGAAAGCAAACCCAAACGGCCCTTCCCCCCAGCCAGTCCAGGAAAAAAGAACTTCCTCGGAGAAAAGTGGAAAAAACTATTTAAGTAATGGCCCACAAGCATAAAGAATGAATAATATGAAACAATAAAACCTCTTGCCGCTCTGAAGAGAGATGGCAAACTGAGAAAATCCTTGCTGTGGGTGTAGCTCAGCTCACTCAGTCTCTCACCAATCCCACTCCCTCCGGAGGTCCAGGCCCTGGTGGGCCGCAGGTGCGAGCCCTTGCTGCTCCTCTGGGTTTTTCAGTCCAGAGCAGATTTAAGCAGTCCCAAGAAAAAAGGGGAAAAAAAACAGTCCAGGGAACTTCTCTGCCTCAGCTAGCTAAAACTAACTAAAAGCACAGGAGATCTCTGTCCCACCACTGTCCATGCCTCAGACGAACCGCCCAGAGCAAGGACGTGTGGGAGTCAGGCAGTTTTCTCAAAACAGTGTGCTGCTTCTTTCTCCCCATTAGCTCCCAGAACCAATTTTAAAGGTACAGAACTTAATATACAGCAGAAACAGAACAGACGATTGGGGATACAAGCATCATAAAGTCACCCTAGGGTACTAAGCTACGGTTACATCCTTTCGTGAGAAAGGCAGCTAGCACAGAAATGAAGTGAAAGATAAGGAGTGAGAGAAACCCCCCCTGGTCTGGCTGGGACAGGGTCCCAGGGAAGGGGTTGGACCCCTTAGAGGAAGGGAACAAAGGTTTTCCTGGCACAAACCACTGGGAAAATGGAAAAAAAAAAAAAAAGAGGGGATCCCCAAAACATTGCCAGGTTGAGGGTGAGACCCAAGAGCACCTGGGCTTGCTGCCAGGTTGAGGGTCAGGTGAAGACCCAAGAGCCCCTGGGATTGGCCAAATATTTGAGATTCTACAATACCCGTGGGTGGATATTAACAAGTGCCTTGAAAGAAAAAAAAAAAGGTACCTTATTCTTGTGTTGTCTGGTTGTCTTGTGAAAGAGGGTGAGTGAGAAAGGCATACTGAAGAAATAAAATTGAGTGAGTGTGAATGAATGAAAGTATATGTGATACAGAGTGTTGATTTTTAAAGTTTATTTTTCTGGAAGGAAGTAGATTGGATTGTATTGTTTAAGAAGAGAAGTTTCTGTGCTGTAGGGGATAGGTGATGTTTGAGCTGTCAGGAGAGTGGGTGAGAGCAGAGAGACAAAAAGTCAGAGATGAGTGAAGGGAGTTCTGAGGAAATGGGAAAAAAGAGCCCATGAGTTGGGTTCAAGAAAAAGAAGAGAGGAAGAGGTAGCAGTAGATATGTCTCAAGAGGCTTGGATTGACCAAGTCTCAAATATATTGGTAAATTCAGAAAAACTGTTTGGAGGAAGAGAAGTGTGTCTTTTGTTGGGCTAGAGACATAGAAGTTGAGATATCAGAGAGCCCGGAGGCAGAGTGGGCAAAGAAGTGGGGGGGGGCCTGCGACCTCCTGGAGTTGTCGCCGACCCCGGTCCCCTCACCCTTGCCGATGTCGAGTGCCCTGCCAGGGTCTTGGCTCCCTGGCCTGTTTTGGCTCTCCGGCCCGTGCCGTCTGCGCTGCCCGTGCAGCCCGTGCCGGGCGTGCCAGCTGCGCCGGTCCCCGCTGCCCCGCCGCTGGCTGCGCCGTTGCCCATGCCTGCGGCTCCGGCTGCACCACCCGCGCCCGCGCCCGCGCCCGCGCCTCTGCTTCCCGCACCGCAGCCTGTGTCGGCTGTGCAGCCACTGCCGCCACTTGTGCCAGCTGCGCCGTCAGCCCCGGTCCCGGCAGCGCCAAGGTTTCCGCCCGTGCCGGTCTTTGCCGAGCTGCCCGCCCCCGCCTCCGCGCCGCTGCTCCCCACACCAGTGCCACCCGCAGCCGCGCCGTCGCCCGTCTCCGTGGTCGCACTGCAGCCGCTGCCCGCGGCTCCGCCGGCGCTTGCCACAGCCCCGGCCACGCCGCTGTCCATCAGAAGTCCCGTCTGTTCCGAGCGCATGGTTCGTGGCAATGCCACCGGATGCCCCACAGGTCTGGCTTCCGCCGGACGACCCCAGTCCTGACCTTATGCCCCATCTCTTCCCATTCAGGGGGTCGGGCCCCCGCGCTAGCTCCCGCCTTCCCCTTTTTGCCTTAGAAGAATTAATTTGTGAGGCTGATTCCGCTCTAATTTCTTTTGTAAATACCCTTCTTTTTGATACAGGAAGCCTAGTCGGAGTCCAAAATTATCTCGATTTGAGTTTTGGGGACAGAGAAGAGGGAGGGAGCGGAGCCCCGACATGGTTACACCCAGAGGAAGAGCAAAGAAGTAGTAAAGTTTAGTTTCCAAGAGATGAATATCTTATAAAACCTTTGGTAACTTTCAAGGTGGGTCCTAAAGAGGAAGTATTCCAATTTTTAGTTGATCTTAAAGCAGAGAAATCCTGCATCACAGAAAAACCACGAGAATGTGAAGTAAGTAGTGATATTTTAGAAATAGTAACAGTAGAAGATAAAAAAGTTTGAAGTTCCTATCATTAAAAATGTAGTAATTAAAAGAAATATCAATAGATGGATGGGTAATATTGTATTGATTCCTGAACTGGGTCTCAATGTGTTGGGAAAAGATCTGGAATTATTGGGAATAGGAGTTATACCAGAAGAATAATAAAAGTTTAGCAGAATAAAATCCTCCTAGAAAAAGAATATATGTTGATGGTTTGTAGAAAAATCTAAAAAAGAAAAGAATGTTGGGATGTGCTCTTGAAAAAGTGTAAAATGACTGATTATGTGCATACCTTTGGGGGAAAAGGGGGCTGCTTGAAAAGGATTAACACAGTTTTACAGATTAATGGGGGGTTAGTTTTTGGAGGTTTTTAAAAGTTTTTTTTTAGGTTTTTGGAGGTCTTGGAGGTTTTTAGAGGTTTTTTGGAGGCATTGGAAATGATTGTAAGATGCCAAAGGGGAATGACTTCAGAGATAAGAGGAGGTAGTTTAATAGTTTGATGGAACAAGAGATTGAAGTCAAAAGAGTTGTGATGATTCTAGTGTTTGATGAAAAAGAATTGGAAGTTTAAAAACATAGTGAAGGAGAAGAAAAGGAATTATAGATGAAATTAGAATTTTTTAATACCCAAATGCCATAAGTAAGATGTGTATCTTTGGCTCTATTGAGAGTCCAAACACAACCCAGGTTAAAACATGAAAGTAACACCCTATAAGATAATGTTTAGATTATGAAACTGCTGTTTATGAAGTAAGGAAAAATGAGTGTTAAAAAAGTATGTCATCGCAATTGCAGAAATGGAAAGAACAGTTCTTTAACCCCACAATAGGAAGATGCTTTTTCAGGTGTTGCTAACAACTGAAGCTGCAGTATGACTGACAACTAAAACTGCAAACATGGATCAACACCAGCAAAGACCAAGAGACCTGTAAAAGAACCTGAGAATAAACTGTAACATCTGAAACAGGTGATACCAAGTTGAATTTTAAACAGAACTGAGTAATAATGAACTGGAAAGACTCAGATACTTCTATTTCTTCACAGCCAAAAGGAGAATGGACTTTCAAGTTGTTGCCTAAGACAACAGAGGCAGAGGCAGAGGCAGAGGCAGAGGCAGAGGCAGAGGCAGAGGCAGAGGCAGAGGCCGGTCAGGGTAAGGCTGAAGTGGATTTTATTTTAGGCCTACAAGGCCAGCCCCGGCAGCCACCACAGCGGCTGCCTGAGGTCGCTCCAATATGCAAGCAAAAGGAGGCCGAGTCACCGAACCCCCCCCGCCCCTTTTCTAGGTTCCAGTCTATTTGCATATGCCCCATTTGTTGTCCAATCAACAACTCCAAATGATGATGTTCCATCCTTCCACGTTGTTTGTTTTTGGGGCCTGGAGCTCAGGGAGAATGTCCTTGAAGATGTGAATCCTGCGCCGAAACCCAAACTACCCTGCCCCCATCACCCTGTGACAACAAGGCAGCCTGCCCATTAGAACAAGGCACCAAGACCCCAAAACTTGAGGCATCAGTTCCCCCCTTTAGAGGCTTGACAAGGCCTCTACCTTGCCTAGTCTCTACCTAAATACAATAACAATAACATTTAGTGGTAGATAAGTGCTTATCAACAACAATACTGAATATTAGATGAACATTTGATAGCCCAGTTATACTTGGTAAAACTTGGTAAAAATACAAATTCAACAGTAATGATTTTCCCCAACTTGTTGCTTCCATAGTCAGTCATTACGTAAAAAACAATTAAATACGAGAAAAGAGCCGTTCTAAAATTTACTATCATTGGGGGCAGAAGCTTTCTTGACTCTGGAGTAGTGAATCCATGGTCCTTTACCAGCAACCTTGACTGCGGTGAAAGTCGTCAACAGTACTTGAAATGGTCCATTCCACTTGGCTCGCAAAGGGTCACTGTCCCACCACTTAACATAGACCCAATCTCCAGGTTGGAACGGATGTACAGGTGTATCCAATCCCATGGGTCTAGATGACACGATGTAGGTTTGAAGCTTCTGCAAGGTAGAACTTAAGGCCATTAAATACCTTTGTAAATCAAGTTTCCCCCTCATATAGACTTCACCAGGAATATGTGGAATCTGATAGGCCCTCCCATACAGTATTTTGTAGGGACTAATGTTATCCCTTCGCCTGGGTTGGATGCGAATTCTCAGTAAAGCGATAGGCAATGCTTGAACCCATGTCATAGATGTCTCTTGACAAATTTTACTAATTTGTGTTTTAAGAGTCCCATTCATGCGTTCTACCTTACCACTCGCTTGGGGCCTATACGATGTGTGTAAGTCCCAAGTGATTCCCAAGATTTGACTGATTTCTTTAATCACTATTGCGACAAAGTGCGGCCCCCTATCTGATGACATTCCCAAGGGAACCCCAAACCTCGGAATTATGTGGTTAAGCAGGACTTTAACTACTTCCTTAGCCGTGTTGGTGTGACAGGGGTAAGCTTCCGGCCAGCCACTGAAGGTATCAACTAATACCAAGAGATATCGGTATCCCTCTCTACGCGGTAACTCTGCAAAATCTATTTGCCAATAATCTCCCGGGAGGTCCCCTGCCTTTGTCACTCCCAACACCACCCTTTTCCTCGTGTCGGGATTATTCTTACAACACACTTCACATTTACTCACTACCGATTGTGCAATATCAGCCATTCCTTTACCCACCACCACCTTTTTAAAATGTTTTAAGAGATTTTCAGCCCCAAAATGCATGTTCTCATGCTCTCTCTGGGCTACCTCCCGCAAGATCAGGGGTGGTACCACAACCTGATTTGCTGGTGTAACAGCCCATCCACTCTCTGTGATTTTGGCCTTAAGAAACTTAATTAGCTTATGATCTGCTTGATCATATTTTGGGGTGAACTCAGACAAATCAATCTCTTTTGCTGGAATTACTGCTAGGATGCCCTTTTCTGCAATTCCCTTAGCTGCTTTATCAGCAAAGCGATTTCCCAATTCTGGAACGGTTTTTCCTTTCTGGTGGCCTTTGCAGTGCATAATAGCCACTTCTGTGGGTTTCTGGATGCTTTCTAGGAGTGCAAGTATTTGTTCAGCATGTTTAATTTGATTGCCTTGAGTGTTCAGAAGCCCTCTCTCCTTCCAAATGGCCCCGTGGGCATGGACGATACTAAATGCATACTTAGAATCAGTCCATATATTTACCTTCATCCCTCTACTCAGGTCTAGGGCCCTTGTTAAGGCAATCAATTCAGCTTTTTGCCATGACACATCTGCTGACAGAGCCTTGGCCTCAATCACCTTGTCCAGTGTGGTCACGGCATAGCCAGTCATTCTCTTACCATCCTTCATAAAGCTGCTCCCATCTGTGAAAAGTTCCCAGTCTGGATCTTCCAGGGGTCTGTCCTTTAGATCCGGTCGACTGGAATGAACTTCTTCAATTGTTTGCAAGCAGTCGTGTTCAGGCATTCCATCAATTAAGGTGGATGACAAGAACACAGCTGGGTTAACGACAGAAGTCGTTTTCAAGGTAACGTCATCCTGCTCTAGCAACAGTGCTTGATACTTAAGCATTCGGTTACCAGATAACCAATGCTCCCCCTTCTGCTCCAGTACAGCGGCTACAGCATGGGGTACGTACAGCACTATGTGTTGCCCAAGGGTGAGCTTTCGGGCTTCTTGGATCAGGATAACCGTTGCTGCCACAGCCTTCAGGCACCCTGGCCAGCCTTGGGCTACATTGTCCAGCTGTTTGGAAAAGTAAGCTACAGCCCTCCGTTGATCCCCGAGGCGCTGTGCTAGTACCCCCAGGGCCATATTCAGCCTTTCATGTGTGAAGAGTTCAAAAGGTTTAGTTAAGTTTGGCAGTCCCAATGCAGGAGCTGACATGAGAGAACGCTTCAGCTGTTTGAAAGCTGCTCTGGACGCTTCAGTCCACTCAATAATCCCTCTCTCAGCGGCTTTTAAGGCTCCATACAGGGGTTTTACCAACAATCCATAATTGGCTATCCACAAACGACACCAGCCTACCATTCCCAGGAAAGCTTGCATTTCTCTTACAGTGTGGGGCTCGGGGAGCTGACAGATGTCCTCCTTCCGTTCCTTACTAAGCCGTCGATGTCCGCGGAAGATCTCCAGTCCCAAATAGACTACTTCTTCTTTAGCAATCTGCATTTTGTCTTTCGAAACCTTATATCCATTAGATCCCAAAAAGTTTAACAAACTTACAGTAAGCCGTATACACTCCTCCCTGGATCCAGCTGCAATCAGGATGTCATCAACATACTGAAGAATAACTGCTTCTGGCTCTCGTCCTCTCCAGTCCTCCAGTTCATTTGCTAGCTGGTTCCCGAAGAGAGTTGCACTGCATTTGAACCCTTGCGGTAAAACTGTCCAAGTGAGTTGGCTTTTCCTCCCTGTTGTAGGGTTTTCCCACTCAAAAGCAAAAAGCTCTTGGCTATCCTTGTGTACGGGAATGCAAAAAAAGGCATCCTTCAAATCTAGTACCGTAAACCACCCCAATTCGTCTGTTAGTGTGGTCAAAAGGGTGTAAGGATTAGCTACCACCGAGTGTATATCCTCTGTGATTCTATTAATGGCCCTTAGATCTTGCACTAACTGGTAGCGTATGCCATCAGCTTTCTTACTAGCTAAAATGGGGGTGTTAAATTTGGATTCACATGACACCAACAAACCATGTTGTAGGAAATTTTCAATAATAGGCACTAGACCCATACGGCTTTCCAATTTTAAGGGATATTGTTTTTGTCTTACCGGTGTAGCTCCTGGTTTGAGTGTAACCCTCACCGGTTCTGCTTGTTTAGATCTTCCTGGGACATCACCAGCCCATACTATTGGATTTACTGCATCCTCAACTTCAGCGGGGATTTCATCGTGTTTTTCCTGTACAAAGAGTGCAGCAACTTGGACAAATTTAGATTCAGGGATTATGATTTGTATGCCCTTCCCCCTTCTGAACTTAATTTCTGCCTCCAATCTTTCTAATAAGTCCCTGCCCAGCAATGGTTTGGGAGAGTTGGGCATATAAAGGAATTGGTGAGTCACCCAATGTTTTCCTAATTTGAAGTCCAAGGGCTGAAAGAAAGGTCGAGTTTCGCTTACCCCAGTTGCCCCAACAACATGTGCGGTATCGTGACTTAGTTTCCCTTCTAAGGTATTCAACACAGAGTAAGCTGCTCCTGTATCTACCAAAAATTCTACATCTTCTTTCCCCAGCTTAGCTATAACCGAGGGCTCTGCTGGGGGGGTAGCCCTAGGTCTCCATCAATCAGACCCTGAGCCGCCCGAGGTCTGTACCACTGGGAGCTGGGGAACCGAGGATTTTTCTTTCAACAGTGGGCACGTTCTTCTCCAATGTCCTAAATTCTTACAAAGGGTACACCAGTCCCTCTCTGTAGGGGAAGTCTTTCTAACTGGCCCTTCCTGTGCTGCCTTCTTAACAGATTGAGACTTGCCTCTTTCAGTCGGACCCCTATCCCGAAATACCTTCCAGGCCACCTCCAACAGCCTATCCATGTCTCGGACCCCTTCTAGCTTCTGCAGTTTCCTTCTTATATCGTTCGAAGCTTGGCCCATAAATAGCAAAACCAGATGTGCCTTACCATCACCTGACTCAGGATCCAAATCTCTGTATTTGATGGCGGTCTCTCTTAGTCGGTTCAAAAAATCAGTAGGCGATTCATCATAATTTTGCCTAACTTCGTAGAGTTTTGACCACTTTATAGCCTTGGGGACACCATGCTTTAATCCATACACCACCAGGTTTTGATATCGTTTTAATTGCGCCAACTGCTCGGGTGTATTGGAGTCCCACTCTGGGTTTTCTAGGGGGAAGATCTGAGTGACAGTACCCTGAAGCATTCCACTGGCTATGCCTCCTTCAACAAAAGTGGTGATAGCTTTATTGACCATTCATTTTTCCGTGGGATCAAGTAATGTATCGAGCATGAAATTTAAGTCAACCCAATCAGGATTTTGGGAATTGATAGCCCTCTCCACTAATTGGGCTACCTTGTCTGGGTTCTCTTTGTACTTCCCTACTGTAGATTTCCACTGTTCTAATTCTATGAGGGAGTACGGAACCTTCACGTACACTGGCCCCTGATTACCAACTGCTTGTCTTAATGGAGCTTGAAGAACCGGCTCCCTTTCCTTTTTCCCTTTCCTAGTACGGCGGGCAATTGGGCTTCGCTCTCTGATAGCCCTCCTGGCTATCCTCCCCCTCCTACGCCTGTTTGTAATTTCATCTGTTTCTTCTTCACTTTCTTCGTCCTCAGAGCTGTCTGAGCGAGAGCTATCAGATTCTGTGGTAATTAGCAGCGTAGCTTTACTCCCAATCCGTGTAAGGCTACGAGTGTGGCGATGGGCCCTGCCTGCTGCCCGTCTGCCTTTGCTGACATCATCTCCCGAGACAGCTCCTTGGCCTTCGGGGTTGCTATGGTAACGGATGGGCCTGGGATCGGGGGAGGGATCCCTCCCCCTACAGCTCGCACAGTCTACGCCCTCCCTGCGAGATTCTCTGTCCTTGGCCCCCCTTTTCAGGATGGGGCCAGAAGCTGCTGCCGCTGGCTTCCCCTCCCCCCTTTTCCTGCCCTTCAGGGGGGTGAAGTGGATGGGGACGGAGACGGTGTCCGGCGCTGCAGAAACTCCTCCTCTTCCCTTTTCACTGCCCGAGGCCCAGGCCGGCCCCGTGGGCTGTGAGTAGGGCGGTGGCGGCAGGGGGGGCGGCTGCACCCTGGCTGGACCCAGCTCTCAGGGCAGGGGCCACTAGGTCTTCTGGTTGATCTGTGCTACACATGCTGCAGAGAAGCGGCTTTTCCTTCTTCCCTCGTACAATCATAATATTTTCATTTTTACTATCCCGAGCCTGTTCACAAGCCAAGACCATAAACAATCGGGCATACTCCAATTCCTCAAAGCACCTATCCCCACGCAAACACAACATTAAACTAGATATCAACCTTTTATCTAAACTCCCAAATTGAGGCCACGCCTCTTCATTATCTAACATATATGTTGGCCATAATGTCTCCAAAAGCCTAATCAATTTAGACTTTAGAAGCGGGGACTCCTCCCCAACCCACTTCATCCAGTTTCTCAATACTAAGCCCAGAGGACTGTCCCTGGGAATTGCTTAATTACCACCATCACTAGAGTATACACAGCCCATTCCGATATCCCAAACAAAAGCAATCACACCTGAGCTGGGATTAGAACTCGCGACCTTCAGAACTATAGCCCAAATAGTTATCACCTGCACCACACTTCGGCTTCAGGACACTCAGCAGCCTGATAGGGAGGTAACCCTTCCCCCAGGCCAGGCTAGGGACTCCGAAAGCTCTGCCTAGGTCCGCAACAAAAACAGATCTTACAAAGATCCCAGCAACAAACCCGGCCGCTGAACAAGCCGCCCCTTTACCCAATCACTCACGCGCCCCTGTCTCAAAGGGTTCTTGTGCCGGCGCCTGGGACCTCCGCCGATAAGACGAAAAATGCTTTGGTCTCTAGGGTTCCCAGCAGCTTCAACCCCCTCTCCTGCCTGGCTCACCAAAAACTGCTACCTAAGACAACAGAGGCAGAGGCAGAGGCCAGTCAGGGTAAGGCTGAAGTGGATTTTTTTTTTAGGCCTACAAGGCCAGCCCCGGCAGCCACCGCAGTGGCTGCCTGAGGTCGCTCCAATATGCAAGCAAAAGGAGGCCGAGTCACCGAACTCCCCCCCCCCCTTTTCTAGGTTCCAGTCTATTTGCATATGCCCCATTTGTTGTCCAATCAACAACTCCAAATGATGATGTTCCATCCTTCCACGTTGTTTGTTTTTGGGGCCTGGAGCTCAGGGAGAATGTCCTTGAAGATGTGAATCCTGCGCCGAAACCCAAACTACCCTGCCCCCATCACCCTGTGACAACAAGGCAGCCTGCCCATTAGAACAAGGCACCGAGACCCCAAAACTTGAGGCATCAAAGTGACTGTTTTACTCAGCACTGTTGCCCATTTTTAGAAGGAAACCTCAATCCTGGTTGCAGTTAAAAAAAGGTGGAGGCTTTCAAAAGGTGCTGCAACACTCAAAGTGTGTAAATGGTATCAGAGGTGGTTCCCTGGAGAGGAGAATGACACCCTAATTTCAGTAAAATTATCATGCAGGAGAGTCACAGTACATAGACTGGCTAAAGTTGAAGATGCAGCTATTTTGGTTTTATTCAAAGTGCAGTCTGGCTCTCAGGTTTGGCTGGTCACCCGAGATGAGGGTGGTTTTTGTCTTCTGCCCTCTGAAAAGCCCCAAGCCGGATGCAGGAACAACACGGACTCTTCAGATGTTCTTTTTCAAGGTTGTTTCTCTTGTTTATTTCATCTTATCTTATTCCTTTTTCTCTGTGCCCTGCCAAGGTCTGAACAGCACGAGCAACAGGTAATGACTCCTCCTCTGACAAAGGCTCATCATCTTTTATACAGATAATTACGTACAGATTATTTACAATTATAGACCAATATCTACATTTTATACTAAACAGGTTTCTTCTACACTAACCAAATCCCTCTAAAGCTACTTGGTGCCACCGTCACTGCAGAAGATGGAGACGAAGAAGACGACCCCAGGGCACCGCCCAGAATCCTCCATCTTGTCTTTATTCACCCCTATTCTAGAAACCCCAAATGTGAAAATAATACTACTTTTTACCACCCTTTGTGGCTTGCAATTCCTCTCTTAATGTTGGAAGTTTTTCCCATGGACTAAAGTCAAGGCCCTTACCTGTCTGGGCTCAGTGCCAGGGTCTGCAACCCCCCTGTACAGATCCCAGACCCCCCTGTACAGGTTTTAAATTTTTCTTTACAGGTTTCTGTCTGTCCAGGGTATCCGAAGAAATGCCCTGGACTCCCACACTGGCCAGCACAATTAATTGTCAGTTCTAAAAAGGCTTTGCAGCTGGCCTTGAGTGATTTACTGCCTTTTAATAATGCATGTATATATATATATCTCCTTGTGAATAAGGATTACTAGTGCCTGTTGAACAGGAGATACAGTAGAGCTTGCAGAGGGTGTGGAGAGGCTGCTCTACACCCAAGTGCTCTCCAAGAAACCCTGAGGGCAGGACCCTCCCAAAGCTAAGGGCTCACCCCAGAGCAGGGATCATCTGCACCAGTGGAGAAAAAGATGTGTTTTGATTCATCCTTTGGGTCTCTGTGCTGATTCCATTAAATCCCTCTGCAGCCACAGAGGGGGAAACCCTTCCACACTGTGGGGCCTGGTTTTGGCAGTGGAAGGAAGCCAGTGCATCTTGGGTGACTCCATGCAGAATGCCCTTCATGTGCCCCATGGGTGGGTTTGACTGTCCTGCTTCCCATATGGCTGGGTGGGACATGTCCTATCCATGGTGTCCCCTAGTCAGGACTGACAGTGGTGACAATCACCCTGTGTGAGATAGAGCTGCCCCACTCACCTGCCTTAGGTGGGACACCATGGCCACACAGAGCCACAGCAGCTCCACATCAGCAGAGATAATCTCCACACAGCAACCCTCCAGAACCCTCCTCTCCCAGTGAACCACTGTCTTGGTTTGGAAGGACAGGTATCTGCCAGGGAAAGCGGGAGTTTCCCTTAGAGTGGAGAATGTAAACCCCTCACCACCTGCCAAATTATAATTTTGCAATTAAGGGCTTTCAGGCAAAGATTTGGGAATAGGAATAAGTTCTTTACTAGGAATACTAACAATACAAATGTAGTAGAAAAACAAAACCACCCAACCAAAACAGCAAACAAACAACAATTTTGGAAAACCCTGACAGAGTCAGAGCTACAACCTGACACCCTGTTAGTCAGGGTGTTGGAAGCAGTCCAAAAGTGAGTCCTCCTGGAGTGGCAGATGTGGTTCTGGTGGAGTAGAGATGATCCTGTAGAACAAGGGTCCAGTGGTGGTGAGAAGGGGTCCAGTCTTCCTCCAGGAATTGGGTAAAGCTAGATACTTTCTGTTCCTACGTCTCAGTTTTTATCCAGGTAGGAATGGTCAGCTCCCCCCACTGGGTGGAGCATCTCACAATAGGATGATGGAATGTGGATGTTCTACTTTGGTGATGTGTGCTTTTAGGAGTGTCTTAATGGTCCATTAGCAGAAAATATTCCCCTGAAGGGAGGACAGGAGCTGAAAGAGATAAGAAACAATGCCCAACCTGGTTTTAACAGTTGGCCCATTATCAGAAGGCATCTGCCGCCCTCCTCCCAGAGTTACAAGAGATAAAGAAGAACATTTCCCCAACTGCTTTCAGCAGATGAAATAGAATACACATTTTTGGTTCCATAACCCAAGACATTATCCACCCCTTATTCTATTATCATCTGCATCATACCTAAATCAATAAACTCTGCTATACAGAATGAACCCTTACACTCAGTTCTCACTTAGGATTAGGTTTTCCTGTGGTACACAACTGGTTTTTCCATCTTTCTGCATTACCCACCAGGTGTAACCAGGTCCTTGAGCAAAAACAATCCCACAGATGGGTTCACCTTTGCCTGAGGTGGGGTTAATCCAAACAGTCTTTCCTAAAATACCTCTCATGTGCACCACAGGGATGTTATCTCCATCCACTGTGTGCAAAGGGGCAGACTGGGCAGGACCAGCTCGATTAATAGACCCTCGGGTGTTGACCATCCAGGTGGCCTTTGCTAAGTTCACTTCCCAATTCTTGAAGGTCCCCCCGCCAAGTGCCTTCAGGGTGGTCTTCAGTAGTCCATTGCACTGTTCAACTTTCCCGGCAGCTGGTGCATGATAAGGGATGTGATATATCCATTCAATGCTGTGTTCTTTAGCCCAGGTGTTTATAAGGCTGTTCTTGAAATGGGTCCCGTTGTCCGACTCGATTCTCTCAGGGGTGCCATGTCTCCACAGGACTTGTTTTTCCAGGCCCAGGATGGTGTTCCGGGCGGTGGCATGAGGCACAGGGTAGGTCTCCAGCCACCCAGTGGTGGCTTACACCAGTGTCAGCACATAGCGCTTGCCTTGGTGGGTTTGGGGCAGGGTGATGTAATCAATCAGCCAGGCCTCCCCATACTTATATTTGGACCACTGTCCACCATACCAGAGGGGCTTTACTTGCTTGGCCTGCTTGAATGCAGCACGGCAGTAGCTGGGCTGCAAAAGGTTTTAAAATTCTCCAAAATGTTGTTAACTAAACATCCTTAAATCCCACTGTGGTGATATGAAATTGGAAAGACTGTTACTTAAATAAGACTACTTTAAAAAGAAAAAACACAAGACTGGGCAATTGGATTGAATGACAGCAGTGATTCATTCAGGCATTGAAGCCTATGAGCTATTTGAGTTTACCATATTTTCCAGTGTTTTTACTGCTTATTAGTGTCAACATTTTGCCCTAAAATAAATCACATCACATTCTTCTGTACATTTTGACTATGAAGACTGATGTTTCAGTTTCAGTATCAATCTTCATTTCATTAGTTGCTGATTATTTAGACATAAGATTCACATTTTCCTTTATCACAATTTTATAGGAAGAACATTTTCCAAGACTAATTAAATCTCCGGGTCATTTTCAACTATAAAAATGATCAAGAATCACTGATAACACAGTAATTTTGCATAGCTGGTTTTTTCCCCTCTCAGTTTTGTATTATCAAATACTCAGTTTATATTTTAATCCTCTGTATCCAGTTATCTGGTTTGTGTGGCAATTAAACAGAAGATCAGTGTCATTGTGTTTTACATTCTCTTTAAACTCTCATCAAGAGCAGGACCACACTAGTCTAAGTTCGTAATTTAAGATGCATTTGGCTGGCGTTCAAAGAGACAGGCACTCCAGTCTCTGTCATTTCCCTTTGGAAAGCCTCTGATGCTGCCAAACAATATTTACACCAGCAGGGAACTGAGTTTTGGAAAACTTTTCCAGGCTCTGAAGAAACCAAGCAACCTGAGACTTTGATAAGCCTTGGTAAATTTAAAAACTCTTGATGTGTAAAACTTGTATTAGCCCATCAGATATCACAGATTTACAATTTGAGGAATGGATTTCAGTTAAGAGATAAGAGCAGAGGTTTGGCAAAAAAAGTGTTATTTGGAGCAAAATTCTCCTATTGTCATCTCTGTTGAGCACTTTATGATATCTTACATTTCTGCAGCCACAGGTACAGGTGCTCTGTTCTGCAAGCATGTGAACATACTCTTCACTAAGTCAGGTCAGCATCTGCAGCCAGACAGCTTTAAAAAGCATCAAGCCTATTTCTTTTTCTGGGACCTTCAGCTTTCTAGCTGTCTAGAGGGAGGGTTCAGGTGAGGTCCTGTTTTCTCTGTCCCAAAAAAAAAAAAAAAAAAAATCTCTCAGTGCTATGGGGTCTGGCAGTCCTTTGAGAGCAGTTCTCCCCCTTCCCACCCCTGTTTCATGGGACTTTTTGAGGATAGATTTCTGAAGGTGTTTTCCACTGGCTCAAGCAGGTTCTGTATGGGTAACAGACAGCAGAAATTCTAGCTCCTGCTGCCTGGTCATTTAGCTTGAGACTCTAAAAATTAATTTATTTTCCCTTTTAAATATAAACTGAGTTCTAAAAGCACTCTTCAGCTGAACTACTGGACTCTGTCCTTTCCAGGCATCTCATCCAGTCTTGCACCCTTAACACAAATCCAGATTCAGATCAGGTTTTACTCCTAGAACAGCATTTCATATTTGAGGCTCTGAATTACAGTGTTACCAGCTCATACCACACAACTCAAGACTTGCAAAGGAGAGGGGAGTCCTGAAGTGCAGCTCCCTGCTGGCCTGGTGTTTGTGTCTCATCTCTGCTTCCCTTGTAATCTGCCCAGAGAAGATTTCTGAGATACTTGAACAGCTGCCAGGATCTGCATGAGGGGCAGGGGCCTTGGCATGTGAGCCCTGACACCTGATGCTTAGTGTGCATTGAGGCAGTGCCAGCTGGTTCTGCCAGCCCCGGCAAGTGCAGCCCTTCTGTCTCAACATCGAGTTGCCTGATCAGGCTGCTGGCTGTGCTCTGTGATGCTCTTCCTTCTCCCCTGGTACTCAAACAGCCTTGCCACTGCCTCCTGCCTTCTCTCGAGTTTCTGTCCTCACACCTGTTGGCCCCTTTGTCCATGCTGGTGTCAACAGACTCCAGGTTTGGGGTTTTTTTTAAGCAATCCTTGCACCTGGCTCACCTGTGTGTGGCTGTACAGACACACGACACGGCAAGTGTTTTACAGTTTTTTAGAAATGCTCCTGCGGTTTGCAGGCAGCTCCTGCACTCAGGTGCCTAGTGGCATCTGTTCACTCCTCTGAAAACAACTGAACAAGGGGGAGAACCCCATAACTCTCCTCCCTCAATCGCCCTTCCCTAGTGGGAGGACCTGCCAGCACCAACCACCTGCATTTGGAGTAGTCCAGCATTCCCTCAGGCTTCAGTGGCAGGTGTGTGCAAATGAGCTTCCAGTGCAGATATCCCAGGCTGAAGTCCTGCTGCAGGGTTGGTTCCCTTGGTTGCTTGCTTCATGCCTCCATGTAAGGAGTGACTGAAAAAACTGAGGCTGTGTTAACTACGTTGTTGGCTAAAATAAGCTGCCAGACTAAGAGCAAGAGCACTTCCCATGCACAGCCCAACTCCCAGAAGCCCTTTTACTCCTGTGTAGCCCTGGGAGTTTGCTGCACATGCATGTTGCAATGTGGACATCTGTCCTCTCCTGTGCTCCCAGAGACCATTTAATTTTGAGAAAACAAGCAGGGTAACGTGGCTGCCATCAGTCACATTAATTTTGGTAGAGTTTACACTGAAATGTGAAACATAGAATCTTTTGGGTCACCCAGGTATCTTGTTGATGTGTGTGCTGCTGAATGAGGGGAGCAGAAAAGGTTCCCTTGGAGAAAATGTACCTCTCACTATTCCTTGCTGTAGAGCAAAGGAATCTGATTGTTGTAACTTCCACGGCCCTAATCTTTGTTCTGCTTTGCTGTTGCAAGGGATTGCTGGGGACCTCAGGTGACTCCTTGAGAGTGGGAAGGGCTGTGCTGCAGTCAATGGAGGCGTGGAAGGAGGTCAGCCGTGTCCTCGCATGGGTTTGCAGCACCACGTGACAGTGGCTGATAAACACTGGTGTCCCCCTCATGTGGCAGCAGGGATGGTGCTCATACAGCAAAGAGTTAGTGCTGCAGTTCTGAAAGTGGCTCTGCAGCTGATCCTGAGCTATGGTTGTATTTAAGAACTTTCTTATTTTCTTAGTCAGCAACTCCATCAGGACACACCATCAGTGAGTCAAGCTGAGCTCAGAAAACAGCCATTTCTAAGAAGAAAAAAGAAAAATACCTTCCTGGTAGTTTCATTGCTCAGGCTTCAACCCTTGTGTCAAGACAGGTTCAAACAAACACAGTGCCCTTAGGGTGGGTCTCTGAATTTCAGGTGCGCCTTCCTCTCCATCCAAGCCACTTCACATAGCTCTTCTGTGCCAGGGAACAAGGTCTCTGGAGAGCAGGGAGAGGAGCAAGCCCAGACCCCAGAGCTGCTGGGGGAAGGTTCACCCCACATGTGCTCAGACACAGCTGTGGGGCTTGGGCTACCAAAGTCTCGGGTGCCTCTATGGGCACAAGGCCCCACAGCACAGGGTTGTGCTTCAGGTCTGGCAGCACTGAGCCCATGCCCTGCTTCAGTGACTGGATCTGCCCTTGCTTGTTTTGTGCTATTTTCAATAATCCTTGTTTCAGTTTCTGCAGGCCCTCGGCAGCAGGCTGGCCCCGGGTCCTTCCCGCCAGGCAGGGCTGCAGGTGCCGTGGGTGAGTGCAGTGCCAAGAGCCACCCCTCCACTCTGTTGTGACAGAGCCATTGCGTGTCTGGTCCTGCTGAGCCAGGGCCCCTGACTCAGTTTCCTTTCACCCCTAAGCTTCAGCCCCAGCTAGCAGTGTTCTTGGGGGGGGGGGGGGGGGGGGGGAACTGAGTCAAGGATGAAGATAAAAGACAAAAGGCACTCTTAATCCTTCAGGAACACAGTCCCACAGTTTAATGCAGAACCTACTCCATGCCGCTTGGGGGAGTTAAGAGAGGAGTTGAGAGAGCAATTAAAGAGACCAATTCCCTGCCAGAGGGTAGTTTTATGCCCTCTGCCAAAGAGGGGGTCTACCAGCCAATGGGGGCTGACCTGGGGGAAGTGAGGCATAGGTGGTGTCAGGTAGAGGGGATTCAGTGCAGAGGCTCATGGGAAGGTACAGCAAATCCTTTGTGTGAATACATATAACAGAAACACCTAGTGCAATATAACAAAATGAACTAACTTAGTGTCACAGTCAATATGTGGCAGTTGACATAGACACTGCACTTGAGGCGCTTCTTTAGAATCATCAGAAGGCTTCAAGTATCAGCATCTTGTTATTCAAAAAGTCTCCCATACCTTTTCTCTGTATCTCCCAAGAGCAGCTCCACACAGCTCTGGCTCTGTCTCTCCTTCTGTTCTGGCTCGCTCCTTCCTGTCCCTAGCATGGCCACCTAACCCTGTCTATCCTACATACAGCAGCTTACCTTTTCTGGCCCTTGCATGACCTCCTGTCCCCAGGTCTTCACAGCACAACAAGCAGACTCCAACTGACTCCTTACCAGCTAACTCACTCTTTAACACACCCATGGCTGTGAGGACAAGGCTGTTTCCATTCTAGGATAATTAACACAGCTGTAACATATCAGAGAAGAGTGCCTTCAGCAGCATCTCCTTTTGTCTCCCCACACCAACTTAGTGCAAGACAACAGGCTGCTGGGATAATTCCTAATGGATGTTAGCAAACAATTGCTGATAAATACCATAAATACCAGCCCAAAGAGTAGCGTGGTCTGCAGCAATCCAGGCTGCGTTTCTCAGGATTGTTCATATTTTTGATCAGCCACTGCTAAGTGTTTTGTACTAATTGTGTAATTTTTGTGTCACTGAACAGTCCTTGCACTACTGAATAAAGACCAAATGTCTATAATTCCCTCAACCTCCATCCTGGACTGTGAAAACCTTTTTAGTGAAAAAGGGAAGTTATCTACAGCTCCAGAGAAGTACATCAGTTCAGAGGTTTTGCTTATCTTAGTTTTGGTAAGTAAATTGTCACTTATTATCTGGGCAGTGTGAAAAACGAGGTTCACTTTCTTGGTAAAATTTATAAGTTTAATAAAAAGACAATTATGAGACAGAATAAAGCAAAAAAGTACAGACGGGTGCCTGGCATTCAGCCAAAAGCACACCCTAACTCAGTAAACACTTCTTTAAATGTACCAGTTTGTTACATATTCATAAACTCCTATGCATTATTCAAACATTCCTTGTAGATGTTGCTTTTAACCTCCAACCTTCCCCCATTCTATCACTATGTTTTATTTCTTCTGGTGGTTCTATTTTGCCACCTCACTTTCTGATAACAGAGGCAATAAATTCTTCTTTTGGAGTTCTGGTGTCTGTGCTGTTATCTCCAGATAATCCAAGAATGTGAGGAATTTCCTGATTATCTTTCCCATTCTTCTGAGTTAGCTACAAAAAGCATCTTACATCACATAGTTTCTATTTTAACATTATGCTATAACTTAAGAAATATATATATACATTCATCACGCCACCATTTCTAAGCTCTGTTAATAGCAGAAATAACAGAAACTATATTAATACAGCAAAGCCTTCTAACATTATACATATAGCATTCATTTTATTATTTGCGAAAAGCCAACTTTATTATATGTATCTATAACTGCAGGGAGAGAAAACTTGATAAACTCTAACCATCCAGGATATCCCAGTCTTGAAACCAATAAGTAGATAGGCACCACTTTCCAAAATCCATGGAGACTGTCACCACTGAGAATCACTGTGATGACAAATTTTCACAGGAATCAACAAGACAGAACAAGAACGTGATTTTTAAAGGTATTTTGTAATGACCAACATCTATTCCCTATTTCTTAGGAAGGGTGTGTCTCTTTTTAAATGATGTTGTGGTACATCTGGCTTCCTCTCCCATTTGAAACATTTGGCTAGAAAAATAATTATATTCTATTTAAACTTCTAGTCAGAGTGGAAGGATTTCTTTGCATCCATGAAGAAGATGGGATGCTTGTGCCCTAAATTCGCATTCAAGTGAATGCCCTCTATATAATTTAATCAGATACTTCTTTTCGGTTTTCCTCTTGATTAAAAATGGTACTACTCTTCTCAGGACTGGGTTAATATCCCTGGAATTCTCCATTTTCCCCCATTCTGTCTGCACAGACAAATTTCTGGTCACAAGGGAGTCCTGCTGGTGTAGTTAATCTGCTGAAAATTGTACTCTGCTTTTTTTAGGAGACTTGTTTTGTAAAACAAAACCAGCAGATGAATTCTGCTGATTCCCTGTGAGTCACTCAGCAACAATGGCAAAGCTGGGAGGGAAAAATGCGTAGAAAAGCGGGGGGGGGGGGGGGGATTGGTGAATGGGCACTGACCTGAAGATCTGACCCAGCGCACACCATTTCAGGCACTTCCAAAAGATGAATACTCAACTGCTACCTCCAGGTACCCCACCAGTGGGGACGTGGTTAGCAAGAAAAGTTTTTAAAAGTCTGTTAACAAATTTATTTACAACTGTTGCTCACACAGGCCATGGTTAACTGGGCCTAAGCACTGAGATATGCCTGGCTGACAACAGAGGACAAAATAATTATGAAATTAAGAGTCTACTCAGAGACAAAACACTCTGCACATTTATTACATTATTTTGCCTTGTAAAAAGCTGTGGCATCACATACCAGAGAAATCAAAACTTTGGCTTTCCCACCTTATGCATCATCTAGACAGAAAATGTGCAGCTCCCAGGTACCTCTGAATGCCCTCCCTCACCCTGCCTTGCAAGCCTCAGTGGCCTCATAACCAGCAAGAGCAAACCTGGTCATCTACTAAATCTGGTGCTGATCTCAGCTAATCAACTTCCTGTAATATCAGCAAATACTTTTACTTTTGCAAATCTGTTTTTCCCTCCATAATGGGGTGCCAGTGGGACCAGAAATGCTTTGGATCCAGGAATGTGCTGTTTGGCAGGAGGAACAAAGAAATTGCTCATCCAGAAGGACAAAACAGGACTAATGGTTTTGTTTACTGGGGAGAAACCTCATGGAAGTCAAGCTAACAACTCCTGCATGCCATCAGAAAGATGCTGTCGGATGCTATTTTTCATGGCAGACATCAATATTAGCCATTAATGAGAAATGTCTTCAGTAACAAATACAATCAGATACTGCAATTCTTCTGAGGTTACAGAGTCTCTCCATAGATACTGCGCACTGCCCACTAATGTCAGGTGTTGTATTCCTCTGGGGAAATGGTTTTCCCCCAGAACCCCCTAAAGCCTGTAACTATTTAGTTTGACCCTACCTTACCTTATCTATAGCCAATTGGCTTAGTGCCAGCTATCTGTCCTGAGACAGAGTCTAGATAAACCCGTGCTCTTCCTTTTTCGGTCTCTCTCTTTGCCCTGGGACCCCTTTGAGAATAAAGCCTTGGAATAATCCTGAGGTAAGAGCCTCTTTTGAATCTTTTATCTTGTCCCCTGAAATATTTTCCCCAAAAGCCCCTCAAGGAAACTGAGCTAGCACGGGAGCCCAGGGGGGCGGGCAGGGGGGAGTACTTCAGTTGGCGCTCCACCGTGGTAAAAAAAGCCCACACAATAAGCTGGAGTCCCTTATTCAGGGATCTCAAAAGCTTTTAGAGCAGATCAACTATCCCCTCCACCAATCAGCTGCTTTTTGCGCGGCTGTGGGTGTTGGGAAGGATCGATAGCTTGCTTCACGCCAAAGCAAGTCGGTCTCGGATAGGGACTTCTGACGCGGCAAGCACGGCACCCCGAAATCACGGGATCCTCCTCGTTTGCTACCTAGTTGGGGGAGGGAATCGCCGGTGAGATTGGGAAAAAACTCTGCCACGGAGGGCACTAGGACCCAGCGCCGCCGACCCAGCGCGGCGGACGGCTCTAGGACCCAGCGCGCTGCGGCAGGAGTTGCGCAACCGCGGTTTTGAAGTTTTTTTTTTTTTCTCCGGGACGTGAGGCTCCGCGCTGTCCCGGAGAGCCCGCGTTTTGGGGGGTGTGCACGGTTCAGGAAAGGTCCCAGATAGCGGAGGGACCCCTCCAGAGCCCCCGGAGCCCAGGAAAAGCGGCAGAGTGCCGCGTCCCCAGCTCGTGGTGCACCTCCGCCCGTCCCGACTCTCTCGGGAGTGGAAGCGGGACGGGAGAAGCCGTGTGTGTGTTTCTTGCGTAGAAGGTAGATATTGAACAGATTGCACTCTAAAACATCAGAAACATGGGCGTGAAATTATCTGTTCATCAAAAGAGTTTATTAAAACAGCTTAAACCTGTTTTAATTGATCTTGGAATTCCTAGAAAGTTACTATTAAACTTTGTTTGCTGGCTGTCAGCTGAGTTTTCAGATTCTGCTTTGCACAATATGAATTCGGTCTCATTTTGGGATGCAATTGGACAATTACTAACCTTAAAAGTTGAAAATGGTGATAAAAAAGCTTCTCTATTTATTCTAATATTTTTAAAAGCTCGCAAGCAGCTGTTAGAAGCGGAAAACAGCAGACAGTTGCAGAAAAACCCTCTAAATAATCCTTTTCTCTCCCCTGATTGCTCTATTCCCAAAAGGGACCCCTCACGGTACCGCGGGGGGGGGGGGGGGGGGGGGGGGTGTGAGGGTAATGGCGGACGCCATGTGCTTCCTTCTCCCTCCCACAACCCCTTCTTTTCCCAAATCCCCACCCCTACCCCATACCCCTTGCTCAATCTCACACCCCGCCCCCCCCCCCCCCCCCCGGCCTCCCCTCCACTCCGAGCCACCGCGGTAGTGAGGAGAGGGGCGTGCCCCTTGCAAACCCCAGTCCCGGCACGGATGGGGGGGGAGGTGGGGGAGGGCGGCTCCCTGCCTGCAGCGGTGGTGGGGGGGGCGGTTTCCTCACGGCACGGGGACAGGAGCTGCCTACCCCAGGACCCCAGGAGAGGGGAAGGGAGCTGCCTGTTGCCAGACCCCAGGGTGGGGGGAGCACAATACTCCCTGGCTCCCTGGGCAATGGAACAGCTGCAGGAGTTTTAGAAACTCAAAATGATCTTGATGAAGGCATACCCTCTGTAGCTCCTGTTGTATATCTTGGCAGGAAAAATGGTAGAAGAGATTATCAGCCATTTTCTTATCAAGATAAAAAGGAGATTTGCAAAATACAGAGAGAATTTGGGGATCCAGTGAGATTTTTAAAGGCATGCTTAGAGCAACCTTCAATTCAAATGAAATGGTAACAAATGACATAAAATACCTATCCAGATGTTTATTAACTCCCTCAGAGTATGAATTATGGGAATGCATGTGGAAAAAAGCTTTGAGAACAGTATTACAGGAGATTCAACAAACTCCTAAAGAAGCAAAGGCCAATGAGGACAATGATATGACACATGATCATCTGTGTGGAGAAGGTGATTGGCATTGTCCTGAAAAGCAAACTCGAGTGTTATCCAAGCCAGTTTTAGATAAGATTTGTAATGCTGCAGAAAAAACATTTTACCAGTTACCAACAACTGTAAGTAAAGGCAGTTATGTTAACATTAAACAGTTTCCTTCAGAGAATTTTTTGCAGTTTGTCGACCATCTGAGAACACAAGTGGAAAGACAAGTGCAAGAACCATCCATGCAGGTGGAGCTGATCAAGGAGATGGCTCAGAGGAATGCTAATGAGACCTGTCGTAGAATTATCCTTAGCCTTCCCCTTGACCCATCGCCTACTCTAGCTCAGATGATTGAAGCTTGTGCCAGGAAAGCAGAGCTGTTCAGTGAACCTGAAAGAAATCCAGGACTGGCACACCCCAAATCTGCAGCAGCTGTGGGACCAGGAGGAAGGAGGCAACTGATGTCAGCAGACTGGCTGCAGCACATCATCTGCCTCCTCTGCAAAAAGCCTGGACATGTTGCAAGAGCCTGCCCACAGTACCAGAACCAGAAAAACAAGTCCAACAAACAAAAAACCTAACTTCTCAGCGCGTCCCTGTCATTAATGCAATTACATGCGCAAACGTAAATATACGGGGTCCCACACCGGCAAATGACTCTCTCTTAAGAAAAAAGGGGGAGGGTGTGGGGGTGCAGAAAAACAAAAATGTCAAATGTTCAACTAACAAGGTTTGGCAGCTGTGAGGCCGATATAGGCTCGTGACTACCAAAGGTTTTCATTTCAGATCTACTGATTGGACAGTCATTACAGTGGACCTGTCAAACATCTCACAGGACCTGACGGTTAACCACATGGGACTGGACAGTGAGTATTTTGTTTTTGGGGACACAGCACACCAGAGGAGATTGAGGTAGCTCCCATGACCGTTAAGGGAAAGATAACATGCCTCATGCTGTTGGCACGCTGTATGCACCCACCATTCTAACTGGCAGAGGGGAAAATCCTTGCTCAGGCCATTCCCATTCTGGCAGAGATCGTAGCAGATGGAAAATCACCGGAAGTCTACTGGGCGGAGGTGATGGGAGAGAACAAACCTTCCATGGCCTGCAACTTGGCCCATGGGCCAGATTGTCTTCATGTTGTAGGATTGCTTGATATAGGAGTGGACGTAACAGTTTTACCAGAGAGCATGTGGCCATCACAGTGGGAATTGCAGCCTGTGGCAGGCAAACTTCAGGCCATAGGAGGAATCACAATGGCAAAAATTTAAAAAAACATCATGCAAATTGAGGGACCTGATGGAATATTGGCAAGTGTCCATCCATTTGTTGCAGACTATAAGGCCCCCTTGTGGGGGAGAGACACCATGTCCCAGTGGGGAGTCCAATTGGTCATTCCTAAGACACTCTAGGGTTTTTAGAAATAGCCGCTGTGACAAACCCTTACCCAAAAGTTAACATGGTTGGACAATACTCCAAGATGGGTAGCACAGTGGCCATTGAGCAAAGAAAAGCTCAAGGTGCTTGAGGAGCTTGTGGAGGAGCAAGTGGCTCAAGGCCACCTAGAAGAGACAACAAGCCCTTGGAATTTCCCAGTCTTTGTAATAAAGAAACCGGGAAAGGACAAGTGGAGGTTGCTCCATGATCTCAGGGAAATAAACAAAATGATAGAGGACATGGGACCACTCCAACCAGGAATGCCTTCTCCAACAATGCTCCCTCGAGATGGGCAATTGGCTGTTCTAGATATCAAAGATTGTTTCTTCTAAATTCCACTACACCCAGAAGATGCCCCACGGTTCGCATTCTCGGTGCCCACCATCAATCAGGAAGTGCCAATGAAGAGATATCACTGGCGAGTGCTGCCTCAGGGGCTGAAATCATCGCCTTTCATATGCCAACAGTACGTAGCATCATTACTGTCACCTGTACGTGCTGAGAGACAGGACGCCATCATCCTTCACTACATGGATGATGTGCTGGTGTGTGCCCCCAATGACTCTATACTCCAACACACGCTTGACCTAGTGGTTAAGGTTTTAACCTCTGCTGGATTTCAATTACAGGAAGACAAAGTTCAAAGGATGCCACCTTGGAAGTACCTGGGCTTGCAAATTTCAGCGAGGACCGTTGTTCCTCAGAAATTGGAAATTGAGTGCAATCCTAAAACCCTAGCAGATCTCCACTCCCTGTGTGGGTCTTTGAATTGGGTGAGACCCTGGCTAGGCCTCACAAATGAGGATCTAGACCCTCTTTTCAATTTATTGAAGGGGGAGAGGGAGCTGGTTTCTCCCAGGGAACTGACCCCAGAGGCAAAGACAGCAATTGAAAAAGTACAGAAAGCCTTGTCAGACAGACAAGCTCACAGGTATGAACCAAGCCTACCTTTCCATTTCATTGTTCTAGGAAAGCTGCCACACTTGCATGGTTTGATTTACCAATGGATCAAAGGGCAGAGAGATTCACTCTTAATCATAGAGTGGGTCTTCCTCTCTCACCAGAGATCCAAGACCATCACTGAGCCACAAGAGTTGATAGCTCAATTGATTCGGAAGGCCAGGATGAGATTGTGTGAACTGGCTGGTTGTGACTTTGCATGTATTCACCTCCCAGTCAAACTTACAGAGGAGGGAAGGAACTCTCCAAAGAAACTGACCAAAGAGATGTTTGAGCATTTGCTCCAGAGCAATTCCAGTCTCCAATTATCTCTGGACAGCTACAGGGGACAAATATCAGTCCATGCCCCATCTCACAAGTTGTTCAATGAGGAATTCCACCTCATTCCTCGTGAGAAAAGGAGTCGGAGACCACTCAAGGCTCTCACAGTGTTCACGGACGCATCTGGGGCTTCCCACAAGTAGGTGATGACTTGGAGAAATCCTCAGACTCAGCATTGGGAAGCTGATGTGGAGTTTGTGGAGGGATCCCCCCAAGTGGCTGAACTGGCTGCAGTGGTAAGAGCTTTTGAGAAGTTCTTGGAACCAATTAATTTGGTAACTGACTCTGCCTACATGACCAGAGTAGTGTCCAGAGCAGAGCAGGCTGTGCTCAAAGAAATCAAAAATGAGCATCTCTTCAGATTGCTTTCAAAGCTGATTTATTTGGTTTCTTATCGGGAACATCCATTTGTTGCCATGCCCGTGCCTGCTTGTTTTGGTTTTGGGGAACTCTATCCCCCAGGTGACCCCTGACGTGACCTGCAGCCGTGAGAACAAGGTAAAAAATACTTTGTCCCCTTTTTAAAGAAAAAGGGATTTTTATTTCTCTCCGTAGGGAGAAGAAATTTGAAAAAATGAACTGGCCTCTAGGACCGGAAGATAACTATGTGTTAACGATGTGGGGGTTGTACATGGCTCGTTGCGAAGTAGGTATAACCTCGGAACATCTAACACAACTATATAGATGGGGGAAAAACCAGGGTTTTATCCCGAACCCCAGAAGAGCGTGGTATAGGTTGTTTTGGTCTCTCTTGGGTCAAATAGTGATTTCAGAGTTAGACATGCTAACGAAATTATCACTGATATGGGAAAGATCGATGAAGGTCTTTGAAATGTCGGGAGAAGAATTTCTTTTCAGCTCCCTTCTCGATTCAGAGGAAGAGGATCGAAGTCTCCAGACTGCTGCTGACAGCTCGGAGAGTCTCCCGAAGCCGCCTTCAGAAGACCTGGGTTTGTCCTTTCCCCCCCCTTGTCAGCCCTCTTCTGGGAAGGAGGGGCAGAAAATCCCGGGCAGCCGCTGAGGCGCACAACGGCGGTCTGCGAATCAAGCGCTGCGAACGCGCCGTCCCCCGATCCCTCCGTGCTCTCCCTCGTGAACGGCCGCGCGCGGGAGGGGGGAGGAGGTCGGGGGTCCCGAGAGGCCGTCGCGCCCCGCCCTGTGGCCACCGAGCCGCGCTTTCCCATGCAAAAAGCCCATTGAGACCTTGGCGCCGCCCCGGGGACCCCACCCCGGCGGTCCGGGCTCGGAAAAGCCCGGGAGAAAGAGGGGACGGGAGTCGCCCATCCCCCAGGTGACCCCTCCAGAAAAGAGGCAGAGGGGAGTGCCTGAGCGCTTTACGCGCGCAAATTCGGGCAGGAAAGCGAACGCCCGAAACCGCGTGGCCCCAGAGGGGGGGCCGGGCGGTGCGGCTCTCTGCAGCCGCCGCGGGAGGAAGGGGGGGCTGCCCCCAATGCCCCCCCGCCCCTCAGCCCCCTCCGGCTCGGCTCAGCCGGAGACTCCGCCCTCAACATGCCGCGCGGCGCCCGCCCCACTGCCGGGGCCGGCACAGGGGGCACCCGGAGCCGCCCCGTCCCGGTGCTGCCGGGGGAGATGGGCAGGGGCCGCCCGCCCCCACCCCGCGGGGCCCACGGAAGACGGGTGGGGGTGGTGCGACCCCGCCCCTGCCCCGCGGGGCTCGACGGGGCCGCTCGGCTGGGGATGCTGCCCGCCCGCGGGTGTGGGGGGGGGGGGCGCAGGGAGACCCTGCGCTGGGCCGGCCACGGCCGGCCCCTCCCCCGGCGGAGCAGCCGCGGAGGAAGCCCCGCCGACCCCCTCCGGCAGAAGGAGGCGGCACTGCAATTCCACCGGTCACCGCTCCGTCGCTTGCCCGCCCCCCGGCGTCTCTGTTGCCTGGCAACACTGCCGAGCTTCCGCGGACTGCGGTTCCACCTGCGTCTGTCTCTGTGGACCCCTGCCGTGTCACCGTGCGCTCCAGGGGGCTGAGACCTGCCTGGAGCGAAGTGCAACATACGGCTTGGGGACTGAGACGATGCGGTGTCGGGAACTGCTTTTTGGGAACCCCACAGACTTCCCTTGGCACTGACATGGCACCAGCCCACCTGGCAGGTGCTCAGAGTGAGACCCGGTTTTCTCTGTCTGCTTCTGTGCTGTTCAGAAAGCAGACTGAGAGGGATTCGTGGCTCTCTCTCAGATACCCAAGGGAATTCCAGAGATCGTGTAACCTGTGCTTTTGCAGACCCTTGGTTTCAGGACTGGGACCTGGCGCTGGGATGTTTGCTTCGTGCCTGCCGAGCACCCTGAGTCCCTGCACAGCACTCCTGGCCTGGTGAACGTCCCAAGTTGTGTATCCTGTACCTCCCTGACACCACCCCTTTAGAGACCTGCATGATGCATGGAGGGGACGGAGCACTGCTTCAACAGCTAGCATCCCGTGATCGGACTCAGAGAGGACTCTTCCCTGTGGTTTTGCTTGCATTCCAGGGGAATTGTTGTGGACCTCTGGGGGGCGGGATTCTTAGCTGGGGTTTGGGGGGACAGGATTGGGATGCATTTTGTAATGAGGGTCATTGCATTGCATGGCACAGCATCTCACCCGAATCTCACCCGACAAGGATTCGGCGACTGGTCACAACATGTTTTCAAAAAAAAAAAAAAAAAAAAAGGGGGGAAAAAACAGGGGACAGTCCCTGAAAATTAGCCGACAGGCAAATTGGAAACTGTGACCAGAATGAGAGCCGACAAGTGGAGAAATCTACGAGTCTTCAATCGAAGACCTCTCCACAAGCAGATATAAAAATCTGCATTTTTCTTTTTCCTTTCTTTTTATATAAACTGAAAGGGTGAGATGTTGCCATGCCCGTGCCTGCTTGTTTTGGTTTTGGGGAACTCTATTCCCAGGCACGGTCTTGAAGCACAAGGTCATGTTCAGTAAACTACCGAAGCTCCCACATCTGTTCCCAGAGGAGGGGCTTCAGTGATGGTCTCTGGAAAATGACCAGTGGTTCCCAAGGGTCCCACCTCTGGGGTGGGCAATTGGTAAAATGTACAAAAGGAGTCAGAAAATAAAGGAGTGGCTCTTGCTTGCAAGAGCACTACGCAGCCTCATTGATGCACTCCCTGCCTCGTTCCTGGCGCCGCACCAGTTATATCCATTCTTTGTGATGCATGTAAGGTCACACACTGATTTGCCTGGTGAAATTGCAGAGGGGAATCGTCAGGCAGACTCCCTTGCTGCACCAGTAGAAAAGGCACGTCTCCCTGACTTCTTCCAACAGGCAAAACTGAGTCACCAACAATATCATCAAAATGTGCCAGGTCTGATCCGTCAGTTCCAGCTAACACGGAGTCAGGCTCGAGCTATTGTGGCCACCTGTCCCAACTGCCAGCTCCAGGCCATGCCATCAATGAGTATGGGAATTAATCCCTGAGGCCTTGGCAGTTGTGAGGTATGGCAGACAGACATCACACACATTCCTAGCTTTGGTCGCCTCAAATACGTTCATGTAAGTATTGACACACATTCAGGCGCAGCATATGCCTCCGCCCATGCAGGAGAAAAGGCTATGCATGCCAAGCAACACCTAGTGCAAGCTTTTTCAGTGTTGGGGATCCCAAAAGAAATCAAAACTGATAATGGCCCGGCGTACACGTCCAAGGAGTTCCTGGAATTTGTCCAGTGGTGGGGAGTGGAACATAAAACTGGCATCCCCCACTCCCCCACAGGCCAAGCTGTGGTTGAGCATGCACACCAGATGCTCAAGCAGGTTTTGGCTAAACAGAGCAGCACAACTGTGTGGATGACTCCACAGCAGAAGCTCTGCAAAGCCATGTTTACCATCAATTTTCTGAACTGTTCATTTGAAAACATGAGTCCACCAGTGGTACGTCATTTTAACAGTGGTAATCAGTTCAAATTGTCTCAACGTCCACCGGTCTCGATTAGGGATCCAGAAACTTGGGAAACCAAGAGTCCCTATGAGCTCGTGACCTGGGGTCGTGGCTATGCGTGCGTAGCTACTCCCTCAGGCCCTCGGTGGATCCCCCAGAAGTGGGTAAAACCTTTTGTCCCCAAGAATCCATCTCCAGCAGAAGGGGATGAGAGGCAAGTAGACACTGCCTCCAAGAGAAGATGCCGTTGGATGGAGAAAAAAGCATCTTCCTAAGTGTAGACTCCTTCCGGCAGAAGCAGAAACTTTTAACATGTTTTAAAAATGTTTGTTTTTCCTTTTAGAGAAAACCTACCTCCCACTCAACCCTGTGATGAAACCCATCCAAGTTGTCATATTGTTTATGCTGACAAATCTGAGGACTGAATCAAAGATCTGTTCAAGGGCTGGGGATTCACAGGGTGGTGGATTTCTATAGTTAAAACAATTTTGTTATTTCTTGTTATCCTTTTCCTTGTAACAATAGGGTTCGGGATCCTACGCTGTTTGATTTTCAAAGCTATCAATGGTCTCATACCTTCTACCTCAGAAGTCAACCACATAGAATTGGCAAATCTAAAGCAAGCTGATTTCCCCACCAATTATAAGTGGTGGGATGATGCTGTTCAAGATTACAACAACATGGACTCTGAGGTCAGAAGGTTGAAATGACTTTAATCTTTATTATTTGGAATTTTTTTTAAATATTATTTTACAAAGAACCACCCAAGGGGTGGAAGAAAGACAAACTTCTTTAACTACATTGGTTAAGTCAGAGGGACATCAAGAAGTCCCTCCTAGGGAAAGGAATGTAAACATAGGTTACGGTTAGGAAAACATGTCTCTTGTTGACAGAACAGTGTCTGGGAAAAAGTTTTAGAGAACTCAAACATCACAGCACGAACTATACCTACAGTGGGAAACTCCACATTCCATGTAACCTAATGTTTTTCTTCTAACTTTCTTAAACAAAAAAAGGTGAGATGTTGTATTCCTCTGGGGAAATGATTTTTCCCCACGTGATAGTTTAAGGCCACTTTGGGAGGAGAACTCCTAGGGAAACTCTCCCTCCCCTCTCCCAATCGGTTCGGGAGAAAACTCGTCAGAGAGAAAATGGAAAGAAACCTGTTTATTAAACTAGCAAAACACTCTCCCAGCACAATAGATTGAACAATACCAGATGATGAATTAAGGAAAACAAAGTCTCTCTTGTAGATGGTCTCTGCTCTCGGTTCTTTCTAGCGGTGGTGGAAGTTGCTGCGAAGGGTAGCTCTCAGTGGGTCTAGGTGCCAGCTCTCTTGGCGCCCCCCGGGTCCTCAGTATGGGGGAGGTTTGAACTGTTCCAAAAAACAGGCGGAAAAAAAGGGAAAAAAGAAAAAAAGGAAAAAAAAAAAAAAAGTGAAGCTTCTCAGCCCTAACTAAGCTATGCTAACTAGCTACAGAGCGAAGCGAAAGTGAGTGCTGGAAAAAAAAAACAACTTGCCGTCTGGGTGCCAGTGACTCACACTCTTCAAGGCCAGTCTGAGAGGTTTCTGAAAACAAACTGTGCACTTTCTCCCTGTTTACTCTCAGATCCAAATTAAAGGTACAGCATGTAATATTCAACATAAGCCCAACAGACGATTGGGGATACATCGTAATGTCACCCCAAGACACCCCAGAACCCCCTAAAGCCTGTAACTATTTAGTTTGACCCTATCTTCCCTTATCTATAGCCAATTGGCTTAGTGCCAGCTATCTGTCCTGAGACAGAGAGTCTAGATAAACCCGTGCTCTTCCTTGTTCGGTCTCTCTCTTTGCCCTGGGACCCCTTTGAGAATAAAGCCTTGGATTAATTCTGAGGTAAGAGCCTCTTTTGAATCTTTTATCCTATCCCCTGAAATATTTCCCCCAAAAGCCCCTCAAGGAAACTGAGCTAGCACAGGAGCCCAGGGGGGCGGGCAGGGGGGAGTACTTCAGTCAGGCTCTCCCTGAACTTGACAGGGCAGCTGTTCTTCCTGGCCTTCTGGAAACAGTCCAGCTATGACACGTTCCTGATAGGTGTGTTTCATTCTGTTGCTCCAGGCAACTTGATAAAGGCTCCTTCCACCCACTCATTAACCCGCCCAGACTCTAACAATACGGCCCATTTGCTTAGTTAAAATTTGCTTAAATTGGTTGTTTCATACAAAGGAACACTTAATTTGATCTCATATTTTCTGAGCCAACAGTAATAATGCTAGATGCATATCAGAGGGTGATTGCTACAGTTCTTTATGAGTAAAGTTATTTTTAAGAATCATTATCCTTTTCTTGACACCAAGATTTTATGCAGCATAAAATAAAACTTGGTTTCTGTGAGAAATCAAGTTGTGATTCGTGTCAATCAAATAGCATGTGTGTCTGTGGGCAATGTGAACAAAGACCATGGGATTATTATAAAGAAAAGTTTTTCAGCTAAGTAAGGCATGGAAGTGGGGTTTAACAAGACAACTATACAACAGTAGGCTTTTAACTAACAGTTTGTTGTAACAACAAAATTGTAATTGTTTGCAAGTAATTAATATAAGCCTTAAACTACCTTGTAGTATAAGTTTTAAACTATCCTTTGTACAAGTTATAATATTTTTTTTTGTATAGAAGAATTTGCAATCCTTTAATAAGGGAGTAAGTAAGACTAACAAACCAAAAGGCCCTACAAAGATATCTTGAAACATGCTGACTTTTAAGGTTTTGTAATAAGTGAGAGGGGCCCCATGCAGACAGGTGTTGGGACATACTAGCTTAAGTTGTGTAATAACTAAGAAAAAACTTGCAAAATGTATGCTGACTAACAGAATATATACGCTTTCTTAAGCAAACTGTATAACCAAAAATTATGCTAGTGGAAAAAGATATTTTAAAAGAAGAATGGGAGATTGGAGAAACATCAGAAGACCATCTTGGACCACCTTCCCAATAGATCTTCAAAAACCACAACTGCTGATTATGAAGAAAAGCAAGTAGAAAATAACTGAAAATTTGGGGAAGTGAAGTGCCTAGAATGGTATAAGAAGACCACCACGTGAGAGCAGATCTGTGCGTTGCTTGGGGTGGAGACCCCTGTGTTACAAATGTTACAACGTTAATAACGAGGCCGTCAATCCAAAGGTGTTAAAAAGGAATGGCCGATCGTTTATTGTTGCAAACTTGGCTACAGGAACAGGAGGCTGGGCTAGTCCCAGCCTCACACGGCAAGTCAGAGTAACAAAAAAAAAAAAAAAACAAAAAAAACAAAAAAAACGTGCCCACGGACGCACGGGCCCCCCTCGTCAGGACAGTCCAGTTCCTGAGAGAGAAGCGCCCCCCTGAGGGTGGTCAGTCTCTTTTAAAGCCTCTGTCCCCTCAGGGATTGGTCCGTTTTGGATCCTTTCCCGGATTGGTGTATTCTTCGGGCTCTCATTGGCTGTTAGCGGGGTGCTTTCCACACCAATCATTCCTTCCCGCCACGTTTTGATTGGGTGGTCATGTTCCAATGAAGGCTCTGGGTGGTGGTCTCAGTTTTGAGTTGTTTGGGGGAAGGGTAGAAGATCCCCCTGCGCTTTGGTGTTGTCCCTTTAACTAGATTCGGGAAGGCAGCCGCACAGAACTCTTACAAACTTCTTAACTAAACACTTGTAACAATATCTAACAACTAGTGAACAACATTACAACAGTGAATATCCCCAACAATTCAGAACTCATTGCAAAATAAACAGTTACAAGTAGAAAATGAGACATCAATTTCAGTTTTCTTGTATCTATAACAACTCCCCCCTCTAAAACTTTGATCGGGCTGTAGGCCCGCATCAACTATTAAAACTTTTACAACTCTTCTCTATAAACTCTATATACTTTTCTAATGAATTGATACTTTTCATACATTTCTTTTGCAGTTTCTGGTTCACTCTCTTCTTGTTCTAATTTCATTATTTTAACATCTTCAACCTTTTTATTATCTAATATTTCAAGGACTGAGGTTTGCACTATGTTCTTTACTGTTCGGATTAAGCATGGGATTATACAAGGAAGAAAAACAATACTTACTAATGCACCTCCAAGCACAAATAATACTTTCTTCCACCATTCCCCTGAAAAGATACTGTCCCACCAGTCTTTTTTCATTATCGTTGTCCATTTTTGGACAGGCACATGAGCTAGCTTCCTGATGTTATTAGTGATATTTTTGATTGTTTCACTGTGGTCATCAATTTCAACACAGCATTCTGATGAGTTAAATTTGGCACACACCCCTCCTTCTTCTGCTAACAGATAGTCAATTGCTAGTCGGTTTTGGTATATCATAGTACGCATTTGGCGGGACTGAGCGGATAATAGATCTAAGGCGAAACTTGTTTGATTAGTTATTATTTCTACTAAGGCCTGTAGACGGATGATTCTGTTTAACATATATATAGGTGTTCTATATCCCCACATTCCATCCTGTGCCCAGGTAGCAGGACCATAAGTCTCAATAATCCTTTCAGGGGGCCACTCGTCATCTTTCCATCTTTGAGTGCCTCCTATTTGTACATCTCTTTTTCTTCTTTTCAGTTCATCATATAATGGTATTCCTAATTGTTGACTTGCAACTCTGGGTAGGAGGAAAAAAGGAGGGTCTTATAGCTCCAAGGGAACAACTTCCTGCCCAGTCTTTTGGTAACATCACATATGCCTTTCTATTACAGATCCAAAAAAGGCCTTTTGGAGCTTTCCAATATTTTGAAGAATTAATCTCCACTATTCCATCTTTGCTCCAAAACTTTGAAAGTTTCGCCTCGCCTTGGAAGGGGTTAGATTGTTGTGCCATACATTCATACAGACCTTCTGCTACAACCCAATTACAACTCTGCTGTGCAATACACTCATGTGAAAATTTTGTTTTTACCCATGTGCAGTTTTTTTCTGGGTGTCTAGTCCAATACTTTATAGGGGGGTCAGGTATCCACCACTGATGGGTTTCATTTGTCACATAATACCTCTTGCATGGTATTTCTCCCACATAACTCTTATACCTAGGTCCTTTTCTCCAAATACACTCTTCCCCAAACACTTCTGACCTTAATTCCCAAATTTCTTCTTCTGGTCTTTGATCTACCTTTGATGCTTCTCTTCCTACTATCTTTAACACATTGGGTGTGCTCAGAGGTATTCCTTCCCAGGGCCAAATTTCTGCCATATGGGTGTCCCCACATATCCAGCAATTAGTTATGTTAAGTTCTCTGCTTATCTTTTCTACTAGATCCAAAAACAAATTCTTTTCTCCTATTTGAGGCTCAGGTTTCTTTTGGGCTTTACTAGTTATTAACTTTTCTTTAATTGTATCTAACTTATAAACTCTTTTTACTTTTAGATCTACTGGTTTCTTTTCAGAACACATCCATTCTTCTGCATTAGGGCATTCCCCTACCAGTTTTTGCTTAAAACTCCCTACATTTTTAAAGAGCCAATATACTTTCCCATCTTCCTCACAAGTATATAACCAAGACAAGTTGATACAGTCTGGATTTGGGTTTGTATGAACCCTGAAGACAAATGTTCGGAGATTCCCTACATAAATTGGATAGCGACACTTATCACAGTTTCCTGCCTCTCCTGTGGTGACGATCATCAACAGGAGGACTACCCACGGGAGTCCGGTACCAAATGTCCCTTTATTCATGTGCTTTCCTGGGGACCAGCGTGGATCTTGGCCCGGGCTTGCCTCCCGCAACACTTCTGCAGGTCGCTGTTCCTTCATTGTAGGGTTCTCCTTCTTGTATCAACTTGTGCTGCCAATATCGTTTTGGGCCGGATTGCTACAATGCAGGGGAATGCTCTAATCACAGAAGATTAACCTAGAACAAGAAACAGCAAAAGATTACAATTATTAGTACACAACTTTTAAAACTCTTTAATCATCAGGAAGTTTTAGCAAGGAGTTTGTGAACTTCATGTCCAGACTTAGCTTGTGGGTTTTTCTGTTGGTCTTTTCTTCAGCATTAACTTTGTATCAGTAGATTCCACTACAGCCCATTCATCTGGAGGAGAAACTGGTCCTTTAACTCGAGAGGCATGTGTCCATCCCTTCTCTTGTGTCCTTACTGCTGTCTCCGTGACCAGTAGGACTTGGAAGGGGCCTTCCCACTTCGGGACCAGTGGTTGCTCTTTCCAAGTTCTTATCAGTACCCAATCTCCAGGCTGAAACTTATGAATGACAAAATCAATAGGTGTTGATTGAGCAAGGTAACCTTTTTCTCTTAACTGTTTTAAAGTATTTGCAATGACTTGAACATACTTCTTTACATGCTGTTCCCCTTCTTCGTAAGTCCCTAAATTCTCGGAATTTGTTAAAAATGGGAGCCCAAACAACATTTCATATGGGGAGACACCAACATCTGCTCTGGGTTTTGTTCTTATCCTTAACAGTGCTAGAGGGAGGCATTTTAACCAATTCATTTTGGTTTCCTCGGTTAACTTAGTAAGGGTTGTTTTCAGAGTTTGGTTCATTCGCTCTACCCTCCCTGAGCTCTGAGGTCTCCATGGAGTGTGGAATTTCCATACAATGTTTAGGGCTTGGGTTATCTGTTGGATTATTTGGGCAGTGAAATGGGGGCCTCGATCTGAATCAATAGTGTTTATTAGCCCATATCTAGGTATTATCTGCTCTAGTAAAATTTTTGCCACTGCATTTGCAGTGGCTCTTACAGTTGGGAATGCCTCAATCCAATGGGTTAGATGACCTACTATAACTAAAACAAATTTGTATCTTTGTACTTGGGGAAGTTCTGTAAAGTCTATTTGTATATTTTGGAAGGGTCTTCTTGCTAACTCTCTTCCCCCTTGGGGCATCTTCCTCATTACCTTTTTGTCTATTCTTTGGCAAATCATACATTGTCTTGTTATTAGTCTTGCTATATCAAACACCCCAATACACACATAACTTCTCATAAAATGGTCACAGAGGGCTTGTGTTCCCCAATGGGTTGAGGCATGGAGACTTTCTAAGATTTTTCTCGTTAATGCTTTATTCAAGACTGGTCTCCCATCAGGCATTTTCCATCTGCCGTTATTATCTTCAGTTGCCCCATGTTTCTGTATTTCTGCCCGCTCTCTTTCATTAAGAATTGGGACTTCCTCTTCATCTCTTTCATTTTCACTTGTAATATGTAGAATTTTTCCTTCATCTCCCTCAAGAGCTGCCTTCTTTGCTTCCTGATCAGCCAAATTATTCCCTTCTATTTCTCTGGAATTTCCCTTCTGATGCCCTCGAATATGTACCACTGCAATCTCTATAGGTCCTTTTAATGCTTCTAACACCTCCTTGATCAAACTTTCATGCGTTAAAGTCTTTCCTTTTGAATTTATAAATCCTCTTTCAACCCAAATCTTCCCAAATGTATGTACTACTCCATACGCATATTTGGAGTCTGTATAGATTGTTCCAGCTTTCTGATCCAACCATTTCAAACCTCTAAGCATGGCATAGACTTCGCAGCACTGTGCTGACCACTTTGTGGGAAGTTTCCCTCTTTCTATGACTGTCATTCTATTTCCATCCACAACTGCATAACCAGAGGCTCGCTTTCCTTCAATTACTCTGGAGGAACCATCCACAAAAAGAACTTCTCCTTCATCTAGAGGACACTCCAATAAATCCTCTCTGACTTTTGCTTGTAAGTGTACTAGTTCAAGACAGCAGTGTTCTAATTCATTATCTTGATCTGGCTTTCCATATAGAAATTGTGCTGGATTTTGGACTTTTGTAGTGGTCAACTCTAAGTTCTCACTATTGTTCAGAATAAGCTCATATTTCAAGATCCTACTGTCCGAAATCCACTGACTTACTCCCTTGCTCAACATTGCTCTCAAATCATGTGGAGTGTATACTTTTATTTTACTTCCAAAAGTTAATTTGTAGCATTCTTCAACTAGTGCTACTGTTGCTGCCACTGCCTGTAAACATGTAGGCCACCCTCTTACCACTGGATCTAACAATTTAGAGATATATGCAATGGGTTTCTTTACACTACACCACTCTTGCACCAACACACCATAAGCTATGCCTTCCTCAACGTTCACAAACAATTCAAATAACTGTTTTAAATCAGGTAAACTTAACACTGGAGCTGTCATAAGCCTCTTTTTTAGAATCTCGAAATTCTCTTCATCTTCCTTTGACCAATTTATAGGTTCATCCTGCACTAATTTTTCATAGAGGAATTTAACCAATTTTGTATGTCCATCTATCCACATTTTGCAGTAACCAATTAATCCTAATAATTTTCTTACATCCCTTTTGGTCTTTGGTGCTGTTAATGCCAATATTCCCTGTATGCGATTTGAATCTAATTTCTTGTAGCCTCTTCCAATTAAGTGTCCTAAGTATTTTAATTCAGATTCTACAAATTGCAATTTATTCTTAGATACTTTTAACCCCTTTTCTCCTAGGAAATTTAGTAATTTTACGGTTGTCTCTCGGACTTCTTCTTTCTGCTCACCTGATATTAACAAATCATCAACATACTGCAAGACTTGTACTTCTCCTATAGGGGTAAACTGCTTTATAATTTCTTCTAATACTTGGCCAAATAAACTGGGTGACTCTGTAAATCCCTGAGGCAATCTTGTCCACCTTAGCTGTTGCTTTCTTTCTGTTTGTCCATCCTGCCATTCAAAGGCAAACCAGTCTCTACTCTTTTCTTCTAAGGGGCAAGCCCAAAAGGCATCCTTCAAGTCTATTACACTAAACCAGGCATGTTTCACAGATACTTTACTTAACAGAGTGTAGGGATTCGCTACCACGGGATATCGGGTAATCGTTTGTTTATTCACCTCCCTCAGGTCTTGAACGAGTCTGTATGTTCCATCTGGTTTCTTAACTGGCAGCACAGGAGTATTATGTGGTGACATGCATGGTTCTAGGATCCCTGCTTCTATTAAATCTCTGATTACTGGTGTTAAACCTATTTTTCCTTCTGCTGATATCGGGTACTGTTTCACTCTAATTGGTGGTATCCCTGGTTTCATTCTAATTTCGATGGGTGGGATGTTCAGCAGCCCATGTTTACCCTTCTCTGCCCACACTCTGGGATGGATCTCTGCTTCATCTTCTTGTTTTAATACCATCATTTTGACTACCATGCGCCCTTCTTCTGGGACTATACCAATCCTTAGTTGTATTTGCAAATCTCTCCCCAGGAGATTATTAGTTAAATTTGGCATATACAATAAATCAGCACATCCTTCCCTAAAACTTCCTCTTACTTGCACTTGTTCAATCACTGATACACTGAAAGGATTACTTTCTGCTCCTGTTACTTTACATGTCCTGTCACTTAACTTACACCCACTAGGTAACTTCGAGATACTGGACCTGTCGGCCCCAGTGTCAACTAAAAACTCAAATTCTTCGCTCTGGGGGCCAACTTCTAAGTTTACCAAGGGCTCATTATGTTGTTTTATTATTTCCCCCAGAGCATAGAGCCCCTGACACCCCTAATCTTCTCCCTTGTCCCCTCGGAGGATCCTCTCAAGGGTGTCCTGTTCTCTAGCAATTGCTTCATCCATTTGCTTTTTCCTACAAAATCGTTGCGTGTGTCCTTTCTCTCGACAGTAATAACATACTAAATCAGCCCTCGGTGTCCTCCTTCCTTTATCTGGTTCTGTTTTCTTTTCAACACTTCCTTTCGATCTATCCTCTTTTGGTTCACCTCCTCCAGCTCCCACACTTTCTCTTGCTATTGCCACCATGATCTTTGCTTTTGCCTTTGTCTTCTCTTCTTCCCTCCTTAGATATACTTTCTGCGCTTCTCTCAACAACTCATTAAGAGTTTTCTCATTCCATTCCTCTATTTTCTCTAGTTTCCTCCTTATATCAGTCCAAGCTTTTGTTACAAATTGTACTTTAATTAACGTTTGGCCCTCTGGACTATCAGGGTCTACACTTGAATAAAGTCGAAAGTTTCTTTTTAATCTTTCTAGCCAGGCGCTAGGTGTCTCATCTTTTTCTTGCTGGCTGTCAAAAGCTAGTTTTGCATTTGTAGTCCTAGGAACAGCTTCCCTAATTCCTCTTATTATTAATGTCCTGTACTCCCTCATATTCCTTCTACCCATCTCATCATTTGGATCCCAGCCTGGTGAATATTGTGGCATCTTTTCTTCCCCTCTTGGGCCTGTCCTGTTCTCTCTCTCCCAAATTTTCATCCCCGCTGCTCTAATCAATTGTACTTCTTCTGTGGAAAAGAGGATACTCATGATGGAGTTCAGTTCATCCCATGTATAAACACTGGGACCCAGGAACTGGTCAAGCTGTTCCGATGTTCCAATCGGATCCTCTAGCAATCCTTTTATCTCTTTCTTAAAATTTCTAACCTCTGAAGCAGTTAACGGTGCATCTACAAATCCTATTCCTCCTATTACCCCTCCCATAGGTACTTCTCTCAACGGAAATAACTTCCCTACTACTTCTGTTGGTTCTCTCTTTGCTTTTGATCGTGTATTATAATGATGACCTTCTATTCCTGGTTCTAAAATGTCTCCTGACACTTCCCCTACTTCCTTCCTTACTTTTTGTGCAGGCTGATTTGGGGAGAGAGCTATGGGAGTATTTTGAAAAGTCGGTGCTAAAACTAGCTCTTGGACTCTCTGGGGAGTTAGATTGGGGTCTGTGACACCAGATACAATAGTATGGGGGGACTGTGATGTAATTGGTGTTGGACACAGTGTGGGTTGTTCTGAATAAAGTAAAGATTGAGCTTCAGGCCTGGTTGGAGGTAGTAAAGGTGGGGGTTGAATTGTGCACACAGTGTTAGATGATGAGGGTAGAGATAAGGATTGTACTGGAGATTGAACTAAAGGAGGAGGAGATGGGATTTGACTGGTAGATAAGGGAGGTGGAATAGGTTGGGTGAAGGTATTCTGAGGAATAGGTTGGTTCACAGTAGATGGTGAAGGTTGTGTTGGAAATGTGGGTTGTTGTACAGCAGAAGGAGATGGGGCTAAAGATTGGGAGAGCTCAAGAGGTGGCAGAGACTGGGTTAGGGATGATGACAGATTAAAGGGTGACAGAGACTGGGTTAGGGATGAGGACAGAATAGGAGGTGATGTAGATGGAACTGGCAGAGATGATAGTGGTGGCATGTGAGTTAGAGGTGGCAGATATGGACTAGGTGGTCGTGCAGCTGGTGGAGTTAAAGGAGGTGGTGGGGGAAGGTGGTCTAGTGGATCCCATTTGCTTTCCAATACTTTTTCCTTCTCCTTCTCAGGTTCATTTGACATTTTATAGACCTTTACTTTCTTATCCCATATATCATTTTCTAACCAACAAGACGCATATTTAACCTCTTCTTCATTTTGTAACTCTCTTAATCTAAGATGCCTATTCAATGCCACACACAGCCACTTTTCTTTAGTTCCATACCAGGGCCAGTAAACTGGTCCTTCCTCTATGCACTCATTTGGCCACTTCTCAACACAATACTTTATCATTTTAATCTTATCTAAGCTTTTCAAGTTATTGTCTTTATCCCAATTTTCCAGCATTTCTCCCAATGGACTGTTGGGAGGAATGTCCTTTATCTTTCTTGCCCTTTTTACACTTTTTGTACTATGACTAGTACACTGTCCCATCCTGTTACTTATAAATTATTATTATAAAAAATGTAGGCCTATGTAATTAAATTATGGGGAAAAAAAATGGCTGCCTTAAAAGAAAATGGAGGCCTATGTAATTAAATTATGGGAAAAAAATGGCTGCCTTAAAAGAAAATGGAGGCCTATGTAATTAAATTATGGGAAAAAAAATGGCTGCCTTAAAAGAAAATGGAGGCCTATGTAATTAAATTATGGGAAAAAAATGGCTGCCTTAAAAGAAAATGGAGGCCTATGCAATTAAATTATGGGAAAAAAATGGCTGCCTTAAAAGAAAATGGAGGCCTATGTAATTAAATTATGGAAAAAAAAAAATGGCTCCCCTAAAAAAATTGAGGCCTTTTTAATTAAATTATAATGATTAAACAACAAAATACGTATGATTAAATTATAACAATTAAACAACAGAAGAAATATATGTGCAATTGTAAGTACTACTAAAATAATAGAATTAAATGAACTGTGGCTCCGCCCTTAAGTGCCACCCACTGGCACCGCCCTCTCTAAGACACTCCACTGCCAAAATGGCGACCGTTCACTTTAAGCTCAGCTGTCTTCTAGTTCGGACCTCACTAACAGGTCCCCTCGGATCCCTGGATTCCCCTCTCCTGACGAGCTGTCTGGGGACTCTTGGATAGTCCTCACCCCAGCACCTCACTCGTCAGGCTCACCGCAATTACAACATATATTTTGGGCTTCAACTTAAATTTACGGTGCCTCTACCCGAACGGAATAGCAACTGACAGGCAACACAACTTTTAAACAACTTAAAACCAGCCCTTGTTTAAAAAAAAACACCAAAAAGACAAGAACTAAAACCACCAAACTCAAAATGTCGCCTTTACCTCACAAACCAAACAGAAAAACTTCCCTAACCAGGCAGGTTCTAAAACGCCCACCTCACTCCTAGTGAATGAGGGGTCCTCTCACTGCCGGCGGCCCCTCTAACCCAGCTGGTCGCCGGACTGTGAGGAAACTTGTCTTACCCCTCCCAACAAGTAATTCCCGCACTCTGAACTACTCTGTTAGGAGGCTGTAAGACTCCCCCTCCCTACAAACCCCCCTGATGGGTTTCCAACTCGGGAAGGTCCTAGTTTTCCCCCTTATGTTGGGCACCTTCCTCCCCCCCTGCCAGAAGGGAGGCAATCTCCTCTCCGGTGGTTACTCTGACCTCGTAATCTCCGGAGGGGAGTATTTTTCCCAACCCTAAGGGTCCTAGTTCCCCACTTGAACCACCTCCCTTGTGGCCAAGTGCTAGGAGCCTATCCCCTCCAGGTATCCCTGGTTCCCTCCCTGGTGGGTCCCACTCGTGCGTCAGTGTCCCACCCTGGGGAGAGCCTACTCCAGGGCACCCCTAGGAGCCTCCTTCACTGGAGGAACGGGAGCCTACACGAGTAAGGGTGGCTAAAGGTATGGTACTTCCCCTTCACCGTCCTCCACAAGGTACTTCAGGGCGCACTCACACGGTTTGCGTGTCACTCCGACCTTCGCTGCAGTTCCTCACACGCCCGAGGAACTGAGGCTAGTCTTGCAGGTCAGTCACACCTCAGACAGTCTCCACCCGCCCGGAGACTCACACCCTCACTGATACACACACACACATGCTCTCACCGGCAATCCTCTTTTACACTCCCACTCACTTCGCACCACCCAGTGCCAAACCCCACCCACAGAACCGACCTGTGCTCTGCGGGCCTCGCTCCCTCTCAGAGGGTCTTCCAATCTGAGTTGCCGGGTTCCTGTAGCCCTTCGGGAAACTCCCAGCTGTCCCGTCCACGGTCCAGAAGAATCCGGCTTTCTCAGGTGGAGAAAAAATCCTCCAGGCGCGCCGTCCCGAGGTGCGTCTTCTTCCGGATCGCTTCAGGGTGTGGGATCCCGGACGATCCCCCAGAATTGTTACAAATGTTACAACGTTAATAACGAGGCCGTCAATCCAAAGGTGTTAAAAAGGAATGGCCGATCGTTTATTGTTGCAAACTTGGCTACAGGAACAGGAGGCTGGGCTAGTCCCAGCCTCACACGGCAAGTCAGAGTAACAAAAAAAAAAAAAAAAAAAAAAAAAAAAAAAAAAAAAAAAGTGCCCACGGACGCACGGGCCCCCCTCGTCAGGACAGTCCAGTTCCTGAGAGAGAAGCGCCCCCCTGAGGGTGGTCAGTCTCTTTTAAAGCCTCTGTCCCCTCAGGGATTGGTCCGTTTTGGATCCTTTCCCGGATTGGTGTATTCTTCGGGCTCTCATTGGCTGTTAGCGGGGTGCTTTCCACACCAATCATTCCTTCCCGCCACGTTTTGATTGGGTGGTCATGTTCCAATGAAGGCTCTGGGTGGTGGTCTCAGTTTTGAGTTGTTTGGGGGAAGGGTAGAAGATCCCCCTGCGCTTTGGTGTTGTCCCTTTAACTAGATTCGGGAAGGCAGCTGCACAGAACTCTTACAAACTTCTTAACTAAACACTTGTAACAATATCTAACAACTAGTGAACAACATTACAACAGTGAATATCCCCAACAATTCAGAACTCATTGCAAAATAAACAGTTACAAGTAGAAAATGAGACATCAATTTCAGTTTTCTTGTATCTATAACACCTGCACACCCAGCGCTGTCATTGCTCACCCTTTTATCGAACAAATTAATAAATTTGCTATATTGCTTGATGTATTGGCAAGTCTAGCTTTTCATATATTACAGTTTCCACCCCTTAGAGAAAGACAGGGAAATTCTTCAGCTGCTACATAATATAGGAAATCAAGAATTTTCATTTACACTGTTGTATTGTCCTTAATTGTCCTTATTGTCCACACCTACAGGAAAAGTTGACACTTTTTTTTTTTTCCTTTCTCTCGTTTGAGACCACTGGAACTATCTATGCTTTCTTATTATTTTACTTCTGTCTGTGGGGCCCCTCCATGGACATGAACACCTAATGGATGTGCATCCATGTGCCTGGTTCTGGAATGACAGCAGTTATCCACCCTGTTCCTCCTAGACATAGGAGTCACAAAAGCACAGAATCAATTAGGTTGGAAAAAAACTCCAAGATCATTGAGTCCAACCTATGACCCAACACCACCTTGTCAACCAGACCATGGCACTGAGTGCCACATTCAGTCTTTCCTTAAACACCTCCAGGAATGGTGACTCCACCACCTCCCTGGGCAGCCTGATCCAATGTCTAATCATCCTTCCTGTGAAGAAATTCCTCCTAATGCCCAACTTAAACCTGTTCTTAAGACTGTGTCCCCTTGTCCTGCCGATGGTTTCCCGGGAGAAGAGCCTGACAACCCACCTGGCTACAGCCTCCTGTCGGGAAGTTGTACAGAGCGATAAGGTCCTCCCTGAGTGTCCTTTCTCCAGGCCAAACACCCTCAGCTCCCTCGAGAGCTCCTCATCAGACTTGTGCTCCAGACCCTTCCCCAGCTCCGTTGCCCTTCTCTGGACTCGTCCCAGCACCTCAATGTCCTTCCTAAACTGAGGGGCCCAGAACTGGACACAGCACTGTCACCTTCCCATGTCATCCTGAGGGGACGGGGAACGCACATCGTGCTGTGGGAGGGGAAGGTCAACTCTCAAGACCAGGAGTGGGGACGTGGGACAGCGCGGGGACACCTGCACCCTGCTGGGATGGGGACAGCCCCACCGAGAGAACAGCTCCGGTGATGTGTCCCCTCTCTCCCGTCCCCGGACAGTTCCCCGCGCTCGGGGCTGCTGCACGGCGATGCTGAGGGCGGGTCCGCCGCGGCCATGTTGAGGGCGGGGAGCGCGGAGGGAGCGGAGGCGGTGCCCGGGCCGCTGCGGGAGCGGCGCCTCCTGCTCCCACCGCCCGCTGCCGCCGCCGCTCCTGTCGCTCCCTGCGCCTACTCCCGCCTCTCCGAGCCGCCCGCAGCCGCCGCCGGCGGGGCCGCGCTCCATGGCGACCCCCAGCCCCTGCATCGTGGTGAGTGCGGGAGCTGCCGCCCTCGGGACGGGGGATGCTTGGTGCCGGGGCCGCTGTCCCCCGCCTGCCCCCGGGAATACGGTGGTCTGTGAGGGGACGCGGGGGTTGGCGTGTCGTATCGTATCCTGTGTTGTGTCGTGTCGCGTCCCCGGGCGCCGGGAGCCTCTGCCCCGCGGAGTCACCTTGAGGGCAGCCCCGGCCTCCCGGCGCCGGGCCCGTGGCTGCCCGTCCCTGCCCCCGGCCGGGCGCATCCCTTCCCGGAGCCGCCGCAGGTCCCTCGGGGTGGGATCCGGGGGGATCCGGAGCCCGAGGGCGACGGGCAATGCCGGCGTTGGAGCCTCCGGGGCGAAGGTGGAAGAACTTCCCCCAGCGCGGCACAAATTCCTGTTGCTGCTCGCGGCGTGCCGGAGGCTCTGGTCGGGAGAACCCCACGCGTGAGCTGGGTCTGGTTCTGCAGGAGCAGCATGCTTTATATTTTTGCGTAATTGCCGCATCTGCTAAGGCGCTTAATGAGCTAATGCTCATTTTTATTCATCGTTTTTAAGCAAGTGCCAATGCTGATGAAGTGCGTGCGGTGTCTGATGGCCTAGAGCTGTGACGGCCACGAGGTTGCGACAGTAAATCCCTGCAGTCCATAAAAAACCTGATAAACCCTGTAGGAAGGGCCCATTCCCTGCCAGATGCAGAACGGAAGGTTTAGTAGACACGCTGGATATAACGATGGGTCTGACCAAAGAAAAACCCCATGAGTTTTGGGAAGGACCTGCCTTATTTCTTAAAATAAGAACTGTGAACTGCAGGGACCATGAGCTTGAGCTGTGTGTGTGTAGCTCACACAGGGTCAGTTTTGGATGGGAGGGTGAAATAATAATGAAATTCCCCAGACGAAATACTCATTAAAGATTAATCAACAAAACCCCCATGTAAACAGTTGTCTGACCACTGGCCAGGTAAGTGTTTCCACAGACACTGAAATAAGATTTGAGTCCTGCAAGGGTACTTGTAGCCAGAATGGATACTTAAAATGCCTGCCCTGGTGAACTGTCAGCACTAACCTTCTGTTTTCCCTCTGAAATTCTTTTTCACATAGTAGTGTTCAGCTACATAACCAGAGAGGGAAGTAATTAAAAGAACACATCATGTTCAAGCTGCAGCAGGGTTAGGGTTCGAGGAAGACTGATGTGACAGTGTGCCCTGAACCTCAGCAGTGTTTGGTATCATTATGTATGTATGCTAATCCCTTGTACTAATTAATATGCACTTGCCAGTGTTGCAGGCTGTTTAATACAGGGAGTTTGCCTATGTGGAACAGGTTGCTGAAAGCTTTAATTTCAGATTCTGGATGAGTTTGAACCTCCCCGTTTTGGAATCGATGGTCAGAGCAGAGTTGCTTCACAGCAGCATAACTTGTCATGCTCATGTAGCTCTCTTGTCTTGTCCTGCAAGCTGGCTCATGTGTTTTGTTGTGATTGAGTGTTGCGGAGATTTGGAAGGTGTCCATGTCAGAACGTCTGCTTGCTTAATTGCAAGATGCAGGTTTTGCATTACACTAGGAAAATCAGAGGGGTTAAAAACCTTATTTTTGTAATGGAATATAGAGTTTCACTGAGGTGTAGTAACTTCACTTTCCTGCTCTCTACTGGAGGAGAACCTTGTATTTCACGCATTGCATAACAACTCACAATATTTCAAGTAACCCTTGTGAACTCTTAGATAACTTTGTGTTTAGTGTGATGTTTTTAGAGAGGGGGGAAAGTAAGGTGGTTCTGATGGGCATTGTGGGTTTGATAGGTTTTACTGATGGGTTTGATAGTTTTTAATGAATAAAGCAAAGAACTTGAAGTTTCTCAGCACAGACTTTCTATAAGGCTTTGTAGAAATTTTACCTTATTTCCTTTTCAGATTGGCGATGATGAACAAGGTTACGACCTGGATTTGTTCTGCATACCTAAGCATTATGCAGATGATTTGGAAAAAGTCTATATTCCTCATGGGCTCATCATGGACAGGTTGGTTTGACTTCAGGCAGTACACTGATTGCATGGAACTGGAATAAACATCTTCCAGTGATAGTTTTGCTGCTTGGAGACTTTAAATAGATTACATTTAATTAAAGACTCAAATGTAAAATTAATCTTTTTTTTTTTTTTTTTTTTTTACTTCTAAGAGTTTGTTCATTTGCAGTCATGCTATTTTTTGAAAATTAGTCATAATTCTCAAGTGAAATTTTGTAGTATGTAGCAACTTAGGACTTTCTTTCCAGTGTTTCTTTGATGTTTTACCTTCTTAAAATCTAACTAGAAGATGTTTTGTTGTGTCAGTTCAGTCTGAAAATTTAGTCTCTTGAACTTCCATAAGATATTAATAAAAGTAAACTATTAATCACATCATTTTAGACTCTCTCGTGTTGATGTGGTAGATAAATAATGCTCAACTTTTTCCTGCCTTCCAAGAAAGACATTATCCTCTGCAAATATCAATCTGTCACTTCTGTGGTTGCTGAAATCTGTGATATGCTGTGCAAGTTTTATCTTGTGTGATCAGAAATGTGTTCATAAGCATACAAGACATTTTTGTTTTACTTTGTGTTTGAAAGTTGCTAATTTCCTTTATGAGAATGAACAACAAATTCAGTGAATTTATGAGTGGTGCTGGATGGATCTTCCAGGGGATCTTGTGACTAGGAATGCATTTAGATTTTGCATGGTTCTGTTTGATTAGATACAATGAACATCCCTATAAAAAAGTTTATTTTTAAATATTAAAACTTTACACTGGAAGTCCATATAGAGGAAAAAATTGGATGAAGTACAGGTCGTTAAGGAATTGACATAAAGTTTATAATGGTTGGCTTTCTCTGAGAAACCTTCTTGTCGCTGTTGTATTAGGGATAGCTGAATGAGCGACACAGACTCGAAACCCGTTGGAGGGCATATAGCACAGTTTATTAAAAATCACATCTTTTTATAGACTGTTCCGATATAGCTGGACATGATTGGTCCTTTAATTACACCCCTCACCATCATTGGTTAATTAGAAACAGCGCCCCTTTGTAAACATCTTGCAAGTCAACAACAAGTGCAAAACACCAGATGCAGGGATTGTTTTAATTTTCATGAGCTTTCTCACAGCTTCCCAGACCAATGTATGGGAAAGTTATTTGACTTTCTCTGGCACAGGCCTTGTAGCTGTCTGATGCTTGGAAATTTCTCTCTGACCAGGCTGTCAGCATCTAGCATCCACAATTCCCCCTTTTTATTTTAAAGCAAAAGGCAGTGTTTGTGATTCCCTGTAGGGCCCTTCGCGGGAAGGAGAACAAACACAGCACAAGAGGTCCCTTTAGTAATTTGCCGGTTACTAAACAGAACCTCAATCAGACACTGACTTAGATTGATCAGGGAGATTCTCTAGCACATGCTATTAAATTTTTCACAATCACATCCATGCACCAATATCAAGTCTTGCTGTTCATTCTTGCAAGAATTCAGTTACTAATTCTAATACAGTAAACAAAACATTGTTAGTCTGTTCAAAGAACTGGCAGTCTAACTTGTCAACACTCACTACTCTAGAAACAAAGGAAAAGATAGAATGCTCATTCTCTACTTGTAGAAGGACCATCTGATTGATGATCGGCATCCTGATTATCATTTGAAGGTTGCCTGTTGACCACATTCTGCTTTTGGTGTCGCAAGTCAGGGTGAACACACCTTGCAGGTATCCACCGTACCCCAGTATCTGTGGAAACGCATGCATACCCACGACCCCGAGCGATAAGCTCACACAGGCCCTCCCACTTATTAGTGGTTAGATCCCATATCCAGACTTTTGCTTGAGGCAGGTGCATCTGGCCTGAAGACTGCAACAAAAGAAAGTGATGCAAAATGACATGATTGTTTGAATTTTGTGGCACTGTAAGGTGATTAATTGTATATAGAGCCTTTTCCAATCAACTGTGTGGGGTTTCTCAAGGTATTCCCCCTTTTTGTTTTTCCAGAACACGCTTTAAAGTGCCATGAGCGCATTCAACAATACTAATAACCCACTTAAGGCTACAAATGTGTCATTGACTTGTTTGGCCACCTAATAACTTAATTTATCCAGTGTAATTAAAGCTTGAGCTATAACCACCCCAGGTGCTAAAAGGAATGCAGAAATAATAGAACCAGATTCCCAAAAGTCTGCATTATCCAAATCACCACAAATCAAAACCCACACCCCTTGGCAACTGCAAAGGCACACCAAAGGCACGTGAGATATTAGATGAGGTATAGTTACACCATAAGCTTGCGTTTCTATATATGTCTAATGTCTTTTAGGGAAATTGTGATACATGATTATTGCTTTAAAGTCCAAATAATTGAAACACAGAAAAAAGTCCATCAGCTGAAGATGTTGATCTTTGACATCACTGGATGTCTTCTTGAATCTTGAAACAAGGAATACCTGAAGAAGATCAGTAGGAACACAATACCATGATGTTGACATAGGGCTTTTGTTGTCAAATTGTCCCTGTAGTTTCCAGACATAACTATGTCTTGGCAGTCCCTCTTCTGATATTGTTCTGGCCACAGAGGCTGTACAATGATTTTCCTTTTCACTGGGCCTCATTCTTCAGAGGTGATCGGTGTCTGATCAAATTGAACAGGTGACTGCTTTGAACCTGCTGATGATAAAATACAGGCCTATCTTCTCCTTAAGTTAATAAATCAATTAGGCTTTACTGTTGTTACTCAATTGAAATTTAGATTTGATAACTCTTTTTCCAAATTTCCAATATAAATATTGCATTATTCAAAATTATCTGTTGTCTGAAGTTCTAATGTACATCTTGCATTATTCTAACATTCTTAGGGCACTAAATTCCCCTTCTTTTATTTTTTAAAAATGAGATGTATGTCTTTGGTTATGAATATGATAAAACATCAAGGTAAAGTAATATATGTAGCAAAAAAAAACTTATAGTACTCAGAAATTAGTCAGATAATAAACATAATCAATAGCACATGTGAAATTAAATTATTACCAATCACTAAAGTACTGTACCATCAGCCCAGAATCTGCAACAGCTGAAAAACTGTAAATCAATGAGGAATTGGACAATCATCTCCAGATAATGATCTCCAAGTTCATTCTAAAAACAGATTCAGCTCACATACTTATAGGGTCAAATTACCAAGTCAAAGTGACTTGTATGCTGTTTTGAGTGCAGAAAACATCTGGATTTATTGGTAAAATCATCCCATCTAGTTAAAGTCAAGGCATGGCCAGGACCCTGGCTTTATACTAGAGTGATGTCCCTTAATACATTTTTAAAGCAAAGCTCTTAACAATAGTAGTTATGAAATGCTTAAGCAACTAGAGAACATAAGGAAGGATCCTGAAATGATACATATCTTTTAGATAATTACAGAAAGAGATGTTAAAGCATTTAAGAAGCTGGCTATAAATATAAAAATTTAACAAATTCACATCATGTAACCAATATATCAGTAGTAACCATCTGAGAGAGTTAACACTTTTCTAAAGTCATGTACTTATGACCATAAAATGAAACACAGAAAAACACTAATACAGCTTACAACCAATAACAGTTACTATATAGAATCATCACTGACTAGTCTGTATTATCTGTAGAAGATAAAGCAGCAGAGATTCTGCAGCTTCTTCTATTCACACAGGTGTTTAATCAGTGCTTCATCACAGCTGTTTCAGTCAGAGTCGTCTTACCTCTAAAAGAAAATAACTATACTTTGAGATTTAAAGAAGCATCTTTTAACAAAACGTAAAATAAAGCTGTCTTGAGTGGAGGGAGGGCAGCGCAGGGGGAAAGCCAAGCAAAACTCGAGCTGCTGTCCCCTTGACCCCCTTGCAGCTGCTCTCATCCGCCACCGCCTCTCTCAAGCGGAGTTTGCTGGCAGCCCCCTCTGCCGCTCCCCTGGGAGCGGAGGGGAGGGGGTGGGGGGCTGCGCCAGGCGTTGCATGCCCGGCTCACTACTTTGCTCTTTGTTAACATTGCAGTGGCTACGTCTCTGCCTGTGGCACAGCGGGGAGATGCCGGGGGGGGGGGGGGGGGGGGGGAACTGAGCACAGAGAGAGACTCTGGCCGCTGCCACAGCCCTCTCAGGGCTGCTGCATTTCTGTCTTCCCCTGCCCGTAAACACCCATGGAGGGAAAAAAACAAAGAGAAAACACAGGAAAACAAACCCTAAGAATCACACATGACAGACATTAAAACAGATATAGGAGAAGTTAAAGGACACAAGGCACTCATAAGTTAAAACTCTGGCCACCACCACAGCCCTGCCAGGGCTGCTGCATCTCTGCGTCCCCCCAGACTGCAAGCACATCCAGGCCCCAGAGGTTGAGTGGAGCTGCAGTGACATAGGGCTGAACCGCAGCTGCCTGTCCCTCTGCCTTTCTGACCAGCACAGACCATTGGCTTACAAAGGTCTGTATTTTTCCTCCCAACCCTGTGATGGCTGATCCTATAGGCCACGTAGGAGGCCACGCAGCAAAGGAGATGACTGTCACATCAGTGCCTTGAAGCTGGATCTGAGGCGGGCTGGCATCTGGTAGAATCAGGATACACGTCATCTGTGGTTACTGATTGAGCGGAGATCGCTCTGCGGCCATTTGCGATGCAGAGAGAGGAGGGGCCAGGGAGGCGAAGGGAGGCGGACGCTCAGCAATTTCCAGCTGCCTCTTGGTTAATGAAACCTTCACAGAAAGCACAATCAGTTCCTCTGTAGAGGACCAGTTCCCCAGTTCCAGAAAACCCCTTCCCAGCCACCTGCCTAAGCAGTGGTCTGCTCCGGAATACAGACTCCGAGCTTCGCTGGGGGCCGTCACAACCATCTCTGTGGCTGGTTCTACATGTGATCATAGAGATCAGTACCTCTCCCAGGAGGACGCAGGGAAATTTCCTTCTTCAGTCTTGGCTGCAAAGAACGTCGATTTCTACGGTGCTCAGTCTTGGCTGCACATCACACCGGAGTCACCAGATGTTGCTGTTGTATTAGGGGTGGCTGAATGAGCGACAGACTCCAAACCCATTGGAGGGCATATAGCACAGTTTATTAAAAATCTCATCTTTTTATAGACTGTTCTGATATAGCTGGACATGATTAGTCCTTTAATTACACCCCTCACCATCATTGGTTAATTAGAAACAATGCCCCTTTGTAAACATCTTGCAATGTTTACAACATGTGCAATCTTACAACAAGTGCAAAACACCAGGTGCAAGGATTGTTTTAATTCTTTCATGAGCTTTCTCACAGCTCCCCAGACCAATGTATGGGAAAGTTATTTGACTTTCTCTGGCACAGGCCTTATAGCTGTCTGATGTTTGAAAATTTCTCTCTGACCAGGCTGTCAGCATCCACACCTGCTGTCAGCTGGCACACAATAAATGCAGACCATGCTTTCTAAAATAAATAGCAAAATAACTTTAGAAACAATTATTGCAGAAAAACGGTTCAGTGTTCTCTTGCTCTGCCTTGCTAGTATTGTATTCTGCTTTCAGGACAAGTTTCTGGCATTCTGATTTGGCAAATAAGCATAAACTCTTCAGTTTGCAATTTGAGAGTTTTCTTGGTCATCAGCTGGTGAGGACTTCTGCCCTTGGGGTTGTGTTAGCTTACATTGCTCTTTGCATGGAAGCTGAACCTGTCTTTGGAAGGAGAAAACACACCTTCATGTCTCATATCTGACAGTGAAACAGTTTCAAGGTGTTAGGTTTGCTTTGGCTGCCTGTGATGTAGGAAAACAAGCCCATTTGGCAGTGCTACTGTTGGATTAACCTTGAAAAGCAAAACTTTCTTGACCAGTAAGTGACTGAAGTGGTGGGCAAATATTTCCAAGCAAAATGTGTTTCCAAGTTTGCTGTGTGTGTTTGCTGCTGCTAGGAGTATCAAATGCTGCTGCTGTGATGAACAAATGAAATGTTATGACAGCTTACTCTTCCTTGGTTTTGTTTAGGACGGAGAGACTGGCACGAGAAATTATGAAAGGCATGGGAGGACACCACATTGTGGCACTCTGTGTACTCAAGGGTGGCTATAAATTTTTTGCTGATTTATTAGACTACATCAAAGCCCTGAACAGAAACAGTGATAAATCAATCCCCATGACAGTCGACTTCATTAGGTTGAAGAGTTACTGTGTAAGTATTTATGCAGTACTGTGCAATTTTTAGCTAAGTTGACTACAAATTATTAACAGAGGTGGTTTAATATTGCTACGGCCCTAATATGCTAATATTAAATAAATGATTAAGGGAATTAAGAGTCACAAGCCAATTTACTTTCTCTACCTTATTATATAATGTATTTTCTTTTAGACCTTGATATCTCCTTGCCCCAGTAAAATTGTTATGCTGAGGAGAGAGACCCTTTACATGTCCTTTACTTGTTCAACAATTTCCTCTCTGCCCTCTATCCCATCTCTAAAGCTGTGGCTCCAGACTGGTACAGAGAAATCTCCTGCAACTATTATTACAAAAATTTAGGTCTGGGAGTTTTTATATGGCCCAGACATAATTTTTGGACAGGATGACTTGAAAGCTGCAGAAATGGTTCCCTATCTCATTTTTGTTTGGATGAACCAAACAATGAACAAAATTAGTTGTATTTGGCCATGAGGAAACACTAGATACATAAACCTAGATTTGTGATTAATAGCCTTTGAATATGGCATTACCTTTTCAAGACAAGGCATAGGTTGCCTTGGGTTTAGATTTTTAGGGAAAGAATTTCTTTTGATTCTGAACACAGGTATTCAACTTTATTGGGAAACAGAACATTCTGTAACACGAGCTAACTTAGGTTTTACAGAAGGAAGCATAGGGTTATGTTGTGCAGGTCAGGGGAAGAAGTAGGTGTTTGTCAGCACTGTATGATTTCCAGCTTACTGACAGTCAAGTCTCATGTTTTTGGGATTTCAGATTTTTTTTTCCCTGAGACCATCTATAAGATAAAAATAATGGCTTTTTTTTGGTTTCAGTTTAGAGTATTTGAATATATTGTTTCACAATGTTATGCTGTTTGTTCTGTATCAGCAGCTTTGCATTGAAGTCAGGGTTACTTGTTACAGCTGTAGACCAGTCCCTATTCCAGCAGAAAAATACAGATAACTGAATTGAAAAAATCACTCTCATCCTTTGTTTCATTAAAGTGTGAAACTTGAGATGGAATTATTTACAGACTTAATCTGGACCGTTGCAGAACTTGATAAATCCATGATTGCTATCAAGCTCTCCGTTAACATGTCATGACAAAGCCAAGAGCTGCATGGGGCTTTGGTCCAGTCCTTTTGCAGGACAAGCAGCCCTGGCTGCCCGAGGTGTATGCACATCTGCCTGTCCAGGGGTTTCCTGGAGACCACACTCAGGTTTGCAGAGCACGAGACACTAATTTAGTTACGTGCTTTAATGAGAGTGCAAGGCTGGGTAGAAGGGCTCGTGCCAGCCTTTGGTTGTATCTCACAAGGGACTTTGTGCTTGTGCACTGTGTTAAAATCAGTGAGGGAGAGCAGTCTGAGCCTCTTTTCTTCTGTGCCTCCCAAAAGGGGAGGGTACTGCCTCCAGTCCACTTCACCCCAAAGCCCCCACATGCCCATATATTCTGCCTGTAAAAGCTGCAGAAAACCGAATGTCTCTATTACAGAATAGTAGGTTAAAGAATAGGAAATTATGACTTCCACCTGTTTTTTTCTTGGAGAGAAAATTGTCAGTCTTCTGCTTTCTCCATTTAGGAACACTTCCAATAACTTATTTACCTTGTTTAAAAAATCAGTGCAAAGACTACACCCTTCATGCTCTCTACTTTCTAGCTCAGAAAAAAATACTGGAGAAATAGTTTGACATACACCTGAAAAAAGTCTCTGCTAAAAAGCAAGGCTGACTTTTTACTGGTGTCCCAGGTGTGTTTTGGTTAATTTCTTTACTATAGCTGGTTTTGTTTATTCCCCCTCAGAACTAAAGTGCCTTGATATTAATAGGGGAGTGAGCAGCAAAGTAAATTTTATGGAGATTACAATCCTGTTTTTACTTTAGAAACAAGTGGATGAGGAGAAAGCAGAGAAATGTAGACAGAAAGCTGTTGAAGCCAAATGTTTTCCTTGAAGTGTTGGCTTGAGGGTTTTTGATTTTGTCAGCCAGTTCTATAAAAGAATGTTTTGTTCTAGATGAGTGAGGAGCTGCTGTTATGTGATGCCTCCACTACACTATTCATGAGCATTTCTTTTCTGTAGACTCTCTTAGGTGGTTATTAATATCCAAATTTAGGTCCTTTAGATTGCATAACTTGATAGACTGGATAAGATTATCCTGTCGTGGACATGTATGTAACAGCTTTACTGGGTCTTCCATCAGTAGCAGTGTCAGAGTGCTAAATCTGCTCTGCAGTTTTGATTTATGCTTTGCTACGGGAAGGCATCTGTGTTCAGTGGTGTGAAAATCCTCACAAACTGTAATGGTCAGTTGAAAGCGGAGCTTTCAACTCGCTTGTCGCTGTCTCTGGATGTGATTACTAGATCATGCTGCCTGCCTTTACAGACTGGATAAAAGATGTTAAAAATATCCTGGTCACATAAATTAAGCAGATGAACTTTTGTAATGGTTCTGTAATTGATGTAATTGAAGTTCTATTCTTTTTTCAAACTGATCATTTAATATTTACAAGCATATGAGGGTTTTTTTGGGTTGCAATGCAAAGTTCATACTGTACTGCACCCAAAATAATTCTCTAAGAATACTGACATGATCAAGCTATGATTAAACTTTACTTGTAACTCCAGTTTTCCAAGTCCTTATGGATGAATTTTAATGATCTGGCAGGCTGTTAAGAAACTGAAAGATAGTGTTTGTGATCAGATCTGGCTCTCAGTATCCTTGACAAACAGTTTATTCTGTTTGTATTACAAGAAGAATGGCTTTTCACCAGTCTCCTGCATTTAAGCATGGAAATGAGGAAATGTTGCTTGTATAGTCATGAAGGGCAGCCAAAAGACAGTGGATGTGTTGCACTGTCACTGGTGAAAATAGGGATTTTCAGTGGAGTACATGGTAAACTCTGGTTAGGCTGGTCACAGCAGTATTCTGAAAGGTCTCTGCTAACTAAACCTTACAGCAGATACTGTAAGGAACTTAAAATACCACTTTAAAAGGTGATCATGGAGTCACTTGAGTCAGGAGTTACAATCTTGTAAAACATTGTTTTCCAGCAGTGACAGCAGGGAGGCAGTGAAAACTGATCTAAACAGTAAAATTCTTATGTGTTAAACCATGAAGCATTAAAGTCTTACCAGTACTGAACACAGAAATAAGACTCCTGAAGATAATTAAAACCTTGCTTAATGATTAAACAAAGTTCTTGCCAGTGGAAATATGGTTACAACCAATGTCAGAAATCTTTAACTGTTTTTTCACCCTTTCATAGCTCAGGAACTTAGCACTTGCATATGACATCTAATAGGAACTGTGAGACACTGTCAAGGTTTAAAGTCAGTTGAGTGAGTTTAATAAACTGCAAAGATTTGTGAGGCACTCCTAGCAGCCGTTTTTAACTTTCCTATATAACAGTTCATTTACATTTCTATCACAGTTTAGAACCACTGAAGCAAAGTGCAGTGTAGTGGTGGTGTACCTGTGTTACTGCTCAATTGTATAAGAACTAATTTGATTTGTTACCAATATTGGCTGTAAATTAAGCATAAGCTTTTCTGGCTATTTTTGTAGCTCATTGTTCTAAATAGCAATCAGTGCCTTGTTTGCTGGCTATTCTTGTTATGATTGCCTATTCTTATTCAGAGTAAGACTTTATAAAGCAATAAAGTTTAAAATGTAAATTACCAGCTATATAGCATCCTGTAGCTTGGAAACCAGAAGTGCTTTTTGTCCTGCTTCTATATCTGTAGAGAATGCATAGTAAGTCCTTGCTTTTTAGATACATATGCGTATATAATGGTCACAGATGAGAGATTATGCCTGTGTTGATGCAAATCTCGTCAAACAGTCTTTAATCCGAAATACCATCTTTGAAGTTGATCACTTGTATTTTCTTTGTTCAGAGTGATGATGTTGCTGCTGTGCTTCTGAAAGCTTTAGCATTTACTAGTTGTGTACTTCACAGTTTTGACATTTACTGCAAGAAGATAATCAGTTTAATGCTTGTCATGCTAATGTTCATCCTCCTCTTTCTTAGAATGATCAGTCAACTGGAGATATCAAAGTCATTGGGGGAGATGACCTCTCAACCTTGACTGGAAAGGTATAGCTCTCTGTGTCTGTGTTGGTGTTCCACTGAAGGAGTGGTGGAAATTCATACTGTTGGGATGTGTAAAGTGCAGCCCATGCCAGGAACACAGGCCCCTTGATAGGCAGTGACAAGAAGAGGAAATAGGAGAATGTAAATTGAGAATCTGCTTTTCTCCAGTGATTCTATGGAGATCATTGAGCCAGATGTCAGGGGGTAAAGCACCACTGCTCCTGCTCTGTCAGAACACATCACGTTGCCTTTCTCCTCATACATAGGTGATTTTTAAGACATATGTCATTGTAAAGGATGTAGGTATGACAGAGTTGTACATGTCTCTGCAGTAGGACACTCTTCTCTAGAAGAATAGCAATTGTATAGACTCTGTTTTGATCTCCTTTGCATACGTCTAGAATTTTCAGTCTGAATAATTCAAAGACTGTACTTAACATGAGCTGTTGAGAAGAATCTCAGCTAATTGTTATTAGAGCATCAGAAATGTTAAACTACAAAGCAGTTGCTGTTAAACATGTAAACACATAAATGGTGGTACAAATATTTGACTGCACTGAAAATAAGTTATGAAGATTAATAAGAAATTGTATGTTGTCTAGATACTAATGGATTTTTCTTTTTCTTCTTACCAGAATGTTTTGATCGTAGAAGTAAGTACTATGTTTCACTTGGAAGTTCTAATGTGTGACAGATAAAAATTCTATTAAAGTTGTTCCTAAGCCAGAAAACCTACAGTTTCTGGTTTCAAGGCTTCCAGCTTCTGATTTCAGGACTGAATTTTGACAGTGGTCTCTGAATTTGAACTAAGCTGTGTTTTGAATTCTCAAATTGCATTCAATTGCTATATTTAACCAGGAAAACATCCATCTAAAATGGTTTGTATTTTCTTTCAGTTTTCTGAGATTTTGTCAATTCTAAAATGTCTAATTTTTTTTTTAAGTAGCCTGAAAAAAAGTGATACTAAGCATGTTATTATTCTGGGTTCAGCACAGCAAGCTAGGAAATTAAACTGCAGAGGTAGAAAGAGGTTCCTGGTATGAGTATCCTAAAATACATGAAAAAAAGATCTAAGCCCAGTGTCCCTGTGGTTAGTTTGTTTAGAGAATAGTGACATAGAGAATGCTAATTCTTAATTGGCATTTTGCAATTGCTGAATTCCCATTCCTCTGTCTTGTCATGGTTCTCTGGGTGATACCAGGTTCGGTACAGCTCAGTTTGATTGCCTAGTAGGTGCTGTTGCTAAATTCTTGCTTTCATGCCTCTATCTTGAGGAACACATTGCTAATGTGCAGCCAATGTCACTTTCTTTGAGTACAATTGAAAATTTTAGGATAGGAAAGCAGCAGCAGTAGACAGGAAAGGCGGATGTGCAATCTAATAATCTGTTAAGGCTCCAAATAATGGAAATGGCATGTTTGTAAGCAAAGAAACAACTATGGCAACTGATTCATCAGCCAGAGGAAAGGATGTTCTCTCTCATAAAATGTGTTTCTATGTATTATTTTCCTAATTTGAGAAGGTTATATTATTCCATAGGAAGCACATGCAGTTCCAAAACTCCTACCAAAATAGTATGTATACAGCAGTTATTGTGTGATCAGTGGTATCCTTTGAAGTATATTTTGCTTCAGATAGACAGATGTGTTTAATTATGTATCTGTTCCATTTCAGATGAATGTAATCTCCAGATTAGGTTAGTTTCTTATTTGTTTCGTGAGTCATCTGTCCAATGACTCGTCTTACACACTCAGATATGAACACTTACTGATCACCATTTTAACTGTCAAATGTTAAAATGCACATCTATTGTAAATTTGATGTCTTGAGTGCTAGGCTTTTCTTTACTGCATCCCTTTAATGTCCAAAAAAATTCTGTACAAAATGGAGATTCATCTCCTATAAACAGCTCATCACACAACAGAAAAACAGGTTCTGCTTTTCTCTTAGAACATGGAAGTAGCTGTTTATTTACCAACTTTGATTTTTATCTATATACCTGTACATCTTCAGCTTCTGTGGAGTTTAATGATTAAAAGCATTGAGTGGTAACGTTAATGCTGACAGGTGCCCTGTTGAGTTTGTTGTTTGATTATTTTAATTGGGAGTCATGGGAAAATCAGCTGAAACAAGGATATTACTGCTTTTTTGCTGTCTGCCTCTCACTTCAAATAGATTTGATTTTAGGCCAGGGCAAGGATTGTCCCTGTAAAGATGGTGTGATTGTTTGAGTCCAAATGAGGAGGCCATTTCTGATGCTTCAGTTTCAAGCCATATATTCTCCTTCTATTTTCTGTTTATATGTACAGTGAATGGGATTAAAATGCCATGTCAAAATTTATTTTAGTGTGTTTTAGACTTCAGAACTGCACTCAGACTTCCCTGTGCAATTTCTTCAGGTATTTCTTGGCTCTGTAAAGTAAATTGTACTCCTTTTCCTTTAACTGCATTAATGGGTTGTTCTGCCTGTTTTCCCTTCTTGCTTTTCTTCCCGTTGAATACTCTGTAACTGAGCTCAACAGGGAGACTAACATTACTCTTATCATACTCAAATTAAACATTATCTCATTGCTGCAAGGACCACAAGCCATAAAATATCCAGAAGGAGCCAAGGTCATTGCAGTAACTGCTTGTTCAGCAACTGCTTCCAAAGTCGTGGTTATCCACAACAATTAAGCACTCTTGTTAATGTGTGTGATCACTTTACCCAGCATGGTTGTGTAAGCTCAGCGCTGTGTTTCATGCCACCTGGATTTGGTTGTGAGCATTTTTGCAGGCTGTAGTTTGTTGTATTTTCATGCTGCTGTGGATGAGCAGTTTTGGTGGTAGAAACTTCAAAGTGCTACTCTGACATGTTTAATATTCTGTCTTACATGAGTGTTTTTATTTTCAGGATATAATTGATACTGGTAAAACAATGAAAACATTGCTGTCTCTACTTAAACAGTACAATCCAAAGATGGTGAAAGTAGCCAGGTAAATGTTTGATGAGTATTTGTGCTGGTTTTCACCTTAAGAAGGTTTAAAAAAAAACCCAAACCAACAAGTGAAAACAAACATAGAACACATTTCCATGGAAGAGAAACAGGAGGGAACATTTCTGCAGGAGTCATATGTGATGTGATCTGTTGAAGTCACTACTTGTTTAAACTCCTAAAGCACTTTTGCATGTTATAAGAGCATATATATCTTAAGGATATTGGAAGCACTGTTTTTTCCAGTCTCACTGCTGGAAGAATTCCTGTGTTTCAGAAGGGCATAACTTGTGCATGTCTGGAACACCTCTTGCCTATCATATTATGGTAAGGTTTGTGGGCTTTTACCACTGAAGTCCAAGTTTAGAAGTATCTAGAAGAATTTAAATCTTTTGGTCTTAAAAGAAATACCCTCTCAAGTTACTAGAGGTATTTTCAACACAAATTTAGTTCATAAATGTAGACTTTAACTAGAAGGCGGAATAAGAAAAATTAGTGGTTGTCACTTACTTGTATGTAGTGTCTCTCCAGAAATGTTTGTTTCTGCTGGCACTATCTGCAGCTTCACTATACTGCAGTGGTGTACCTGTGCATTGGAGACATTTTTTTCTATTTTTCCTTCTTTAATTGTGGAATTTAATAAGTTTGCACACGAACATGAGTGTGTAGTGTGTATAGTGCAGATGAGCTTTAGAGGTCATTCTGTGAGAGTCACCCAACCATATGCTCTTCCAGGCTTTTCTACTTAGTTACACCTTTAATCAATTTGTTTCAAAACATTTCATAATTAAATAACTTGCAACCTACAAGAAATATTTAGGATTATATTGTATTATTGACCAATATCAACATTCCTCATACTTCTTTTTAAATTGCATCTGTTGCACTGCTATGCTGTGCTTGTGCATTTTTTAAATAAAAGCATAATGATTGCTGGGGATTAGAGATAAAGCAGAGCTGGGTGTAATATCTAATCACTTGTGTTGCCATAACAATGTCAAAGCAGTTGTTAGACTTACCAGAACAGCTCTTCTTGCTGATAATCTGGAGGTGACCTGTTGAAGATGAGGCCATTGTGGATTTCTCAATGGCCAGTTTTTAAATGTGTCACTAAAAAGTGTTGTAACACTACAGTGTAAATCTATAATATAATACGATACGATACGATACGATATGATACGATATAATATAATATAATATAAATGTGCAAAGACCAATTTCCTGTATTTTAAACCTGTTGCAGTAATTTGGGTCTGCCCAGGGAAACATGATCATTCTAGATAGTCTTACGGTCTTAGTTGCTTCACTTCTCTCTCTTCTTTTTATTTTCTTCTTTGTTAATTTTTTGGTGGTTGTTTTGTTGTTGTGGTTGTTGATTGGGTTGGGGTTTTTGAGGTTTTTTTTTTGTTTGGTTTGGGTTTTTTTTTTAGTTTTCTATTTATTTTCCTTCATACAATTAAGTAGTTGTAGTAGGGAGATGTTAACTAATGCTAGTACTATTTTGGGGTTTCTTTGATCAAATCCTACACCAATTCTCAAAAATTAAGTCTCCCAATTAGAAGTTACAGAAACTAAAATCAAAACTGTGTCTGTGGCAAATGAAGCCTTCAGGGGTGATCCAGGAGAGAAGGGGGTCTGTGCTTAGTGTACAGAGTTATGCTGGTCCTGTTTGCATTCAGCCATCAACCACCTATTCTTTTTCTCCCTAAGTCTCTGTTTCCCAGACAGACAAATGTCAGGCCTGTGGGATTGTCTTATAAGAGGTAGAAGTGCTCTACTGAATAATGAGCAAATCAAACTAAGCTAGCAGGGCATTTCTCTCTACCACAATACCCCCAGCTTTGTATCTTCATGCTTTTTACTCCTCTGACCATTAATTCTAGTATCCTCTGATGATCAGAATCAATTACATTTTCTTTATGGGGGTAATTAGTACTTCCAGTGAAGACCAGTTAAGGACAAGTTGTGCAAGTGCAATTGAAGTTACATTCAAGGAGCTGAACTTTTCCTTCATAAAACTTAGGCTTTTGTTGGGCTTTTTTCTTGGGCCACATCCCAGATTGTTGCCTCTTTACCTACAAGGTAAATTGCATCTGAAGTTCCTACATATATAAAATCCCAATAAGTGACTTTTCACAGTGAAAATCCATCCAGATCAGTGTTTCCCAGCCTTTTCCTTGCAGACCTGTTAGTTAGCCTTTAGGCTGTGAACCATTCATGATTCCAGAAAGTTTTGATTTTGTCATTATGATCTTTTGTACCTCCAAGTAAAGTAATGGTTTAAAATGTGTAATTATGCTGTCAGTTATGCACACTTAGGCCTAATACAGCTTCTCTGTCATCGAAACTGTCTCATATATTTGTACATGGTGCTTTTCCACGTTTCAGTTGTACATTAATTTTATTTGACAGTTTGTTGGTGAAAAGAACTCCTCGAAGCGTGGGGTATTGGCCAGACTGTAAGTGACTTTTGACAACCATTTTTCATTATTAAAAGTATGTCTCTGTATTGTGTACCTTTTGCTCAAAGTCCAGGGATGTTCCAAATAGGTTTTTACTAATTATTCTTGATAAAGTTTGCTCATATTTAGATAATTAAAATATTTTAAATGTATTTTGAGACAGTTGATCAGGATTTGTAACATTTGCAACATTTTATTATATTGAAAATCAAACTTTGATATTTTGGTCTAGGTTACACCTTTGTCACATGCAAATTCTTTCAGCTTGCATGTAGTCAAATGCTTCAGTCAGTGGAATCCACTGGATTCACCTTTTGACACTTTGGGGAGTGATTTGTGCGCCTTAGCCTAGCCACCTCCTGCCATTTGGCTGTCCCCAAGAATGTGGGAGGACCACATGGGGTAGCAGGTCTGATAACAGCTTACAGTGATAAAATGCCTAAATTGGCACTGGTTATGTCTGGGCATCTGAATTACTCCCTTCTTGCCCTCTCCTGTCTGTCCCAAGACTGTTAGTGAAGGAACAGCATCCACAGCAGACAGTGGTAAGAGAGTGACAGCTCCTCCTGCCTTGGGCAGGGCTGTGTGTTTTAACTGTGTTCTAGAGGCTAAACTACTGTTACTTTCATTATGGAAGTGAAGTGAATGGAGCAGCAGAATCACATCCTGTCTTGGGTTATGGAACCAAAAATGTGTATTCTGTTCCATTTGTTGAAAGCAGTTGGGGAGATGTTTTTCTTTATCTCTTGTAACTCTGGGGGGAGGATGCCTTCTGATAATGGGCCAGCTGTTAAAACCAGGTGGGGCAGTTGTTGTCTGACCAGCAAGAAGGAAACACAAGCTTTCCTAGGCGCCATAGGTTTTTGGAGGATGCACATCCCTGAGTACAGTCAGATTGTGAGCCCTCTCTACCTGGTTACCCGCAAGGAGAACGATTTCCATGGGGGCCCAGAACAGCAACACGCCTTTGCCCAAATCAAGCAAGAAATCACTCATGCGGTAGCCCTTGGCCCAGTCAGGACGGGACCAGAGGTAAAGAATGTCCTCTACTCTGCAGCCGAGAGCCATGGTCTGTCCTAGAGCCTGTGGCAGAAGGTGCCGGGTGAGACTCAAGGCCGACCACTGGGATTCTGGAGTCGAAGTTACAGAGGATCTGAAGCCAATTACACTCCCACAGAGAAGGAAATCTTGGCTGCCTATGAAGGAGTTCAAGCCGCCTCAGAGGTGATTGGCACTGAAGCACAACTCCTCCTGGCACCCCGACTACCAGTGCTGGGGTGGATGTTTAAAGGAAAGGTTCCCTCCACCCACCACGCCACCGATGCCACATGGAGCAAATGGATTGCCCTCATCACTCAGCGCACCCGTATTGGAAACCCAAATCGCCCTGGGATTTTGGAAGTAATCACCAACTGGCCAGAAGCTGAAAACTTCAGTCTTACTGACGAAGAACAAGACAAAGTAACCCGAGCTGAAGAAGCTCCACCGTATAATCAACTTCCAGCAGAAGACACACGCTACGCTCTTTTCACTGACGGTTCCTGTCACATCGTAGGGATGAACCGGAAGTGGAAAGCAGCCGTATAGAGCCCCACACAACAGGTTGCACAAGTCAGCGAAGGAGAGGGTGGGTCAAGCCAGCTTGCCGAACTCAGAGCTGTTCAATTGGCCCTGGACATTGCTGAAAGAGAGAAGTGGCCAAAGCTCTGCATCTACACTGACTCGTGGATGGTAGCCAATGCTCTGTGGGGCTGGCTGGAAAGGTGGAAAAAGGCCAACTGGCAGCGTAGGGGAAAACCAATCTGGGCTGCTGATGAATGGAAAGACATAGCTACCAGAGTAGAGAAACTACCTGTGAAAGTCCACCATGTAGATGCCCATGTCCCCAAGAGTCGGGCTAATGAGGAGCACCAGAACAACGAGCGAGTAGATCAAGCCGCGAAGATAGAGGTGTCTAAGATAGACTTAGATTGGCAACATAAGGGAGAGTTGTTCCTAGCTCGGTGGGCCCATGATGCCTCAGGTCATCAGGGCAGAGATGCCACCTATAAGTGGGCACGAGACCGAGGGGTGGATCTAACCATGGACAGGATTTCACAGGCTATCCATGACTGGAAGAGGTGTGCTGCAATCAAGCAGGCCAAGCGGGTGAAGCCCCTATGGTATGGTATGGTGGTGGTCCACATATAAATATGGAGAGTTTAGCAGCACGTGGCAGCAGTGATCATCGCGTCCAGGGAGGTACAGCCGCTGGAAGGGAAGCAGATGGGACAAGTCTCTTTCTTAAGCTCGAGAATCCTTTTTTATTTCCCCCACCCTGAACCGTGGAGGGGGTGAGGATGAATAAGAGTGATCATATGGTTTTTCTCAGTTATATAGTGTCTCAGGTTCATGGGTGGTACAGGCGGCATGGCAGGGGGCAATTGACCATAGGGAAGACAGAAACTGGACACCAGGCCCCCATAGCCAATGGGGAAATAGAGAAAGGGGATATCATGGGGGGGTGATGGGCTTGAGAAACCCAGGGCGGAGATTATACAAAGTTTGCAGGGAACTAAGGGCCTTTGTTACATCTGGGAGGGGTCGCTTTTCCAGGGCAAGGCAGTTGGAAATTCCTTTAATTGCACAAGGGACTCCACATGGGAGGCCTGGCAGATTGACTACATCACCCTGCCCCAAACCCGCCAAGGCAAGCGCTATGTGCTGACCATGGTGGAAGACACCACTGGATGGTTGTAGACCTACCCTGTGCCTCATGCCACTGCCCGGAACAGCATCCTGGGCCTGGAAAAACAAGTCCTGTGGAGACATGGCACCCCTGAGAGAACCGAGTCAGACAACGGGACCCATTTCAAAAACAGCCTTATAAACACCTGGGCTAAGGAACACGGCATTGAATGGATATATCACATCCCTTATCATGCACCAGCTGCCGGGAAAGTTGAACAGTGCAATGGACTACTGAAGACCACCCTGAAGGCACTTGGCGGGGGGACCTTCAAGAATTGGGAAGTGAACTTAGCAAAGGCCACCTGGATGGTCAACACCCGAGGCTCTATCAATCAAGCTGGTCCTGCTCAGTCTGCCCCTTTGCACACAGTGGATGGAGATAAAATCCCTGTGGTGCACATGAGAGGTATTTTAGGAAAGACTGTTTGGATTAACCCCACCTCAGGCAAAGGTGAACCCATCTGTGGGATTGTTTTTGCTCAAGGACCTGGTTACACTTGGTGGGTAATGCAGAAAGATGGAAATACCAGTTGTGTACCACAGGAAAACATAATCCTAAGTGAGAATTAAGTGTAAGGGTTCACTGTGTATAGTACAGTTTATTGATTTAGGTATGATGCAGATGATAATAGAATAAGGGGTGGATAATGTCTTGGGTTATAGAACCAAAAATGTGTATTCTATTTCATCTGCTGAAAGCAGTTGGGGAGATGTTTTTCTTTATTTCTTGTAACTCGGGGGGGGCGGCGGATGCCTTCTGATAATGGGCCAACTGTTAAAACCAAGTGGGGCAGTGTTTCTTATCTCTTTCACCACCAGTCTGCCCTCCAGGAGGATATCTTCTGCTAATGGGCCATTAAGGCTCACCAATGACATGACACATTCCATCATCCCATTGTGAGATGCTCCACCCACTGGGGCGGGGGGAGCCAACCATTCCTACCTAGATAAAACTGAGACGTAGGAACACGAGTTATCTGGTTCCACCGTATTCCCAGAGGAAGACTGGTCCCTTCTCGCCATCACTGGTCCCTTTTCTCTCAGGAACATCTCTGCTCCAACAGCACCACATCTGCCACTCCAGGAGGACTTACTTTGGACTGTTTCCAACACCCTGACCAACGGGGTGTCAGGTTGTATCTCTGACTCTATCAGAGTTTCTAGGATTTTTGTTTGTTTGCTTGCTCGTTTTTTTGTACTCCTACATTTGTATTTTTTTTAATATTCCTAGTAAAGAACTGTTATTCCTATTCCCAAATCTTTGCCTGAAAGCCCTTAATTGCAAAATTATAATAATTTGGAGGGGGTGAGGGGTTTACATTCTCCATTCCAAGGGAAACTCCAGCTTTCCCTGGCGGATGCCTGTCTTTCCAAACCAAGACACATCCTCTTCCTCCTCCTTTCCAAGGTTGTACAATGCTCTGTAAGTGAAGCTTTTCAATACCTCGAGGCTTCATTGAGGTGTTCCCCTCATTCAAGGACCCCCCCTCAGTCCTGGAATCTCATTATCAGCTTAGCTGGGCTAATGGTGCCTTCAGAGCATCTTGGAGCAGATGACTTATTTTGCCATCTGTCCCCAGAGAAAACATGCCCAGAGCAGGACATGTGAGCTTTGAAGAAGACAACAAGGCAGCAATGGCTGGGCCTCCGTTATATCACTGTATTGTGAGGCCCATTAAGTGTTAAACATCACCTTAGTTTTTCCAAAAGTGCCCACAGCCTTTTATTTGAATTGCACAGTTTATCTCCTTATTTTCCTCATTGTAGCCAGGGAGAGAAAAAAGACACAGCTTTCCTGCTCAGGAGTCTTTCATTTTAGCACAAGGAGGAAAAGCCCTTTGGAAATTCTATATTTTAGATAATTTAATTTTTTTTTTTTGTCATTTTATAGTATGTGTAGACAGGGTGGACTGGTACTTCCCGACAAAGTGTCCTGCTAGAGCTATTCAGACAATCTGAAATGGCTGATGTCCTCTTTTTAGGCAGATTTTTTGGGAGATAAAAATCACAACCAAACACAAAAAACACCAACAATCCAAAGCCAAAAGCAAACCCAAAGCACCCAACCCACACCTGTTTCTGAAACCTGCAAATGACCCTTCCTTCAGCCCTGTCTGGAGTGCAGGTCCAGCTCCCAGAGGTGCTGTCTCTGGAATCATGCTTAGAGAGGGACTTGTGCTCATGAGTCCACTGGTACTGCGCTGGCATGTCAGGCATCTAGGAAGTGCCAGGAAGGATTGGCACATTTGTACATATTTGCAAAGTTAGAGGACATTTTCAAGGAATTTTACATTCTCATAATAATATCCTGTCAGTAAATTTAAGAGCTTCCATTAATTTCTTACAGACTAGCACCAGGCAGCTCTGTGGGAACCAATAAATACATCTATTTAATTTCCTTTAGTTGATAAATCAACAAAGTAAGTTAAAATTGTAAAATAGCTGAAATATTAATCTGAGGGTACTTGAGTGGAAGAAATAAATAAGTTACAATCTATATCTATAAGATTCCGTATTGTCTCTGTACAAAGGTCTAGTGAACTCTAGGAAATTCTTTTTCTAACACAGTGGTGACTTACGGTCTTTTTCAGTTGTTGGATTTGAAGTGCCAGACAAATTTGTTGTGGGATACGCCCTAGATTACAATGAATACTTTAGAGATTTGAACGTAAGTAATTTTTCCTGTATGTTTTTCTCCATTTAAAACTGGGGAGGAGGAAGGAAGAGAAATCTTACATCATTCTCCCTGCTCTGTTAACCATGCCTCATGTTCCAGTGATGAAAACAAGCCTGAGAGCAGCAGGGCAGCATTTGGAGCTCTAATGAAGATAAAAATTTTTTTTTGCTGCATGCAGAGTGGAGGCTGCACAGCTGTCAGCTTTGAAATAATGTGAAGCTTCTTGTCTCACCAGATGTCTGTAACAAATAAGTGCATTCGCTTAGTTAAGTCAAAGAAGAGAGACCTGGGAAGAAGTTAAGAAGGGCTCACATTTTATTATTTTGGTCATTAACTCTTCATCTGGGTCTCACCAAACCCAGCAGACCCTGGGTAGGACAATTAGGAGAGGAGAAAAGAAGGCAATGTGGTGATTTTTGGACCAAAAAAAGGCCCAAGTTTTTCTGCATAAACGGTGTCAGAAGATTCTTCCTCCTGAAGTGCGTACGGTACACGTGTTGCTTTCAGAAGCTTGTTATTGATGTCAAACCTTGGTTACTTTCCTAACAGAAGATTTTTATTTTATTTTGTTTCAGCATATCTGTGTGATCAGCGAGATGGGGAAGCAGAAGTACAAAGCATGAAAGCAGAGTTCAAGTGACAGCAGAGCTTTGAAATGTTTTGTTTACTGCGTCCTATCTTTCACAGGCTTCAGCTCTGGTACACCAGCTACACTTGTAGAAAGCCCTAGCCCCATTGCCATATGCTTACTGTAATTTATTGCATGTACAATATAAGAGCTCATCTTGTTCATTTATATTTGAGAAATGTAAAAAATTTGTGCAGTTCTGCACTCCTTATTTTGATTTGCACTACGACTCTACCGACTATGGCTGCCCCCGGTTGGGCTGTGCTGTTTGTGAGCTCCAGAGTCTAACTCTTGAAGCGGTAAATTGCTTAAACCTCATCAACCCAGAAATGAAATAGTTCAAGTACTGTAAGTGTAAAACATTTTATGATAGGGAAGTCTATTAGTAATACTTTTAAAATCTGTAATTTAAGTTTTATATTTTAATGCACAGATGTGATTGTGATTAATGGATAGTTGCCCCTTTAGGTGTTACAAAGCATGAGGAGCAGCCAGTTACAGTATCTGTAATCTTCAAGGGGCTCATCCAAATCTCCTGGAGTTGCCTTATTGCTATAAAGAAAGTCTGTGTGAAAAGTTTTTTCTTTTTTTCTTTTAAGATGGAATGACAAAACAGAATGTTTAAAATCTAGTTTTAGTTGAGCGGCCTATTTATGTTAGAATTTTTTTTCTTTGAAAATATCCATCAGTCTGTGGAATTCCCTTTGAAATCTAAACAATTTTAATATATTTGTGGGGAAAAAAAGTATTGTAATGTTTACTTGTCTTGGATTATGGAACCAAGAATGTGTATTCTGTTCCATTTGTTGAAAGCAGTTGGGGAGATGTTTTTCTTTATCTCTTGTAACTCTGGGGGAGGGGGGCAGATACCTTCTGATAATGGGCCAGCTGTTAAAACCAGGTGGGGCAGTGTTTCTTATCTCTTTCACCACCAGTCCTCCCTCGGGGGATATCTTTTGCTAATGGGCCATTAAGGCTCACCAATGACATGACACATTCCATCATCCCATTGTGAGATGCTCCACCCAGTGGAGTGGGGGGTTAAATACAGTTTCAGATAGTTTACATTTACAGGTGTTTTCTAATTGGCATTCAGTGTAAGAAAGAATGTAAACAATTTCACCCTTAAGGAAGTCACCGTAACCACACTATAACTATGCTATCTAATGCTGAAACACACCTTAAAGTGAATTTCTAACTGCGCCACAGGCTTGTCTACCTCTAGACAGGCCTGAAACTGAGGCCCAGTTCGGGGTAGTTCAAATCTCATCCCAAAATACCTCATGCCCATGTTCCCTAAGAAATTCTGATACATGTTTAAAGGAAAGGTTCCCTCTACCCACCACGCCATAGATGCCACATGGAGCAAATGGATTGCCCTCATCACTCAGCGCACTCGTATTGGAAACCCAAATCACTCTGGGATTTTGGAAGTAATTACCAACTGGCCGGAAGCTGAAAACTTCAGTCTCACTGACGAAGAGGAACAAGAGCAAGTTACACGTGCTGAAGAAGCTCCACCGTACAACCAACTGCCAGCAGAAGACACACGCTACGCTCTTTTCACTGACGGTTCCTGTCACATCGTAGGGATGAACCGGAAGTGGAAAGCAGCCGTATGGAGCCCCACACGACAGGTTGCACAAGCCACTGAAGAAGAGGGTGGGTCAAGCCAGCTTGTCGAACTCAAAGCTGTTCAATTGGCCCTGGACATTGCTGAAAGAGAGAAGTGGCCAAAGCTCTACATCTACACTGACTCGTGGATGGTAGCCAATGCTCTGTGGGGCTGGCTGGAAAGGTGGAAAAAGGCCAACTGGCAGCGTAGGGGAAAACCAATCTGGGCTGCTGATGAATGGAAAGACATTGCTACCAGAGTAGAGAAACTACCTGTGAAAGTCCGCCATGTAGATGCCCATGTCCCCAAGAGTCGGGCTAATGAGGAGCACCAGAACAACAAGCGAGTAGATCAAGCCGCGAAGATAGAGGTGTCTAAGATAGACTTAGATTGGCAACATAAGGGAGAGTTGTTCCTAGCTCGGTGGGCCCATGATGCCTCAGGTCATCAGGGCAGAGATGCCACCTATAAGTGGGCACGAGACTGAGGGGTGGATCTAACCATGGACAGTATTTCTCAGGTCATCCACGACTTTGAGACATGTGCTGCAATCAAGCAGGCCAAGCAGGTGAAGCCCCTCTGGTATGGCGGGTGGTGGTCCAAATATAAGTATGGAGAGGCCTGGCAGAGTGATTACATCAACCTGCCCAAACCCGCCAAGGTAAGCGCTATGTGCTGACCATGGTGGAAGACACCACTGGATGGTTGGAGACCTGCCCTGTGCCTCATGCCACTGCCCGGAACAGCATCCTGGGCCTGGACAAACAAGTCCTGTGGAGACATGGCACCCCTGAGAGAACCGAGTCAGACAAGAACTGTTATTCCTATTCCCAAATCTTTGCCTGAAAGCCCTTAATTGCAAAATTATAATTTGGAGAGGGTGAGGGATTTACATTCTCCATTCCAAGGGAAACTCCAGCTTTCCCTGGCAGATACCTGTCTTTCCAAACCAATACATTACTTAATAAGATCTATAAAGCAAGGTACTTTAAATAAAGGCTGCCTCTTTAAAATTAGCCCCACACATCTATTCCCCTCATTCTGTATATTAAAGTGCTCTTGAAATTTTCTTCTCAATAATATTTTTCCTAAGTGTTTGTGACAGTGAAGGCAGACTCTACATTTGTTACCTTTGTAGAGCTTTTGGTTAATGTAATCCTGTCTAAGAGACAGATGATAAAAGTGCTATGGGAAGATATTGAAACAGTTGCATATTCTCTAACCAAACCAGATTCCAGAGAGAACAGTTGAAAGAAGTCCTTTGTTCTGTCTTGGCAAAAAGCAAGAGTGGAGGTTCTATGTCTGTTAAATACATCCATGTGGGGAAAACAAACAAACAAACAAACAAAAAACCCCCACAAAAACCACAACCATTCTGTAAGTAATCATTTTGGTTTGTTTCATTATCACTTCTGTTGATGTGGAGTCTATTTCTGAACATGGCAGCCCAGCTCACACCTGTGTTTGTGCTGTGCTTTTTGGTTCCTGTACTTCTGCAGGTGGATTCTCCCACCACATCCTTGGATTTAATGCTGCTCACTGCCTAATACACAATGGAGTTTTTGAAAGATTCTGTTTTGAAAGATTTTTCTGTGGTTTTGAAATTCGAGTCTGTACTTTTCGAAGAACTGCACACTACTGCCCATCCATGGCCTGCTCAGTTACAGCTGACCTAGTATTAATGATGTTAATAGCAGACTTAAGATATGAATTCACACAATGTAACTCACATCACATGACCACATTTTGGGAGATGTATTTGTAAATTGAAATTCTCTTTAACAAATATTAGAACTCTGATCATAATTATACTGTAGGTTATTCTTTCAAAGAGCTTTTCTTCCAATGCCATACAAAGTCTTATTGTATTTCTGGATTTGTCCTAAATCACCTTTGTCTATCTGCCTGTTCAAGAACCTGTGACTTGCTGCAAAAATATGCAGTGCATTTCCAAGAAGAGGAAATTCTCTCTCTCCTGAGAGGTTTTCTGGTCATGGTTAAGACAATTACTCACATGATGTGATTTGGTAAAGAGAGGAGGGCTTCAGTTAGTCCTAACAAGGGGTTTATCTTTCAAACTGTAGCTGGAGCAGGGAATTCATGGTCTGTTGGGGGCAAGGGTTGGAAATGCATGGACTGTGTGGCCACAGGGGAGGTTTGGGATGATGCTGTTGAGCCACACTGGCCCCAGGAGTAATGCTGCAGCAGCGCAGGTCTGCCTTCTACCACACCACCTGTGTCTGATGGAAAAGGTCTATACTTAAAATCTTACTAAATGTTCCCACATTTCAGGTGCTGTGGAACAGACGCAGAAGTTTTTTCACTTCACATAGGTGCTTGTCAGATCAAGTTAATCACCACAGAGATATTTCTTATTCAAAAGCTTTTGTTGGTCTGAAAATTGTTTAGATAAAAGGTTACCCCCTTCCTCACCCTTGCTAGAATAGTTCTATCTACTGTAGCCTTTCACAGCAGCTGTGTGCGCACAACAGGAAGATAAATCCTCATTTGAAAAACATTGAAACTGCAATTGTTACTTTTTATTTGGTAATTTTGGTTAAAAGACTGGGGGTTTAGTCACACCTTTGCAAGTTAACACGCCAACTTTATACGACCCAGACATATATTGTTAAAGCATTATGAAAGCACAGAAGAATATCTTGTATTTGAACATTTATGTGGCATTTGAAATTCATTATGGTTCCACATTTTATGAATCACAAATCTATGCTGGAAAAATAATTTTGAATATTTATAGGCTTTGCTACACTGTCTCTCCCTGTGACATCTGGCATTTCTGTACATTTTGGTAGCTGAGACAGAAATGCGATGAAAAATCTCTCTGTGAACTGAGCTGGCACTTCACTCGGGGCTTTTTTTTTTTGCAATCCTGGTTTTGAAAATTAAAGCAAAAAAGGATCTTTGAGCTGCCTTGTAATTGTATATCCTGACTGATTAAATGGTGGTGTTTCATTGTCTATTATGCTGTGACAATCCTGTCAAGCAGGCACTAATCCAGCAGCGAGGAGCTGACAGTGCTTACAGGGAGCTGGTTATGAGTCATTAAAGGACTGTCTGCCCTACCCAACTGGCTTTAATTCCTGTGCAGCAGGTTGCACCTTGCAAGATCAGATCTCCACTCTTGGCAAGCACCTTTATAAGCTGACATCACTGTGGTCTGGTTTTTTCTTTCTTTTTTTTTTTTTTTTTTTTTTTTTTAATTGTTATAGTATTTAATTACCTAAGCAGATTTAGTTTGATGAATATTCTGATGAGGAAAACACTTCTCGACTCTAAAGATGTCATGTCTTGGTTTGGAAAGACAAGTATCTGCCAGGGAAACTGGGGTTTCCCTTAGAATGGAGAATGTAAACCCCCTCACCCCCCGCCAAATTATAATTTTGCAATTAAGGACTTTCAGGCAAAGATTTGGGAATAGGAATAACAGTTCTTTACTAGGAATATTAATAATACAAATGTAGTAGAAAAACAAAACCACCCGACCAAGCCAGCAAACAAACAAACAACAATTTTGGAAAACCCTGACAGAGTCAGAGCTACAACCTGGACACCCTGTTGGTCAGGGTGTTGGAAGCAGTCCAAAAGTAAGTCCTCCTGGAGTGGCAGATGTGGTTCTGTTGAAGTAGAGATGATTCTGTAGCAAAAAGGTCCAGGGGTGGTGAGGAGGGGTCTGGTGATGGTGAGATGGGGTCTGGTGATGGTGAGATGAGGTCCGGTGATGGTGAGATGAGGTCCGGTCTTCCTCCCAGAAATCGGGTGAAGCTAGATGCTTTCCTGTTCCTGTGTCTCAGTTTTATCCAGGTAGGAATGGTTGGCTCCCCCCACTGCCAGGGGGGATGTGGTGCATCTCACAATAGGATGATGGAATGTGGATGTACTGCTTTGGGGAGGGTGTAGTTTGGGGAGGTGTTAATGGCCCATTATCAGAAGGCATCCGGCCCTCTCCCCCCTTGAGTTACAAGAGATAAAGAAAAACATCTCCCCAACTACTTTTAACAGATGAAATAGAATACACACCCCTGGCTCCACAACCCAAGACATGCCAGTACCCAGTAAGCTCATAGTACTGCAGGCACCAAGGTGAAGAGGGTAGGGCTAGAAAAGCACAAAGATTCAGCACAATCTAAGAACTGGCTGTGAGGATTTTCATCCCTAGAGAAGCTGAGAGACGGATCATGCCGGTAACTGCCAGCATGTGATGAAAGGCTAGTGCAGGGTGTGTGTTGGGGACGCATTTGAGTGGCTGCAAATGCCCTTCTGTGTGTGGGCTCTGCTCCAATAAAACACCAACTGATGATTTGAAACTTCATCTTGGAAGATGGAAATCCTTGCGGAACCAGGTAGGAGAGACAGGCCAGTGATGGTGAATAAATCAAGATGCAGGTAGATTAACCTGTTCCAGGAATAGTCTGGTGTTATCTAACAATCATTATTAGTGACATCTTTATTTTGTCCCCATTGATACCACAAAGGGAACCAACCCTCACATGTCTCCTGCATATCTCCAGGTGAACTGTAGCAAATCATGGTACCTGCAAGATACAGCTTTGGGCATTATGGATGTGTGAGGGGATTCCCAGACAGTCTGTGCCCTCTCACAAGTTGTGATTCCCCACCCCAGCCCTTCACAATCAGGGAAATACCCTGATAGATACTGTCGCTCTGTATAAATAAGGAATCAGCTATTTCCAGCTCCAGCTCTCTTAGGTGGCTTCTTGAGTAGCTCATCCGTGCCCGATTTACAATCTTGAAATCTCAGCAGCAGCAGCAGCGGGAATGCTACATGATTGTTTTTTGAGAAGACTTAGGCAAAATGTAGTTCTCCCAGATATTCTGCTACCCGTGGCAGTGAAATAACCCTGTTTAGTTCGCCTGTTCCAGCCCTGCCACGGAAAGCCCCGTCTCCCCATGGATTCTGCCTGAGGGGGTGTGGATGGCGGTGTGGAGCTGGGTTTGCCCCTGGAGCCCCTGGATCCGCAGGGAATTCGTCTGTGCCGCTGTGGGCTCGGCCAGCGCGGGGCTGCGGGGCAGCCACAAGGGGTTGGCTTGGCTGTCCCGCAGGTTGGAGTGGGATAAAATCCTTCTCCCCGGGAACAGACTGCCTGGGAATTGGCGGAACGCACTGCCTTTCCTGCGCATCTGGGCAGTGCCAGAGCAGAGATGCTGATGCTTCACTTGCTTGTTTCCCATCTGAGGAACTGGGATGTGACTAAGCCAACCCTAAGGCAGGGAGGAGCAGGGTAATGGGAGGTGTGTATGTGTGTGTGAGCTTCTAAATGTTCATTGATGTGCCTTTATCAGAACTTTCCTCCCCTGCTTCTTTTCATGACAATTTTTTCTCCTCCATTCACAAAATGCAAAATACCCTGTAGCAATCAGAGAATACAAAATACAGGGTAGAAATATCTTCTGTGGTGTAAACTCCTTAACTTGAAATTAGAAAACCACCCTGTGCTTTCTAGTATAGCATAATCACAACTCCCTTCTTGCTGAGCTGCATCTTCCACACCTCCAGTTCCTTTCCGGCCATCAGACCTTACCTGGCAGTCCTGCACACTTAAATAAATTCTTTTCAGTATGAGGGGGAAGCTATTTTCTCTCACAGACTATATGGCATGAGAATTCACCCTGGGCAGTTTATAAATGAATATATGCTCTGCTTGAATCAGTTTGAGTAACCTTCAGTATCCTGCTACTTGAATAGCCACAAGGATGGGTTTACATGAGAAATTGCAGAGAGCAACGTCTTACACTTTGCTTCAGAAAATAAAATACTTGAATTTGTGTTTTTCTTCCATTTGGTGAGTTTGTTGCCAGGAACCACTGTCACCAGTGTGTCAGAGCCATCGTTTGCACTGGTCATCATTGTCGCTTTAGCAAACCCTCATGGGAGAGGTGAGCTGGCTTCTGTTTTGCCATGTGGCTGATACCTGCCATATCTAATTTAACCCAAGATTTTTTTTTTTTTTGTGCAGTTTTGTGCTGGGGGCAGCTGCACAGCTGGGTACCCAGCCAGGGTCTCTTACCCCACAAAGAGAGAGCAAGACACATGAACTGTCTCTGTAGAGCAAAGACGTGAACTGAGGAAAAGCAGATGAGGTAGGTGGGCAAGAAGTGCAAGAAAAGCAAGATAATGCTGGATACCACAATGAGCTGCCAACCTTTGCCAAAAATTCCTTCTGCATCAAATGAGATGAACAGAAAAACACTGAAGGTAGATAAGGTGGCTTTTTGGGTTGCTTTTCCAGTGTTTACAGGAATCTGCAACACCTCATTTGACTTCCACACCACCACCTCTTAATGGAGGTACCTGGTAGTGTGAGCAGAGCAACATAACCTGAGTCTTAATACATGGGAGTTTTGGTCTGGGGGGAATTTTTAAAAAATGAAGATTGGTGTAGAAACATGTGAATTAAAGGCTTGTTTAATGACTATCTTCTAAGCCCAGCAGCCATGCAGTGGTGTGATGATGTGTTGCACGTGTTTACCTACCACAGGGAACAGCTGCCTTCCAGCTTGTTTATAAAATCACAGCAAAAACTATTGAGGGAACTCAAAGACTTTTCCTCTGCAGTGGTCACATGCATTCCTGATGCAGCAAATTTCACATTTAAACAAAAAACCACATCTTGCCTTATCCTACATGAAGAGAGAAGTTTACCCAGGCTGCTTTGCCTGTGCTGCTGCCCCTCTGCAGATGTCTCAGAGTTGCAATGTGGATCTGTGGTGGACTGGTCAGCTCAGGGATGCTCTGCAAAGGCATTTAGTGCTTTTTTTCCCCAAGTGGTTTGTGCTCAAATGCAGTAGGGAAGTCAACTTGCACTTGTGTCAAAGGCAAACGTCTATATCTCAGGAAAAAAACTGACAGGAGCTTCCCTCACTTCTCAGAGAGAAAAGCACAGCTGGATGTCTGCCCTCCCTCTGCCACCTGGATTTTCTGTATTAATAACTGGCAATATCCTGAAGTATCTGGAGCAGCATGGGGACACACAAGGTCATGGGAGCCAGGCAGCCGCAGAGCCTCATCCTGCACCTTCAGCCCTCACTCCCGACATCCCCGTGCCCTGGTTATGGCACATCCATCACTGCCACAGCCTGTGCTGCTGATGCCCTGCACAGCCCCCTCCATGGGTGCATTTCTCTGTCCCCTGGGATCCAATTGCCTTCATTTAGCCTCTAGATTTTATTCCTGCCCACTGCTCTGCAAACTCTGTGGTGCTTTTACTCTCTCGTTGCTCCCATTTTGATCCTGCAGGAGACTGACACCTGAAAGCAGTTTTTGCAGGAGTCTTCAGTTTGTGAACACAGTGAAAATGTCTTTTTCTAGTTGAGCAAAATCAAACTGACCACAACAGAAATGGCCCAAAAAAAGTAAAAATTTTAAATCTTACACTCCACCTATAAATATCAGTAGAAACCTTTCTTTAAAAAAAAGTGATACAAAATAATTATAAATGTATAATTACCAACCTTAATGACCAATTTCCCTGTTAACCAAGTCACTCATCAAGCTATTTTCCTGATGGAAAGCAGTATGGTACATGGCAATTAATGGCTTGACTTGTTGAGAGTGGGAATGAGCCATTTGTCAGACACAAGTGGAAGAATACCAGTGTCTGGTTTAGAACTCATTGGTTGTGTGCCCTAACACTGTGAGTTTGCTCCCTTTGAGGGCAGAGGCTTTTAAAAGCTGCTACTCCCCACTCACACCCCCCTTACACCTCCCCATGCCAGAAACGTGTTCTGGGGTGCCTCCTGCTGATGTTCCGACAGTGCAGATGCTCCCTGCACAGAGCAGGAGTGGGGACTGAAGCTGTAAATCAGCAAGAGGATTTTCCCCTGCCCTACAACTATTGGCTGTGATTTAGTAATTCCTGAAAATAGCTGAAAAAACAAATGTTCTGGAATACACAACCACCAGGAGGCTGCTGTGTTGGGGCTGTTAATGATGCACAATCACTGGCAGGACCAACAAGCTCATTCACACCATAGCAGATGAATCTTGACCGGGCAGGCACCACCCCAGCCCTTCCCAGGAGCATCCCTGACTCTGGTGGCCTCTGTTTATTCCAGCAGGGTTTGGAAGCTTCAAGTGGTGCAATGTTAAGGAAAAACCTTTCACCATGGGGCTGGGACAGCTCTGGGGGAGCTCACTGCTGCAGTGGTGGGTCTGCAGGCAAATCCTCAGGTGGTCCAAACTCTTTCCACCATGGCCCAAGTGGTGCCAGATGCTGCTGGCCACTGGCAGCCCCCCTATGGCAGCTGCACCTGAGCTGGGGTATCCTGACAGAGGCTGGGGCAGCTGCAGAAATTTAGGGAAAGATGATACCTCCTGCAGCAGGGCTTCCCCAGGAGCATCCCAGACACGAGTGTCCCTCCCTCTCACCCAGTTGAAGCTCTGGTCCCCACCAGCCCTTGCACCCCCCCAATGTCCCCCACACCTGCTGGAGTATGAATCCCCCTGGGCCAAATCCACACAGACCCAAGAGTGCCCAGAAATGTGAGAATTGAATTAGAACCTTCCGAAGAACTAAAATACATAAATCCACACAGACAGGAGGTAGAAATGCAAGTTAGTTTAAAAATAATTAAAGAATTTTTTAAGTACTTTAGCAAATAAGAGACTGAGTTAGTTGATAAGAACAGGACCTAAGATCTAGTTTAAAGTTTAGTGGTGTTGCCTTTTGCAAAGTTAGTTAAACTCTAGTCATAACAAAAATAATGTAGCCTTGCTAGAAATTCCTAGATAAGAACAGATAAAGCTATATGTGTAGAATTTGTGTAAGAATTTACGAAAATTGTCACATATCAATTTTAGCCTAGCTAGGTCCAACACTATTGTAAGAAATTTGCATAAGTACCTAATTGGATAAAGATAGAATAAAAATGCACTACTCTGAGGACACACCCACAGGACTCACGAAAACACTGATGCTGCTGTTGTTGCTACTGTTGTGACTGCTTGTCTTGGGTTGTGGAGCTGGGTTTTGTGTATTCTATTTACATCTGTTTTGAGGCCTGATGACCCACCTTGATAGGCCATTGTTACCTTCCCCAGCCTGTGCGGTGCATTTGCATTTCTATACATCTCATGCCCTGGCGGTGGGGGGTGGGGGGGAGGGGAGGTGGCCGGGTGGGGTCGGGGCTGCTCTGTTGCAGGAGCGGGGTGCGCGGCGCTTCCTTCGCTTCGGTGTGGGAAGAGCTTCTTCGTCTCCTGTGCTCGTCATCCGGTCTCCCTCCTGGCCGTCCCTGAACTGGTTTCTTCGCAGAATCATCTCTGCTCCAACAGGATCACGTCTGCCACTCCAGAAGTGTTTGGACTGTTTACGTTTGGACTGTTATCAACATCCTGAATCACAGGGTCAGATTGAAACTCTGACTTTGTCAGGGTTTTCTTCTAAAATTATTGTTTATTTGTTTATTTGTTTGTTTGGTTGGGTGGTTTTGTTTCCTATCATATTTGTATTGTTAAACCTCCTAGTAAAGAACTGTTATTCCTATTCCCAACATCTTCGCCTGAGAGCCCTTGATTGCAAAATTATAATTCGTCGGGGTGCGAGGGGTTGGTATTCTCCATCCTAGGGGAACCTCAGTTTCCCTGGCAGATACCTGTCTTTCCAAACCAAGACACTGCTACTGATAAAGATGCTCACGGGACACACTATGGGTGCTGTAGCTGCTGCTATGGCTGCTGCTTCTGCTTGGAACTTAGACTACGTTAGAGGCTTTCTGCATACTGGCTTGGACTATAACAACTTTGCCTTCATGGGACTGATTTAGCCATGCAATAAAGGACTTGCTTTTATAACTACCCCTTGCCATAGTCTTCAATGAAGATGCCCCAGAAACTTAACACACACCCCCTCCCCAGGTTCTGAGACAGGGTGCACCCAGGGGCCAGCACTGCCCCTGTGCAGCCCCACATCCTCCCTCCCCCCAGAGCCCAGGGAAGGGCTCATCACCATCTCCTGGACAGCAGGCAGTGCTCCCTGCCCCCTCCACTCCTGGGCTGGGGCACTGGGAGTCCCCAGCAGCAGTGCTGGGGTGCAGCCTCCACCTCTTCCCCATTCATGACACCAAGCCCTTGTTGGTTGCTGCCTCCGCAGTGGTTTATTGGGGTGGAAGTCAGGAGCCCCCGGCAGTGTGGGAAGCACCGTGGGGGTGCCACAGAGGACCTCAAGAGCCAGAGTCTCGGCTCCTGTGGCAGGGACCGATTTCCAGCCGCACTAAAGCAGCAATGCAATACTGGAGAGCAACAGGCAATCCCAAACTCCAGTATTTACGTGCTGCTAGAGCACTGCTGACAGCTCTCCATGGCCTCCAGAACCCCCCCTCTTTGCCCCAAACAGAGGGCAAGGGTCCCTTGGCTGATCCTTTGCCAGGGAAAGGACCAATGAGCAATAGCTGAGAGGTAGATATAGTATAGGATGTGGTCATGCCCATGTCGGAGAACAAAAAGGAGCTACAAGTCCTTCCTGCCTGCAGGGCCAGACACACAAGCTCACAGGGGATGTATTTGTAGCTGCAAAGGATGTACACAGTACAAGCACCAAGAGAACGTGTCTACACATACCTGAACTAATGAGATACATGGGAATGTGTTAGCTTCCACATCTATGATAACCAGAAGCTCACTTTCTTGTCTTATCCTTGAGGTAATGAGGCAGCCCAGAATGGTCTGTATCTCCTTGTCCCTACAAACCACGATGTGCTGCTACATCTCCTCAAAGCCCACTGAATGTTGACATTCCAAATGGTATTTTGAACATATATATGTAATTTTTTTTAAACCATGATATAAAGAACTGAAGAACACTCTACAATGAAGACATCTAACATGCACGCATTACCACCACAGGACAGGGGTTTTTTTTCCTTCACAGGTGCTATCAGACAGTCTGTAAGAGAACAAGCAGTTATACAGTGCAAACAAACCAATTTCAGAAACAAGGTCAGAAATTAACTGTTCCCCCCAGCCCCAAACCACACTTAGTATTGGGTCCCAGCAAATAATACACTTTCAGATCCAGCAGATGTTGCTTTTGCTACTGTGAAGAGCCTGCAGAACTTCCCAGCCCTTCCATCTGGTCTGTGGGGAAATATTACCTTGTACTTTCCTCTTAGGTGACAGTGAACATCAAAGATTTTCCAGAAGTCACAATGTTAATATTTGAGATAAATAAATCTAGATTCCAACAATTGAAACCTGTTGAATTTTCCTTAAAATACTTTTATTCAGCTCAATTTGACTTCTGAGATATGTAAAAATCCTTATTAAAAAAAAATTAAATTATGCTTATTCACCATGTGAATGGACAAACCTTATACGACCAGAAATTAAAGATCTCTGGAATTTCATCACATTCCCTGCCTGTACCAGAGCAGAAAGCACCAGAGCAGGGCAGGGAGGGGCTGCAGCACTGCAGAAGGCAACTGCCAGTGACACTTACACACCAGCCTGCCTGGGCTGCACAGGAGCTGTGCAAACAGACTGATATTTTTTGCATTTCCTTTCAACATTCCCCCCCCCATACCAGTTACGTGACAACTTCCTTCAATTCATTTTCTTAAAAAACAGCATCACAAAAAACCTCAACAATGTCAGAAATGTAGCCTTAGGTTTGAATTCTTGTACCATCCCCTCGTGCCCAATGCACCACCGAGTCCCTACCTCTTTAGCAAACTTAAAAATAGGAATTTCAAAAGCTCTTGTGACCCATGCCAAGTGATTTCAAATTTGAAATAAAATATTTGCCAACAAAAAAGCAGTATATTTTCACCACTTCAGTGTCCTCAACACTGACAGCACCAGGGCCAACTCTCTAATGAGCAGCTGCTACTTGTTGCAAAGCAAACACGTACCCAGTGTTAAGCCTGTACGAGCTAAATCAAAACACCCCCCCACATGATATTACCATTAATTACTTCTGTAACAATGTTTTACTTGACTGTACTTGTGCAATCTTATTTCTTTCATCTCTTCAAATGAATCCAAAAGAAAAATCAACAGCAAACACATTCAGCTTTAGAATCCATTTTGATGGTGCTTGAGGTTCACATTTTAATTAACGTTTTTATATTTATATAAACCACTTTTGCCTAGTTCAACAACAAGGGCAAGAGCTCTCTTCAGTAAGGAGGACTTTTCAAAGCAAGAGTTCAACACACCTCCACCAGCCTCTAGCACAGAGGGAAAATCAACAGTCACACCAAGTATTGGGCAACTGGAAATTTGGGATAGACAGTGAAACACATATCTGAGAAAATATGCACGTTTATGACATGACAGCATCAATATTTTATGCAATAGAAAGTTCCATGTTTGAATTATCCCATCTCCAGCTTCTTTCAAACTTAGTTTGTGCTTTGGAAACTCAACTTTAAATCAGAAATTGGCAGCTGAACAGGGTAATTTTAGTTCACCTGAACATCTCCAAGGTATTACCTGCAGTACCCAAGAAGGGATATGTGTGTCAGAGGGATCTGCATTTACCCAGAGGGATGCAGATGTTGCAGGTATTTTGGAGCAGGTGGGACATGAGCTTACCTTCCCAACTCACCTCTGAACACAGGCACATCAGCTCCACACAATCAGATCGTTGCTTCAGTGGGAGCTACAAAGCAACAACAGAAAGGGTTTGAGAGGTGCTGGCAGAGAGGGGCAACTCCAGGAGGGGGGACCAGGGCTGTTGGGCAGATCCCCTTCCAAGGCACACACAGACAGGTGCAAGTATTTTAAAAATTAATTAAATAAATCAATCAATCAAGTTTTCAGTTCCAGATAGGGCAGACTATGCAGCAGAGTAACTACATCCCTCCTCTCTCCCTCCTCCCCCATGCCTGCAGATGGGGCTACTGGCACCATTGGCTCAGTGTGACTTGGCAGTGGCACCCAAAGCACATTGGTAACCCCAAATCATAACCCAGGTGCTGTACAGCAAGGAGGGATGAGCCAGAAAAAACAGGGGCAACTCTGGGCAGGTGGGAAAAGCCACTGAGCACAACCACGGCCAGCACCTTCCTCCCTGAAGCAGCAGCAAGAACAACTACTGGTTCTGGCAGACCAGAAGCAAAGGAAACACCTCAATTATGCTGGTTTAGGTGGTAAACCAGGCCTAGGACAGGAGGTAAAATGCAGAGAGGCTGTTTGGGGGTTGATGCTTTTGTGGTGGCACAAGTGCCCTCTCGCTGTCAGGTAGAGGCAGCATCCCAGGAGCACCTTCAACTTCCAAGCAGCACCCCGCTACAGCCAGGAACAGGGGTGTCCTGCTTACTGGTAACCCCAAACATGAGAAGAACTTCCCTAAAAGCTCTGCCTCAATGCAAAAGCCCTTCTGCTGCCAAGAGCTCCACACCTGCAGTGTGTGCACCAGCTCTTTCTAGAAATAGAAACTTCTACCTGTCATCTACATAAGCCAGCCACCTACAGAGGTTTAATTAAATCCCCCAAATAACTGGGGAATTTTAACATGCAGAAAACCATTAATGCAATTCACAAAACAATGCAACTTCTGCGTGCCAAAGTATATTGGGCAATTAAGTAAAAAACACCCCCTGCCCAACTCCAATCCCAAACACACACACAAAACCAAAATAAATTCCCTCTGAAATACTGGATTCCCTTAAAATACCACCTCATCCCTCCTCACTGACACTAACCAGAAAAAAAAAAGAGAAGGGAAAAAATGTGAGAAGGAGTGCCATGGGAAAAGAAAGGAATTAAATACAGGACCCCATGACAGGACAGATTTGCATACAGAGCCTTTACTGACCCACACACTTCAGGGCTACGTGAGCTCAAAGACAAGTAAATATTAAGCATTTCCTATATATAAAAAAAATAGGAACAAAAACCCTAGCTCTGCTATCCCAACAGTTTTCTAGGAGACATGCACAAACAAATCCCAAAGTCATTGTTCTCATTTGAAACAACTGCAAAAAAAAAGGGCATTTATTATTTTACAAAAAGACTGAAGTAAATCATCTCATTACAGCTGAAGGTCCCAGGCACTCATTAGCGAGGCAAAATTACAGTGACAAAACAAAAATAAGGGTGTAAGTAACACCACCAGGACCACTTCATATCTGCCTGGCTCTGAAAAATCCAAACACTTTAGTTGTTGACTCCTTTTGAACAATGAGGTTTAAACAAAAGTCATGTCCAAATATTTACAGATGTGGCCAATAGCTGGAATCACACGTGGTGCTTGATCGACAGCCACCACATGGCTCCAGCTCTGCTGTTCCCGGCAGGAATTGCCTCGCAGAGCTGCCAAAGGCAGGCGAGGGCTGCGGGAGGAGAAGTGGCTGTGAAGGAGCCCAAGCATCGGATGTGGGAACCGTAGATGGCCAAGTTACTTTCATTTGCACGGCACCCACAGCACATCTCCTCATCACCCAAAATCAGCCAGAACTCACTCCTAGGGACACAAAATAATGCAGAAAATATATTTCCTCCCTGTTCTTGTTGAAGCCATGTGAGAGCGGGTCGTTCCTCATGCGCTTCATCAAAAATCTTTTTTTTCCTCACTAATTTGCCCATTAAAGGGTCAGGGAGGCAGCACACAGTTCATATAAACCCCAGCATGTTTTCCTTCCAGCGTGGCACACCTTCCCCATGCTAAACCACACACCATCGACACGCTCTTAGGTGGGGCCAAACACCCAAAACCAAACTGCAGCTACAAAGGGCAGATTCAAATAACGCAAAAAATGAATTTGTTAACTTCACTTGATGTGAAACTCGAGCCCAACACTGTTACCAGCAGGATCAGTTGCGTTTGCCAGGGAGCTACTGGCACTCGGAATGGCCTGCGGGACAAGACTTCAACTTACAGCACTCCAGAAAACCAGTAAAATCCACAGTAAAATTCCAGGATCCACAGTTTTTTTTCTCAACACTGCTGAGGAGAAGAAAAGTATGATGTTTTTTATTACTTCCAAGTTTTAGCATTGTCTTCTCATCCAGTTCTAAACAACAAGGGTCAGATCTGGAAGCCCAATTCCTATAAAGTTTATTTGTTAAGAACAGGGAAAAAACCCAACAAAAAACCTATTTCTTTTTTAGTCAGATGAACAATAATTCAAAACATAACAAGCACACTGCCTTTTTTTTTTCCTTTTTAGATTTGGGTCAGTTTGCCTGAAGTATTACTTAAAGCTTCCCTCTTATATTTCATAAACGTTTACTGCATTAGCAGCTCAGTTTTACTGTATTTCCCACCAAAGTCGATCAACTAAATACAGACTTTCACAGTTGCTGGTGAATTCTTTGGATTTCTTCAAAACAGAAGATGATGAAACTTGGCAGATGGTCCCTCATCTACACTTAACACACATATGACACACAAGCAGAATTTCTGGTTTTTTGGGGGGAGCAATTAATGATTTAACCTTGGAAAACTCACACTCCAAATGCAAAAAAAAAATTGTCTTTATATACCTGATGCACATACGGGGAAAAATTTTGTATGTAGGATCAAGTACAGAGGGAAAAGTCCCAGCACTGTGCATGTTGCTCCATCACTGCAGCTCCCAGAGTGCTGCGAGGCTGCCCTGGGAAGCTGGCCCTTGCCAGGATATTCAATTTTCCTGTACAAAGCGAGCAACTAGCAAGGGGAAAAAAGAAAAAAAGGCAAAAGCTGGCTGCCAATTGGATTTTAATATTTTAAATTATTTCGGCGAATTATTATTTGGTTACACTAGCATTTTTTTTAAATGTATAAAACTATTTTCTACATGCGGGGGCGCGCAGACTTCGCGCCGGGCCGGCAGCCCGCGGCTTCCCGCGTTCGCTTTAAAAAAGAAGGAAACGGGAAAAAAAAAAAAAAAAAATTCAATCCCGAGCCCCATCTGCAGGGGGCGGGCGCGGCTCAAAAGAAAAGAAAGATTAAAAAAAATTATTAATAGTGGGGAAAAAAAAAAAAAAAGCCGTGAAGTAAAGGCGCCCGGGGGGTCGTCGGGGCGCCCCGCACCCACGTGGGAACCGGCCCCGGGCACCGCTCCCGCACCAACGGCCCGGGGAAGCCCCGCCCGCCGCCGCCCCCGGGGTCCCCCCCGTTGTCACCGCCCGCTGCGTCACGGTCCCCCGAGCCCCCGCGGCCGCCTTTGTGCGGCGCGGGGCGGCTCCCCCCGGGGGGGGGGGCTGTCGGTGCCGCGGCGCTCTCCACCCCCCCAGCCCCCCCAAAAAAAGTTTTTTTAACAGTTTGGAGGGGGAGGGGGAGTGTTTGTTTGTTTGTTTGTTTAACTTCTTTGCCCACCCCCAACCCCCCTCCGCAAAGTTTCGGCCCGGCCTTTGTCCGGCCGTGCCCCGCGGGGAGCGGCGCGACCCCGCCCACGGGGCAGCGGCGGGAGGGGGTCCCGCCGAGCCCCCCCCATCGCGCCCCGTCCCGCGTGTCCCCTTCGCGGGGCCGGGCCGGGCCGTGCCGCCCGCAGCGGGGACAGGGCACGGGGGGCGCCAGCCGCCCCCCGCCGCGCCGCAGCCCCGCCACCCAGCCCGCCCTCCCTCCTCACCTCCGAGCCCACTCGAAAATGGCGCCGAAACCGAAAAAACTTCGCAAATTTCATTGTAGGCGGCTGCAAGGGCTGCTGGGAGCGGGGGTGGCCGCAGCACCGCCCGCCGGGGCGGGCCGGGCCGGGCTGGGCGCGGCGCGGGGCGGGGCGGGGTGCGCGATGCTTCGGGACCGCCCGGCGGCCGATACGCAGCCCCGGGCACGTCCCGGCTCGGCGTGCGGGGTCCGACGGGCAGCGGCTGCGCGGAGCGCCGGGGGGAGGATTCACCTGTCCCCGGTCCGAGGCCGTGAGCCGTGACCGCCGCGCCCCCGTAGCCGCCGAAAGCCGCGTGCAGAAGAAAAAAACCTCCATTAGGGAAAAAGTAAACAGATGTATGTAAAACACGAGAGCTGCACGGGAGCGGTGGGAACGCTCAGCTTCGCCGTTCGTGCGAACCGGTTCGTTCTGCTACCTCTTCCGTCGGGGGTTTATAACCTAGACGGAAAAGGGATGATGCTTTTCCAGCCCTGCTTGGGTAAAAGTTGATGTCTTGTTACTCCGTGTGTGGCTCTGTCCATGCACTCACAGGACATCAGAGTGAGACTTTAAATTGTTCTCTTTTTCCCCCTTACTGTGATACTAAGTTCTCCACAAACACTAATTCTTAGCCCGCGTTTCTTCGACCTGCAGACGGTCTTGGGTTGTGGAACCAAATATGTGTATTCTATTTTCATCTGTTAAAAGCAGTTGAGGAGATGTTTTTCTTTATCTCTTGTAACTCAAGGGGAGAGAGGCCTGACGCCTTCTGATAATGGGCCATTAGCACACCCCCCCCCCCAGGCTATACCCCCCCCCCCCCCTCCCCAGAGCGGTACATCTGCATTTCCATCATCCTACTGTGAGATGCATCACATCCCCCTGGCAGTGGGGTGGGGGCAGGCAGTTTCTACCTGGAATAAAACTGAGACACAGGGACACAAAAGCTGCTAGCTTCACCCGATTTTCTGGGAGGAAGACTGGACCCCTTCTGACCCAATGGACCCTTCCCACCCACTGGACCCTTTCCCATCCACTGGACCCTTCTCACTGCCACTGGACCCCTTTTACCATCACTGGATCCATTTTCTACAGGATCATCTTTACCTCACCATCACCAGACCCCTCCTCACCACCCCTGGACTCTTTTGCTACAGGATCATCTCTACATCAACAGAACCACATCTGCCACTTCAGAAGGACTTACTTTTGGACTGCTTTCAACACCCTGACCAGAAGGGTGTCAGGTTGTAGCTCTGACTCTGTCAGGGTTTTCCAAAATTGTTGTTTGTTTGTTTGCTGGCTTGGTCGGGTGGTTTTGTTTTTCTACTACATTTGTATTATTAATATTCTTAGTAAAGAACTGTTATTCCTATTCCCAAACTCTTTGCCTGAAAGCCCTTAATTGCAAAATTATAATTTGGCGGGGGGTGAGGGGGTTTACATTCTCCATTCTAAGGGAAACCCCAGTTTCCCTGGCAGATACCTGTCTTTCCAAACCAAGACAAGACTTTCCCACGTCCAGCCGGCACAGCCTTATAACCTGCCTGGAGTCCTACAGGAGCGATGGGAGCAGGCTTTCAGAGGCCACAGTGCACATCCTGGGTGTGCGATGGCACCACAACATGCTCGCAGGGAGAATGGACATGATTTTCCAGAGACATTTGAATGTTTGAAGAGTCAGAACTTGGGAGAATGGTGATTCGTGCCCGTGGGGAGCCTGGCAAGCTGAGGCCTGGGAAAAGTCATGCTGAGGCAAAATGTTCCCTTCCAAAAGGAGAACCTAGATCTGGTGGTCAGAAACTTGCAGGTTTGTCACATTCATCATTGGAAGTGGTTAAAGCTGCCAAGTCTCTTGTTGGCCTGGTGGGTTTGAATTCTTCCTGCAGTTTTTATTTCTACCCCCACTCCAAACAGCAAAAAAACCCCCAAAAAAACCAAACCCCGTTGCTAAATAATTGCTCTGTTCTCACAGGTGAGCAGTAAAGCTCAGTTAATTCTGCTTTGTGATGTGCTTCTGATCCTCTGGTGGAAACATGTAGGGGCAAAACACTTATTTTGCAACTTGCAAAGGCTGATAAGAGCGATGAAAACAGAAAAGCTTCACCACTGAGGGGGATTACATCCCCACACTCTTTCCACTTGAGATCTTAGGGATGAGCTGATGGCTGCTGCTTTTCATTTAGAAGGGTTTTTCCCCCTCTTTTGAAAGAAATGCAATCACTACCAAGTATTCTAGAGGGACTTCATCTTTAAACAAATAATGTTTTTCAGGTTGGGTGTGCACTATTATTTTCTTAATGATTCCTGGATTTCTGCCTGTTCCACCAAGAGTTTTCTCAGACGGCAGAAACAATTTGTCCTTTTTTATTATGCTAATAGCAAAAAGGATCTCTAATAAAAAGACTCTGTAAATCCCATAAACTCAATAGGACACATTTTGCCAACAATCACACCTTTTCATTGAGGCATCATATATGCTGCTTTTTTTAAAAAAACCTTTTTTTCCACATTACTATTGTTTACTCAGCCTCACTGGCTAAGTCTTGGTGCCAAAATGAAACAAATCAAGTAATTTATTTAGCACCAGAGCCCTCTCACTCACCCTTAGCATGAATGTTGAGATCTTAGCAGAGGTGGTAGGGAATGAATGGGCAGAGATTCACCTGCACAGAATCACATCTACTTGTGGGTGGCCTCTAATTAATTTGGCTTCGAGACTCTGCTGCAAGGTAGATGGGTTAGGAAGTCTGGCCAGGAGTCATCTGGTTGAATCATAACTATTCTATGGAGAACTTCATTGTGTAGCTGTGTCTGACTCCCACTCTTGTGAGAATTAATTAAAAATTAAAAAAAAAAAAGTGCCCCACACTTACTGCAAGTCAAATATAAATGTCAGCATGTCAGATGAAATGGTATCTTGGGAGGCTTAATTAGCTGGTTGTGCCATGTATATATCATGGCCTCAAAAGCTACAGTGAGAACCACAAAAGGCACTGGCTTAACATCAGCAAAAGTGTTTGCCAAGCTTGGATTATGTCACTACTTTATGATCTTGCTTTGTAAAGGGGGAATACTCTTGGGGAGAAAGGACTCGGCATGCTCGATCTACAGCGAGAGCAAGGAATGAATGCTGCTCACAGAGACCGGGGGGAGGGCAAGAGATTCTGTTTGCTGGGGTATTTTTGCAGATGGATGCTGTACAGTTGCTGCCACCAAGCAGAGATGCACCCCACGGATCACTGGGGCTGAAAGCAAAAGTATTTTGAGCTCAAAATACCCCAGCGGAGCTGTTTGCTGTTTGCCCTCCTATGGGCGCACCTGTGGGGGTCCTGCCTGGGTCCTGTTTGTCACTGTTCCCTGGCTCTCAGGGCATCATCCTCACACTCCAGGGAATGTGGAGATGCTCTGAGGCCCCCTGGCTTTCCCTTGCCTTGGGAGACAGACACCCAGCCAGTCTGGGGCTTGTCAGACACTCAGAATGTGATGCCCTTGCAGAGGTGGCAGCCATGGAACTGGTTAAAAAAATAAACATCCCGCACCACACATCTGAAATGTGGCCTGCTGAGATGCTTCTGTTCCCTGTCACAGCGGTGAGCTGTGGCCACTCCTTCCATACTGCAGGCTGGTAGTAAAGGCAAGAAATTCTTTGAGGAGACTGTTATAAATAAACAGGGCAGGAGAGGATTATTAGCTCCTTAAATGCCTTTATTAAAAGGGGAAAGCTCAAGGGATTGCCTACGCCTCTGCTGCTGCACCCACAATCATGGCTGAGGAGGAGGCCTGAGTCGATTCTGCTGCTCACGCTGCAGAGCTGGGAGTTTGTCCTCACGGAAGTTCCCAGGAACTCGTTGGGCTGATTTTAGTCCAGGGGTGTCTTTCTTTCCAAGTGCCTTTCAGGTTATGGTGAGCAGGTGAAGAGGGTTTACAGATGGCTGGCAAGACAGCTTCATGTCTTGCCAGCCAGGTGGCATTCTTTATGGGTCTGGATTATGTGCTGGCTCGTTGTTGCTAGGGGTTTTTGGTGTTAATTGTAGTAAACATTCTGCAAGGCTTCATGGGGGTCTCTGCAATTTCCATAATGGGTGTCAGTTTTGACTTGACAGGCAGGCAGGAGGTCGGCAGGAAGCCAGGCAGGGAGCAGGAAGCCAGGCAGGGAGCAGGAAGCAGGAAGGGAGACAGACAGAGGGCAGGGAGCAGCAAAACCTCGGCAACAGGTAAGAGCTTACAAAACTGGGACTTGGATTACAAACTGGGTACAAACTATTCAAGATAACAATATGCATAACATCAACAGAACATCCAATGTATTATTAAGAGTCTTTAACACTTTTAAAGTAACCATTTACATAACATTCAACATACAACTAGGAGTCATGGAGTTCCACCCACATCAATCCCCTCTCTTTTTCTTTGATTGGGCCTTGGCCCGCATCAATTTCTTATTCCTGAGAGTATAAGTTTTGCAATTCTTGGTACTGGTTATAGATTTTTTCAGCTGTACTAAGTTCTTTTGGGTCAGATTTTAATTTTGGGATGCTTGTGAGGTTTTTGGTATTACTTTGTGATTGTTTGAGACTTGCTTGTACTTTGGAAGTTATAATGCGAATGAGGCAGGGGAATATGCAGGAGATTAAGAGGAGGCTCGCTACTGTACTTAGGGCTATAAAACCTATTTTTTTCCACCAAGCTCCTTTAAGGGACCAAAAATTGTCCCACCAGTCTGTCTATTCTTGAGTGCCTATATAATAGGCACCCTTCTTTATTTCTTTGGAAATATTACTTCCATCATTTATTTCAAGGCAGCACTCTGAAGAGTTACATTTTCCACAGATGCCACCTTCATTTGCTAATAAATAGTCTATGGCTAATTTTTTCTGATATACTACTCCTCCTGTTTGGGCTAACTGGTAACCAATATGATTTAGGGCTAGGGCTGTTTTATTTGATATTACAGCTTGCAATTTAATAATTTTGTTTAACATATATATTGAGATTTGGTACCCCCATGGCTCATCCTGCGCCCAGGTGGCTGGTCCGTATGTTTTTATTATTTCTTCTGATGTCCAGATCTTACCTTTCCAGGTCTGAGTGTTGCCTATATCAATTACCATTCGCTTTTGTCTGTTCTTTTTCTCTAGGTTGTTATATAGTGGTACCCTTAAGTTGTTTCTAGATTCACGTGGCAGTAGGAAGAAAGCGGGCTTTATGATTCCCACAGTGCAGCTACCTGCCCAGTCCCCTGGGAGGTGAGTGTAGGCCTTGTCTCCACATATCCAAAATAAGTGCTCTGGGGCTTCCCATGAGGTGCTCTGGGTATCAAAAGGGTGTTCCCAGTATTTGGATATCTCTTTGATTCCCCAGAAGGGGTTGATCCCCTTGCCAGTGCATTGATGTAACTGATAACCTTCATTGTAAACACACTCTGTCTCTTTTTTGCTAATTGCCCAAGAAGTGTCAGGTTCCCTGGGAATCCATTCTTGAGTTGAGTAGTCTTTTATTATTAGGGACCTCTTACACACCATCTTTCCTATGGATATTTTATATCATTCTCCTGTTCTTTGTATGCATTCTTCCCCAATTATTTTAAACTTTAGATCCCATTGCTCTTTTTTCTTTTCTTTGTTATTTGGAGGTTCTTGTCTCATTATTTTCCACCTTAAAATGTCTAGAGGAGCTGGACTGATTCCCTCCCAGGGCCACACATTTGACATTTGGGTGCTACCACAAATCCAACAATTAGTGAGGTTTAATTCATGACTTATTTTTTCAATTAAATCAATAAATAGGTTTTTGTTGGGGGATTCATCTATTTTGGCTTTTCTTACGGTTAAGGGTTTTTCTTTTACCAGGTCTACGACTCCTTCCAAATTATTTATTTCCTCTAGGCAGAACCATTCTCTTATAGGGCACGCCCCAGTCAAGTGCTGCTTAAAGGTAGCAGCATTTCTTGCAATCCAATACTTTTTTCCATTTTCCTGACAGGTAAGTAATTGGTTGGCATCAAAGCAAGTGGGATTTAGACTGGTATGAACTCTGATAAGAGACTGTAAATTCTCTCCATCATAGATTGGGGAGTAACACTTTGAACAAGCTCCTTTTATAATTTTGCTCATCATTAGGACTACCATTAGTCCTCCCAAGAGTCCAGTATGAACCGCCCCCATCTCGCTCTGAGGGTTCTCTTTGGTCTCACCTGGTCTTGCCTCTTGGGTTTAGGAGCTTTTAGACTTAGTGTTCAGAGTTCTTCTTCTGCTTGTTCCCACTTGGTTGTTAATTTTGGTTAGCTTTCGTGGGGGGTTCTATGAGAGATTTATAATACCTTAACGTTTTAACTCCTCTTCGATAATTACTCAATATTAGTAATCTTATCAATCCAAACTGTAAAATATCTTTTTTTATAATAATTTTATGCTAATTTTTAACAGCAATAGTTACATTTTATCATAACAATTGTAACAAATTATAATTTTGCTTCTGTGATATCAACAACTTAACAGCTTATGCAATCAGAATTTATATAAAACTTTTTAACAACAGTGCTTAAACTTACAGGTCACTTGTATAACCTTTTACCTGGCCCTTGGTCCTTTCTTAAGGGTTATTTTCAGTGGGTTCTGGTGTTGCACAACAGTCTACTCAGGAGGGTTGTTTGGAAGATCTGGGCTTGGTAAGTTATTCAGGGGTGACACTGGTCCTTTTACTCTGGTGATATGTGTCCAGCCTTTCTCCTGTGTCCGGACCGCGGTGTGAGTGGTAAGTAGCATCTGGAAGGGACCTTCAAATTTTGGGGTTAATGGGGCATTACTCCAGGATTTAACTAATACCCAGTCCCCAGGGTTAATTTGGTGTGCATTGGTGTCGAGGGGAGAAGTCTGAGGGATGTATCCTTTTTTTTTGAGGTTTTCTAATGTTTTTCTAATTGCCTGTAGGTATTTCTGGGTTGCAGTTTCTTCTTCTATGTAGCTTCCGGTGCTGTAGGGGGTTAGGAGGAAAGGGAGCCTGAGCATCATTTCATAGGGAGAGACCCCTATGTCTGCTCGAGGTCTTGTTCTAATTTGAAGGAGGGCAAGTGGTAAACACTTAAGCCAGTTCATTTAAGTTTCTTCAATTAATTTGGTCAGTACATTTTTTCAGGTTTTATTCATTCGCTCCACCCTACCGGAGCTTTGGGGGTGCCAAGGAGTATGTAGTTCCCACTTTATTCCTAATGCTTCCATGACCTGCTGCAACACTTTAGCTGTGAAATGTGAACCCCGGTCTGAGTCTATGTAATTTACTAATCTATACCATGGGATGATATTTTCTAACAGGATTTTTACTACTATTTGGGCTGTTTCCTTTCTTGTGGGAAAGGCTTCCACCCAGTGTGTTAGGTGGTTGACTATGACTAAGAGGTGTTTATAACTTTGCAATGCGGGCATTTCTGTAAAATCTACTCGCACACTTTGGAATGGTCTTTGAGCCAATTCTCTCCCCCCCCCCCCGGTTCTGTTTTTCTCATAACCTTTTGATTGACTTTTTTACAGATAACACACCCTTTAGTGATAGTTTTTGCTAAACCATATACTCCTAAACATAGGTTCTCTCTTAGGAAGTGGTCGCATAATCCTTGCACACCCCAATGAGTTAAACCATGTAACTCGGTGAGTACCTTTCTGGCCAAAGGTTCGTTTAGAAACTGTCGCCCATCTGGAGTTAGCCATTTCCCCCCTTCTCCTTGATTCAGCTCTAATTCTTTAATTGCTTTCATCTCTTTATCACTGTATGTAGGTTCTACATCTCTTTCTCCTTCTTTCTGGGTTCCTTTTAGGTTGAGAACCTTAACTGGGTCCCCCAGTCTCAATGCTGCTTCTTTTGCTGCTTGGTCTGCTAATTGATTTCCCTTCCCCTCAAGGGTATCCCCCTTTTGGTGTCCTTTTATGTGCACCACTGCTATCTCTATGGGCTTTAGCAGGGAATTGAGCACTAGTTTTATTATTTCTTTATGCACCAGGTCTTTGCCTTTCAAGTTCAAGTACCCTCGCTCTTCCCAAATTTTCCCAAAAGTATGTACAATTCTGAACGCATATTTGAATTGGTGTAAATGGTCCCAGGGTCTTGTTCTAACAAATCTAATCCCCTTTTTAATGTGTAAATTTCACACAGCTGGGCTGATCAATTAGAGGGTAATTTTTCTTTTTCTATGACTTTGATATCTTCCATGGTTAGGCCTTCAACAACTGCATACCCAGAGACCCTTTTCCCTTCTATCACCCTCGAGGACCCGTCACTAAACAACCTTCTTCCAGAAGGTAGAGGTACACTTTCTAAGTCTTCTCTTACTTTTGTTTGAAAATTCAGAAGTTCTAAACAATCATGTTCCAACTCTGGAGAAGGTTCACCGGAAAGGAATTGTGCTGGGTTTAAATTTTTAGAGGTGGTCAATTCTAGATTTTCAGTATTTATTAGTGTGATCTCGTACCTCAGTATCCTGGAATCAGTTATCCATTCTGGGGCCCTTTGGCTTAAAATTGTTTTCAGATCGTGTGGCGTGTGAATCTGTATTTTCCCCTGTAAGGTTAATTTTTGGGTCTCTTCTACTAAAGTTGCGGTTGCTGCAATGGCTTGCAGGCAAGTGGGCCACCCTCTGGCGACTGGGTCTAGTAGTTTGGAGAGAAAAGCTATAAGTTTTCTGCACCTTCCCCATTCTTGGGTTACTATTCTATTAGGATTGAATACGGTTTTAAGGATGGAGTTTAGTTCTCCCCAGGTGTAAGTGTTGGGGCTTAAAAATTGGTTTACTTGATTGGACACTTCTACTAGGTCCTCTACCAAGTTTTCTAATTCCTTCTTGAAATTTCTAACTTCTGAGGCTGTCAAGGGTGCATTTACAAATCCTATCCCTCTGGCTATTCCACCCATTGGGACCTCTCTTAAGGGGAAAAGTTTGGTTTTTGATCGGGTATTACAATACGGTCCTCTTTGGGTCTCGGTTACTTGGGATGGAGTCATAGGCATAGGGTGTTGATTGCCCCCAGGGGAAGGTTCTGAACTAGATGATAGCAAATTCAGTTCCCAGTTGGGAGGTGGTGCAGGGACCATGGTCAGTGGGGGAGAAGAGATTTGACTGATGTTAGGGGAAACTGAAGGTGTTATTGCAGGATGGAAGGGGTTAGTGCTAAATTGAGGCTGTGAAATAGGAGTATTCATTGGGGGTGAAGTTGTTAGAGGACTGACTGGAGAGGGAATAGGGGTTACGAGTTGGGAAGGTTGAGAGGGATTTACAGGTGGGGCTTGAGGATTTGGGGAAATGGCCTGAGGTACCTCTGGATGGACAGGGGGAGGGGGTAAATAGTTGAGAGGATCCCAGGTAGGGCTAACCTTTCTCTTTCTTCTTGCTTTTCTTTTCTTGCCCTTGTAATCTACAGATCTTTATTTTTTCATTCTTAGTACTTTGTTCTTGCCAGCAGGCCGCATACTGTATCTGTTCTGATTCTATGTCCCCTCGGCCTCTTAGGTGTTGGTTCAACTGGGAACACATCCACGGGTCTGTGGTCCCGCACCATGGCCACTCTCTAGGTAGACTTAAGGTGGGCCAAACCTCTACACAGTAATGTATAATTTTTATTTTACTTAAGGTCTTAGTACTTTCTTCTTTGTCCCACTGCTCTAACATCTTTCCAAGTGGACTACCAGGTGGGATGTTTGTTACTTTAGCTCTCTCCTGCTCTTTACCAATCCTCGGTTTGCTCACACAAGAACCCATTCTCACTAGGTCTAAATTAAAAAATTTTTTACGGTGCCCTTACCCAAACGGAAACTTTAATATAGGGCAACACAAACAAAAAATTCGATCTTCTTTCTAACTAAAACTTCTTTAATGTGCCCCTACACAAAAGTAAATTTAAAGATGGGCAACTCAAATTTTAATCCTCACTCACTCCACGAACACCCGTCAGTGGCCCCAGTGACCCGTCCTCAGGGTTTGGGCACCACCCCTGCCAGTACTCAGAGTGCCCTGACTGTAGCCTGATGACCCACCCTTAGGGCCTCAGCCACTACCTCAGCCAGAACCCCTTCCTCTCCTGTATATCAGTCAAGTCCCCGTAAGCAGCCGGTCAACCTGGGCCCAGGGTTCCAGTTACCACCCACAGCCAGGACTCGGACGTACAGTGTGCGACTCACTCACTCTCCCTATCGTTAAGTCCCTCGCAATTTGGGACTTCCCTAACTCTCATTCCCCTACACCCGGACAGCGTACTTCTGGGCACCCCCGACCAGTGCTACTCCGTACCCGGAAAGCGTACCCTCCCTTGGGCACCCCCGACCAGTACGAACTTTCTTCGCACCCGGACAGTGTACCCAAAAGACCCCCGGCCCTGTAGGCTCTCTGCACCTGGAAAGCGTACCCCTCAGTTCTGGGTACCCCCGACCAGTGCGCCCACTCCTGTACCCCAGCAGCTACTCCCAGGTGTTAGCGTATGCTAAACTGTAGCCCCAGCTGGTACCCCTTTCACTCCCCACACCCCTACAGTTACCCCTACTCTGGGCTGTAACCTCGGTGTGGTGCGTGCCTCACACTACTCCGGATCCCTCGCATGCTTGAGGTGGCCCAGGCTGTCTCCCCCTACAGATCTTATGGGGGGACCTATACCCTCATGTACCCTATGACATGCCACTCACACACTAAACTGCCTCCGCACGTCCGGAGGGCGGCCCCCTATGCCCCTGGAGACGCCTCTCTCACACTGTTCTCCTTTCACTTCCCTCCGTTCCTGGTCAGTTCCCTCGCGGGAGACTGGAACTGCGGTACTGAGAGGTCCACACTCACTTCGGGGATCCAAGCTACTGGTCCCCGTCTCACTCACACTCCTCTCACACGCCTCCACTCCCACCACCGGTTTCTTACCGATGCTCCTAGGCGGTGTTCTGTGGCGTCTTCTTGGTCCGGGATGGCCAGCTGTCCAGGAGGTCCAAGGTCGGGTGGCGCCTTCCCTTCCGTGGTCCTCTTCTGGCGTGGCTTTTATATCCCGGACGATCCCCCAAATTATTATAAATAAACAGGGCAGGAGAGGATTATTAACTCCTTAAATGCCTTTATTAAAAGGGGAAAGCTCAAGGGATTGCCTACGCCTCTGCTGCTGCACCCACAATCATGGCTGAGGAGGAGGCCTGAGTCGATTCTGCTGCTCACGCTGCAGAGCTGGGAGTTTGTCCTCACGGAAGTTCCCAGGAACTCGTTGGGCTGATTTTAGTCCAGGGGTGTCTTTCTTTCCAAGTGCCTTTCAGGTTATGGTGAGCAGGTGAAGAGGGTTTACAGATGGCTGGCAAGACAGCTTCATGTCTTGCCAGCCAGGTGGCATTCTTTATGGGTCTGGATTATGTGCTGGCTCGTTGTTGCTAGGGGTTTTTGGTGTTAATTGTAGTAAACATTCTGCAAGGCTTCATGGGGGTCTCTGCGATTTCCATAATGGGTGTCAGTTTTGACTTGACAGGCAGGCAGGAGGTCGGCAGGAAGCCAGGCAGGGAGCAGGAAGCAGGAAGGGAGACAGACAGAGGGCAGGGAGCAGCAAAACCTCGGCAACAGGTAAGAGCTTACAAAACTGGGACTTGGATTACAAACTGGGTACAAACTATTCAAGATAACAATATGCATAACATCAACAGAACATCCAATGTATTATTAAGAGTCTTTAACACTTTTAAAGTAACCATCTACATAACATTCAACATACAACTAGGAGTCATGGAGTTCCACTCACATCAAGACCAATTCTCTTTGCCCAGCACCAGCTCAAATGCTGGGCTTGCATCTGCTTCTGCGAGTGCAAGGAGAATAAAGAAAAAAGCTTGGAGGTTATGTGCCCTGAGGAGGGCTGCTGGTGGGAGAAGTGACATTGGACGGGACAAACAGCTGAAGAGAAACACCTCTTCAAAAGCAGCCTCTGGGGTCTGGGAACTGTGCTGCCCATGCTGCCCTTACTTTCCTGTTGCAGCAAGAGCTTTGTGCAGCCCCCAGTCCCCACCCACCTTGCTGCCAGAGCATCCTGCCCAGCCTGGAAACTTTCCACTGCTACTGGGCTAATAAATTGTGCTGCTTCTGGAGGAGTGTCTGGCCAGCCCCTAACTGCATCCTAACACTGGGCTTAGCATGGGAAAGGGGGTCCCTGTGTCTGCAGAGGCTGTGTAAGGCACAGGGAGTGCAGGTGGGCAGCCTGGGTTGCCTGGGACAGTGGAAATGACCAGGCGTGGGTACACATGGCCACAGCACCTTGTGTTTCCCAATGAACAGAATAGGGTTCCTGGTGTGCAGAATGGGGACCAGGGTCTTTTATTTATTGCATTGCCCCTCCAGCACAGTAAACTGCACATCTTGAGCTCTGACTTATGCACTAACCCTTCCTCCAGCCTTTCAGTCCCTTGTGACCAGACTAAACATTGGGTTGGTGCTTGGTTTCTTTCCATGTCACCTTCATCTGCCCTTGTGCACCAGCCCTGGCGTTCCACAATCCGCCCAGCTCTGCATGTGGTGTGACAGTCCCAGCCTTGGCTTCCTGGGCACCCTCAGTGCTTGCAGCCCCTCACCCACCCTGCCGTGTGGAAAATGGGTGTGGTGGCCATGCCGATGGGTTTTTGGCAGCATCTCCTGCCTTCCCTTGGCTCACAGAGTGCCTAGAGCATAGCACTGTCTGGACAGGGATTTCACTGCCCGCCATCCAGCCTGCCAGCACAGCCTTGTCATTGCAATTTGTCACACGCATCTGGTGTGTGTTGAGGAGCTCGCCGAGGGCCTGTTTGCCCTCGCTCCTTGTCTGGCGCGAGGAGCGGCCGGGCCTTGCTGGGCCCACACGCGCCTGTGCCGGGGCCTGTGCTCTGCTCTGGAGGTGTGAACCAGCAGCATGACATTCCTTACCATCAGCCTCCTTTCTTTCGCTAGAAGGGGGGGTTATTTTTGTAGAAAATATCTGTTTTTTTTATTGAAACACTAATTTTAAAGGATCTTTTTGTTATTTGGAGATGGAATCCTTCAGCAGAGACACCCGCTCCCCAGCCCTCCCCTCCTCGCCTTTGCAGTTATTTACTGTATTTATTTACTGAAAAATTTGCTGTATTGCCTGACATTTTTTGCTTATCAAAATATTTTGATTATGTGCAGGGGAGGGGGTGGGTTGATAGCATGGCCAACATCTCAATAGAAAACTGCCTGTAAAACATTCTAACTAAATTCAGGGTGGGGAACAGTGAGATACTCCAGCCTGTTCCAGGCAATCCCTTGGCACTGCTGCTATGAACTGGCTGTTCAGAGCCTGGGGTATGCTCAGACCCATTTCCCTGTATATTTCTTGCCCTTTTGTGAACTCTCTGCATGGATGCATCAACTACAGCAAGCACGGAAAGGAGGGCAGGGGAGAAGATGCTGCTGCAGGATCACATCCCAAAATCACTGCACAGGTTTTCCCATGGAGTCTGAGAGGGGACAGAGGCAGGATGCAAAAAGCAGAGCTCAAAGGGGTGGGAGGGAAGTTGCACATCAAGGTCACTCCAGAAAGGGCTGAAGCACTTCCCACTTTTTTCTCTCTGGCAGAAGTGTTGTCTTTGTGAGATTATCACCAGCCCATTGGTTGTGGAGATGTCTGCTGACTCTGTCCTTGAGCAAATGCCATCAGCAGATGTCCCAACTTATGAGTGAAGACCTGCTCACATCTTGAAAGCAATTTTTGGATTTTGATTTGAAATAGCATTGAGAAATTAACTGTTACAGCAGCTCTCCAGCTTCTGTGTGTGAAAGTGTTTACAATTTTGGAGATCAATATTTATCAGCACACAATAATTTTGTCTGTTCCTGTGAGTGTTCTGTATCTAAACAAGCTCCTCTGACTTCCCCAAAGCCAGCACGCTTAAAACTTTTTCTGATTTGTGTTACCAAACCTGTAATTTGTCATTGATACAGTATTCTGTCAGAAATGCAGTGCTGTGGGCATGTACATATAAATATTGTGCTCTTTTGGCAAAGCCAAATGTCATGATAATGTGTTATTTAATACAGAGCTGTAGATTAGACAAGGACTTTTGCAATACAAACCAGTCCCAACATCAGACGGTTGCAAAAGTTATTGTTATGCTGATACTGTAGGAAAACTGATATTTCTAGCTGAACATTTTATCTATTGTGTTCTGTGACCATCCCATGGACCTCTGCCATATGACACATAGTCTTAAATTATACTGTCCAAGAGCCATTTTGTACAATTCAAGGCAATAGCCCCAGGAGGAGCCCCTTAGACATGCAGAGTCTGAAATGGTAGGTTAGTGGTTGTCTTTAGATGCCCTTGGCCCTCCTCCAAGAAAAGATGGTCTGGCTCCTGGCTTTTTACCTGGAAGATGCATTAATTCTTAAAGGCTACCTCCTAGAATACTCCAAAGAAAACCCCATCAGTGAAGCTGTGCATTTCAGAGAGATGGGCTGGGCTCATGCAGGACAAGAACAAGAGTCCAGATGCTGGAGAGAGCCCAGCACACCAGTCCCAAACTCTCTGACTACTGGCATTTCCCTGGTTTCCCACCCTGGGATGGAATGGAAAGGCTTTGGGAAGTGTCATGCACCACTGGCTCTCCAGCCCAAGACCACTTGCTTTGGTGGCTCTTGGACTGCCGCCTAGGGAAAGTTTATCTCAGGGGGCTTTTGAGGGACCCAGCTCCCACAGAGATTTTGATTGCTTTTGAAAATCCTGGGTTTTGTTGATGACACTCCTGGAAACTGACATTTTTCTGAAGAGAAGTGTTGCTTTCTAATAAAGCATTTTTGAGCTGGGATAACCATTTTGTGCTGATCCCAGCTGCTTGTGCTGTGTTCCGGGGGGGAAGGAAATCATGGGTGTGCAGCTTGGCTGTGCTCCAGTCATCCTATTAGCAGAGTTTTAACAGGAAGACAAACATTGCTCCTGGGGATATACATTAATGAAGTTTCTATATGGCCAGGGCACAGTATACCTTTGCACAAGCTTTTTACACTAAATTGCTCAGGTTTTTTTTAATTACTCAATTACCTTTAGTTGCACCTGCTGTACAACAGTGTTTTTCACTATGAGGAGCAGGATGAAGAATTGTTGCTCATACCCTACCATCAATGCTGGCAGAGCTCACGAGGAGGCACTTTGTTCACATTTTCCTTTCTTTTAAGTGCTTTTTATCTCATGGTGCCTCCAACTAGCATGGAGACTTCAGGGATGAATTCCAAAGTTCTGGAATTTAAAGCCATGCAGGATCTGACTTCCTGTGTAAAACTGCAGGTTTGCACCAGGAATTAATTCAGCAACTCAAAGTGCGAAAGCAACATCAAAACAGGCTTCAAATTGTATTTCTCATACTGTCCTGGGTGCAAAGAGATGTTGCATGAGCAGGAGGCCAAAGCCTGCATGGAAAGTGACTGCACCACACACTGCTTTGCAAATTCACATACAATTGTCTCTTTTGGGACAGAATACCAGGCACTTAGCTACCACATCTCACCCAATTCCAGTGAAATCTGTTAAGAGCTTTATGCTTGTCATTGAAAATGCAAACTGTAGCATCATTTGTAGAGAAAGAAGTAGTATTTTTTATGTGTGTGTGTGTGTGTGTCTGTGTTTCACATCATCACTGGACATTGGCACTTGAAAGCTGCAATCATCCCTGGGGCTTCCCATGCCTTGGTGTGTCTGTACCTGTGACCCACCCTGGCTTGTGTGACAGTGTGGGTGTCCCAAGCACTGTGTGCTGGGAAAGGATGCAACAGCCTGGGGAGATGAAGGAAAGTCCTGCCCTGCACCCAATCAAGGGACAGCCAGCAGTGCCTTGTGACCCTCAGACACCAGGGCCCAACACCACAGAAATCCCCTGCAGGGATGGCTGTAGGTGCTGGGAAAGGTAAGAGAGGAAAAAAAGTGTGAGAAAGGGAAGCGGCAGCAAAACCAGTTTAGCCCAAAAGGCAGAACGCCAAAATGAGACCACCCAGAATATGTCTAATTAGTACTTTTCCTAAATTAGTGCTTCTCTCTGCTTGTCTTTCATTAATTTTTCTCCTTCATGAAATGTCAAGTCTAGTGGGTGTGATAAAGCTCTCATGGGGAACAGGAGAGGATGTGCAGGCAGTGAGTGGGCAGCGCCTCCAGGCTGCCCTCAGGATGGGATGCAGGATCAGGCCCCTTGCCAGCCCCAAAGCCTGCCCTGCTGGGAATGGTGCTGGTGGGGGGAACTCCACCAGGTGTGAAGGGATAGAGCAGACCTCCCTGCAGAAACGCACATGTACCTCCAAACACTGTGCAAGGCAGAATCCCCATCCACTCTGAGAGCTGCACAGCTTGAAAAGTGTGTGCAATTATGTTTGCCTAACATTATTTATTTCAGTGGGTGCTGAAAACTGTGAAAAATAATTAGTGTCTTTTAATGGAGGGAGCATGGAGAGTGTCTTGTGGGGTGGCTCCTGTTGCTGTGCCCTGGCTGCAGCCCAGGAGAGCAGTGGGAGACCCACAGCTGCATGGCAGTCATCGGCTTCCAGGATCAGCTCAGCCCTTCCCAGGAAGCCCATCACCCTGGCAAACATGTGCATTGCGTGGTCCTGAATGTCCCAGCTTCATGGGAACACACTAAGGGGGCAGGAGACACAGAAACCCAGCAGAGAAGGGCTGTGTAACCCACAGGGGGAAGCTGAGGAGGAAAGCAAGGTGACCTCCCTTTTGTTTTGCAGACTGATTTGTGATTTGGAAGAGTTGGTGGTGAGACAGGCTACTGAAGCTGCTGCCTTTTAGTTTAGTATTTTGCACTGACTACATCTAAAAAATATTCTAATAAAAAAAATATTTCTCAATTTTGCTTCTGGGAAAAAAAAATAAATCTACATTTCTGGACTCCTTGAAGGAAACAAATCCAATTTTGTTTGCAAGGAAGAGAAATTTCATCCTCTTGGTGAAAATACCTAACTGTAAAGAGACAGAAGAAAAAATCCAATTTAGTTTCATGATGTCAGTAAATGATATCATGAACTGGGAAATCCATGAGTTTCACTAAAACCAGTCACGGTTTCCATCTCCCTCTGCCTCCCATCTGCTTCAAAACACTTAGTTCAGTCTTGAGCCTGGAGGAGTGCAGAGGTAGCTAAATATTTCCACATCTGGTTTGGGGAAGATTTGGAAAAATAATTTTGCTGCAGAATTAACAAGAGTAATGGATCTTATGTATGTCTCTCAGTATATGGCAATAGACTGTAAAGTTTCTCCTCGAGCACATTTGTGCTAGACTGCCTCACTTGGTGTTACCTACTTATCTATTCCTCAGAGAGGAAAGTTTGCTGCCTCCCTGAGAGATAACAGGGCTATTCTCAACCACAGGAAAACTTTTACTCTTTCATTTTAGCAGCCTCTGGTTGGGAAGGTTCCACCATCTGAGCCCTGATTCTTCTATGCTTTCACTTACTTTGCCTTTGTGGTTACATGCACTGAAAAGATATCAGCTGCGCATGATACCAAGGAGAATTAACATGGGAGACAGCTAGATGTGTTTAACTGTTTGTTTGCACCCAGAGAAATGTTCCCAGGAAGTAGAGGAATCAGTTTTGAAAGATGAGGGATTTTCTATGGAAAATATTTTGCCTAAAGGTCTGTACAAAGTGAAAGGGTCAATGATGATGCTTCACCTGGAGAATGCCTTGTGCTGTAGAACACCAGTTGTGCCTGTCTGGTCCTCTATGGCTCTGCAGCATTCAGGCAGATGTGGAGTTTCACCTCCTCTCAGGCAAGGACCAACCTGCAACATGCAGAAGCAGATGGTTCCTTTTAGCAGCACTGCTCGAGGTCACGGTGGGTGCCTGCACTGATGGGTGGCTGTTCCCTGCCAGTGGTACCAATGCAGAGCAGGACACCCTAAAGGGACTTGGGGTGTGAGGTGGTGGTTAGATGAGAGTAGCCCTGTGATGTGTAGAAACCAACTGTGAGCTCTGCACAAGGAGAAATGTCTGCGGGGCATCACCCAGCACTTGCAGCTGCTGTTGGCAGAAGCAGCAGCAGCTCCCCTGATGCCTTAGATTTTAGCTTTCATAGTTTCAGATTCTGTGCTGCCTAAGGATGAGCCTCATATTAAGTGCTAGTAAGCTCTCTTCACAAAACAAGTAGACAAAACAAATCTTTTCCTGCTGAGGACCAAGGACAACTTTCAGCCCAAAAAGCATAAACAACGGTGGACTGAAGGGAGGAACAAGAAGGATGGGACCTCACAACCTGAAGCTGTAATTGGACAATTAAACCCCAATATGCAAATGGACCAAAACTTATAAAAATGTAAAATCTCATGATCAGGTAGCCATTTTTGTGTGGCCATTCCTAACACACCCTGGGTGCAGCCTTGGTCAGGCTGTAATGTCCAGGGTGGGTCCTGGAAGTCTTTTAATAAATATCTACTTTATTCTCTAGCTCTGTCCAGCCTGTTTCAGGTCAGCCTTCCTAAGGCATCACTCCCTAAAAGGGCTTCAACAGAGTGCCCCGTGGGCAGACAGGTGCCTTGAGGCTGGGGAAAAGCAGCAGCTCATGGTGCTGGTCACCCCTGGAAACCAGCTGCATCAGTGAAAGGCATTGAGACCTACTGAAACTGCTGTACAGGTTTTATTTTCTCCAGCAGTCACAGTTTACAAACTGGAGCCAGCACTCACCTCCTCTCTGCCGCCTCTGCTGTCCTCCTGGGAGGGCAGTGGGCAGGGACCCACCATGCTCAGGAAGAGCCTTTGTTGCAGGGCTCAGCCATTGAATTCAGTGACTTTCAGAGAACCTCACACTTATTTTAGATTTATTGTTTGCCCTGGAAAGCAGCTCTCAAATACCAAGTCTGCACCCCCTGAACAGCAGCTGTTGGGAGCTGCCAGGCTGCCTGTAGCCTGCAGAGAAGGCTGGACTTGGACACTGCATCGAGTTGCCTGGGTTTGGGAGAGTTGGTGGTGGCAGAGGCCAGAGTGAAGCATGTGCCCAGAACAACCTCCTCAGTCAGTGATGCACAGTGGGTCACTGTGGCTTCCAGAGTGCAGTGGCAGTGCTGGGCAGGAGGAGAAGGATGTGTGAGAAGGATAACAACATTCTTTTTGTTGTTCAATTTACATCCTCTTCCTTCTCCCTTGCTTTGGAGCTCCCTTTCATGCTGCTCCTGGGGCACAGTGAGTTTTACCTTGCTTGGGGCAGGTATTTCCTTCTTTGCTAAGCAGTAACTCCTGTCTGAGTCCCAAGAACATCAGGAACATGACCACACCATGGCAGTGAGCGGGGCAGTTGGACATCACTGCATGGACAGGGATGGGGATGGGGACACAGCACTTTGACCCGGGAGTGATGGCTGTGCAGCAGCCTCCTGTGCTGGGTCACTCTCTGAGGTGTCTGGCTGAGATGAGGCAGCCTGAGCCATAACTGAGTTATTATGGGGCCTTGGAGAAGGTGTCTTGTCAGCTGCCATTTGCTCTGTGCAGAGAGTAGCTCCCCCACCTCTGTCCCTTGTTGGCAATAACTGCTAGAAAGCAGCCTTAAAACAACAACCAAATTTCTAATAAAGCTGGTAAGTTATGCTGAGACAGAAAGCACAGGAGAACCCCATGCAGTCCTGGAGCACAGACTGCAAACCAGACCTTGCAGCACGATGTCCTGGCCCTATTTGGTGTGTTCTTGTCTCCTTCAGCAGGCCGGTGTCTGTTGGCCACTGTGCTGAGCTGCAGCCTTTGCTCCGTGCTGGTGTCCTTCATCTCTGCTGGTGGCAGGTTGGTGGCCAGCTATACCTGTGCAATGTCAGATTGGGGCACGTCACCTCTGACAGTGGTGACACCAACAGTGCAAGCTGTGGTGGTGTTGGTGCACAAAGCAACCCAGTGTGTCTGTACAAAACTGGGCTGATAAATCCAGTATCCTCTCTGTGTAACTTTAATTTAATACCGTGATCACTGCAGCCCCAGTCCAGTCTTTGCCATCTTCTTCGCAGCCATGTCTTGCAGTATCACTCCCGAGAGCATGTTTTAAAGTTTTTACTTGGGACGTGCCAATCCCATCTGTATGCTGTCATGCCCTGCTTGGAGCAGTCCCAGCAGCACCGTCTGTCCGGTTGGCACTGCCACCTCTCCTTCGCTGCAGGCGACACGCTTAGGGTGTTGCTGGTCCTAGGGAGCACAGGGGGAAACATAAGGGCTCGGAGTGGAGCGCACAGCCGAATCTGTGCGGGAGCGGTGCGAGAGCGGTGCGGGAGAGGTGCGGAGCAGTGTGGGAACAGCGCCGGGCTGAGGACCAGCAGAGGGAGCACAAGAGTGCAAAAATCCCACAGGGAAACCGAGGAGACGAGGGCTCCGGCTGCGCTGGTGTGCGCTGCTGCAGTGTGAGCCCCACGGCTGCTCTGCCTTGCGGGCGAGACACTGCTGCCCCATCCCAGAGCCGCAGGGATCCCCGCAGGGACCAGTGGGGAAAGGTCCGGGTGTCACAGGCAGCTTTCATTGCCCTGGCTGCCCATCAGCAGCTCCTGACCCACTTCATCTGGTGAGAGATGCCAAAATAACACGTTCTGCAGTCAGGACACAGCTTGCAAGGACAGTCCACATCCCTCTGCATGGCTGGAGTTCTGCAGTGATTTTGCGGGCTCATCAGGTTACATTTCAATTCATATTTCTCCATCCCCTGAAACTGAGTCCTTCTCCTCATGCTGCTGGAGTGAGCAAACCCCTGGCTGGGGCCAGAGGGCAGGACAGCGGGTGTGAGCAGTGCCCCAAAGTGCCAGGCTGCCTGCCAGGCCCTGCAAAGGAGCTTTCAGCACCTCCAAGCCCCACTTGCTTTTGGAGTTCTGTCTTGGTTTGGAAAGACAGGTATCTGACAGGGAAAGCTGGAGTTTCCCTTAGAATGGCGAATGTAAACCCCTCACCCCCTCCAAATTATTATAATTTTGCAATTAAGGACTTTCAGGCAAAGATTTGGGAATAGGACTAACAGTTCTTTACTAGGAATAGTAACAATACAACTGTAGTAGAAAACAAAACCACCCAACCAAACAAGCAAACAAACAAACAACAATCCTGGAAAAACTCTGACAGAGTCAGAGCTACAACCTGACACCCTGTTGGTCAGGGTGTTGGAAGCAGTCCAAAAGTAAGTCCTCCTGGAGTGGCAGATGTGGTTCTGTTGGAGTAGAGATGATCCTGTAGAAAAGGGTCCAGTGATGGTGAGAAGGGTCCAGTCTTCCTCCGGGAATCCAGTGGAGCCAGATACCTTCGTGTTCCTGCATCTCAGTTTTTATTTAGGTAGGAATGGTTGGCTCCCCCCACTGGGTGAAGCATCTCACAATGGGACAACTTGTGACAAGCTTGGGGAGAAGAACAGCTTGGGGAGAAGAACAGCTTGAGGAGTCTTAATGGCCCATTGTGAGAGAGATAAGAAACACTGCCCCACCCAGTTTTAACAGTTGGCCCATTATCAGAAGGCATCCGCCCCCCTCCCCCCAGAGTTACAAGAGAGAAAGAAAAACATCTCCCCAACTGCTTTCAGCAGATGAAATAGAATACACATTTTTGGTTCTATAACCCAAGACAAGTTCACTGTGAAAAAGGCACCATGACAAACCCCAAAGGGTTATTTCTGGCAGAAAACTATATTTGAAAGTGTAATATCTGGTACAAATAAATTTGTGCTAAAGCTACAGTATTTCATCTGATGAAGTTCCAGCGATATGCACTGACAATGAGATGAATATTCGTCCGCGAAAAGTGCATTCCAGGGGATTTTCGTCGGGCACCGCAACAAGGAGGGAAAGGAGGGAAACATGTATTAACATGCAAAAGAAAATAAGATCAATAAAAAGAAGCAAGAGATTCCAGTATCCCGAAAAGCCTGAAAACATATAAAAAGGACCCTGTGAGAGCTGTACTTTGTGAGTCACGGTGGAGTGGAGTGAAGAGTCCCTCCCTGTCTCACCTGATGCTGATTGCCTGGCTCAGTGTTTGTTTGATCTTTGCTTGTGGCTTTTACGATTTTATTTTGATTATGGAATAAATTCTCTTTATTGATCAAATTGGCTAATTCATTTATAACCAACTGGTGACTCCCAACGTGATCCAATTCCGGGCTTATGGTTCTTCCTCTCCGGTCAGGAGGCGCCCCACTACTATTAGTGGCCTGACAGTGTGGGAGACCGGCAACCTGGCTGGATCCAAACACTGAATTAAGGAAAAGCCATAAGCAAAGGAGAGAAATGAGCTCAGGGCTCCCAGAGACCCATAGAGGACCCAAGGGGGGGCCCTCTGAACCATGGTATATTGTACTCATAATTCTATGTGCACAAAGATCCACGCAGGAAACAGGAGACCGTAAGTACTGCTGGTTGAGTGAGCGTGACTGAGCGTACGAATGAGATGTGACATAGTCACAAAGTGAGTGCAGATTCCTGATGAGCCACATTTCCTATATCCCGTGAGGTATAAGGTCTGCGAAGGGACTAAAATCTGTTTAGGACATGTTGTTGGTTGACAAGGCAGATTGAATTTCTTAAGAAAGAAAAGATTGAAGGTATCAAAATCAAAGTTGCAGTTTACTGAACCAGAGGTAAAGTACCTAGGGCATTGGATCACCAAAGGGAAAAAGAAGTTAGAACCTGAAAGAGTGGCTGGAATTATTGCATTACCACCCCCATGGACAAAAAGGGAAGTCGGGCAGCTACTGGGACTCTTGGGGTATTGCAGACAATGGATTGAAGGGTATAGTGAGAAGGTAAAATTTTTGTATGAGAAATTAACTATTGAGAGAATGAAATGGACAGCTCCAGTATTAAGCCTTCCTGATGTAAGGAGGCAGTTTCAGCTGTTTGTAGATGTTAGCAATCATACTGCTCATGGAGTATTAACGCAGGATTGGGCCGGAACTAAAAAAAAACCCTGTGGGATATATGTCAAAGCTCCTAGACCCCGTAAGCCAAGGCTGGCTCACTTGCTTACAGGCAATAGTAGCAGTAGCACTATTAGTAGAAGAGGCTAAGAAAGTCACCTTTGGAGCACCACTGGTAGTATATACTCCCCACAATGTAAGAAGCATTTTGCAACAAAAAGCAGACAAATGGCTCACAGATGCTAGGCTTTTGAAGTATGAGGCTATACTGATTCATTCACCTGACTTGGAATTACCTGTAATTGCCGCTCAGAATCCAGCACAATTCCTATTTGGTGAGCCATTGGAAGGATATAATCATAATTGTGCAGAGGTGGTAGAATTACAAAGATAAGACCAGACTTGGAAGAAGAAGAACTGGAAGATGGAGAAAAGTGGTTTGTGGATGGGTCCTCAAGAGTCATAGAAGGGAAAAGAAGGTCAGGATTTTCAATAATAGATGGAATGTCAGGAGAAGTGGTAGAATCAGGACCCTTAAGTGCTAGTTGGTCAGCACAAGCCTGCAAATTGTATGCAGTTTTACAAGCACTTAAAAGGTTAAAAGAGAAGAGAGGGACAATTTTTACGGACTCCAAATATGCCTTTGGGGTAGTCCACACCTTTGGGAAGATTTGGGAAGAAAGGGGTTTAACCAGTACCTGAGGACAAGGGTTGATTAATGAAGAATTAATAAAACAAATCCTAGAGGCTGTTAGGGGACCAGAAGCAATTTCTGTAGTCCATGTTAAGGGGCATCAGATGAGGAGGCAATTTCGAATCAGAGGAAATAATTTGGCAGATATGGAGGCTAAGAAAGCAGCACTACTGGTGGCAAATATTCCGGAAATTAAAGGGAATAAATTCCAGGAATATCCCTCCCGTCCCACTTCAAAGGAAATTAAAGAATATAAGAAAATAGGGGGCGAGTGGAAAGAAGACAAATGGAAGCTACCCGATGGAAGGGAATTGTTATCCAGAGATTATACAAGGAAAGTTTTGAACAGGTTACATCAACAGACTCATTGGGGAGCACAGGCACTTGGAGAGCAGTCCTTGAAGTTTTTTGGGTGTAAAGGGATCTATGAGTTAGCTAAACAAGAAGTACAAGGATGCATAACATGTCAGAGGATAAATCAGACAAGGACGCGGCAAACCCCATTAGGAGGCTGCCCTTTAGCATACCGTCAGTTTGAAAGGATCCAAATAGATTTCACTGAACTACCTAAAGTGGGGAGGTATAAATATCTGTTAGTAATGATAGATCAGCTAACACATTGGGTAGAGGCTTTTCCTAGTACCAGAGCCGCAGCTCAAACAGTGTCAAAGATATTGTTAGAGGAAATAATACCACGGTATGGCATAATAGATCATATTGATTCAGATCAGGGGACGCATTTTACATCAAAAATCATTAAACAACTGGCAGATGCTTTAGGTATCTGCTGGGAATATCACACCCCGTGGCACCCTCAGAGTTCTGGACAAGTAGAAAGGATGAATCAAACACTAAAAGCCCAGTTGTCAAAATTGATGCTGGAGACAAAAATGTTGTGGGTTAAGTGCCTTCCCTTAGCCCTGCTAAACGTACGAATTATGCCACACTCCGAAAGTGGGCTGTCACCCTTTGAGATGCTTTATGGAATGCCATACAAACACAGGATGCCAGTAGAACATCCAAGGCTAGATGACGGCCAAATCCAGCCTTATTTAATAGCCATTAATAAGAATTTGCTGGAGCTGAGAAAGAAGGGGTTAATAATGCAAAGCACTTCTTTGGGATTTGCCATACATAAAATACAACCAGGAGATGAAGTGTTGATTAAAACTTAAAAAGAAGTCTCTCTCACACCTCACTGGGAGGGTCCTTTCCTTGTGCTTTTAACTACAGGCACAGCAGTACGAATGGCTGAAAAAGGCTGGACACACCATTCCTGAGTAAAGAAGATCAAACGCCAGGAGAAGATACCTGAGTGGAAAGTGACTTTTCTTCCAGGAAGCTTGAAGATAAAGCTAAATCGGTATACTAATGACTGAAAGGGACAAGACAAGTTGTTCAATACCAGGGTGTGAAGGTTATCCTTTTTTCATTTTAAGTGCTATTATTGTCAAGAAATTTGGGTTAAACACTGTAGGCATAGATATAAACCTAAAGGGCTTTGTCCAGTGTGTTGGGTGGAAGAAACCTCTATAACCAGCAATTCATTAGTAGTCGCTGTTAACTTGGTGTCTTGGTTTAGAAAGACAGGTATCTGCCAGGGAAAGCTGGAGTTTCCCTTAGAATGGCGAATGTAAACCCCTCACCCCCTCCAAATTATTATAATTTTGCAATTAAGGGCTTTCAGGCAAAGATTTGGGAATAGGAATAACAGTTCTTTACTAGGAATAGTAACAATACAACTGTAGTAGAAAACAAAACCACCCAACCAAACAAGCAAACAAACAAACAACAATCCTGGAAAAACCCTGACAGAGTCAGAGCTACAACCTGACACCCTGTTGGTCAGGGTGTTGGAAGCAGTCCAAAAGTAAGTCCTCCTGGAGTGGCAGATGTGGTTCTGTTGGAGTAGAGATGATCCTGTAGAAAAGGGTCCAGTGATGGTGAGAAGGGTCCAGTCTTCCTCCGGGAATCCGGTGGAGCCAGATACCTGTGCTCCTACGTCTCAGTTTTTATCTAGGTAGGAATGGTTGGCTCTCCCCACTGGGTGGAGTGTCTCACAATGGGGATGATAGAATATGTTGTGCCCTTAAGTGAGCCTTAATGGCCCATCAGCAGAAAATATCCCCCGGAGGGAGGATGGGTGGTGAAAGAGATAAGAAACACTGCCCCACCTGGTTATAACAGTTGGCCCATTATCAGAAGGCATCCGCCCCCCTCCCCCCCCAGAGTTACAAGAGATAAAGAAGAACATCTCCCCAACTGCTTTCAACAGATGACATAGAATACACATTTTTGGTTCCATAACCCAAGACACTTGGGCATATTAGAATTGGACTCCCCAGAGTGGTATCAGTTGTTTCAAGAGGGAGTAAGAGGTAAATTGGGGTTGAAAGCACAAGTCCTTATAACCGAGTGTCAACGGACAAAGTACCCTGTAGTGTCGATGCAGTCAAAATATCAAAGTGGGATGCCTTTAAGAGGCGATATGCAGCTTGTTCCACTTATGGATCCCCTGAAAAATACTCTTGCTGCCTAGAAGATAGACTCCCTCGCCGTGGGCAGCAATCCTGTGGGCGTAGGCAGAGGCAGAGGGGTACGCGTGTGGGGAACCCTGGTGGATCTGAGTCTGATAATGAGCGGGACTATCAGTCTGCTCTCCGAGAATTACCACAGTGTTGAGAAGCAAAGCTCAGCCCAAGACTGTGGGCAGTGCTTTAAGACCACCCTAACGGGACAAGTAGTTACAAAAACCCTGGCATACCATACCCACTATGACTGCAAAACCGACAACAAAAAGGGGGTATGCAAACGTAACAATACTCCATACAGGATGTGCCAATTAGAAGGGGGAATAGTCTGTTATGACCCAAGAGCGACACCTAAGGATCGGTGGCTAGAAGTGCGGTCTGTGCCAGAGAATGAGAGAATATTAACCCACCTGCTACACAAACGAGCTGCTGGGTTAGAACCTATTGTTCTGCCTGTAACAAATGTAACCATTCTGTATAGATCGGAGGAAGAAGGGAATCAACGTTTATGGCACATTCCCAAGTAAGTACAGCATGTTATAATCACAGCCAATTAAAAATGTGCACTATAGGTGAGAAAACATTAGGTTGGAGAAAATTTAAAATATAGTAAAATAGCTTCCTTCAGTAATGAACCTGTAGTAACTAATCTTCTCAACAATAATGATGATCAAACTTGCTTGCGATATGGCAGAACTTTTTGTCCTGCAAGAGATGGAAAAGGGGTAGATCCGGAGAGTAAGTTGAAACAAATAGCTCAGGAATTAAAGAAACAGGAGTCAGAGGCAAAGAAAAAAAGAATAGAGCAAGAAAAAGGCATTAAATGAGCAATATGAACAGTTAGAACAACAGTATAGCAATTGGGGCTTAAGTTTAATTAAGAATTGAAGTAATTCCAAGTAAAATAAATCAAGAACTAGAATAATCTGTCTTATGAGAAGGGTTGTTAATTCTATGCACTGATTAGCAGTATAAAGAGTGTAGTTGTTACGCCTTATAATAAAAATGAAAATTGAAAGATGTGTAAGCCTTATCAAAATCTGTCATAAAAGCACGAATTTATGAATTTATAAAGAAGGGGAGGGACTGTAATATCTGGTATGAATAAATTTGTGCTAAAGCTACAGTATTTCATCTGATGAAGTTCCAGCGATATGCACTGACAATGAGATGAATATTCGTCCGCGAAAAGTGCATTCCAGGGGATTTTCGTCGGGCACCGCAACAAGGAGGGAAAGGAGGGAAACATGTATTAACATGCAAAAGAAAATAAGATCAATAAAAAGAAGCAAGAGATTCCAGTATCCCGAAAAGCCTGAAAACATATAAAAAGGACCCTGTGAGAGCTGTACTTTGTGAGTCACGGTGGAGTGGAGTGAAGAGTCCCTCCCTGTCTCACCTGATGCTGATTGCCTGGCTCAGTGTTTGTTTGATCTTTGCTTGTGGCTTTTACGATTTTATTTTGATTATGGAATAAATTCTCTTTATTGATTAAATTGGCTAATTCATTTATAACAGAAAGAAAACAGAGCAGCCATCCTGTTGCAGCCAAAGGAGCCTGCGATATCCCTGCTGTGGCTCAGTGCTGCCTTTCCTGCTATCTTTTCTCCCAGAGGCAAAAATGCCATGGGACTCTGGTTATAACCAGGTTATTCACATGGGGGTATCTGTTCACACATTTAGTGTCTACAGCCTGCTTGTCCTCATTGAATAAATCTCCTTCAGCACCCTGTGAAGGGCAGTGGCAGCAGGGCAGGTCCCTGCACTGAATAGGCTCTACCCAGCCAGGGGATCACAAACTAAAAAGACAAATAATTCACAGCACATCACTGCTGGTGGTGAGGTACCAAAGGCTGGTTTTGCCAAGAAGAGGTGAATTTCACCCTGGAGGAATACATTCCTCTCCTGTGCTAATATTAAAAAAGTGCTGGATGATTTAATTTTAGGCCTGGTTATCTTTCTCGCCACAGAGTTTAACACAATTGTGTGGCAGGATGTCTGCTGTGGTCAGATGGGAATAATAGAGGTGTTAGTCACTCCAGAAAAGGAATTAAATTGCACCAGGCAGTTTGCACAGTTACTTCTGATGCTGCCACAGGGAGAACCCCTAGGTCTTGTCTAGCAAAGCTTTATCTTTTTTTTTTGGAAAGCATAGCCAAATTTTTTTTACATCTTTGTCTGTCTTTCATAGCAGAGCAGTGTGTCTGTGTCGCAGCTGCCATGGGGACTGTCCTGCTGGCATCCAGGTGCCAAGGGAGGGTCATTGCCCCATTGTGTGGATGGGAAATGCAAGCACAAGGATGCAGAGCTCTGCTTGGAGGCTCTGAGCTCAAGTATCTGGGGGCCTTGGCCTGAGCTCTAACTACAAAACCATCTTGCACAGTCCTCCATGTGCCAAGCAAAGCATTTCAGAGCATCCCCCTCTCTACTTATGACCCTTTGTCAGCAGCTTCCCTGTACTTGCTGCAAGCTGTCCCTCTGGAAACTCAGCCACTCTCTCCAGCTTAGGCAGCAACATGGATAAACCTCTGTCACAAAAGCTTGAACCTCAGCTGAATTTCCCAGAGACCAGCCGAGCTCCAGCAGAGCAGAGACAGTTCTGGCTTGTCCCGGCACCAATGCCTGGCTCCAAACCCCAGGGGCTGGTCCCTGTGCTGTGGGCACAGGTGCCACCATGCATGAGGTCCATGAAGTCACAGTGACCTCAGGACCCAAGGCCTCAAGTTGCGGAGCAAAGAGCACATCCACCTGAAGCCACCATGGAGGAAAGGGACCAAGCAAACCCCAGTGGAAGGGAATGGCAGTTTTGGAAATGTGTGAGGCACGCTTGACTCTGACATTCCTGAAAAAGAGGCTATGCTGGCTTCTTCGGTGGGTGACAGGGCTCTGGTGGGTGCATCCTCGCGGGACCAGCTCCACCACCCTGGAGCATCCAAGAGCAATTGTGGCTTTCTTGCTGTTGGGCAATGAACACTGAATGGTGGGCCTGAATATTGTTGTGGATTTCAATAGAAAATGCTTTCAGATTGAAATTACCTCGATTACAGCTGATTGAATAATTTGATGTGAATAAGGTTCTGTGCAAAGTTTGGCATTTTCACATTCATTATGTAATAATTGGTGATTACTTTTTTTCCAGTTTTTATCCTGTGCTGATCTTGATATTAGCCTGAAATGCCAGCAGTGCAATGACAAGAGACAGCACCCATGCCAACATCCATGCAAACATCCATGCTAGCTCGGGCCTTATTTGCTTTCTATATGTCAGGGACACTAAGCAACCCAGAACTGCTTCACCCTCAGAAACATACAACCCACTGATGCTCATTTGGCTATTTTTAATTTGATTAAAGGCTCTATAAGTCCCCTTGGGGGGACGGATGCAAATGGGGAGATGCATTTGTCAATGTGAACAAAAACTTTCTGTAAACATGTGTTCCCATGTAAACCAATTTATTCCCATTTTATTCCGCAGTTTATTCAGTTTTCTTTTCCATCATTATGGGATTATGGTTTTAGTAATAAAAATGAGGATGAACAGTCCCTAATAACTATGCTGACATTTTACAGAAGCAGAAATTCTTGCCTTCTATGCAATTTCTGGCAGAAATGTGTCAACAGAATTACTTAACAAAATAATAACAAGTATCAGTCATTATTCATAGAAATAAAATGTAGATTCAGTGCATACTTTACATGTGATATGGATATAAGGATACACATGGAATTGCACTAATTAAATTACAGATGCAACACTTAAGGTGGGAAAAACCTATGTGACCACCACTATGTCTTAGTCTTAAGCCAGAATATGTCCAACTTTAATTGTTTGGAAGTGGGTTTTAAGTAAGCCACAAAGAATTTTGCTTTAAACCACCAGTCCTGTCTGTACAGGAAGTTGCATCTGTGTCTTTTAGCCAGTGCAAATCTGCATGCAGACAAACCCTGTGTGACATGTCCTCGTGGAGGCACATTCCAAACTCACAGCACACTGTACCTTTAGTGCTGACAGGTCAGCATCAAGAGCTAGGGCAGGAACTTTAAAAAAATGGGAGATCATTAGATTTTTCCGTGGTGATCAATGAATCCAGGACAAAAAATTTGCACTAAGTCATCAGCTGCAGTGAATTAATCACCTGGTATTTGCTGTTCTGCTTCCTCCACTGGGGCTCACTGAATAGTAGCATCCACAGGAACTTTGTAGCATTTGTAAGAACTTTATGTTTTAGATGAAATGTGATTTCTTTGAAGGATAACTATGAACTGCAGTCAACAACGACTTCAAATCCTCACTCTGACTGCCATCGTGGTGCGATGGCTAACAGGAAGATGAGCCTGTTGGTCTCTGTATGTGCTCAGGCTGTTGTAAAGCACCAACAGGGGCTCTGGAACCTGCTGCTGCTGCTCTGAACACAGCAATGCAAAGGGGCAGCTCCAAGGATCCACAGGAATCGGGTGAGAAAGATGTTGCCGGAGGATCTCCAGAAGGGCATCTCCAAGGGACTGCACTGACAGGTGAGCTTGTCACCAGCAAGCAAGAGATACAAACACAGAGCTGGAAGGTGGATTTGCAGCAGCAGAGCCCTAAAAGTAGGGCTTGTCCCATGCAGGAGTGGGAGCTGAGACCCCTCCAGCTTCTCCAGCCAGGATCCTGTGCAGTCCAGCTAGTTCAGCTGTAAATGTTATTGTATATTTATAAACAAGAGCAGGCTGGAGGGATGACATGGCTCTGTTTACCCCAGTGGCATGCAAAAGTAAACACTCCAGATGAGCTGATCATTAACTTGCCTCCCCTGCTTTGGTGCCTTTGTGAATAGGAATATTCCCCCTCTCTCCTTAGCTCTGTCTGGTTTTGTTTGCTCTATCTCCACAGGGCTGATTTAATAGCCCTCCTTGAACTCAGAGAAGGCTATCATTTGCCTGCAGATCAAAACAATGCTGGCTGCCTTACATTTGAAAAACCCCCCATTTCTGCTTTATGATCGATATAAAAATCCTCTTCTCAGTTTCAGAAAACAGGCAGCGAAACTTTGTGTGGTTCAGGACAATCCCACAAAAACCAAGACTTTACTGAGTGCTTGGGAGCGAGCCAATTTGATGCATTAATCTCAAGCAATAAATCACATAAATAAGAGATAAGCACGTTTCCCCCCCAAGCAAATAGAGGCCACTTGGCTGTGAAAGGCACATCCTTCTCGAATAATGAGTGAGAGACACTAATTCCAGGCTCACAGTCAGTGTTTCTGTAGGGGCTTGCAGGCTGTGAGCAGAGGAGCAGCTGAGCATTATCAGGCATCTATGGAGAGGGGGTACGTCTGACACAGCTCACAGAGCCAGCAGAAAAGTCAGCACAGATTATTTTCCCACTCACACACTTTCATAAAGAGTCAACAGAGCCACCACTGCACAGGTCTCGTAAAGGGTCAAGGATTTATTTTTCTTGAGTGAGCAACAAGCTTCTTTTTCCATCAGCAATAATATTTTGTGATAGTGAGGCACCATCCCTAGGATCCCAGTAGTCTCTGACCCAACAGATACTGAAACTGCAAACACACTGTTGGGTAAGTGCCCAGCATTTGTTGGCGCGCAGAAACACCCCCCCCCCCCCCCCCCCCCCCCCCTTTGCACCGGGTGAGACGTCCAAGGCACATGCTAGAAAGGTGAAAAACATCTGAATTGCCACCAAAATATTAATCCACCTCCTTCATGTTTCGTTGCATAAACCTCAGTAATGAAGTGAAGGCTTTGCAGGAATGCAGGTTGGGGTGCCAGGAGGGACAGACAGATGGGGCTAGTCCAACACCAGGCACTGGAGGGGCAGGAGGGGTCTCAGGTATGGGCTAGTGGGTACAGAGGCAGAGGTTGTCTGGGTTGTGGTACCCAGCATCCACCTTGATCTTTTCCCTTTGGACAGTGAAAAGCCAGGGAGTTCTGTGTGGAAAAGCCACATGGATGAGGTCTGGTGCAGACTGCAGTTGCAGTCCTGAGTGTTGTAACGTGACTGTGGCAGCAAATTTGGGTTAATCTGGAGTTTGGCTTTTGTGGCTCTAGGAGGCAGTTCATGAAAACCCAAACCAGCCAAGTCAAATGAACACCCACATCCTTGATTGCCTGGCTCTGCTAAAATTAAATGCCCTGAGATGCACTTCTTTCATCAGCTCTTTACTAAACTTGTCTTTATTTTCTTCCCTCTGCAGCATACCCAAAGCAGGGTAGCACTGCAGCTCCTCAGGGTCACCCATCCCCAGCTCCCTCCCAGGCAGTCCCATTTCTGCAGTGTTCCTGAGGTGGTCTGGGTTGTGTTCCTTGGCCCTGGCATTTTGCCTCTCCATCCCCACAGTGCTGTTTCAGCCTCTCATTTATTCCAGGCCCTACTGGCAGCTGGCTTGATTCTTGCAAAGCTACCAAACCACATCTCATGGAGATTGATCACAGAAGCCATTGTTGTCCTGTGGAAAGCCATTTATTTGCTAGCTAGCCCCCAGGGTGTCTCTGGAGGGAGAGGGGGAAAGTAGACAATAATGGGAGTGAAGGGTCCCTGCTCAGCTCAGGCTTCCTCAGGGATGTGAAACCTCAGCCAACCACAGCGTGCTTCCACTCAGACATGGGGCTATTTTTAGTTCAGCATTTCAACTGGGTTGCTGTTGCCTCTGCTCAGAGTCCAAATATTCTCTCAGGCACTGACTATTGTGAGTGCCCTGAAGCAGGAGGATGGCACAGCTCTTCCCTGCATGCTGGGCAGCCTTTAGGGCCCAAAATCAGGGCAGGTGGCAGATCCAACAACCTTACCTGCAAAGGGCTCCTCAGGGCCTCCTCTGCTGAGGTCTGGGCTGATAACTCACAGCACAGGACAGGTGTCTGCTGCCCTTCTTCCTCTGCTCAGCTCTGTTAAACTCCTGAGCTGCGAGTCCTTTGCACTGGACCTGCAGAACCAGCGGGGTGTGCAGAGCAGGATGTGCACAGGGATGCCGGAGGGCTGTGAATGACACAGAGGTTTGGCTGCTCTCAGATGCATCTCTCCATGCTGTCAGCTCGTGTCACACCTGCCTTGTGGCAGCTGAGGCATTGCAAAGGGTATATAGGAGAAAACAAGATCTAAAACCAATGCACCATCGATCTGCATCAGCTCTTTTCAGGCTCTTCCCCCACCTGCAGGCAGGGAAGTTCTGGGAAATACCTTGACCTCCTGCTCAGAAGAGCACCCTCAACTCCAAACCAGCTCTGTTTTTGCCTCCTAGCCAGCCCAGTAACCCCTGCCCTCCTCAGGAGCTTTCCCCATCAGCTGGAGACATCTCCTTGGGACAATGCCTCTCCTTCTCGGGGTCACAGTGTGCAGGAACAGGAGTTATTGGACTGCTGACTCTGGGACATGATTGTATCCTCCAGGAGAAACAGAAGAAGATAGGGAATAAATACTCTGTTCTAATAATTGGTTATGGAGACAGAGGTCATCACCAGAGCAATCAGAGTCTCCGTTGGGGAAAGATGAGGATTGCTGAGCTGAGCTGGGTTGTTTCCACATGCTGTGTGCTCACTGAGATGTTTGGGGAGTGCTTTGTGTCAGTGAGCTCTGCTGCGTGTGCGTGTGTCTGGTTGGGCACAGGACAGCTCTTCCTGTGCCTGGACTGCAAGCATTTTAAACAGGACACTGAAGAGTAGCAAATAATAAAAACCACACTCCAGTCTGAGACTACTGGATGAATAATCACTGGTGTTGAAATATACGAAACTCTGTGAGTCTGGGCTCTCGGTGCTCTCACCAGTACCCAGTGGATGTCCAAATACAAACAATGAGCAACTGCAGCAAACAGTGTGGGGAAAGGGAGTGACAGCTTTGCTGTGTCACTGGGCAAGGGGACAGGGACTTGTCAGGTCTCTCGGGGGTGCTGTGGCCTCTGTGTGTCTGGGCCGCACAAAGGGGATTTTGTGCCTAGACCCCCTCCCCAGTTCCTGGATCCCTCTCCCTGTGCCTGCCCTTCTGCTGCTGGTGGGCTGCAAACCTGGGTGCACTGGCTCCAAGGGGCTCCCAGCCACACACAACTGCCCCATCTGTGCCCAAGTGCTGTGTCTAGAACTCACTCAGAGCTTTTTCCATGAAGAAATTGGTCTGGGAGCCTGAGGCCTTGGCAAGATGGTTCACACTCCATCCAATAACATTTGGAAAAGGTCCATAGCCAGCCAAGTGTCGAGCTGCCAGCTCCAACCAGAGAAGCAGGTTAGCAAAACAGAGACAGATGGCCAGGGTTTAACTTGGGCACTTTTTCATTACTTCTATCACAACACAGCCATCAGGAGTGTCTCTGCTGCCTTTGCTGTAACTGAAGGGCTGGGCTCCCTCTCAGCCCCAGCTCGGTGGCACCCTGTGCCCTTGCTGGGATCTGGGGGCAGACCTGATTCTCCCTGCTAGGACTGGAACCAGTCTTTGTACACACATCCATACTGGGAGTAGTGGTGGAGGGGCTGTGTTCAAAGAGGAGGGAAGGGCAGGAGATCCAATCTGCAGGGTAAGAGCAGTGTCCTACAGGGATGAGGAAGGAGGTAGGTCAGGCAGGGAGGGATGCAGGGAGGTGGTAGAGCTGGTGGGGATGAGGACACATCAGTCCAGGGCCTAGCATCCATGACCAGATCATGGTAGCAAAGCTGCCATTCCCCGGACTCCTGGCATCAGCACTGACTACACAGGTGTACTGAAGCACTTTGCTGCCAGACTGCACAAAAACCACACTCCAGGCTGCTGTCTGGGTTTAGAGTGGGCAGCAAAGGGCCTTGTGCAGCACACACAGTGTCCAGTCCTGTAGCAGAATTTCTTAGAGAACATGGGCAAGATGTGTTTTTGGAATGAGATTTGAGCTACCCCAGATTGAGCCTCAGATTCAGGCCTGTGTGGAAGTTGCAAAGCCTGTGGTGCAGTTAGAATTTATATTAAGGTGTGGGGCACGGGATTGTGGTATTTTTGGGTATTAGTGTAGTTATAGTGTGAACATGTTAGCCACCTTAAGACTAAGATAAACAATGTTTGTTTGCATTTTTCTTCATGCTGAATGCCAATGAGAGAATGTCTGTAATTGTAAACTATGTGGAACTGTATATAACCCACCATTTTCGGGACAATAAACGGAGAATGTATGTTTGACCACATTGGTTCTATTCTGCATTGCTCTGTCCAGCTTTCTCATGTTATAAAGGGTTCTCTGCTTTCAAGTCCCACATGCTGCAGGGGATAACTGCAGTGGCCATCCCATTGTCCTGCAAACTGGGGAGCTGCAGTTCCTGAAGCTGCCTACCCCTCGGCCATGCCTGGCTGGATCCCCCCACATCCTCATCCTGTGCAGGACAAGTCTGCAGGGGGGAGCTGTGCCACCTGTTCTTCAAACTTCACTCATCCAGGCCAATGTTCCCTCCATCACACCTGGAGTCAGTTGGACCCTGATTCCAAATCCAAATCATTGTTAGATAAAACCAAGAGGGATGTATCAGTAACATGAGAGAGATTAATTTCTTGCATGGGTGGAGAGAAAATACATGCCAGGCAATGTCTGTTTTCTATCAGCAATTTAAATGGCTCTCTGGATGTAAGATGAATATATCCCGTTACTGGGGAGCACTCCACTGCACTTGCACGGCTTCTCCCTCTCTCAAGCCCAGCTGCTGAAGAAGTACAGGCAGGCAAAATTGTCCGGGGTCAGGAGTCATCAGCACTTAGTTTTTAAATAGTTAGGCTATTTTAAATGTTGACAGTGTTTTTTGGTTTGTTTGACCACAAACTTTGCCCAGTCTCCCACTCCAACTCCACCTGAAGCAGACCAGTTGGCCACTGGCACAGACGCTGCTGTGGTGGCACCATGGTGTGACACATCTGCCCAGGGACACAGCATCACAGCAAATCCTTGTCCAGAGCAACCCCCCCCCCCCCCCCCCCCCCAAGTGCTGGCTGCTTGGTAGAAGCCTCGTGTCCCTGTTGTAGGTGGCCCTGAGTGACACCTGGCCATGGGTCAGGTTCCTGGCTGGCATTGGAGCTGCTGGTTTGTGCTGGTCATGGTGCGTGTGCTGGGGGATTTCAGCTTCGCCAGCAAACTTCTTGTTCAAACATCAGCTGAACTAAATTTGTACAAAGCATTTCTCATGCTGTCCAGATGCCACTGCTTCTAAAAATAGTCCAGTCTAGTCTGTTTTCCCAGCTTCTTGCCTTTTATCAGCAATTGTTTTAATAGCCTTCACAGTACTTGAGTCATTTGTCCACGTTAGGCCAGCAACTCCTGGGAATAAGTCAGTCCCAGTTCTCCCATACTCCCATTCATGCTCTACACAAAAAAAAAAAAAAAAAAAAAAAAAAAAAAAAAAAAAAAGACCATGAAGAAACTTTTTGCATTGGAAAACAGAAGTTTTTGATGTACACTTAACAGGAGCTGAGTGGCAGAGGGTCAAATCCAATCTTTCCCTGCAGAACTCCCTAGCACACAAAAGCTGCTGTGGGTCCTTCCCTTGGCACTGGTGCAACACCTGAAGTGGGAGCAGGATGTCCTTGAGGATCCCCAGCATGGTGAGTTGTGCAGTCTTAGCAGGACAAGGAGATCCATAGGATGGGTTGGGATAGGGTGGAAGGAGATGAGAGAACATGACATGACATGAGATTGAGTGGGCTGGGAGTGAGTTGGGATGGGGATGAGGTTGGGGTAGGAGGGGGCACAATGGGGTGCCAGGCCAGCATCCAGGGACAGTTTTGTCCTGCTGCCAGTTTGGTGTGAAAAGCTGAGGCATACGTTCATGACTCAGTTTCCCCTTCTCTCAGTGGGTATCAGTGTGCTCTTTGAGACCCTGGCAGCTCTGTCAGGCTGGAGGTCACCACATCAGCTGTTTTGAGTGCCAGACACAGATGCTATCTGTGACACTGTTGTCTTGCTATTATTTTATTTCATGTAAAATTTATGCCATTTCTGAAGCATTTCTGCAAACACAGCTCTTTGGGACTTTGTAATCATTTAAGTATCCAGTGATATGTCCAGTTCTTGAATGCTGTGGCTTTTCCTGTGTTTATTTTTCCTCCTCCTGGGCCTTTTGCTCAGCAGACAGGCTGTTTGTTTTGTTTTGTTGGGGGGTTTTTTGTTTGTTTTTTTTTTGTTTTGTTTTTCTTTTGGCTCTGCATGCCTGGAGAGAACATCCCAGGAGGTACAGCACTGTCAGAGCTGGTGCAGGACTGTGTTGAAGTCCCAGGGGTGGTCACAGGGATGCCCAGGGGACCAGGAGGAGGGTGATGGGTGCCTTAAAGAGTAAGTTCAAGGGAAGAGCAGGGGCAGAGCTTTCCTGAAACACAACCAGCATCAGCCTGGCTGGCCCTGAGCTTGCATTCACATTTCAGGGGATGATGGACCTGGAGAGAGAGTTTGGGAGAGAAACAGCCCTCCTCTGCATGCTGCACTGGGATCGTACCTGAGAGCCTCCAGCAGCAAAGCTCTGCCTGTTCTTGCAGAAGAGCCTTTGGGAGCAGTGGACACCTCCATGCACGCAGGTGTGGGCTCAGGCACGGAGCAGCGGTGGGCTGTGTGCGGGCAGGGGTGGTGGTGCAGGCTGTGCCCGGGAAGGCTCAGCCAGGGCACACAGTCCTGTTTGCCTGGTTCCTTCTGCAGGACCTGCTCCCGTACGCTGCCCTTTATTCTGTTTCTCCCCCGCGCGGAACAAACAAACGCGGGAACAATGCTTTCCAGGAACCCCGCACTTCCTCCGGGAGTCCCGGGGTCAGGGCTGCGAGCGGCGCAGAAACACTCTGCGCTGGCTGTGGAGCGAGCTGGAGCGGGGAGCAGCCCGCCCAGCCATCCTGCCAGTGGTTTTGGTAAAAAAAAAGTAAAAAAAAAAAAAAATCGTGACATCCTCCATACCCCAAAAGAGCGTTTGAATTCCCGGTGCGAGGACTGGAACACATTGGTGTTTCAGGGAAGGCTCAGAAAGTGCTGATGAAGCATTTGGACTTTGGGACTTACAGACTGGAGGGGAACATGCATGGTGAGAGACTAGTTCCCACAGCTCCTCTAAAAAAAAAAAAAATTCCATGCATTTTGTGCATTTGTGGAATGGGTTGCATATAAATTATCCATAAATAAGCTTAACATTAGTGAGCAGATGGAACAGGGCAGGGTTCAGGAAATTATACAAAGAGAGTAGACAAAGAGGCAGGCTGCGAGTGCTCTTTGTGTTGGGGGAGCTGGGCTCACTTTGTGCAGTCACAACGAGTTAGTGCAAGGCACAAAGGCGGCAATTTTGGATTTGATTAAACTCTCTGACAGCATTCATATGTTAAATGATTATGTGTTACTATCTGCTGCTACAGCATGCATATCACAGGAGAATCACAAATGAATCTGTTGAGGCCAGAGTGCAGTGTCACAGGAGATGTAATTAATAAGCCAAACAAGAGCAGGGTAAAAAAGCAATTTTGTTGTGGCTCTTACTCAATGACCAGGCACATCAAATCAGGAAGAAATTACTAACATGGAGCAACACAGATATATGTTCTGGCATTTGAAATTCTAATCCAGATACAAATATTGTAGTCAGAATCCTGTCTCCTGATGCCTTAGATTTTAGTTTTCATGGTTTCAGATTCTGTGCTGCCTAAGCAGCCTAATTCTCTAGCTCTGTCCAGCCTCTGTTTCAGGTCAGCCTTCCTAAGGCATCAGTTTCTGGTGACTCCTCCGGGACAGTGAGGCATCTGAAAACCCCTCTTGGACCAGAGGAACACCCAGCTCCTGCCGACACTCCGAGAAGGGGGTGGCCCCAGCTGTGGCCCAGGAGGAATCAGAGCCCAAGAATCCAAAGATCCATGTACCTGACAGAGGCGCGTGAGTAATTGAATAAAAATGTATCCTGTTTAGCACCTGAGTTAGGTATTAGTGAAAGGGCCCGAGGGTCAGGCGGAGTGCTCTCCGTCTCCCCCTGGTAGTAAGAAGATGCTCTTTGAAAATCGGGATTAGATCGCAGCACTGTTGGCGTGAAGCCAGCAGTGAAACAGGGATTGATTTCCTGTACTGCAGCTTGGAAGGCCGGGAGTTCCAATCCCGTCCTTGCCTGCTCTCTTTCTCCCCCTCATTACTCCCTTAGTCATAGCTGCTGAGGTATGGGGTGTGCATTTTCTTGGGAGTGTTGCAACAATGACAACCCCAGAGATAGTCCTCTGGGATTAGTATTGAAAAATTGGAGCAGTTTGACTGGGAAAGACTCCTTATTCTTTAAATCTAAACTTATTAGACTCTCAGAGAACATCTGGCTGACTTATAAACTAGATAATGACCAGAAGTGGCCTGAATTTGGGACTTTAGATGAGGAATTAATATTAAGTTTAATCTCCCGCATATGTGAAGACCGATATTTCGATGAGTTAGAATATGCTAAGTTCTTTATGGTGATGGCTTGTCTCGAAGAACAAGAGGAAAAAGATCATATATTGGTCTTAAAGAAAAAACAGGAGAAAAGTAAAAAAGATGATGAGTTGATATCGAATAGTGAATGTAAAATCAACGACGAGGCAGAATTCGACCTCATAGCCCCTGATCTGAGAGCGGGTCCAAGCCCAGGTCCAGGAGGGGCCCCTGCACCCCCGGTCCCGCCGGTGCCACCCCCGGTCCTGCTGGTGCCACCCCTGGGGAAAGCGGGGGGCCTACACTCCCCCTTCTGCCCCCGTTGCTGATGGTGCCAGCTCCACCACCCCTGGTCCTGCCCCTGCCGGCACTGCCACCACCAACATCACTGCAGGCGGGGGGAGAGGGGCTCTGGCAGCTACCATCGCCGCCCCTGATGGGGATGGGTGCCCCGCTCCCATCACAGCCCCCGGTTGGAGCAGCAGGGCTGCTGCTGCCCCCGGTTGAGCTGCCCCTGCCCCTATCCCCGGCCAGGTCGCTCCCACCACCATCCGAGAAAAGGGGAGTGGAGGGAGGCGTGCCCCTGGCAGGCTTCCAGCCAGTGAAGGAGGAAGGGGAAAGGAAGAAAGGACAGCCAGAGTGTGCAGCCCATGGCACCGCCCCTAGAGGAGGAGCCGGGAGGCAAGGCCTTCTATAAAGAGGGTGGAGAAAAAACCTCCCATGGGAGGAGTGATTCCTCCTCTGCTCCCAGGCCTGTGAGTTTCCATAACAACCGAGAATGCCAGGTAGCTGCCTCGGAGGACGTCACCGAGGTGCACAGGCAGACAGCCCAGAAACAGCGGCACTGCAAATCCTGCATGGCCCTTCCTGTAATCGAGAATAGGTGGAACAGATTATATGCTACAACAGAAACGACAGTCAGACACCTTGGGAGGGGAGAATGAGATAGCTACTGAAGAAGAGGATGAGATCGAGCAGATCTTGGGCAGGCGAAGGAGAGGTAAAATAGCTAGACGGGCCATAAGAGAACGTAGTCCAATTGCTAAATGTACCAGGGCAAAAAGACAAGAACCGGTCCTACAAGCCCCATTGAGGCAAGCTGCTGGCAACCAAGGACCAATGTTTGTGAAAGTGCCATACTCCCTTATCGAGTTAGAACAGTGGAAAGCTACTGTAGGAAAATATAAAGAGAACCCAAATAAAGTAGCAATGTTAGTAGAATGGGCAATTAACTTGCAAAACCCTGATTAGGCTGATTTGAACACTATGTTAGACATGTTACTTGACCCTACAGAGACAAGAATGGTGAACAAAGCCCTCATTACCTTAGTCGAGGCTAGTATTGCAAATGGATCACTCCAAGGCACTGTCCCACAGATATTCCCCCTTGAAGATCCAGGATGGGATCCAAATACACCAGAACAATTGGCAAGGTTAAAGCCCTAGTAGTATATGGGTTAAAACACAGTGTCCCTAAGGCTATGAATTGGTCAAAGATTTACAAAGTAAAGCAAAATTACGATGGATTGCCCACTGATTTTTAAACAGACTAAGCGAAACTGCCATCAAATATACAGATTTAGACCCAGAATCAGCTGATGGCAAAGCACATCTAGTGCTTTTGTTCACGGGTCAAGCTTCAAATGATATAAGGAGAAAGCTGCAAAAGATAGAAGGTGCTCGAGACATAGATAAACTGTTAGAAGTTGCCTGGAAGGTGTTTCGAGATAGAGGCTCAACTGAAAAAGTTAAAACCCAACCTAGTAAAAAAGCAGCTCAAGAAAAGTCATCCAAGAAAACTTCCCCTACAGAGAAGGATCGGTGTGCATACTGTAAGAAGTGGGGACATTGGAAGAAGAACTGTCCAGCATTGAAAGAAAAATCCTCAGTTCCCCAACTTCCAGTGGTGCAAAACTCAAGTGACTCAGGTTCTGAGTGATGGAGCCCAAAGGTTTCTTCCCTGGAAGAACCTTTGGTTGTAGCTAAGCTGGGGAAAGAGGACATCAAATTTCTGGTAAATACTGGAGCTGCTTATTCCATGTTAAATGCCTTAGAGGGGAAACTGAGTCAAGATACGGTACAGGTTGTTGGAGCTACCAGGGTAACTGAAACACGGCCTTTCTTCCAACCTTTAAAATTTAAACTAGGAAAACACTGGGTAACCCATCAATTCCTTTATATGCCTAACTCTCCTAAACCATTGCTGGGGAGAGACCTGCTAGAGAAATTGGAAGCAAAAATTATATTTAAAAAGGGAAAAGGTGGGCAAGTTGTAATTCCTGAATCTAAATTTGTCCAAGTTGCTGCATTTTTTATACAAGAAAAAAATTGATGAAATCCCTGCTGAAGTTGTAAATGTGGTAAATCCCATAGTATGGGCCAGTGACATCCCAGGAAGACCCAAACAAGCAGAACCAGTGAGTATTGCACTCAAACCAGGAGCCACACCGGTAAGGCAAAAACAATACCCTTTGAAATTAGAGAACCGCAAGGCATTGGCACCTGTAATTGAGAAATTCCTGCAACATGGTTTACTAGTGCAATGTGAGTCCAAATTCAACACCCCGATTTTAGCCATTAAGAAAGCAGATAGTAAGAGTTATTAATTAGTACAAGATTTAAGAGCGATTAACAAAATTACTGAGGACATACACCCAGTGGTTGCCAATCCCTACATCCTTTTAACCACACTAACAGATGAATTAGGGTGGTTTACTGTCATAGACCTGAAAGATGCCTTTTTCTGCATTCCGGTGCATAAAAACAGTCAGGAGCTCTTTGCTTTTGAGTGGGAACATCCCGAGACAGGGAGGAAAACTCAGCTCACTTGGACAGTTATACCCCAAGGGTTTCACAATAGCCCAACAATATTTGGAAACCAGCTAGTGAAGGAATTAGAAGATTGAAAAAAACAAGAGCCAGAAGGAGTTGTTCTTCAATATGTACAGCCAGAACTAGGGATGATTGCACACGACTTACCGTAAGTTTATTAAACTTCTTAGGACCGAGTGGGCATAAAGTTTCCAAAGACAAAGCACAGATTGCTAAAGAAGCAGTGGTTTACTTGGGGCTTGAGATTTTCTGTGGACACTGACAGCTCAGCAAAGAACAGAAAGAAGCCATCTGTTGACTCCCAGAGCCCCATACTGTAAGAGAGATGCAAGCTTTCCTGGGAATGATAAGTTGGTGTCATTTGTAGATAGCCAATTATGGACTGCTAATAAAACCCCTGTATGGGGCATTAAAAGCAGCCAAAAAGGAAATTATCATATGGACTGAAAACACTAGAGCAGCATTTCAACAGCTAAAACACTCTCTAATGTCAGCCCCGGCACTGGGGCTGCCAGGCCTAACTAAGCCTTTTGAACTTTTTGCATATGAGAGACTGAATATGGCTTTAGGAGTACTAGCACAGCACCTCGGGAACCAACGGAGGGATGTGGCTGCTTTTCCAAACAGCTTGACAGTGTAGCCCAGGGCTGGCCAGGATGCCTGAAGGCTGTGGCAGCCACAGTCCTCCTGATCCAGGAAGCTCAAAAACTCACCCTTGGGCAACATATCATAGTATATGTACCCCACACCATGGCAGCCATACTGGAACAAAAGGGGGGACATTGGCTATCCGGTAACTAAATGCTTAAATATCAAGCACTGTTATTAGAACAGGATGATGTTACCCCGAAAACAACTTCTGTGGTTAACCCTGCTATGTTTCTGTCTTCCACTTTGATTGACAATGAGCCTGAACATAACTGTCTACAGACAATTGAAGAAGTCTACTCCAGCTGAACTGACCTGAAAGACATACCCCTGGAAAATCCAAATTGAGAGCTTTTTACAGATGGAAGCAGCTTTATGAAAAATGGCAAAAGGATGACAGGGTATGCAGTGACCACGCAGGATAAGGTGATCAAGGCAAAGGCCCTGACAGCAGATGTCTCATCACAGAAAGCTGAACTGATTGCACTGACAAGAGCCCTAGACCTGAGCAAAGGGAAAAAGGTAAATATATATATGGACGGACTCCAAGTATGCATTTAGTGTTGTCCACGCCCATGGAGCCATCCGGAAAGAAAGAGGATTTCTGAACGCTCAAGGTAATCAAATCAAACATGCTAAACAAATACTTGCCCTCTTAGAGAGCATTAAGAAACCTACAGAAGTAGCTATCATGCATTGTAGAGGTCATCAAAAAGGGAAAACCACTCCAGAATTAGGAAACCACCTTGCTGATAAAGCAGCAAGAGGGGTTGCAGAAAAAGGCATCCTCACAGTAGTTCCACAAAAAGAGATTGATTTGTCAGGATTCAACCCAAAATATGACCAAGCAGACCACAAACTAATCAGGTTTCTTAAAGCTGAGATCACAGAGGGTGGGTGGGCCGTTACACCAGCAAATCAGATTGTAGTCCCACCCCTAATCCTGCAAGAGCTAGCTCAAAGAGAACATGAAAACACAGATTTTGGAGTTGAAAACCTTCTGAAACATCTAAAAAAGGTAGCAATAGGAAAAGAAATGACTGACATTATACAATCAGTAGTGAGCAAATACGAAATCTGCTGCAAAAACAACCCTGACACAAAGAAGAGAGTTGTATTAGGAGTAACAAAAGCAGGGGATCTTCCTGGAGATTAATGACAAGTAGATTTTGCGGAGTTGCCACGCAAAGAAGGATACTGGTACATACTGGTGTTAGTTGACACCTTCAGTGGATGGTCAGAGGCTTACTCCTGTCGCACTAATACAGCCAAAGAAGTAGTAAAAGTTTTGCTCAACCATATAATTCCAAGGTTCAGGGTTCCCTTAGGAATATCATCAGATAAAGGATCACACTTTGTTGCACCAGTAGTTAAAGAAGTTAGCAGAATTTGGGGGATTATTTGGGATCTGCACACACCTTATAGACCCCAAGCAAGTGGTAAAGTCAAACGTATGAATAGGTGTCCTGGGTTGTGGAGCCGGGTTTTGTATATTCTATTTACATCTGTTTTGGGGCCTGATGACCCACCTTGATAGGCCATTGTTACCTTCCCCAGCCTGTGCGGTGCATTTGCATTTCTATACATCTCATGCCCTGGCAGTGGGGGGTGGGGGGGAGGGGAGGTGGCCAGGTGTGGTCGGTGCTGCTCTGCTGGAGGAGCGGGGTGCTCAGCGCTTCCTTCCCTGCGGTGTGGCAAGATCTTCTTCGTCTCCTGTGCTCGCCATTCCTGCCTCCCTCCTCGCAGCCCCTGAACCGGTTTTTCTTCGCAGAATCATCTCTGCTCCAACAGGATCACGTCTGCCACTTCAGAAGTGTTTGGACTGTTTACGTTTGGACTGTTTTTCAACATCCTGAATCACAGGGTCAGATTGAAACTCTGACTCTGTCAGGGTTTTCTTCTAAAATTATTGTTTATTTGTTTATTTGTTTGGTTGGTTGGGTGGTTTTGTTTCCTATCATATTTGTATTGTTAATATCTCCTAGTAAAGAACTGTTATTCCTATTCCCAACATCTTTGCCTGAGAGCCCTTGATTGCAAAATTATAATTTGTCGGGGTGTGAGGGGTTGGTATTCTCCATCCTAGGGGAACCTCAGTTTCCCTGGCAGATACCTGTCTTTCCAAACCAAGACAATAGGACACTCAAAATGCAAATTAGCAAAATTTGTCAAGAAACCTCTATGATGTGAGTTCAGGCCTTGCCTATAGCTTAACTGAGAATTCATATACAACCAAGGCAGAGAGATAACGTCAGTCCCTATGAGATACTATATGGCAGGCCATATCAGACCCCACATATTCCAGGTGAAATTCACATGAAGGAGAAACTTGATTTACAGAGATATCTAATGGCTTTAGGTTCTACTTTGCAGAAGCTCCAAGCTTACATCGTGCTATCCAGACCCATAGGACTGGACACACCTGCACATCCCTTCCAACCTGGAGATTGGGTCTATGTTAAGTGGTGGGACAATGATCCTCTACAAGCCAGGTAAAGAAGACCATTCCAAGTTCTACTAACCACTCTCACCCCAGTCAAAATTGCAGGCAAAAGACCCTGGATTCACTATTCCAGGGTTAAAAAAGCTTCTGCTCCTGAAACTACTGCAAATACTGAGACTGGGACAGATGAAAACATACTTTAAATGGTTTCTCCTCCGTACTTGTAAAACTGTGCACGATAATCATTATTCTCCTTTGCCTGATACTTAACTGTACAAGATATTACTACTGTTAAATATTAATTACTGCTGTTAATTATTTTATTGTTGTTAGATATTTATCTACTATTAAATACTTACTGTTGATCGATTATTAGAGGTTTATATATGGTTAGAAGTTTATTATTGTTAGCTGCTTATTATTGTTAGATATTTCTTTGTTATTGAATACCCATCTGTTATTAAATACCTACAATTAGTAAATATTTAGAATAGAGGTTTGACAAGTAAAAGGCCTTGTCAAGCCTCTAAAGGGGGGAAATGATGCCTTAGATTTTAGCTTTCATAGTTTCAGATTCTGTGCTGCCTAAGGATGTAGTTCTGAGCCTCATATTAAGTGCCAGTAAGCTCTCTTCACAGAGCAAGTAGACAAAACAAATCTTTTCCTGCTGAGGACCAAGGACAACTTTCAGCCCAAAAAGCACAAACAACAGCGGACTGAAGGGAGGAACAAGAAGGATGGGACCTCACAACCTGAAGCTGTAATTGGACAGTTAAACCCCAATATGCAAATGGACCAAAACTTATAAAAATGTAAAATCTCATGATCAGGTAGCCATTTTTGTGTGGCCATTCCTAACCCACCCTGGGTGCAGCCTTGGTCAGGCTGTAATGTCCAGGGTGGGTCCTGGAAGCCTTTTAATAAATATCTACTTTATTCTCTAGCTCTGTCCAGCCTCTGTTTCAGGTCAGCCTTCCTAAGGCATCACTCCCACCTTCAAAACTTCAGACACACAAGAACCGTATGGCATCCCCTGTGCCAGCCAATGCCTGTGGAGGCAGGGCAGGGCTGTTCAAAGGCATTCCCAGCATAAGGATGATTTTGCCTTTATGCTTGCTGTCCATTCAGTCTTTTGTGAGGTGCCACAGGGAATCAAATGACATTTGAAACAGGAAGAAGGATTAGACACGTCCCCCTCTCCCCTTGTGGGTCACACAATGCCTGGCAGAGGGCAGAGCTGCTGCACACCCGGATCACCTTCACACAGGAGGGGAGAGCACCCCACATGTGCTCCTGCTCAACCCCTGCCTCCACTCACAAATGAAAAGATGTCTCTGAAACCCTTTATGATGGACAGCAGGAGGTGAGTGGGCAGGTGATGGGCTGCAGAGCCCCAGGTGTCCCCTTTCCTGTCATGGCCCTTCTTGACTGGCACTGACACGGATGTGGGGGTCATCTCATTTACATTTCGATAGCCATAGCACATATCTTGGGCTGGGTTCACAAAGCACCCCCCATCTGCCCTGGAGAAATAAGATCACATGAAACAGCCATCTCCATGCAGGCTGGGGATGCCCAAATCTCTAGTGGGCAGGTAAAATTGGGTTATGGGGGCTGTGGAGGAATTGCCCCAGCTCCCAGGGCCCTGGAGCACAGCTGGGTTGCTGCCCAGGGACACTGGGCATTCACCAGTCTCATTATGCTGATTGGCAGCTACCAGCTTTAGGTTGTTTGTAGAGGGATTCACCCAGGGCTGGCTTAGAAACATCTGTGTCCTGATCCCCATCAAGGTGCGCAGGGTCCTGCAATGTCACCCTGTCACCACTCCTGCCCCCCAGGATAGAATCGCAGGGTGGTTGAGGATGGAAAAGCCCTCTAAGATCCTCCAGTCCAACCATTAACCCAGCACCACTGTGTTCACTGCTAAACCACATCCCCAAGTGCCACATCCACAGGCCTTTTGAATGTTCAGGACAATACCCCCCCAAAATCTTTTCATTCCCATTCCACTATTGCCAACTTTCTTCTCACAAAGCATTTTCCCCTCCCCTCAAAAGAACAAAACAGAAATCAAGAGTGCATAAAGATTTTTATCTGGAGCCAGAGGGCTCTGGGAGCATGTCTGCCTGCCTGGTGGTGGGGAGGGCTGGCTCTGTGGGACCCCCAGCTCTCCATGGAGCCCCGTCCAGCTACAGACCTCAGCACAGGGCTGGCTGGTGCTCACCATGCACACCAGACTGCAGAGAAAGGTTTTATTGCCCAGTCAGCTCACCTATATCAATCAGCTATTTGGCTGAAGGGGAGGTGTCCATTCAAAGCCAGTTTACAGTAGATGCTGTATTTTTATTTTAAAAGCATCTGGAAATAAAAAATCCCCTTTAGCACTCATCCACTTTGGAGAGAGAGCCAGGCCTGTCATCTGGCCAAGCATCCCTGCTCTAGCTGAGCTGGGTGGATCCAGTGCTGGGACATTTTTCTAACTCGAGCAGGAGTGAGATGTTGACTTTCTTCCAGCAGCTCCACGAACTCCCCATGCCGAGTATTGGTTTGGTCTTCACACCATGTGTGTCACACAGCAGGATGTCACTCAGAGGCACTCAGGGTGTGCTGTGCTCTTCCCCAGCCCAGGGACATCTGTGAGGTGGTGCCTTGGCCAGGACAAAGAGCAATGGGATGGGTGGTGCATGCAGGGTTCGCCTCAGGTGAAGGACAACCATGCAAAACATGGGTTATTTCCATTGTGTTATGGCTGCATGTCTGACAGGTGACTCTGCCCAGAACTGGCTGAACCTGGTGGCACAGGTGCCCTGAGTTTATAGCAGAGCCCTGGTAAGTTCTCCATGAGCAGTGTTTTCCCCCCAAATCCACAACATTTTATTGAATTTTTCCTCAGCAGGGTGGCAAACCCAAGGTGGGGTCATCCCTTGGGTCAAGGGGTGTTTTGGAGAATGGAAAAAAAACCAATTTAAGTAAATCCAATGCCTGCATGCAGTTATAGTTGCATAGACCTGTTTCTTATATTGCAGGCAAGCAGTAGGCACTTGCCACTGGGTGAGGTAAACAACCGTGTGTTCAGCAAAGAGTTAAGGATCTCCAGATGCAGCTTTCACCTGCATGCTAGGAGGGCCTGGGCTGCCCTCCTGCCCTTGAGGTGGGAGCTCCACAACCTGGGGCAGCTGCAGCCAGTGGTGTGTTCCCTGCCTGATCCATGCCTGGAGGGAATGAGGATTATTGCTTGTGAGAGTCTTTTCTGGCAGGAGAGGAATACCCATCAGGCTGGGAGAGGGGATCAAACAGGCAAGGAAACAGAACCTCTCAGCCTGTCCTTCTCAACCTACCCTAGCCCACTGGCTCCTTCTTCCAGGCACAGTCCCCATCCCTGCTCCAGCATGTCAGCACTGCAGTGGATGGGCTTCCCCTTGTCCCTTCCCAAGTCCTGCTGCACAGGAGCTGGTGCTGGGAAAGACCAATTCCATCAATGGCACAGGCCAGTGAGGGCCAGGCATGAGGAGACATGAGCAGAGACTCTTCTCTAATCTTAACTAAGCCCTTGCAAAGCCCTACTGCACAGACACAAACTAGACTTCTTCAAAGTCTCATAAAACTAAAAAAACTGTGGCCAGGCCCTTATGGCAATGGCAACACACCCACTTTAGCAAAAAGCCTATCTTCCCACATTGGGTTTCAAGTCCCCCTTTCAAAGTATGGAAGCATTAGATCTTTCCAAAGAAAGGATTTCCTGAATTATTCTAACACTGAAAAAAAATAAAAATATTCTTCCCTGGCTCTTGCAGGCTGTTGAAGTGCTTGGCCGATGTTTTTATTTTTTCTAAAAAAAACCCCAAAAGCCAAAGTCATTACATAAGAACAGGATCTTGTACTTAGAAGGGATATGAACCTCCAGAGCAGGCTGTGCTACCAACTCTGCCTCTAATAATAGCTGCCAACTTTGTGAGCATTGTACATTGTTTAAAGAATCCAATGGTTATATATTCCTTTTGAAGTCAGACAACTTTGATTTAACAATGGCTTCAGAGCTTTGAAAAACCCAATCTTTTCCAGTTTGTCTTTCACGATAGTTCCTTACCTGTCTCCCATTGCTGAATAAATCATTATAAACATAAACCAGATGCCTAATGCTAACAATGACTTTAGAGAGCCCTGCTTCCCCCAAGATGTATGGGCAATGACTAACACACTTTTAGCCTCCAGACTTAATTTAAAGCATTCTGGAATCGTGCACTGGTGAGATAAAGGCTGTCCAAGACAATAACTTTTACATTAAATATAATCTCTCTCTTTAGCAACAACAAAGTCAAGGTTGTTCTCCTTCAGCCCTGGTGTCTCAGCTGGCCACAGGCACTCTGTGAGCCTGAAGGCACTAGAAAAGGAAGACCAGCTTAAAGAAAATTAAGTGTCTTGTGTTTGAATGCATGGGAGCAGCAGGTTATGAGACTTGCAGTGAGCATACAGCAGCCAGGCACTGCTCCTCACAGTGAAGGCAGTGCTGTTTTCAGCGAAGGTGTGATAAGGGACAGTGTTGAGTCTCCGGACATGTCATCTCCCTCTGGCAGAGCAGCAAACACTTGAGCTGTGTGGTGGTCCCTGGACCATTCACAGAGGATGATTCACTCCCTTGGAGAGTGTGCAGTCCCTAGGCTGTCTCAGTTTGCAGTGACTCTCCTTTGGGAAGTCCCCTTGAGAGATTTCCTTGTAGTTCAGGGTGAGCAAAAATGCTTCAACCCATGAGTCTTTGCAATTCTATGTTAATGTTTCATACCACATTGGTTATTCCCCTTGTTCCTGGTTTTTACCCCTCCTGATTGGTTCTTTTTTGGATCCTTTCCCTGATTGGTCCCTTTCCCAATTCCTTTCCCCTTTGGCCAAGTTGTGAAACCCCACCCCTGGATACCCTATATAGTCCCTCTCCCCTGGAGCCATCTGGCTCTTTTCCCTTTGGACTTGGTTGAATAAAGACGCTTTCCTGGAGATCAGAAAGACCCCGTCTTGCTGCTTTTACTCCTGTGTTGCCCAGGGTGGCAAACATGGCTCTGCTGCTCAGGCAGCCTCAGAAGGGAGCTAATCACTCTGCACCTGAGAGTGCACAAAGAGCTGATCACTCTGCACCTGAGAGTGCCTGTGCCTCCGTCGATCTAGGTGTCTTTTTAAAGATGCTTCTGGCGAGGAAGGTTGCGGCACCTTCACCACCAGACCAGACCACCACAAGTGGTGCCAAATGTGGGGCAAATGCCTCAGTTTCCCCTCAAGAAGCATCTCCAGCTGGTTCTGGCTGCTGGACTTCAAGCTGCTCTTGGGTAGCCACTTCCCCAAGGGAAACCGCTAGCATTTTAGGAAGTGCTACCTGTGGGGTGCTGATCGGGACCCTCAAGATCATCGGACGAGGACCAATTGGTTTGGGTGACCATCCCTCAGCAGTCCTCAGTTGACCCAATCAGTGCCATCAGGTGAAGCAAAATTGTAAGTTTTCAGGGCACTGTCCCTTCTCTTTCGGGTCTTTTCTTTGCGTTTTTTCTTTTTACTGCTGAGCAGGGAAAGGAGATTTCAGTATGGGGAATGAGCTTAGTAGACCGTTTCTCACCCCATCTGAGCAGGACGTTTATATCCAAGTTTGAAATACCCTTGTTGTGGGAGATCTTAAGTTTAGTAAAGGGGACTTAAAATGTTTAATTCATCGGGTGTTTAAGTTTTTCCCTAACACAAACCCCAATTCAGTTCTTTCTGATTCTTTTTGGGACAGTGTGGGGAAGCAGTTAAACTACGTGCAGTTAAATGGGGATCTTTGTGTTTCTAAGTTTTTCCCATTATTTCAGTTAATTCTTAAAGCTTTTGAAAGAGAGGGAATTGGTTTGGGGGAAAATTCGAGTGTTTCGGGAAAAGTTGATGGGCCCCCGTTAAAGACTCCTTCCCCTTTTCCCTCATCTTGTGTCCCTAAACCCTTTTCGCTGCCTGAGAGTGTGTCGGCGGGTGATTCCCGTGATTCTGCACCGGGTTGCCACTGTCTCCTGGCCATCTCCCGACCCCCTTTCTCCCTTTGCCAGGATGACACTGGCCATGCTGCTCTGGACTTTCCCCTCTCCCCATTTCCAATGCCCACCTATCCAGTTTTACTCCTTCCTCAAAGTGCCGTGCCTCTGGCTTTCAGTTCGCAAAATGGAACCAGCCACGTGGCCGCCACGCGGCAAGTTTTAAATTCATGAAATGGTGCCAGACACGTGGCCAGTCCCAACATTTTTTCTTCTCCTCCCCCAAGTTTAGCTGCCTTTGTGCCACAGAATGGCGACTTTCCTGCCTCTCCTCCGCCCTTTTCCATGCACCCTGGCTCCTCCCCGTCCTCCGCATAACTGAGTGTAACTGCGTATATAATTGAGTGTAACTGCGGTGGGCTCCTCCCCTTCTTCTGGGAACACCTTCGCTGTCAGGAACACCCCTTCCGTAGTGGGCCACGCCTCCTCCATCACGGGTCCTGCCCCCTGTACCTCCCCTTCCACTGTCGGCACTGCCCCTGAAGGTCAACCCACTTCCAGTTTCCACACCATCGAGAGCGGAAGTGGGAATGACAGCAACTGGAAGGAAGCCATCTTGGTCTCCTCTGCCACATAACATCAGGCATCTCCGGTATGCTCCAAGTGGCCACACCCTGTCAGCAGACATCCTCCATCCTCCTCTGAAGATGAGAGCAGTGATTCCTCTAGCTCGGATTCCAAGTGTGAGGACTGCTGGGCCAGGACCTGACAAGAGGCCACACAGAAGGGGGACTGGGAAATGGCTAACAAGATATCAGCCTTCCCGGTCATGTACAAGCGGGGAAGACAAACAGGGACAAAGGTTTCATGGGATCCTCTGCCTTATGGGGAGTTGAAAGAACTTTGCAAAGCTGCAAAGGAACACAGGTGGGGGTCACACTATTTTAAAAACCTACTTGAAGCTACCTTCGCTGTGCACACGCTCATCCTGCATGACATCTAGAACACCATGGGGTGCCTCCTCTCCCCAGCAGAATATATGTTATGGGAGAGTAAAGCTGTGGGTATCACAGCAGGGGATGGATATCCCGTGGTGGCGTGCCAGGAAAAAAGCCCCGTGGTTTGTCCCACAGTGATATTTCCCTTTGAGCTGCAAGCCACAGGTTCAGACCACTCGGGCAAGTCTGGGCTTGTCCCAAGTCTCCGGGTGACATCGGACCCGGGGTGTGGCGGCACTGGCTGGGGCAGGATAAATCCTGCTTGACCCTCTCAGAAAGGCAGGATGATCAGTGACGATAGAAAACCAGATCTGTGTGGAAGTTTTATCCAGAGTTTTATTCCAGTCCCGGCAGGACGTCTGAACAATGTAACTTCCAGGGCAGAACAGAGAACCACGCGGCGGCCCCCTGGTTTTACCCAGGAGAGGGGGAGGGGGAAAGGGTAGTGAACCTACCAATCCAAGAGGGAGAGGGAGTGACCCAAGGGCAGAAGGGCAGCCTACGGATCAAATCACCTTTGGGAGGGGGGGCTATTTCTGTTCTGGCCAATCCCTTCCACAGCTTCCCTGGAATTTTTCCAGGGGTGGCAGGGAGACCCCTTATATTAAAATCAAGCCCCTTTGGATTGGCTGGGTAATTCTATCCTGGGAGGGGGAAAACCAAAGGAAACCCACCCTGGAAACCTTAGGATAATATTAAAGACACACTGCAACAAGAGAGGCTGTGGAAAAAACAATTAGGAACATTAGTCACCGTTTACGAGAATGACCCAAACAAATCCAATTTGATTTTTGAGCAAATTGCCGGCAAAGATAACTTTCAGAAACCAAATGATCAGACAAATATTCCTGAGGCCGCACTTCTGGACATCACCGCTGCAAAAATCTCACTATTCCTTACCCCGATGACTCTGTCCCCACACAAAGTTTTACCAGTATAAAATAAGGGGTGGATGAGTCTTTCATAAAGTTTATAGACCACCTCAAGGTTGCTCTCAAGAAGCAGATTGAAAGTAAAGAGGGGAGGAAAGAAATGTTAGTCAAATTGGCAATGATGAATGCAAATGCTAGTACAAAAACAATTTTAAGATCCCTACCTTTTGAGCCCAAGCTCACCATTGATCAAATGATCGAGGCCTGTGTCAAACATACCTCAACTGAAAGCATGGTGGCTCAGGCTGTTGTTAAAGGTATAGCTGAAGGAGTTTCAGGTGCCTTTGCTGTAGTAGCAGCCAAGGAAAATCAAAGGTGTTTTCACTGTGGCGAAATTGGGCATTTATAAAGGATTGCCCAGAACAATTACCTGGGATCCAAGACAATAGGCGTGACCATCAGTGGCTGCGTGCCAACCCCAATGCATGGTGGCGGTCAGGAAAAGGTGGGCAGAGGGGGGACGGCCTGGCACAATGACATCAAATGCTCGGCTGTCCCGTCTTGCTCTTCCCACCAATACCTCAAGCAAGGGGAAGAAAGATCAGTTCCCCCATGGCTCTGGATTCCATCTCCCAAGGTCCCCATCGAAATGAAACAGACCCATTTTACACCGAGGTACAGGTGGGAACCTGCCACCAATTGGTAAGGAATCTATCTGTTCAATTTGAAGAAGATGGAATTTATAAAATTCTGTCAGGGGAACACACTCCCACAAATGGTCCATTTGATATCCTCATTATTGGAGACCTCCTCCACAAGCCCTCAGAAATTTTTGTTTTCCTGGAAGTTATAACCCTCGAGCCTGGGGGAAAAAATCTTTATTTCTGTCTGTTGTGTTGATCCTCCATATTTTTTAAAGGCGGGTGTCTCCATTGCCCAAGATTTTTTATTGCCCAAAGACTTGCCCCAACAAGTGCCTCCAGACCCAACTGTTATGTGAGTTCAGTGCATGGGGGCAAACAAACCTATCACCAAATGTACTCTGTTCTCAAAAGCAGAAAAAATAAAGTGGTTGGGGATGCTAGACACCGGAGCAGATGTGACCATCATCACCCACTCCGAGTGGCCAGCAGACTGGGAATTAGAACCAGTTTCCAGACTTATATCAGGCATTTGGGGAGTGACGACATCGTGGATGTCCAAAAACAACATTGTCATCGGAGGGCCAGAAGGGAAGGTGGCAACTGTGAGGCCTTTCATCATGAGGGCTCCAATCACGTTGTGGGGCCAGGATGTGCTAGCGCAATGGGGGGCCTCCTTGCAGATCAGTTTCTAGTTGGGGCCACTGAGGAGCACACAATTGACACCATACGGCTCAACTGGAAACAAGACCATCCAGTTTGGGTCAACCAGTGTCCCCTTTCAGAAGAGAAACTGTGCACCCTAGAAGCCCTGGTGGCTGAGCAGCTGTCCAAAGGACATATTGTTCTGACAAACAGCCCATGGAATACCTCAGTTTTTGTAACCAGGAAACCAGGGAAAGACAAATGGAGGCTCCTCCAAGATTTGTGCAAGGTGAACGATGTAATTGAGGAGTTCGGCCCTTTAAA